>OX596073.1:195618698-196818698 GCA_951394005.1 Protophormia terraenovae | reverse complement strand
TGCTGCATGCTACATATTGCTAATTAATTCAATTGTATGAAGGTCAACAGCAAAAAATACATAAAACATTCTGTTTTCTTAATTTCATACACTACACACAGTTATTTTGTTTTTTATTTTTTTGCCACAGACAGACAGACAGACTGGCTGGCTGGCTGACCGGCCATTTGTTTAACTGCTTATTATTGTAAATTCATTAAATTTTTAAAATCCATAAAAAACGCATAATAAATTAACTTCTGCTCAATGTTGTGGTTGACCATATGAAATTGTAACATTAATATGAAAATGCAACAAATTGACATTAATCACATTTACTACGCCCGCACACTTACACACATAAACTTTAAACTTATGCATGTTTCATGATAACAGTGAAAACTAATGCAAACGTACATACTTACTATACAATTGCATTTTAAATGCACAATTAATTTTGTTCGTAATTTGCCAGAATTGTTTAAAGCGTTTGTATTATATTCATGATTAATATCATTAATGAATTTACAATAATTCAATTCAATTAAATAGTTATCCACATTTATTTTGTATATTGTACGATGAAGTAGAATGAACATATTTTGGAAATAAATCAGCCATGAAAAGTTTAATGACGGATCTTATAGTCGACACACATTTTTTCTTTTTTTCTTGCTATGTCCGTCAGTCTGACCTTATGTTGAAAGCTGGAAAACTCTCAGGGCAAAAGGACAAAATTTGGCACAAAAATGTATATAAGGCTTATTTGGTATTGAAAGTGGGCAAGAAGAGCGATTAGACAAAAAAAATATGCACCAAATACTAGAAAAACATAATGTAAGGTAACTCCAGTTCATACTTTTCCGCTGATATCGCTTAAACAAATAGTGCAAGAATCGATATAAACTAGAAAAAAGTGTGCATCTGTTTGAAAAAAACTTCAAATTTGTTACAGAGTAATTATTTATTTTCATTTCAATTAATTATATTAAATTAAATATTAAATAAAATTTAATATTAATTACCATTTTCGTGTACAAAGTACAATATAAAGAAATCAAAAGAAAAATATTATTTTTGTACTAAAAATATTTTGATTGTTGAAATATTTTCATCGCTGATTCTTACAATATCAATCAAATGATACGTATACTTATTGGTTGTAATTATATCAATCATACGCCTACAACATTATTATACCTATGTATGTATAAAAGCACGTACAATGAATGCAATGAACACAAATTATTATTGCTTTCATGTGCAAAGTAGGCGTAAAAAATTCATTATGTTAAAAATACAATGAGTTTCCGAAATTGTTTTCTCTTTGGCGGTCTTTTCTTTTTTTTTTTTTTTGACAGTTGATAAGATTTAGATTTATAATTTCTTTGCTTTTGATTTATGAAAATCAGTTTTGGAGATACTACAAAACATAAAAATTTAACGCTTTGCCACTCTATAAAATCAATTACTGCGAGTAATGCCAAGTATTAAAAATTTAATTTATTCTCAATTTAATTTCGTCTTTTTTCACTTAAAAAAATTAAATAAAAAAAGGAAAAAGGAAAAAAGAAATCATAGTTATTTATTTCCTTAATTTCATAAGAACCTTTCTGCGTTGTCATCACTACCAGCCTAATCGTCCCTTTTTCATTCTGCTTATTAAAATACTCCTAAATGTTAATTAAATATTTTGTTTGTTACTGCGATGAAAAAAAGAAAAAAAAAACGAACTAAATAATAAATAAAAAAAGGAAAATTAACCTTAAAAGCGGATTATCATTGTAAACTCAATGATAAGCTACAAAATGCGTGAAGTCGATTTAAAATTGTTTTCTTAAGGCTTGTTTTTGTACGCTATACTCCACTCCCCATTCGAGTTCCACTTCCATCTTTGCCAGCGGCCAACAACATTTACCCAAACGAATAAAAAAAGGTCATACCAACTAGCTTAAGGCCTTAAATAAATAAAACTCAAAAAAAGGTTCGGATAAAACGTAAAAAAAAAACCAACAACAACAGATAATAGAAAAACAAAACGGAAATTATTGTTAAATTTGAAAATAGCAAAACAAAAAAAAAAAAAAAAAAAAAAAATAACTCAAGAATGAAATAATAAATAAAGTTTAGTGTTAATACAGTGCGGCGAGTAGAAGTACCAACAGCATCGCAAATTCATCTTATCAGTTTAAATGAAATAAACTTAAAGCTAAACGAAAAAGAATTTAAAACATATAAACCATAATGAGATGAAATATGAATGTATGTATCTAAATATTGTAAATATAGAGGAAGAGACCCAGAAAAAGACAAATATGCGCATAAAAAATAACTTAAAATCAATCCATTTTTATTATACGCTCATTGAATTTAATAATACAATCAAGAAATAAATAACAACAAAAATCTTATTCACACACATACAAAACGATATGTAAAGGGTGTTTTTAAAAAATAATTTTCTCTAAACAATAAAACATTTAAAACCTACACAAAAACGTATTCAAATAAAAGCCATTGGTTAAGAAAATACCCTGTACATTTGTATCAATGAACCTGTTATTTACCACTGTTATCCTTATTTAGCCTTTTATCATAAACGTAAACGTATAGTATGGTAGTAAATATAAATACGTAGCGGCTTATTTTTGTTTTATGAATTTATTGTTTATGGCAGTAAAATATAAAACGAAAGAGAAAAAGTAAAACATATAACAGAAGCAGCAGCAGATAAAACAACAACAAAAAAACAATGCGAAATAAAAGAAAATAAAGAGATTTAGAGGCAACATTCAATTCAATTCATTGAAATTTTAAAATAAAGAAATCAATAAAATACGTGAAAGATTATTTGAATTTGGCTTTATTTTATTCCTAAATGGCCATCATTATTCAAAGCACGTAGCAGTTTGTTCTTCTTAATTTTTTTCATTTTTTTATATTTTTTTGTGATTTTTTTTTCACTTTGTTATTTTAAGTCCACAATAGCATCAATGAAGTCTTTAAAGGTCTTAAAAACTTTAACACTTTTTTGTAACAAAAAAAAAAATAGACACAAAAATGATGATCTTTGTTTTGTATTATTTATTTATAACAATGTAAGTAAGTGGGTTTGTGTATGTAGGTATCTTTATATACAAAGAAATAAAACTTCTAAGTCAGTTAACCAATATCTAAATGTTGTGTATTTTTGTTGGTATATACATACATATGTATGTTGTATGTGAATATATTTTCTTAAAACATATTACAAGGTCAGACATCTTAATGTTGTTTTTATACCCTCCATTCTATTTTGAATTTGAAAAAAGTAGCCATGTACCAAATAGTAGCATTATTTTTATAAATAAAATAGTAAGAACAAAAAAAAACTCTTTGCGAAGTACTTATCGCAAAATAGTTTTTTTTTTTTTTTTTTCTTTTTCACTGTTAAAAAGAATACTAAGTTGAAGAATATACATATATAAAAGGCGACACAGCCGAATATACAACTCTTAACTAATATTTAATATTTAATTTTTCCTAAATGGACAAAATTTTAGCGCAATATTTATTATTATGGTCAAACGTTATTAAAATCTGTAAAATTGTTATGGTAGAAAAAATTAAAAGAATTACACTAACTAATCCTACCGAATGGTTCATTTGTAAACATAAAATTTGCTCTATTTTTTAACATCGCTGTTAATAATGACTTCACAAGGGTTGAGTTGTATGATAATGTATTTGTCTCAGTCGGACATTTTTTTTTTTTTTTTTTTTTAAATCCCCTAATTATCTCTATTAAATAAACTTTTGACATGTTCAAAAAAAAAACATAAATCACTTTATAAATATTTTCAAACAACTTTGCAAATATATAATTCCCGTATCTATTTAAGCCCATTTCATTATTAGAATGCTTTATGTAAGTATATTTGAATATATTTTTGTAAGTATACGATTTTATTTTTTTAACTTTGGTTCGTCCATTTCTTTACCGGTTGTTTTTTATTATCACTTCTTTTAGTTCATCTTTTTCATTCGTGTAAAGTTAACAGGTCATTTTGGATAGAGTGCGAAATTAAAATTTATGGCTTTCGTATAATTTATTTGCATATTTTGATTTCAACAGTTTAGAAAACAACTCATATTTAAATCCATTAAGCCACAATTTATCTTTGTTTTTGTTTCCGTCATTCTTCTCAACCCAGTTTTATTCTCTTTCTTTTCAAGGTGAAAGTGGAAAACATTAATTTAAAATAAAATGAAACAACTTGCTTAATTTTAATCAAATACATGTAAAAATATATAAAAAAGAAAAACTTTATATTTGTTTTAAGACATCTAAACAAATTTTATAACATTTCTATAAGAATTTTATTTCTTTTTTTTTATATTAATCATATATTTTTATGAACATTTAAGACTTACAACTTCATGTAATATAATAATAAATTGTAAATAAAATAGATTTAGTCTATTAAAAATATTACTTTGGGTTTAAATTTAATTTTTCATTAGTATACATCTTACTTCTTATCACGCTGATGTCAACATTATAATTTGCTCATAATTTTCAAGATAAAACAGTGAATGAGCAACAGGGTCAATTGAAATCTTTAGCAATGTAAAGGTTAACAATGGTAAAGAAAATTTAATGCTGCCTTTGTTTTAACTCTCATAGAAACTTACCAAAGCCTAAGGACATTTAATAGTAAAAAAAGGGGTGTTGACAACAATTATTTGAAAGTAATTTGCCAAACACAAAATGTTCTACTCACAATAGAAAACAGAAACAAAGTAAATTTCCAGATAAATTTAAACACAGTAAACGACATAAATTTACACAGAATCAACAAGCGTTTCAACAGTATTCAAAGTAAGATGATACTTAAACAAATTGTGCACTTTCTAAAGAATTTTTAGTTATTTTTCTGTTTAACGGATTAAATTATTAAAATGAAAGTTTGTTTAAGAAATTTTAAATTCTTTTAACTTCATTTTAATAAGTTATAGTGAAATCAGTATTTTATAATAAATAAGAGAAGATAAGCAACAAAATGAAGACACAACTTTAAATGTATTTAAGTGTTCTTACTTCTGGTTATTTACTTGTTAAGTAAATATCTATAATATATTTATTTAGAAGACTGAAGAGATAGTTATTGTCACAAAATCTATTTTATTCGAAAAAAAATAAATAAAATTCTAAGTAATATTTATACAAATTTCCTATTGTCTGGAAGCAGAAAAACAATAAAATTTTAAAAATAATTCAATATAATAGTAATTCCTTAAAGGCTATTTTAAAATGAACACATAAGATACAAACATACATTTCAATTCATATACAAACAAATGCAAACATTTACAGAAATATAAGAAGAAATAATATTTAGTAGAATTGACCATTATAACTTGTTGTATTTTATTTCATTTTATTATATTCTGTTCGATCAGAACAGAACAGAACAGAACTGTTTTTTATTTTTTCATTATTATTGAAAAACATTAAACAATAAGCATCATTATTTTATGTTGTTGACATTTATTATATTCAATAATGATAATGATTGTATAATATTTATTTTTATTTTGCTGTAGTTGTTGCAATTGCTATTGTTGTTTCTCATGTTATATTGTATCGTGTAATAATGAGCTTTATGAGTTACACATACATAACCACACCAACTACAACTACACACTACAAAGAAATACAATAAAAAATAAATTTATATTTATAACAACAAGCTTAAATGTAATAATTCTTTTAACAAATATATTAAAACACCAACACTTACATACATACAAACAAACAAACTAACATACACATTTTTTATATAAATATTTTTATAAACAATCACCCACATTTTATTCTTTTTGGGAAAGAATAAAAAAAAAAGGATAAAACATGTATATTATGACTTCAATGGCGCCATAAGAATTGCATCCATAATCCATTGTATTTTCTATATATGTACATATTAAGGAGGCCCTCTTTTTATGGAGGTATTCAGATTCTTGGTCTCATCCCCAGGAAATTTGGTAATAACCTAGAAACTAAGGGATCCCAAGTTTTCAACTAATTGAAAAAATATTTAGAGTAGATCATATACGATTATGATTATATCGAGTAGTTCATATATGATTATTGAGGAAATTTTAGTAGTTATGATGTTTTAGATACCAAAATGAAACTATATGTTTCGTTTCTTTCCTCTAACTTTTAATTGATATCTTATTTTTTGGACTATATTTGGTTAAAAATTACATATTTTACTTCAAATTTATTTTACTACTACTTAATTTTTTTATTTTAACCAATTCAGAAAGGTAACGAACTGTGGAATTCAAAAAGATTTAAACAATGGTTACATCAGTTGTAATAATTTTTTATTGGTTGAACAAAGTAAACAAGAGACCGAGAATTTGAATATCTTCTTAAAAAAGAGTATCACCCTAGTATATATACATACATAAATACGTACTACATGACATATACATAAATATGATTAATATATAGAAACTTAGGGTGATCCCATTTATATATCATTGTTTACTAACAAATTAGAATATATCGTTATAAATATGTAATGGAAATTCAGAATTGGTTTAAATTGCTTATGCCAGATCATCAGGAAAAGTTTCCCAGTTTTTAGAAAAGCTATAGTTGTCTATACATATAAAAACTTGTATAAACTCAATAAGAGTTCACAAAAACTAAATGTACGAATCAACAAAGCTTTAGCAAAGCACTAAATATTAAGATTTTTATTTTTCTTTACATTCTGTTTACATTAGGAAAGAATTCTTCTGACATTCAAATGTAATGGTAAAAGGAGTAAATAAAAAATAAAAATATAAGTTTTTGTTATTGGCCCGTGCATTGGCTAATTGTTATTGCAATTTTGCAATAACAATTAGCCAGTACAGAAAAAAAAATTATTTACAGAATGTAAAGAAAAATAAAAATCTTAATTTATTGTTGTGCTTTGTTAAAGCCAATTTTCTAGAAAATTTTCTAGTTTTTCAATATATTTCAATATAATTATATAAGTTATGAAAAATCAGGTTCATACTCTTGAAATTGTTTACTATTTCTTGGTATAATTTACTAAAACATAAATGCTTTTATATCAATTCATAGAAAAACTTAGGTTATTTTTTTATTTTAATCTGATATCACATATAAATTTAGTCACAAAGGCTGTATATCTCAAAGTAAGAAGAAAAAAGAGTTTCTTAAAAAACAAAAAGGAAGAATGTAAATTCGAATTAAAGTTTTCTAAGCCTATACAATGAATAATTATACATTGTATTTCTACTTTATAAAATTTGTAGTAATACGTGCAGATACTCAAAGAATTAAATCATTGTATGTATTATGTAAATGAATATCTCACAACTCTAAAATCAAAATAAAAACTTTTTACGCATGCCATCGTCATGTGATTTATGCAGAAACTCCACACACAGTGACACTTTTACTCTCATTTTGGAAATAAAAGCAAAAAAACAAACTTACTAATAATTTAACCTTCTCCCTTGCCTGAAACCAACAACTTATTCAATAAACTCTTTTTACACATATATTTATGCATATATATATATATATATACACATATACATGCAAAGTTTCTTAACTATACGCACACACACTTAAGTATGTACAACGTATATACACAAAAAGTGCGAAGAATATATGGCTATAAAAATGCTTGTATCGTGTAGTAAGTTTAAGCAGATGAAATGTTAATATGTTGCAACATATTTATGTCAAAAGTCATAAAGTCACGTAAACATACAGCGACAAAAATCTCATAAATTAATGTTAAATAGCAATGAAATCAGGCGATAAAAAGTCTTTGACAAATAAATTAGAATGATATTAAATTTTATGACTAAATAGATATAGAAACACACATACACACAATTACATGTAAGCTTATATTGCATATAATCGTAAAAAAAAAAAAAAAAAAAACAAATACCCACCAAACATTAAAGTTTAACAAAAAATTGTAAATCTTTTCTTAAACGATCTTGTTCCAATATAAACTCCAAATATTTTTTATGTCATCCGATTTTGCTAATATTTGGCATACGGATACCCTATGGTTTCCGTAAAATATCTCCATTTTTATTTTTCTGAAATTTGATTTTCCCAAAAAGTCAAAAAAATCGCAAAAGTGTATAACTTTAAACATCAATATCTTTAAAATTTGTTAACGGATTTTAATGATTTAAATTGCATATATAAGAATAATATGTCCACTATAAATGTAGTAATTTAAAAATAATATTATCATTTAAAAATGCATTCATAATGCAAATGCAATTTTAGGATGCATTTTTGAAAAATGTTTACCCTTTAAATTTTTTTCTCCCTCTAGTATTAAAAAAAATTATGTTTGCTAAAAACTGTAATATAAATTATTCTGGTACAAAATAGTCCACTATTTTAAACAATTTTTTAAAAATATTTCTTCAAATTTTTTAATAAATAAAATTTAAATTTTTAGTATTTTTTATGTTTTATGAGTTTATTTTAAAACTAATTTTAATCATAATATTTCATAATTTGTTATTTGTGGTATAAAATCTATTTTCCCAGATTAAATGCTGAAGTATTATATAATAAACATATTTGTCTTCAATATTAAGCAAAATATTTAAAATCAAAAGGGGCTTAAGGGTTTAAAATTAAAAATGCATTCGAAAATTTCATTCAATTCGTGTCTGCATCTTTAGCAAAAAAATTATTTTTGATTTATACAATACAATTTACAATACTTATTGTAATAAACATTACGCTAGTTTTTAAATCAATAAAATCCGACGTATAGTTAAGGAGTTATAAACATTTAAAGTTACATATTACTAAAAGATTATAACCTAACAAAAGTAAAAATCAAAATTTTTTAAAAATTTAAATTTTTGTATGAAAAAATATATGAAAATTAAAAAAAAAAAATAGTAAAAATAATAGATTTTATTTTCCTAGAACAGTTATTTTTGCATTTTATAATAAGGATATTGCTTTTTAACATATTAAAGGAAATTAAAATCGAAAGGGTAGACATTTTTCAAAAATTCATCCTAAAATTGCATTTGCATTATTAATGCATTTTTAAATTGCAATATTATTTCTAAATTACTACATTAAAAGTGGACATATTCATCTTCTACATACAGTTTAAATCATTAAAATCCGTTAACAAAGTTTAGAGATATTGATGTTTAAATTACACACTTTTCCAATATTTTTTACTTTTTAAATTCAAAATCGCGAATTTTTTAAAATTCAAAAAAAATAAAATGGAGATATTTTAATGGCTCCATAGGTTATATGCGTACCAAATATGAACAAAATCGGATGACCCTACGTAAAAAAATTGCCATTTTTTATAAATGTCTCATGGAATGGACGATATACATATGTACATATATTTTCAATGATGAGTATTTCCCTTTTATTTAATATAATTTTTAGTCGAAATAAAACCGTTTACTTATTACATAAGCTAGGGGAAAAATAAATGCGGAATAATAACAATATGTTTAATCGATATTTCACACGTAAAACTATTCTCCAGTAAACTAGTTTATACCAACTAAATCTTTTAAAAGCATTACTTATTTTTATTTACTTTAATTTCCTAAAGAAATAAATTTAAATTTGATTTTCTAATACAATCAAAATAAAAGAAAAACACAAACATATTGTCATGCAAATATTACTACACGAACTCCCATATACTCACGTATTCGTGTACATACACAAGTGTATGAGTATGTAAGTAACAACATATTATATAAACAAACAACCACAAAATACAATCATTGTGTGGTCACTACTTGAATGACTAACAAAATGTCATCGTTTATCTGTGAATGGTTCAAAACATCTACAACTTGGTCTTTCATACATTTTTAAAAAGAAATACGTCTTCTTGTTTTTATATTTACTTATACTTATACATATCTATGTATGTGTATTAGGGGGGTTAATATATAAAAAATAATATTCTATTAATCATTGAAGAAGAAATACTTATTTCGAATGAATAAAAATTCAGTTTAGCAATATTAATCAAATTATTTTTTTTTTTTTCAGTTTTTTTAATACAAATTTTCACAAAACCCTAAATGCTATTAGAAGACTACCCAGTATTTTTTTTCCCCATTTAATTATAATTTTATTTTTAATTAAATAAATTAAATTAAATAGAAATATATATTTATCAAAATAACTTAATTTATTGGATCACTGGATAAATAAACAAAGAAATTTTTATAACCCTAATATACACAAACATATATATATGTATAACAAATGCCTGACAATATTATGTTACATACATATATGTATAAATGTACTTATGTATGTGTGTCAGCCGTAACCACTTGTATGTTTTAATTGATGTGACAAGTGTCTGGTAGATGACCTCCTAGAACAATAAAATGCTTCTATGTGACAATTTTAGACATCCCTGGCAAAAGAGCTAAGAAAAACAAATAAATAAAGAACAAAAAAACGAAATGAGGATAACACAGAAAAATACAATAATAATAATAAAATACTAATTTCACTTGTTGTAAAAATACACTTATTGCTCTTTGTTTACTCTTGTTGGAGAGGAAGGAGTAATGGTTTTAAGAAAACAATACTTGAAATTGCTCAGTGGAGAATTGGTACTGGAGTATATTTTATAGATTCAGTATATATTACATTAAAAGTTTTCTGGTTATTTAGTTCTCATCTAACCGACTAGTATATAAGTAATTTGTAAGAAATTATTAACTTCCCGAGAATATAACTTTAAACACTTTTTTGAATACTTTATACAAATTATATTTTCTTAACATTTTATGCTGCAACATTAAAATAAAAAAATGTATTATATTGCAGATTCATGTGTCACCCATATTGAGTTATGTGAAACAATTTTTGGGAAATTGTTATACTGTGTTATTACTTGAAAGGCACATGTTTGCCATTATGCAATGCCCTTTTAGGAGCAGAATCGAAACTTTTGGAAATAAAATTGTAACTTCTAATCAGTTGATTGGATTTCTATAAAATTTCAAATATGTGTAGCACAGTAGTATACAAATTTAAGTTTCGAAAAGGGGCTCACATACCCTTCAAAAGTGAAGTTATTGAGGCTCAAAATAGGGTACCTCTGACATAGAAAAATTTTCAACGCTTGCAATTATTTTTTTTTTTTTTTCTTATCCGATTTCACGTGATATTAATCTGTTATAGTTTTCAACCCAATTTTTTTTGTAATCGATTTTGTAAAATTTGTTTTTAATTTTGAGCACCAATACTTAAATTTTTAAACTTAAAATTGTATACTCCTCTGCAATGCCTATTTGAAATTTTATGCATATCCAACCATCTGATTAGAAGTTATAGATTTATTTGCAAAATAAATCTGTCATATATGCAATGACAGATTCCGCTAAAAATAATATTAAAACTAAATAGCGAACAGATCTATTTTGTTAATTATTCTCATCGTTATATGTGTGTTTTCATTAGGAAAAACATGACTGTTTTACTTTTATTTATTTCATATAAAATTTAAACATTTTGTGAACATTATATTAAAACATAAAATGAGTAAAATTGTTACATTTTGAATTGAACTAAATTCATTAGAACGGTGATACTAATAAAACTAAACCTCATTTATAGGAATTCCTTTATACTTTAACTTTTTTTTAATAAAATAAAAGTTATTTTTTATTGTCAGAAAAATTTAATAGCACGCACATGCACACAGATGAAGGAAGAAAAAAGAAACGATGAACAAAAGAGAACCGACACTCTATATATTTATAGGAGTTAAGGTTTACGATTCGAACGGAAATGACTTTATGCAACATTAATTAAAGGAAATTGCAGCCACACTTTATGTGCTCAAATTGAATTGAAATTCATGCATTCACTAAATGAATGAAATAGAAACCGGCGATGAAAAAATATAAAAAATAAAAAAAAATGAAAAATGAGAAAAATCGACTGTGTTCGCTTTTGCAACAGAAAGCAACCAATATAAACTATCAGCAAGCAGCAAACGACATTATAAAAATTCTTTTACTTCTGTATTTACTTCTGTATTAATTTTAAAAGAAATTGCTTTCGAAGCTACTATCTTGCAAAAACAACAATTGCCAAAGACTTTTTTCACAATACACATTCACATAATACATACCAGTAAGTTTGCTAAGCCACGTTTAGTGACGCGACGTCTAGGAGTCCGAAAGTTGCTAAAGACTTTTGTCGTTGTTGTTGTTGTTGTTGCTTTGAACGTTTACTAAATGTATAATGAATGACAAATGAAGAAAAGCAAGATTATAAACTTTCTTTGAGAAAGAAAAGAAAACATACATACATCTTTAAATTGTAAGTAATTTTTACAAAAACAAAATCCAAACAAATTAAAGTTCATCAAATGAGGTATAAATGAAAAAAACCAAAATTAAAATTTATTCACTTTGGCAACAACATTATTAAATTTTTTTTAGTTTTATTGTCATTATGCCGAACAAGAGTTGCAACAAATTAATAAAAGTATATGTATAAATGAATATGTTCACATTTAGGCATACTGTTACACATACATGCATGACTATGATTGTGACCAGCGGGAAGAAAAAGTACTAAAGGGCCCATCTAAAACAATATATTTTGTATACACAAGATCTTACCGAAACTCGGTTCCATTTTACACAGCTAATCATTGGGAAGCACTACTTCTTAGATAAACCGGTTCTTTTATGTGCAATTTTTTAAAAAGGAGTTCGGAATTATATTTTAATACAAAAAAAAAAAAAGACATTCAAACGACACTTAAAATGAGACTAAATCACTTTGGAAAAATTTTTGAAATTAATAAGTATTCGATTATATACCTTCTACTTAGATTCTCATGAAAGGAAGCTATGAAGCAAAGTGGAATTTGTTTTGAGTTCATTTGAAAGGAAGGTGGAAGCACTTACAGAGGCCTCAACAGTGAAGGACAACAGTGAATATTTTCCCGCTGAAGCTCTATGTCTCAGAGAGTACATGCATATGTATGCTATCATTATGCAATTAGTCTCATTAAATAAATTGCAAAATTACACACACGTTAAGCTAATGGAAAAATCATACCCTATATAGACCAATCATAATAACCATGATGATAGTAATGATGATTACATACTCATGCAATGATCATGTTAATACTACACACATGCATTTACACATGTGTACACGAGAGTGTGTGTTTGTTTAATAGTAAAAATACATACATACATACATTCACTTACAAACTATAAACGTGATGTACGAAAGTTACTCACACATAAATATGAACTGAATCAGTTAACAAAACCAAAAATACACGCGACATTACACGCAGTCGACATTTATGCAAACGTATTGTGGCATTTAAAAAGCCACAACACATAAACACATACACATATTCTTATAGAGAAATACGCAATTTGAATTTACATATGTATGTATGTATGTATGTAGTATACACATTATGTGTTAACGATTTAAATATATAACGTAGTTTCAGTTCCTATTTTTTGCGACTTTTTGGTTCATGTGGCAAAGTCAATAGTTTTATAACATGTTTATATTTTTAACTTTAGTATTCATTTTCTCCTATACTCATTCACTTTATAAACACATATGCACATATATATGTATGTGTGCATAAATATGAATGATTCAATTAAGTCTATTTAGCAACATTTATTCGAAATATCCTAATATAAATTCCCTAATATCTTTAAAATACTTTAAATATCAATAGAATTTAAATATGTATTAGAATGCCTCTATACATACTTACATACATATGTATGCGCATAAATATTTAATGAGAATATATGTATGTGTGAGTATGTTACCTTCTCAAAATATATATTTATGTATGTATGTATCGATGTGTATGTCCATTATTACCTCATTATATTCATTATTTATTAGTTATGTATCTACGTGTATGTGTGTGTATATGTGTATTTATGTTTATATTAAAGTTTTAATTTTCCTATTAATTTAATTGTTAATATTGACAATATAATCAGTGTTTAATTAATATTGGTACATAATCCTATTAAACTGATTTTATGAAGGGATTTAAATTATGTAAATGACAACGATTATAATCAGTTTCTTTTTTATTATTATTATTAACATTTTTTCTGTTCTTGCTTTTGTTATTATTTTTATCGACATTAAATCCACAAATAACGCATACAACTACGAAAGAGCATTTGTGTTTGTTGTCACACAAATAGTGAAAAAAAGAAAATTATAAAACATTGTTTACTACATGAAATCAATTGCAAGTTTTAATTGTATAATATTAATGGATGTATATAGTACTAGGGTGGCCCTCATTACAAAAAGTGTCCAGATTTTTATTTTCACCCCCTGGAAATGTTTGAATAGTCCAAAAACTGAGATATACCAAGTTTTGAACTGATTGAAGAAAATTTAGAGGTGGCTCAAAGCGATCGAATTCTTAAAAGTGATGAATTTTGAAAAGTTATTTTCTTTCACTGATCATAAATAATTATTTTTAAGTGTAATTTTCTGGGTTTATATCTTGTTGAATTCCACAGATTATAAGCTTTCAGAAACGCCTAAAATCAGTAAGATTGGATAACAAATAACATAATAGTTATTAAAATAAAATTACCATAAAATACTTAATTTTCGGGCAAATAGACCCTGAAAAATAATATTTTAAAAAGAATTTGAAGGAGAGAAACGAAACTTAGCATGTAGTTTCCTATTGACGTTTTTTACATCCTGTAAATAATTTTATTAACCAAAATTGTTGTAATAGCAAAAAAATAAGTAGGTCAGATATATGAAAAACAAGAGATTTTTGTGAATTTTCATCGTGAATATCTTACACAGATCACAAGTGATTACAGAAAAATTTTGACATGATGTAAAGCATGTAAACGAAAAAAATTTTATATTTTCAAATGCAAATATTTAGGTACCTATATAGGGTATCTCAAAAAGGTTATATTTTTATGAAACTAGAGACTCCAAAGAATACAAATATGCTGATTATTTTTGTCTAAAATTAGCAGTTGCTGAATAAATATAAAAATTGTAAAAATTCAGAAAATATTTTTTGGACACGTTTTTTACATCATTTCTTAAGAACTTTTGTAAAGGTTCACATTTTTTTACATTTTACACGTCAAACACAGTTTCAATCTGGGATGTAAAATTTTTGAACTGGTTTTGATCCTTATTAATTTTTTATGACACCCGTATGCAGTGTGTTTTACGGTTTTTTATCATAACCCTTTTCCCGATTCAATTTTCGATGCCAAATTTAGCCCGAGTGTTAATCAACACATTATTTAGTACTTAAGTTTATAGATTATGACATTGTCTTTTCTTTGTTGTATCATTTACCAAATTATCATTGTTAAACTAGGATTTTTTTTTTTTTTTTTTTTTACTTGGAGTTGGTTGACGCAGTGTTCAAAAACATGTTCTCAAAATTTATTTTCTGTTATTTTCCAATTTTTAAGAATATGAATTAACAGTTAGGATTTAATAAAAAAAAAAAGTATTACATATTTAAAATTCAGAAAAGTATCCGATCTATATTATATTGCTTATAGCGACTGAAATATTTACGTTTAAAAATGTAAAAAATGTTTCAAAAAATGTTTTTCTCATGTTTTGCAATTTTTAAGATATTTTGTTGACTGATATCTTGAAACTCAAAATGTAAATGTATATATATTCTCAAGACTTTACAGAATCAGAAACATTTTAGCTTTTTCCAATACTATATACTGTGGCTTAAATATATGCTTTATAAGATACCAAGACAAAACTATATGCCTAGTTTCATTTCTCTCCCCAAAGTTTTGTGTGAAATCTTATTTTACTAGGGTGTATTTGGTCGAAAATTACGCGTTATACGTAAATTGATTTTAATAACTATGATATTATTAGTTATTAAATTTTATTCATTTTTGACATTTTAGAAAGGTAATAAACTGAGAAATTCAAAAAGATGAAAACGAGGAAAATTTAAGTTCTAATAAACAGAACAGAATAAAAAAAACTAAAATTTTTAATATTTCAATCGATTTATTCCAATCAATCTAAAACTTTGTATTTTATGGTTTTTGGGATATTCGAACATTTCTAAGGGGTGAGACTGAAAATTCAAATACCTTTATTTTCATCCATATAAAAGAGGTTCACCCTAATGTAGTTCATATGCATACATACGAATTTATATTAGACCAGTCCGACTTTTTTACGTGGCAAAAATATTTAACTTTTACTCTTTATTCCAGAGAATATAAAATGGACTGAAATAACAGTTATTTTTTAATTTAATAAAAAAAACATATAACCAAGATACACATAAGTATAAGTATGAGGAAATTTTTTAAATTAATATTTGTGTTTTAAATTACTCGAGAAGAATTTAATAAATTTTATTGTTTATTTTTTATTGGCTCCAAATTTTGCATATACTTATTGAAACAAAAAGTTTTGAAAACTTATGACTAAAGAATGGGCGTTAATGTATAGGCTTGAAAATTTTTTAATTATTTCACTATTTGCTTGAACAAAATTGTTTGAAATACTTGTCAGAAAGTAAATATAATCAAAATATTTCAACAAACAGACAGACCGATATTTCTCAAAATTTATTCTTAATCATAACACAAGTTTGCAACCGTAAATTGTCTTTTTGTCTCTGTTTGGCGGTACCAAAGCAGAGTTTGGTTGTCCTTTTCCTTCTAATATTAAATTGAAGAAAAAGACAACAACAATAAATTTCTAACCTAATGTTAGAAATTTGTTCAATCATAAGAATCACTAATATTTTTCTTTTTGGGGACATGGATGTAAATTTTAAGATTTTCATCAGAATGACAATCTTATATGCATATACCCTTAAATTTATATGGAGGCTAAAATAAATAAAACAAGTGAAAAATGCATAATCGGCCAAGCCAGATCATATAATATCGTGAAAGTGTCTTATATTGGGCCTGTGGGTAGTTGTGTTTGTATATTTCTACAAAACATATGCATGTATGTATGTATGTATGTATGTATGTATGTATGTATGTATGTATGTATGTATGTATGTATGTATGTATGTATGTATGTATGTATGTATGTATGTATGTATGTATGTATGTATGTATGTATGTATGTATGTATGTATATTAGGGTGGGTCAATTCTTTTTGTAGATATGTGTATAGCAAAAATGTAATCTACAATAAATTCTAAGAAAACTTGTCTAAGAAACTATGGGTCTAAAATCCAAACTTAACTCCCGCAGAGAGACATGAAAATTGGGGGAATTTTTTTTTTTTTTTTTTTTTTTTTTGTATAATTGCTGCTATCTCAAAAACTACTCAAGATACAGATCCGAATTAGATTTCAAATAATAGGTAATGAGAGCACCTTCAAAATGGAATTTCACATTTTTTATAAATAAAGATTAAAGGTCATTAGTTAAACCTTAAGTCTTGGAAAGCTACATCTCGAACGCTATTTTGAAATCCGTATGTTAATACAGATTTCCTATACTACTTAAGTTTTTAAAATAGAAAGTTGCTTGGATGCTGAGATATTTGAAAACAAAGTGGCTTGTAAATAAAATATTGTATTTTCCTTGGAAAAAATATTTGTTTTTTCTTTAAGACTTTTTTACCAAAATACGCTTTTCTAAATGTTTTTTTGCTGATTTCGACGTTTTTCCTCACTCGAACAAATTGACTCACCCTAATATTATGTTTGAATTTAGTGATAACATGTTGTTTTCCATTAAATCTATGAAATGTTTTTGAAATACCTCAAAATAAAATCTTCATGTCTCTCGGCGGGAGCTAGGTTTTCATTTTAGACCCATACTTTCTTTGGGTAATTTCCTTAGAATTTTATGTAGATTTCGATTTTGCTATACGCCTGTCACGTTTCTCACTCGAACAAATTGACCCAACCTAATGTATATTGTTACTAACAATAATTAACATAATAATTAACTCCAAAATTTCGACATCTACTTTGTGCACAAGGTTAACATTGAAAGTCAGCCAGTTTCCCTGCAGCTAAACGGACTCACATCGTTTGATCGACTTAAAAAGTGTTTCTGAGTCGATTGATGTACTTTAAGGTGGGATATTTATTTCTGTGTAATACAAACATCAGCATAAACGCGGTGATGTAGTTTATAAAATCGAAACTATTGTGTAAAAATTTTATTTCTAACAAAATAAATAATATTGCAGTTTATAACAAAGATATTACTTTTTGATTTGGATTTGAAATATTCCCTCTGAATAGGCCAATTGAAGAATGCATTAGAATCTTTATGTAAGTTTAAAATTGTCTCGGCTTTTCTAACTTCTAAAAACATTTTTATCTTAAATAAAGTCGCTAATTTTTTGAAACTTAAAAACTGAACAATGATTAAGACTTCATATATGTAGCAAATATGAAAATTTTACACTTTTCTATATCTTATGGAATGTTTTATGTACGAAATAATGTACGTATAAGTTATATTATTTACACAGAAAAAAGTAAAAATGGACTTCAATTACGAAATTACTTATATTAATTAATTTTTAATTGATTTTGCTCTTATCATCAAAATGATATTATTAATAATTAGAATAATTGATTTTATTATTACTATTTTTTCATAAATAGATATAATGAACTAAAAATTGTTGGAAATTTACTTAAATTTATTTTATTTCTGTATTTTTATAGACAAATCTTTAATTTTTCTTTATATTTTTTTAACAGCTGTCAATTTATTTAAAAACCAATTAGAAAATTAATTATATTATTATAACTAAATTCCAATATAAAGTCAGTTAATAAGTTTATTAAAAAACAATTTGAAATATTTTTTTTTTTCTGTGTAGTAATAATGAAAATTACTCATACGTTGTTATTAAAAGTTTGTTAGCTGTTATATACCGAAATTTTTAAATCGATAAAATTCCAAATTTCTAAATTTTCAATATTTAGATATATTTTTCATTTCTATTCTCAACATAATAGTAAAGAAATACATATTTAAACACATATGTATAAACTTTTGTGTATATATATGATATTTCGTTTTCAGTTCTTATATACATATGTAATACATTTTCTTATTTACTGATTTCTTGCAAATTCTATTTAATTTTTGCCAAGTCACAGTTTCAATAAAGGTATAAAAGCCAATAAGAAGCACATGATATGACTGGATGCAAAAAAAAAAAAAAAAAAAAAAGGGGCAGACAAAAATTACCAATGAACAGTCATATAATAATAATAATAATAATATTAGTCAACAATCATAAATCATAAATAGATTTATTAATGAAACGAAGCACATCCTTTAGTAAAAAAGGCTATTATAGTTTGGTTTCTATAAACGTTCGAATAGTAGTTATACATAGTGATGGCTCTTAAACTAAGTTCAGCTAAAAAACAAATAGAAATATTAACCAAAATTATCTACAAACACATATAGGAATTTCTGTTTTTCTTTATATAATCTTAAATTGTAAAAAATAATAATAAAATACACAATAAAATCAATATTTATGGAATTAAGTTATTTGCATGCTCAGATTTTTTTTCAGATTAAATCTAACTTTCTAAACATAAATACCTCTCATATAAATTTTTTAATTGATTGCAACAAATTTAGAGGTGGCTCAAAAAGATTGAAATATTAAAAATTTTACTTTTTGTATTCTGTTCAACCATAAATAATTCATTACAATTTAAATTTTCCTCGCTTTCATCGATCGAAATTCACAGAAATCTCTTGTTTTGCATATAACTCTCCTACGTAATTTTTGCTATTACAACAATTTTTGGCAACAAAATTATTTACGGGATATATAAAACGTCAAAAGAAAACTACATTCTAAGTTTCACTTCTCTACTTCAAATTCTGGTTAAAATCTTATTTTCAGGGTCTATTTGTCCGAAAATTACGTGTTTTACGGTAATTCTAATTTAATATCTTCTATTGCGTTAGTTATCCAATTTTCTTGAACTTATTTCGTAAAGATCGTAAAGCTCATAAAATTTTTTATGATCGATGAAAGGAAAACAATTTTAGAAAGTAATCGTTTTCAAGATTTTCATCGCTTTGAGCCACCTCTAAATTTTTTATTTTTTTTTTTTTTTTTTTTTTTCAATCATTTCAAAACTTGGCATATCTTAGTTTTTCGATTAACCGAACATTTCCACTAGGTGATAGCCAAAAAAATGCGCCATTTTTTAAAGCAAATAGTATATTTTCACTGTGATTATAAAAAAAATAAAGTTTTAAAACTTTTTTGACAAAAGTCAATTTTTCGGACACCTTAATTGGAACAGTGCTCATTCTTACAAAAATTTTATGTGAATTGATGCATAAAAGAATTTTTTTATAAATCAATTGGATTCGTCTCTGCGCAAAATGGCGCTCAAAATGTGCGTTTTTAGCAGCAGATATGCAGGAGAAGAACTGGAAAATTAAAAAAAAAAATTACGCCATTATTTTTACTGTTGCAAAAACCTTCCAAAAAAGCTTTATATTTCAAAATCAAAATTTTTTAATTTTATATATATATGGGCCATTATCATTTATTATCATTACACATATATATATATATATATATCGCCCATTGCTCTCCGATTTTTATAAAATTTTATACGTATAAGGTCTATGAGTATCTATAAATATTTCCGTTTTCAGATTCGCTAAATTCAGAAAATTCGCGATTTTATTTCGCTTTTTCACTTTCGAAAAAATCTAAAAAATCTCAAAAGTATACAACTTTAAATATAAATATTTTTGTTAAGGCTTTGCAGAAATTTGTGATTTAAACGGCATTTGGATTATAATTATGTCAGCTTAAACATGAATATTTTATAAATAAAAAATATTTTTTTAAAAATGCATTTCAATGCAATTGCATATTTTAAATGCATTTTTCTTTAAATATGCTATTAAATTTTGTTGATTTTTTTTTATTTGGAAAGCATGGAATCTTTTTATTAAAATAAAAATCTCAAATTTTTGGGACGCACACATGTACTGTGCATAATTTCCCCTTTTCTTCAACTACTTTAAATTTTTTCATACAAAAATTATATTTATCTGGTATTATGAGTATCTTTACGTATTTTGTTAAAAAAAATTTATTGTGTTATTTTTTAAAAAATCCTGAAAAATAGTAAAACTTTATGTATCAGACTATTAATTGTTCTAAGTTATAATAAACAAAGCATTTTTAAATACACTTTTGAAAAATTAAAATTTAATAAATTCGCAACTAACAAAAATGCATCTAAAAACTGCATTCATATTTTTAAAATATTATGGATTGCAGACGTGGTTTTTGAAATGCTGACTAAATTACGCAAAAAATATGCAATGGCCTTTTAAATACTTTTTAAATTACAGAAATCCATCAATAACTTCAAGAGATATTTTATATTTTGTTAACTTTTATACAAATTTTAAAGAAAATTTAAAAAACAAGAAAAAATTTAAATTTTATATGAAAAATTTTAAACATGTTTTTATAAAAATTGGATTATGCTTATAAGATTTTCGCTTCCCAAAAATTTGACACTTTTATTTTAATGTAAAGATTCCAAACTTTTCATTTATGTTAAAAAATTTTAATAGCATATTTAAAGAAAAGTGCATTTGAAAAATGCAATTGCATTAAAATGCATTTTTAAAATATCTTGTTTATTTTTAAAATGTTCGTCTTAAAGCCGCCATATGCGAAATTTAAAGGCCGTTTAAATCATTAAAATTCATAAAGTCTTTCCAGAGATATTGCTATTCAAAATTACATACTTTTGAAATTTGTTTGGTTTTTGAAAAAATTAAAAAATTTTGCAATTTCACAGAACTGAAAACTGAAATTGACAAAAGGCTTAATGGAGTTTTTGTATACAAATTTTTATCGAAATTGAAAGCCATCAAGTAAAAAAATAACCTTTTTTGGGCGTTTTTTCCTGGAATGGTCGATATATATATATATATATATATATATATATATATATATATATATATATATATATATATATATATATATATATATATATACAGTGGTGGCCACGAATTTAAGACACGACATTTCACTTATATATTTCTGATAATTTTTACATCTTATCGAACAAATTTTAGATCCATGTTATTTTTTAAAGATCCTAGTAATGTTATGAAAAAAAAATCAACAATAGTTTGTTACCTATATTTAGTTTCCAATTTTTATTTACATATTATACAGATTAATACAAGTTTAAGCCTGGTCATGAATTTAGGACATAGGCAAAATAAAAGTTAATTCACAAAAGTAAAGCTCAGTTTCATAAAACAATATTAGTATTTGGTGGGAAATCCTTTATTTTGAATCACAGCAGCGCATCTCCTGGGTAAACTTTCAACTAAGGCCATACAGCGCTCCTTTGGAATGGCATACCAAGCCTTTTGAATTTCTTCCCATAAATCAGTCAAATTTTTTGGCTTTACTGCTCGTACATGCTCCTCAACATCATTCCACAAGTTCTCAATTGGATTGAGATCCGGGGATTGAGCTGGCCATTTCAGAACTGTGATATTATTTTCCTCTAAGCAACTCTTCACTAGGCGTGAAGTGTGCTTAGGGTCATTATCATGCATAAATTTCCACATTAGAGGCATGTTGTCTTCAGCGAATGGTATCATGATGCTTGTCAGTATGTTTTTGTAAATATGCTGGTCCATTTTATTGATAATCTTCTGAATGGGACCTACACCATGCCAGGAAAATGCTGCCCACACCATGACATTTCCACCACCATGCTTAACCGTTTTAAGGGTGTACTTTGGGTGATGCTCCAGGTTTGGAGGACGCCATACGTACTGTTTTCCATCAAAACCAAAGCGACAAAACTTCGACTCGTCGCTCCAAAGTATATTTTTCCAAAATGTCATCGGCTTATTGAGATTTTCTCTTGAAAACGCTAGTCGGGATTTAATATTTTTTTTTGACACAAGTGGTTTACGCTGTGCAATACACCCACGTAAGTTCTTCTCATTCAGACGTCTTCTTATTGTCCTGGACGATATATTAATACCAAAATCCGATGAAATCTCATTTTTAATTTTACTTGAGCTCTTGAAAGGATCTTTAGCAGCTGATTTATAAATTAAGCTATCCTCCCTGGGTGTAGTTTTTCGGGCTCTAGGGTGCTGTTTGACATTTTTGGTAGTGCCATGTTGCTTGATGTGTTCCAGTGCATTGTAAATCTTGGATCTGGAACATTTTAGTAGCTTGGAAATTTCCATTACTGTTTTTCCATCAGTATTCATTTGTTGGATCAATTTTCGCTCGGCATCCGAACTCCAAGTACCTCTGGCCATTTCTAACTAAATATTTTGATGTATTCTAACATTAAATGGAATAAAACATTCATTACTTACCTTTTAGCTTCAAAAAACACCAAAAAATCACTTAAAAACCAAATATTTCTTATATGTTTTAAATTCGTGACCAGCTTCAAAAGCACGTTTTTACGAAAATATAATAAAAACAGCAACAAAATGTATACACAAACAAAACCAAATAACGGTAATTGATCTTAACATTACAGGGTACACTGAAAAATTAACAAAATCTAATTTTTTATTGCAGGGTTGTAATAATTATCACAACTTAGTTCGTTACATGTCGTGTCTTAAATTCGTGGCCACCACTGTATATATATATATATATATATATATATATATATATATATATATATATATATATATATATATATATATATATATATATATATATATATATATATATATATATATATATATATATATATATATATATATATATATATATATATATATATATATATATATATATATATATATATATGTATATATATATATATTTTTTTTTTTCGATGACACAATAAAATCCTTTTGCATACATATAAAGTAACTCGAATGCATTTAAAATTATTTCGCGTTAATTATTTCTTGTGAGAGGCGCGAAAATTATGTCGGTTTTAAGTTGAACATATAAAATTGTTTACAAACTAGAAGTTTATGTATAATTCTGGTCAAAATAACACTTAATATCAAAACCTACTGAGTTATTCTAATTAAATTTATGATATTTTCAATGTTTGATGGTATTAGTGCGGCATATTTTAGGGTTTCCTAGTAAAATTTTACAAATTTTCTTTATAACAAAAATCGCGATTTTAACAATTTTGCAAAAAATGGGGATCGAATCTAAGTTATTTCTTCATACATTGAATAAAAATATATTTTGTTAGAGTTTATTACAAAGAAATGCTTTTTAATATTGTGATCCTTTTTTATCTTACGAAATTTTTTGATACGCCACCGCATTTTTATTAAGCATAACAAGCACCTACTAATTATGTCAATTATAGTTAATTTCATGCTGGCCACACGATATGCCTTAGTGAAATGTGTTTTAACAAAAGTGTCCCGTTTTCAATTATCGACGACATTTGACTTAAATTTATGATCCCGATCAATTGCCGCTCTTATATCTATATATCCAATATTTGTTTAAATTTCAATTTTCTATATAAAAATACGAAAACAAAAAGTGCAGTTTTTGCATAATTTTCAAAAAGTCCATAAAATTCTTGTATTAAATTTATTTTTAATGCTCCTCCGATTTTGTTATGTAAAATAACAAAAAAAAATTTTTGAGACTATCTACTACATTGACTATTTCGGTCACATCAACAGGATATAGCGCAAAATACGTACAATTGCAACAAGTATCAATCCCTATCTCAAATTTGTATTTGGTTGAGGGGCACACAGACCGCGCCCAAAAAACTGAAAAATTTAAAAAACCAAAAAAATTCGTCATCAAAACTTTACTACCCTGTATTTAGTTGTTGAAAATTTGCACAACAACAAAGATAATACAGAATTTATGTACAAAGTCCGATTAGTTTACTTATGAAAGAGTAAGATCAAAAAGTATAAACGCGCGAACAAAAATTGTGGGATAATGGTAAAAACTTAAATAGTTTTTATCAGTTTTTCTATATTCTTGAACTTTGAACTATTGTGGTAAAATTTTGCACTCTATTAGTTTTAAGTCTTGTGAGTTCAGATCTGTAACCAATTTATTCAAAATACCATTACCACGAAATTTATTAAGGATTTAAGTCACTTTCAGCCAGGTTAAAAAATTTTGATAATTGCCCATATATATATACACTGTCAGACAAAATAAAGTGCGGCGTTTTACTCTTGCTATTTAGTTCATAATTATTGTCTTCTAGGTGCATAAATGTTGTGTTGGTAATGCATTTTTTGAGACAAAATAAAGTGACACCTTACTTATTTTTTGATACAAAATGGAAGGCATATGCTAAACAAGTGTTAAACTTTAATATTTTATCCATTAAATTCTATTCAAATTATTATTACATTTGAAAAATAAGCATAGATCCGGGCATATTATCGGAAAGTCTTCTACCACAATCCAGTAATATTTCTTGACTCCAGATAAGGAAAATAAGGTAAATTTAGTGTATTTGTCTTTAAAGTACAAAATTTTACAATCTGAGGCTAAAATATTCATTTCGTTATACAAAATAACAATTCAAAACGAATTTTATATGAAATTGAGGTGGCAGAAACCCTAAGACTACGAAGTAAAATCGTAATGATAACAATATTCTCGTCAAAAGAGAATGAGTTTCATCATCTAAAGTTATAAAGAATTAAGTAATTATAATTATATTTTACTAAGCGAACCGTAATAGAAGAATAGTCGTTAAAGTCCCAGAACCATTCTAAAATAAAGTTATTTGGATGAATAAACATAAATCTTATTAAAACTTTTAAAAAACTGAGAAAATTTTGGAAACTGCTATGGAAAAACCTGAAGTTTTAAATTTTTGTAATAGCAGATCGTATAAAAAATGTTTTTTTTAACTTTGGTACATATGAAACCAATTTGTTTGAACCTTGTCTGGACAGTTACTAGCCTAATAATTAAAATTTCTATCTTCTTTTTCTCACCACTTAGAAAAATGAGATTCTTTTTGGCGACAATTGCAATATAGCTACGATTTTACTTCGCAGTATTAGGGTTTCTGACCCATCAATTTCTTCTAATTTTCATTCTAAATTGTAATTTTGTATAATGAAATGGTTTTGTTGGCCTCACATTTTAAAAAGCTGCACTTTAAAGATAATTACATTAATCTTACTTCATTTTCTCAATCTGGAATCAAGAAATCTTACTGGATTGTTGTCGAAAACATTTCGATAATATGTCCGGATCTATCCTTATTTTTTAAAAATAATAATAATTTAAATAGAATTTAATGGATAAAATATTAAAATTTAGCATTTTTAAGCATATGCCTTCCATTTTGTATCAAAAAATTCGAAAATTGGAAGCCAAAATAAAGAAATTAAGTAAGGTGTTACTTTATTTTAAGAAATTAAGTAAAGTGTCACTTTATTTTGTCGCACAAAATCCATGACCAACACAACACTTTTACTCCAAACTCGAAATGCACATATTGCAAAAACTTACTTTGTTTACTAAATTAAAGAATATAAAACGACAAATACGTGGACACCAAAAATGTAGATGGAATAATGAATCCTAGAAGGCAATTATTATGAAATAAATAGCAGGAGTAAAAAAAACGCATTTTATTTTATCTGACAGTGTATATATATGACAATAGGTTATTTTTATAAAGTTTACTACAAAGTATTATTTATTAAATACAACATTGCTAATGAAACTTAAGTATATATTAATATTGCAAAATCCACTCAGTTGAGGCTGCATTAAATTTAAGATATAAATAAAACGTTGCTCAAACAACTTGAACCACAATAATATTATACATATACTTATGTATAACCACAAAATAGAAACCGAAACTTGTCTTACTTAACTTTCATTAGCAATGTTGGATTTAATAAATAATACTTTGTAGTAAGCTTTATAAAAATAACTTAATGTCATGCCATCAAACTTATTTTCCTTAGCAGCTAAGCAAATATCAATATACTCTCAAAATCAATTAAATACTTTTCAAACTACTTTTTAACACCAACATTTGTCATACCTCTCACATCCTTTCAATCTTTTATTCTAACAAACATTATATACATATGTATATAAATAGGTTTTCATCTCACAAGGGTTGTTAGTTAATAAAAGTTTTAAAGTTCATGGTGAAAAGTATTTGGATAAAAGTAAAGACAACAAAAACCAAAATAAAATGGTAAAATAATAAAGCTCTTTAACACAATACAAATCCTTACATATGTAAACCAAACCTACACATACAAATAAACTCCAACACATATAAACACATTCCCAGAAGTTTTACCTGGAAATGGGTGCTACATGAGGTTATAAATTATATTTAATTTCCATTATTGTTTATGTATCTATGTGTATGAGAAATATGTGTAAAAATTATTATTTACTGTATCTTAAAAACTTATAAGCAAATTGCCACCGATAAAGGTGAAATATTTTTACACCCATAGAAAAATCGAACACATACGTGTTTAAAATGACACATTTTAGTGTCAAAAGTGAATCTATCTCGAGAAAGTTTAAATTTAATACTGCGAATTCAAATCATTAAAGAAAATTCATATTAATTGGATTTAATTTGACACCATTTCAGTATAGAATTATTAAATTACATTATGTTCTTTATTTTGTGTATTTAAAATTTGTAAGCGAATGGTATTAAAAAGCCGATACAGTAAATTTTCAATGTGATCATAAGCGTAGTGGATTTTTTTTCCTTAGTGTAAAAATTTTTATTCTGCTGAGAATTGTTTAGCAATGGAGAACAAAAATATGCATTTATTGATCTGATAAACATTTCAGTAAATTTAAATATTAATATATGTACTTTTTTAAGTATAAAAATAAAATACTAAAGTCAAAGTAATTTTAATTTTCAAACTTTATAAAGCTTAAGTATTTTCACTAAATATATATATATATATATATATATATATATATATATATATATATATATATATATATATATATATATATATATATATATATATATATATATATATATATAATATAAAAAATAAATTAATATATAACACATTGTTAAAAAAAGTACAATTTAAGTAAAAATCTTTGGGACAAAAGTATTTGTACATCAGTACTTTGTACAATTATTTGTACGTTGGACTCTTGTATGATGATTTTTTTAAATACCGTTATATTTTCTTCGTTAATCGAGTTTTATTTTACAAAATAAGAAGTTGGCTTTAACGTTTTGAATAATAAGCACATCAAAAATGGGAAAGCGAAAAGAGTTGAGTTTGGATATTAAAAATTTAATTATTGATGAACATAAAAAAGGAAAATCTCTCCGGAATATAAGTAATTTAGTAAATTTGCAACATTCCACAGTACAATACATTGTAAACAAGTATAAAAACAGCGGATCTGTTGAAAATGTGCGTGAAGGTATACGAAATATATGAGGTGTACAAATAGTTTTGTCCCTAACTGTATATATCAAATATTTGTGCTTTTGTCTGCTAATTCTAATTAGTAGTAACATTTATAGATCTAAACATTTAGACCCTGTGACTCTGTGAAATACATTCCTCAAAATTCAAACAAATATTTTTTTCTTTTTTTATTTGCAAATAATTTAAACTCTAATATATATAGATGTGAAAATATCCCAAATACATACATATGTATATACATACATTTATCTACTTAAGTTTATATTCATATGTATACGAATGATAAATAAATTGAAAAATGGAAAAGCAAGCGGATAGAACACCAACAGCAGACTAATACTCGCTAGAAGCCAAATAACCGACAAAGTCATAAATCACTGTTGTGCTTTGAAGTGGACAACGAACAAGTTTGTGTGTGTGTATGTGCATTATTGTATATGTGTGAAGAGGCAGTAGATATAACGTAGACAAAGCTAAATTAAACCATTGTAAAGTAATGCCAAAGAGTCACTGATAGCAACACAAAATACTATCACAAACATGTCACACAAACATATAGACGCTAAAAGTGAAAAAAGAATCAACACATCATTCTGACAACAGCAACAACAAAAAAAACTCTATACAAACAGTTGTATAAAATTTTATAAAACACATACATATATTTTTCATTTAGTCACTGGCACACATACATTTATATATTCACAAACAAAGGGATTTTATTTTCGGGTAAAAATATTAAACTTTAATCCACTCACAAAGCCTTCCATACTCTACATGTAATATTTAGTTCAGAATTTGGTTGTTAGCTTACAGAATGTAAAACTTACTTTTTTTTTTTGGAGAATTCAGTACAAAACAAAATTAAATAAAAATAATATTCATAAATAATTGCCAAATGCTAAGTGCTTTTGTGGTATCACACAAGCTGTATACAAGAACGTTTCTACATACACATTTACAATGTATGAATGTTTGGATGTGTTAGTTGAAGCACAATAATATTTACATACTTGCATACATACATGTCCACATACACATATAACATGTAAAAAGTTTCCCAAAAAGAAGGAAGTACTCATAAGTCCCTAAATTAGGCGCATCCGAGTGACCGCTATACCAAAAGAGCAATAATAACAACAAAAACAACATAAACTACATCGACAACTATACAACATCAACAACGAAAAACGGATGTCACAATACAGACGATTTGTTGTTTTTTATTTAAAAGTTCCTTATTTCAATAAATCTATGTATGTAAATATATGAATGTGTGTCATACAATTCGTATGTGGGGGTTAATGTACATGTGAATGTAAGGATATCCAGGCATATTAAAACAAGCTACAATTTTCGATTACATACACAAACATAACCCCATAAAACAACTTGTATTGATTCATCCTCAGTACATACAATCTAACACAAAATATACGTACTAATTCACATTAGGAAAGTCCCTATTTTCTATAATATGTTTATTTTAGAATTAGTTAGTTCTTTTTATTTTAATAGTTAGATTTCTTATGAAATGTATATATAGATATAACAATTTATTGTCATAATTATAATAACAAAAAATCAGTTAAAGTTCGAATGAATTTGGAACTTCTCTCTAATAAAATCCTATTGATTTATTAAATATAAAATAAAACAAATGTTTGTGTGTCTAAAAATATTACAGAAATGAAAATAATTCATTAGAATTTAAAATCGTTATATTTTAAGACATATTAAAGTATTACTTAAGATATGACTGCGGACAACACCAGTTTTCTTATAAACTGAGGCATTCTAATATTCATGACAAAGTGTATGAGTGCTATATTATGCAAAAAGTATGTTTAGAATTTTGCCTACATTCATTGAGTATCGGCCTTCTTCCGGCATTAAGCCAAACATCTACACTTTCATTTATGTATGTATGTATGCTTGTAAAGGAGAAAAAGCCCACATTTAGTTCTAACTGAATTCCCACAAAAAAATTAACCCAAAAAGAGTTATAGCCTCTCTATATATTTACAGTGAATGCAAGCTAAAGCATTAAAAGAATATACGAGTACCCACAAACAAACTTCCCATTCACATAAGTACATCTAAACATATGTACGTAGTTGTTTATAGAAATGAAAGTGCATTATCCTTAGAGCACGCGACTCCAACACGTTCCATATGTACAATGTTAGCCAGACTAAATATGTACTAATGTATGGCATGTGCCGCCTGCTTAGTTTTTTTTTTTCCTTTCATTTTTGTTTTTTTTTTTTTTTTTTTGCCCATACTGTCCCATAGCGGATGTGGTCATTTTAGAACAATACTACCAAAAAAGCAGTAAACGAGCCTGTTGATTTTAGTTTATTTTTTCCATGTGACTGGTTAGTCAAGTCTGGTTTATATTTTATAGTTGTTACAATTTTTATTCTTCCATTGCTTGTTGGTTGCTGAGTAGGTTAATGATGATGTAAAATACGAAAGCACAAAATTTAGTTTATACACATGAAAAAATACTACTTGATAGAAATGAATAATTTGAAATTCATACATGTTTTAAGGAAGTCTAAAAATTGGAATTATCTTTAGAAAAATAAATTAAGTTACAGAAATAATAGCTACAAATAAATTATAAAGGAACAATCCAATTTAAACAATCCAGAATAGAATTATTTGTTTTTACAATTTATTTTATTACACTTTATTTTTCTTTAAGTGTATAAGTATGTAGGGTTATAATTAATAAGGTTAGTTATAAAATATGACTTATTTTAAAAGACTCTTTTTTGAAACATTATACTCTTACTTTGGTTACAATAAACCTTAATCTGTAAATATTCATACGTCTCAATTACTTGGGACTTTTTTTATTCACAAGTACTAATGCTCCTATTATGTTCCATTATGATGATACATTTATTCATAATATATAAGTATATAATAATTTCATTACAAACCTTTAACTTATAGTAAAATGTTTAAATAATATTTAATATTTGTCAGCTCCTTTGGTGCAACACCCTTCCAAATTTTGTCGTTGATTAAACATGAACATTTGTTATATTCATGTAAATTATCACAATTTTATTAAGAGCATATATTTGGTCAGTAAAATAAGTGTGAATTTTCTCAATTGAAAAAAAATTACAAAATTTTATATTTTGAAACTTTAAATTTATAATTTATTTCTTAAATAAAAATATTTTATAATTTATGTACACTAGGGTTAGAACTGGAACTGAGGAATATCCCAAATTTTTCTGTGGACAGTAAAATACGTGTGTTTGAAAAAAATAATAATAATTACGATATAAGTACCTACTTTTTTAACTACTATTTAGAAAAAACACAATTACATTTTTTTATTTCCTTACCATAGCGAAGACATACAATCTAAAAGTCCTTCTCAGGACAAATTGGTTTGAACTACTTCTACCAGGATGACTGACTCTATTAGGGATAGTATGTGTTTTCCCCAATAAACTATACAGAAACATTTTTTTTTCTAATCTCTAGATTGTTGTATTTTATTTGAAGAATTTTTTAATTTTATTGTCCATATATACACACCTGCTCAAAATAGATACACCTTGCAAAATGATCTTAAAGTGACGATAACTTTGGAAAATTCCTCAGAAATACTCACATTATTTTTCTTTTAGTAAACAAATTGATCTGACAATGCCAATTCAATGAAAAATATTCAAATTGATTACGTATACGTTTTATTTTTTTATATTAAATCGAATTCTTTTGTCCTTATTTTATTGTTTTTACGTAAAAGGATAAGAAAAGTTGTATTTACGTTAAAAAATATTATAAAAAAATAGTATTCTGACACAGAAAATGGGAGGAAACAATCATTGTACTAAATGTGAGAGGAAAATGGTTCAAAACAAGAGAAAACTGGAAAGTCGTTGCTTGAAATAGCAAATAGGAGTCAGGAAGATATATACATTTTACGCAAAATGTCTTATTAAAAAAAAAAAAAAAAAAACATTGAAATTCGTGTTAGATCTCATAAAATAACCACAGAAATGGAAAAGAAAATTAATGTGTTGGCTAAAAAGAACCACTTCATTACTTTGAATTTTAAGATACGGTTAAAATTTGTAAAAAAAAAAAAAAAAAACATAAAGGTGAAAACATAAAGAATTGAAATGGTCCTATTTTTCATATTGATAAATATAATAAATGCATATATGTACCGACATAAATTGGGATATTCACAAAACAAAGACGAACTCTTTGCGGACCTATTCCATCAAAAATTTCACCTGAAATAGCCTTCAGAGAATTGAAGGTGTTCTTTTTTACCTATAAAATAATCTTTCAATCCGATTTTGGGGTTATTTTATGAGGTCTATTGCAATTTTCAATCTTTTGATTTTTTTCAAGCATTTTTTAGATATTTTCCTAAACCCCTACTTGCAATTCCAGACAACGACTTTCCACTTTTCTCTTGGTTTGAACAATTTTTCTCTCCTATTTGGTACAATGGTTGTTTCATCCAAATTCTATGTAAGAATGCTTTTTATTTATAATATTTTCAATACCTGAATGCAATTTTTCTTATTCTATTATGTAAAAATAATCCAAAAAAAAAAAGTACAATAGAATTCGACTTATATAAAAAATTACAAATAAATTAACTGTATCTATTATTATGAGCAAAAATTTTTGGTATTTATATTGAAAACGTATGTGTAAATCAATTTTTATGCATATACTTGCCATATTTTTTATTACTTTTTCTTTGACAGTTTCCTGTCGTGCTTTTTTGAAGTGTTAACTTTCACCTCCCAACTGTTTTGACACTTGTTGCAAACATTTTATTCAACCATGCACTTCAACATACAGTCATTATCCGAATATTGTTCGTACACAACCATATTTGCGATGTATCTAATAAATATAATTTTGGAAATATTTTTTAAACAGCTTTCTTGGTTTATTATGGTTCGCTACTATTTTTTTTTTTTTTTTTTTTTGGTAATCAAAATAGTTACATGTATTTAACTTGCATATTTTTAGACGAGTAATTAAGTATATAAATTCAGTACACAGAAAAAATTATTACCGTTTATTTTTCAATTAATATTGTTGTTTCATTTTGCATCAAAATTTAATAAATATATTCATGTAAAAATAAAATTAAAATAAAATTTAAGTAATATATTATTTTTTATTTAAATGTTTAATACATTTAATCATCTACTTGATTGATTTAATCAATTTTTTAATTGGAAAAGTTTTTCTGTTTTTGATTTTTCACAGTTTTAATTAACTAATATAATCATTTTAGTGAGAGGTGCAAATTTAAAAAAGTTTAAATTGTATGAATTATTTACTAATATGTTTTACTTTTTTTCTGTGTAAAATCTATGTAATATAAAAAAATTTTTTAGTATAAAAGTAATGACTTAGCTATTTCAAAATGCTTCTTATTCGTTAATAAATTGTACTATAGTATACATATGTATGTATACAACTGACGTATGTATAGTATATATAAAAAACATTCTTCAACTTTCTATGACATCCATCATTAATTGTGAGCACAAGGTGCAAATGTATAATTACGTTTTTAATGATTTTGTGGCTCGAAAACACTTTGATTAAACACAAGTCAGCAATTACTCTTAAGAAATCATTGACATTTAAGTAACGCCATTCATTAACGTAACACTATGTCATTGTGCTTGTGAGTGCTATAATAAGTGAAAGAGAGTTTGTATGTATGTTTGTATTTGTTATAAGTGTGAATATGTGAGTACGATTAAACTGTGCAAAAACCACAGATCAATTAAATATACAAACACATACACATATAATATATATTACATATGTACATATATCAGACGTGTAAAAGACACATACACAATACGATGATGTTCACCTTTATTCGAAGATTATGTCTCAACGGTAAATGAATGACAAACACAAATGGAAATCTTCAGATAAACAAGAGTTCCGCTTTAATTTTGTTCAACTTGAAAGAGCACATCGATCAAATGAGTGTAAAAAAATAAAATAAATTAGCAAATAAATAGAAATTTAATTGAACTGAATTAAATTAAAATGTTAAGTAGATTAATTGATGATTTGTTAAAAAGTAGAATAAAACAATATTCTTTTTCTTATTTTTTTTTTTTTTTTTTTAAGAAAATACTTGCATTTGAAATAAATTAATATAACAAAATAGAAATACATTTCATGACTTCTATTTTATTTACAACTAGACTAGATAAATATACAGATATTCTTACTTTTCTATTGTGATTAATGTCACATAAATACCTAATGTCATGTGTATCATTCATGACAGAAAGGATGTAAGCCAAGCAGCCAATACGTAAGGAGAGCATCATGCACAAAAAAATATAATTTAACCTTCTAGCTGCATATTGCAAGATAAATGTAAATTGTATAGAATGAAACGCCAAGCATTTAATACAAAAATCACAAAGGAACAGATAGAGATTATCAAGTATTTATAAGATTTATATGATCAAAGTTGAAATTGTTTTTTTTTTTTTTTTTTTTTTTTTTTGTAGTTTAAAATAAAAATGAAAATGTGTGTGATTTAAATTACGATTATCTTTTAGAATTGTGTCCGTCCATATCTGTCTGTCTATCTGTCTCTGTGCATATGAATGAATAATATAAAATATCATAATACAATTATGTGTGAATACGGATTTAAATTACTTATATCAAATATTAATGGATTCAATACAGTATGATTTTACACATGTATATACACATGAGAATTGAAGAAATACAAATTTATATATTAAATACATTGAAATTTAAATAAATATCTGCATATAAATAATTACCATACAAACACATATGTACACAGAGAAAACAGATTCGTTGTGGCAACCGAATTTTTTGCCAATCGAATTCGTTCGGTTACACGTACTATCAAGTAATTTAATTGTATCTACTGAATATTTCGTTTTTTACCAATAAATAATTCGATAGGAAATAAGGATGGAAAAGTCAATTCGGTTCAAAGAAATGAAATAATTGGTACAAGCAACTGAAAAGTACAATACAAAATTCGGTTCCCAAAACCAATTACAATAATGCTACAAAGATATGTAATTTTTTTTTATTTTTTACATTTTAACAAATGTTTGATAAAATAAATAAAATGTTTACATTAATAATAATATACTATTTTTTATAACACTTTGTATGGACTTCTGCTAGTAATTTAATTAGGATCCTCTATAATATGAAATATTTCTGTTTTTCAATAGGAAGAATATATTTTTCAAGGAGTCACGTCATTTAATGAAACTTTCAACACTATACTGAATCCTTGCGTAAATGTTTTAAAGCCGTTCCTTTTGTAGATACGCATATTGGCAGCAATATTAAAAATTCCACTTTTGTTTTCTTTGGGCAATTTTCTTTAAACAATCATTCTACCTGGAAAAATTAGATAATAAAATGAATTGTTTAAACTTTTCTTTAAATATACATATAAAAACATTCTTTTTTTGTTACATATACTTACTTTTATTAATCTGCTAGTGCTAATAGCTGTAGATTGGTCTAACATTTATATATTTATGGTATATTTTAAATTTATAAATATTTTTTATACAAATTCTTTTAAAATTGTTTCAATATATTTTTTAAATGTCAGTTAAAATATACCGAATAATTTTTTGGGAACACCAAATTAGGTTTACTTTTGTTATAAGCGATTTGTTTATTTTCGTAATCAATTGTTGAGTTGTTGCAGTATATAACATTGCATTTCGGTAATTATAACCATATTCTAACTATTTATTTTTCTGTATGTATATAAATTCTCTTTATATCTCTTTATTTAAAAAGATATGATTTAGTTTAATATCGATATACTTGTATGATGAGCATTAGTATATTTTATCTACACATACATATGTATATATGTGTATATTTTGCTAACAAATGGGAAGATTTCTATAAATTATTTACATGAAATTCACACTTATTTCATGGATCACAATCAGTTTAATTAGTTTATTTTGTCGAAACAGATTTTGTGCTTGCCTGCAGTCTATTGTTGTCCATTTTTCCGTATCTGTCTATCTATCTGACTCTTTTTCCGCCTGCATGTTTATAAAGTTTGTCTTCTTATTTGTCTTCTTATTTCAATATAAATACCATAATATTCAATTATGTACAAGACAACCCATTCATTTTAAATAGTTTAAAGCGATACACCTTAGGTGAACTGAACGAATATATGTATAACAGAATTAAATAATAATATAATATTTGTTAATGTACAATACATGTATAAAATTAACTTTAGAGAGTCATTTAACTAATTTTATTTGAATAGAAATTACTTATATTCAACTAATAAATTTAAACGAACCCTATTGTTTGTAATAACAACATTTTTGGATTTGAATGTCACTTCTATTTATAGGAATTTTTATAATATTATACTAAACCAGGGTAAGCAAAATATGCTAAAAAAAAATTTTTATATTCATAAAAATTATCTTAAAATGAAAAATATTCCAATTAAATTGAAAAAATAGGCTCTAAAATATTATTTTTTAAATTATCTACTACTCGTGCTAAAAATGTTTATTACAAATTGCTAAAATATATTTTCATTTTGCACTTAAAAACATTAAAAACCTAAAACATTGTATTAGGAAATTATAAAATTTATATCAATTTATAAGATAAAAAAAAGTATGTAAAAAAGAAAATTTCTGTAATAGAAAATTATATAAAAAATTCCATTGGTTACAAAATATGAAGAGTTTTTCTTTTAAGTGTAAAATATGCGAAATTTTGCCCTTTAGTATAAGTGCAAATTTATATGCAAAATTATGCTCTAAAATATGCCATTTAAGTTTTTAAAATATGCTTAAAAATAAGAATTTTCTATGAAAATATGAGAAAATATGCTACTAAAAGAAAAATATATAAAAACATGCCATAACAAATCGATGCCAGAATTTATATATATATATATATATATATATATATATATATATATATATATATATATATATATATATATATATATATATATATATATATATATATATATATATATATATATATATATATATATATATATATATATATATATATATATATATATATATATATATATATATATATATATATATATATATATATATATATATATATATATATATATATATATATATATATATTCATTTAAAACCGAAGAAAAATAAGGCTTTTCTTATTTTTAGTGGCTCTGCTTATTAAAAATTGACTTGGTGAATAATATTATGCAATCTAAATATATTGCATTTGAAATAAATTGAAGTGTACTTAATAACTTGTAGCTTAGAAAGTATTTTGAACCGAAATTTATATACATTTCATAATACTGCAAACTTAAGTATGTATGAATAGACCTTAAAAATATGTAGCGTTGTATATATTTTCCAGCTAATTACAAAAATAATATACATAGGTTTAATTATTTTTTTCTTTACCTCATATAATATTTTATTACAAAAACTAAAATTTATTATAATTCTCCAAATACACTCATCAATTTGATTTTATATCACAGACAATGAAACAAAGAACCTATTTACATTGGGGATTATCGCAGTGTTTTTTCTGATATTTTGTTTTCAAGTTGCTTCGAAATCCCGTTTATATTTACACACATAAATTTGAAATGTGAAATTTTTTAAAAAATGTTTGCAGAAAACAACAAATCGGAAAAATTAAAAATAAATTTGAACAATTTTACTGAAATTTTTAGCTTTGCGACAACGTGCAACTTTTCTTACCCCGCTTGCTTTTCTACACCTCTTGCCTACAAACATAAATGTTGCAGCGATTTTTTCCAAGGGAAATCCCCTTGAGTAAATGGTACTCAATCTCAGTTTTTTTTTTTTTTTTTTGGAATATTTACTTTTAGTACTGTGATGCGTATGAGTAATATTCAATTTATCTAAAATATCAAACACCCTTTGGCACATTGTCTTTATTTGCGTTTCCTATTTTATTTTTGGTTAGAAAAATTTCTTACAGAGCATAAATTAAAATGTCATTAATCATTTACTTTTTATGTCGTGTTCGTATCTTTCTCTATTTCTTTCCTTTATTTTTTTTTTATAAAGAAACACATTTAAATTTATGAACTTCCGCAAATACAGATTTTGATTAAGCATGTCTGACAGTTTTAATTACCGCTGTTGAAAACTGATTTATTATGAGATTAATTACAGGAGATGATTTTCCAACTAAAAAAAAAAGAAATGTAAAAAAGCCAAAAAGACGTTTAACATTGATGAGATTTTCATTATCCACAAGACAAAATTAAGCTGTGAAAAAACCTCATAACATTTTCGTGTGTTTTTAAGCTAAAAATAAACATGTCTTTTTTTCATGAGATACAGTTTTTTTAGGTTTATTGTATAAAAACTTATCTCTCACTCTTCTTGCACATATTCGTTTATAAATACTTACTGTTATTAATAAATCATGTCACGTAAGTTGTATAATGTCCGCAGACATGATATAATTAGTTTTGATTAGAGTAAATAAATATAATACAGATACAAATACAAATACAGCTACACATAGAGATAGAGATACAAATGAAAGAACCCATAATCAAAAAAAAAATCTGTAATGAATTTTAAACACTCATGCTCAAGCATAGAAAGCGATGTTAACAAAAATTTAAACAAAACAATTGAGTTGTAAAAAATGAAGGTACAGACAAATAAAAAACCAAACGAAAAAATCTTTTAAAAAGATAACAATAAATTTTATATAAAAACATGTTACACATGCATATGTACTATCACACCCTTGACAGTAATAAAAATTAAATTCATTACACATACCGACACATTCGCATACAGACAAACCTACAAACACAATGAAAATTCAGGCTCCACAATCATGACATTCCGTTGAAAAGAATAAAAAATTAAATAAGCGACAATACAACAATACCGTACAATAAATACAATAACAAATAACAAGAATATTTATACATATAGGAACAAATAAAAAATAAAGGAAAAATATATACAATAAGCATTTTTTTGTTTAACAAAAAGTAAATAAATAAACGTGACTTTATAAGCCAAAAATTGCTTTGATTGCTTATTTTTTTTTTTAACGCTTTATTATTTTTGCTGCTGCTGATGTTTAATATCTGCTGGTCTTATGTCACAATGTCGTTACCACACTCGGCTAAATGCGAATTGTTTACACGACTGATTTTGTGTTGATTTCATACAAATAATCCTAAATTTATGTTAAAGAAAGTGATATTTAAAAATAACTTTCAAATGATTGATTGCTGAGATTCGCAAGAAATAATTTAATATAAAAAAAAAACCAAGTCCCAAAATTTCAATATTAAATAATCATGTTCATCTTCATGAATAAATTAAAAATTTAAAATTCCATTTCATAATAACATTCTTCATATTATTGTCTTTTGAAAATTATCGTTTTTCAAATGTATTTGTGTTGATGTATGTGTGCATGCGTGTATATATGTAAGTATATATTTATGTATGTATGTATGTATGACCATAAGTATAACCTTTTGACCTTTAATAATAAACTATTTTTCAACATAAACTAACTTCCTTTGCAAATTGGTCGATAATATTTTATTAATTTTTTTAACGTTATTATTACAAAAACTGCAAAACTATTTAAAAAAATATATATATAAAATTAAGGTGAAATTCTGGATGGCTTAAAGTATCTGCAAAGATAATACAATTAATTTAAACCAAGGTTAAATTAATTGTATTATCGTAGCTCTCATTTATTATGAATAAATATATTCACTCCTTAACATTTTTTGTTCCATACTACTACAAACTGCAGCATTATTTTCATATGGTATACTAAAAATTGCAGAGTTTGTTTACAATTTAAAGCAACATACTTAAAGAGCATTCAATAACTTGTTTGTCAAATATATAAACTACAACCTCGTGCTGCAGTGTGCCGAAAACATATTACACACCAGTCAGTGTTTTCTTTGTTATGCTGGATATTTTTCTCTATTTGAAAATTTGCGCTTTGATTTTTCTGCTATAGTAGGTAATTTAGCAGTCTTATTTTTGCAATTTCGATGCTTTGTGTGTAAAATAAAACACATAAGGGTGTAAATGTAAATTTTTTTGAAATAAAAAAAAAAAATAAAAAAAAAAAAAAAAAAAAATGTAACCTATTGTTTATATGTATGTTGGTATGTACGTTTATACGTATGTAGTGTGTATGTTCGTAAGAATGTTTATGTTTTTTATCTTTCACACAAGAATGTCTAGCAGCAATGAAATTATCAACAAAAAGGCTGCTAAACATTGTACTATAGCAGCAAAATCAAAACGAAATAAATAATACTGCGCAACATGGGTTCAACAAAATTGTGCGTGCGCAACTCTACAGAAATATATTTTACTTCGTGTGCATTGGTTTGCTTTTGCTGCTGCAAATTGCAGAGACGTGTCACAAATTTAGTAGTATAACGATGTTATAGTGTGGATATTTCTAGTTGTTGTCTATTGTTTAAATGAAACATTTGTATATTTATTGCACAGTCGTAAATTAAAATTTACTAGCTAGAACTGCATATTTAAACCTTGAAACACTCATCGCGATCAAAGATAAATTAAATTATACATCATAAAATCATCATAATTATAAGTCATAAGTAGCTTTTTCAACTCCCGTCAATCGGGATTTTATTTTAGACATTCCCGGAAATTTCTGGGTATTCGAAAAAAAACAATATTTTTTAAAAATTATCAAAACTAAACACAAAAAAATATATTTCACATATAATTTGTGAAAATCACTTTTTTGTTATAATATTGTACTCAAAGAAATTGCAGTACATACTGAAAATAGTTTCCAATAAATATTTCTGTTATGTAGTAAACAAAATACATTTACATTTAATATGTTCAAACCCCACACAAAATGTTCCGATTACTCGAATTTGTAATCGTTTTTGTGCACTTTTTTTTATTGCTTACGATTTGGTTTACTTGTATAGGGAAATATTGATTTCGATTCACAAAAAAATGTAAAGCGTTTTAAAATTGTAGTTTAATCTACACTATATCTGACAAAAAGAACGAGAAATACATACAATTATAAATTATTATTCGATTTCTGACTTTAAACAGAAAATACACGTTCGCTTTCAACGGATTTTAGACTTATAGTATATAATGTACTGGCGAGGTTTTCCAAGTTTCTCTTTGCAAACATAGATAATTCCATGCTGACAAACAAATTCGGTATAATTGGAAGTGTCATATTTTTTTAGGATGCAAGGCAATATTTTCCTTATTATGATCAATCAACGTTATTTATAAAAGTGGTAAAATTTAAAATTTTTAGTAATTTTTAATTCCCGAGATTCCCAACAAAAATCCCTGGAAACGGGAAGTGTAAAATTGCCAAAATTCACGGGAATATTCGGGATAAAAACCTTATACATAACTAGAATTTAATCATCATCACGAACATTTGTGAAAAATTGAATGTCAACGTAATATTTACTTCGAATTTTCCACAAATGTTCATGTTGATGATTTAATTGATTTTTAAGACATTAGTAAAAATGTACTAATTAATAAATACATAATTCTAATATAATAAAATATTTTTAAAATATTTTATTTTTTTGTAAATTAATAAAATTTTAATATTTTTGTAAAAAAAAAAAACTTAAATGTTAAATTAAAAAAACAAAATGTTTATTAATAACGCAGAAACCAAGAAATTAATAAATACTTTAAAATTTTTCTAGAGGTTTAACAGTCTAATACTGCATCACATATATTTTTCCAATATTAATATATACTTTCATTATTATATAATTGCGTCCGTCCGTATGTCCCGTACAACAACATTTGTTTATCCCATAACTACCCATAAGATATCAGCAAATGAAATGTTAAAAATCGTATATATAATGAATAAAATTTTCATCGTTTAATAAATTAAGGGTGGAGGTATAGGTTATATTCCACTATAATTATTTTTTACTACAGGAATTTAAATACCGTTTGTTTTATTTTTAAAGTTTAATGACAGGAAATAAAATCTACACAAAAAGCTTCATGTAAAAAGGAATAAACAATTATTCGCCAAAAGAATGAGATACGTAATTAGCGTAATATTTGGAAATTCTTTTGAAGTAATTCTACTGCTTGGCATTTTGCTAAATTTACACATAATATTGCTCATGTCTAACATTTAATACTATATGAATATTTTATGAAATTAAATAAAAAAAAAAAAATGTATTTATGATCAGCACGTTATAGTATTTTCCTTATATACCATTGCAGGATATTCAAATTTTAAAAAGTATATTATGGATAATTGTATTTAAATTAAGCACATAAATATGTCAAATTTTAACCACTTTTATATCGGAACAAAAAAATATATACAAATTTATATATTTAGTACATATGTACATATTTATTTATACTCATAGTTGCACATTATTTTTCCATTTCATAAATTGAAACTTAAAAGTTTTGTTTCTTTATGCATAAAACAATTATGAAAATTATTCTAAACATAAAATGCGGCTTATTTGGGTAACATTATGAAAAGTATGTTTTGTTGCGATAGTTGTGTACTTTTTTGGCCTAATTATCCCCCCAGTTGCATGAGGTTTGCTGTTTATGTTTCCTCCATTTGTTTTCTCTAGTTTTTGTTTTAGTATTTAGTCTAGCTACATTTCTAGGTTTAAGTTTTTTCTGTTTTCACTTCCAAACAAAATCACTGACCGAGATTTTTGCACCCAAGTTCAATTTAGTTAAATGAAAATTTACCTACATACATACAATATGCAGCAGGCAAATGTGAGAATGAACAAAATAAGTAAAATGAAATGAAACGGGGCATCCATTCTCGTACCTCTTGTCTAAAACACTAAACACTTAAAACGTAGTTTCACATTTTGTTTGTTTGTTTGTTGGTTTAATTTGAAAAACATTTAAACACAATAGTTAAGGATGCCTTTAATGTTCTTTTTTTTTAATTATTTCTGTTATTTGTTTATGGTATACAAAATTAAACAACATTTATTTTATGTATTTAAAAATACAACAGGAAATACACACACACACACACACATTCTCTTTTTATTTTCATCAATAAAACTTATACTCATAGAGTCATAGTTGTATTTGTAAATAGTTTTAAGTTTATGAGTGTAGAAGTTTATTTTTTGTTTTTAGTTGTTGCTATTGTTGTTGTTGTTCTAGAGGCGGAAGCAAATTGAATTTATTTTTTTTTTTTTTTTATAAATTCTATTCTTTTTATTGTTATTTAGCTTAAATACATAAATATTTGTTTCTTTGTTCCTTGTATGTTTCGTTTTATTGCTTTTGCCATTTACACTACAAACGTTGTTGTTATTCAGATTTTTTTTCTTTGTTTTTTATGCCTGGAAGCAATATTTAATGAAGTAGTAAACACGCAAAATCCCATCTATAAAAAATAGAAAATTATATCTAGTTGGAATTATAACTTCATTATTCCTATTTCCCTTAATCGTTTCTCTTTCTCACCCACACTCTTGTGTTTATTGTAGTAATAGAAATGCAAATAAGTATAAAAAATTACTCGTATATTTGAAACATAAACAAGGGTCATAAACTTTGCAAATCACAAGCATGGTTTACCAAAAAAAAAAAAACCTTTTTTTCTATTTTTTGTTTGCGTTCTGGTACAACCATAAATTCGGTTGAAGACTTTTGTACTACAATAGAAATAGGGAAAAAATATATGACTGAATAACACACCTTTTTTGTGCATAACGATGATGTTAATTCTACCATACAGTTGTGAGTAAAAAAGTGGACCCGAAGTACCGTCTAAATATAACCCGTTATCCGCTCGTATTGTAGTTGTTACTAACCGTATTATCTCCGTTTTATATTATTTTGCATCCGTAATTAGCCGATTTCAAAGCCCCCGAATTCTTTTGTCGCTTCACCAGCAAACCGTTCCAATATGGTATTGATAAAATCTTTAACAAGATTTTTTTTGGAACTACCCTGGATAACGTTAAAAATAATGTTTTTTATTTTAATACTCCACCAGAATGGAAGGTTTCGTTGATTACTATGATACCAAAGCCAGGAAAAGATCACACTAAAGTGGAATCGGATAGACCCATCAGCCCTTTTGTTCTGCTCTATTTATCAACGTTTCGCAAGCTTTTGACAAGGTATGGCACGAAGGCTTGTTATATAATAAAAATATTACACGTTTATTCTTAAAGAAGGAGACTTCCTAAGTTTACACAGCAGGCGTACCGCAGGGAAGCATACTGGGTCCTTTTTTGTACTTAATATTTACCTCTGATATGCCAACAAATAGTCAAACCCATACATGAAGATTTGCAAATGACACAGCTATTCTAAGCGTTCATGAAAACCCCAAGAAGTATCTATACTCCTGCAAGATCATGTATCTGATCTAGAAACATATGTAAACCAATGGAAGATAAAAGTAAACGATTAAAAATGCATACACATAACCTTCACATTGAGGATAGAATTATGTTCAACAATTCGAATAAATAATCAAGTTATACCCCAACAAACGGAGATTAAATACCTTGGTATGCATCTAGATCGACGCTTTATATGAAAAACGCACATTAAAGCAAAGTTAACCCAAATGAAGTTGAAAGCTCTTGAGATTAACTGACTCAATTGAAGAAATTCTAAGCTGAGTTTAGACTTTAAATTATTGCTTTACAACACAATTCTAAAGCCAATATGGTGCTATGGTATTCAATTATGGAACAAGGGTTCAGCTTCTAATGTTGAAAAAATTCAAAGGCGCCAAAATAAAATTTTAAGAACAATTACATTTGCCCCATGATATGTAAAAAAATCGAAATAAGAATATACTTGTGTTTTTATTTTAGGAAGCAGACCCTCGAAACGAACCTAGACAGACTAAGCCATAGCACGGCTGAAAAACTAAACAGCATCACAACTAGGGTTTGGGGTCCGAGAATTCCCGGGCGCGAAATCCCGGGAATTTTTTCAAATTTTCCCGGGAAAACGGGAAATTTAATTTAATATTCATGTAGTGTTTGTATCGCATCAGTGAAAATTTTACATTAATTAATTACTACTTACTAAGGGCATTTTTATATGTTAATACAAAATATATATAAAATTCGATACAAGTGATATTACTTTCACTTTCCATTCACATTTCGAATTCACGAGATTTTAACTACATATTTCTATAACCTTTTAATTTAAATACTAATTTTTCATTCCATAACACCATTCACAAGAGAATACTTCTACTGAATCAATTTATGCATAAATCATTGTATTTCTGTTAATTCAAATCTTCTGCATATTGAATGGAAATATTTATATTTATTAAATATTTTATATATTTTTTTTCTTACATTGAATTCATTATATTTTGTTTAATTAGGTTTGTTCCCGTACATTTTGGGTAAAATGAGAAAAGGCTGATGTTTCTCTCAAAAATGTACAAAAATATGGGAACACAAAAACCAATTTTTGGCAAGAAAGAAAACATCAAACTATTTGAAATTCATATGTGAATGTTATTTTTTAGCATATATCAATGTTCTTAATTTTTTAATTGAAACTTTCTTCTTAGTAATAAAAACAAAATATTTTTTATATATTTTCATTGAAATTTTTTATTTGCATATTTTTATTTTTTGTTTATTTGACTATTTACTAAGTCTATCCAAAGAAATAGTCGGGGCTGTTTCGTGCAAGCAGTAGAACATTATTCTCTTAAAATCTCTCTCATTTCACAATTTTCGAATACGGGAATACTTTTCGGTAAAATAGGGATGCCGCGTGGTCCCAATATAGAGTACGGGAACAAAGCTAATATTTTACAAAATGAATCAAAAAATATTTTCTAAGCTAATTCTTAAAGATTTGAATAGAAGAAAATTTGAATGATTCAAAATATTTTTTAAGCTTGACTTATATAATTGGTAGTGAATTTTTAAGCAATTAATTCTTGTGAAGTCAAAGAATTGAAGTCTATGAATTAAATTGTTATGAAAGCTTTAGAGAAATGACTGAGAAAATAAATTTAATTCGATTTTGAGAAATGAATTAAAGAATTAAACCTTTTGAATCTTTGCATACAATAGGAACTTATTTTACTTGTATGAAATGTTTAAAATTGTTTTTAATTAGTTTTACACTATACTACTTTGCATTAATACCAAAAATATTTTCAAATGTATTATGCTGTAAATGTAAAACTTTCAATACTTTGTATGTTGAAGTCTTTAGATTTTCGAAATGTAATTTTTATTTGTAGTTTTATTTATAATCAATTCTGTAAAATTTTTCGTTTTTAATTTTTTTTTAAATATTTTAATAAAGAAAATTTAAAACATGACATTTAATAATACTTTCCTTAATACATTTTTTGATATGTATTATAGAAAATGAAAATCTGGTATTAACACAAAGTATTATAGTGTAAAACCACCTTAACTAATCATAAATTTGATTTATAATGTTGTTTTATAGTATTGAATAGAAAAAATTACATTCTTTATAAGAAATCATTGCTTTTTATTAAATTTAATTTCCCGGGATTCCCGGGAAATCGAATTTTTTATTTCCGTTTCCCGGGAAAAAATATCACGGGAAACCCCAAACCCTAATCACAACATAACTGTTTTAAATGTTTCGAAGGAAAGAAATTTCGAGGTTGTTTTTTTTTTTTTTTTTTTTTTTTTTCTATTAAAAATAAAAATATTTCACACAGTTGTATTTTTTATTATTAATATCTATAGAAAGTAAACGTAGTCTTCTTTAAACATTATAATAATACAAAAATTCATTTTTTAGAAAAATACATTTCTAATGAAAATTTGCGATACAAAAACTAATTTATTTTAAAAAAATTAGTTGCTATGATTTTAAACTTAATTTTTTTTTTTTTTCATATAAAAAAATATGTAGTAAATTGCAAATATTTCATAATAATATTAAAATATGTAGAAGTTTTTATTATTTAATTGTACAAAAATTAAGAGTCGATTTTTCTATAGTAAATTTTTTTAATTACTTTTTCATATTTTTCCAATTGATTATTACGAAATTTTCGAAACTGATGCATAGTACAGCATCAGCATCCTCCGATAAATAGAAAGAGAAAACCGAATATATAAAACAAATCGTTTTCAATGAGTAATGTAGAATAAGTAAGTTAGGGCTAGTTTTTGGCTCACAACTGTTACATATTTATGTAAGTGGATGTAAGTATATGCAGGATACAATTTAACATTTTTACAATTCTTTTCAAGTTTTTATTTTTATTTTTGCGTTTTTATAAAAACAGAAATAGAAATTTTATATCTGTTTTCTTCCTTATTTTTATATATACATATTACATATGTACATGTGTACGTGTGTGTGTGTGTGTTGTTGTATTTTGAGTCTTTGAGATTATGACGGTATGTCAGATTTTTTATCGACTTATATGTAGGTTTATGTGTTTGTGTATGAATGTTACCACATACAGTAATAGTATGTGTACTTTTGCTCTTTAAATATTATACAAGATTTTGTTGCTATCGCCACTGATGTTGTTTTTGTTATTGTCGATTTTTTTTTTTTTTTTGTCATTATTGTTGTAGTTGTTTATAATTTAACCTTTGCTATTGTAACAAAAACATCATGTTAATAACCTTCTAACCACTGAAACCACTAACAACAAATACCAACAACAATAACAACACCATCAACAATGTATGTAAGTATTTACGTGTGTGTGTGTGTGTATGTGTATGTGTGTGTGAGGGTGTATGCGTGTGTATGTTGTAAAAATGTTCTTTTAAGTTTATAATAAAAATGCAAAATAGCATAAAACAAGCAGCACATAAAATAAAATGCAAACTGGCAAATGATATAAAATCGTACATATGAAGGAAAAATGGAAAATAGAATATTTTCACAAAACGTATTTTTTATTTTAATTTTTTCTGTTCTGTTCTTTTTTTTTTTTTTTTTTTTTTTTTTTTGTTATTTGTTTCTTATTTTATGTGTTCTAAATTGATAGACATACAAACATACATAAATACATGTGTAAGTGTGATGGTGTAAGTTTAAGTGCGATTATGTTTGTTGTGTTTAACATGCTTTTAATACAAGTTTATTGCTTCATACAAAAATAAATACATACATATGTATGTACTTCAAGTATGTGTATATTAATTTACATTGTATATATGTGACCACAAAACATTGACGTTCTGTTAGAAAAATAAGTAATAAATGCTTTAGATAACAAGAAAGAGAGAAAAAAATCCTTAGATGTATTTAATAGAAATGAAAAGTATGTACTTATGTTACATTCATACGAATTCGCCTGGCTGACTTGTTGGACAAATGCATGAATAAATAAATATAATAATTTTTTTTTTATTTCAGAAAAAAACTAAATTTAAAAATGCTTTGAAAAGTCTCATGAATACGTTTTTAATCTAATAATGTTGATTAAAAATTGATGAAAGTCACAAACAAATACATACATGTTTTCACACAAATTATATCGTATAAATACATAAATCCTAAATACAGATAATTTAAACTACCATGAACATATTTTTCATGAAATTTAATTAAAAATCATTATTGTTCTTCGAACATTTTAAATACTTTATTTGTATTCAAATTTAATACAATAAAAATAAAATAAATTAGTGCGCATCAAAAGACAATAACATAAGAGAACATAATAAAACAATAAAAAATAAATAAATATTACAACTCCTATTATTAATTGGAAATTGATTTATTACTCAAATAGAAACAAAAATAAAACGGAATTAAAGAAATATAAAATTGCATTTTAATAAACACAAAATATTATCAGACACAATTATATTTATATTTATTTAAATAAAAAACTTTATACACACATATACATTTGTATGTATGTGTATTGAAAATAAAAAAAAGGCTTAAAGTTTTATATATCGCATAGCAATCGTACTTGTTCATATTAGTTACAAAAACTCTTAGCAATCAATTGCTAAACCTGGTGAATGGCGAAAAGATACCCTAGTATTGGAAGATATAATAAAAAACAGATAAAATATGAAGGAAGTAATTGTTAATAAAATTATTCAAACGTAAATAAAAGTTTTTTTATTGCAAATTGTCTACAAATATTATAAGGACAATCCGAAATTGAAGAATCTTGTTAAAACTTGATTGTAAGTATTCAAACAAACTTAGGCCAACTCACTCACACATACACGTTTTTACTCACGTTTAAATAGTCTGTTGAAAAGTTTAAAGAAAACTTCATCAAATAGTTTTGTTACCAACAAAGAAAATCACAAGAAGTAAAAACAGAAATAGAAAATACAATAAAAAAAAATAACATACCTAGGCGAAAAATCTATAAATTTTCCAAAGAAAATACTTTGACAAAAACAAAAACCCGAAAAAAATAAGCAAACAAAAAAGTAAACTTTCTCCACTTAATCGTAGAAGTTGTCACCAACGTAGTTCTTTCTTCATTTTTAATTTGTGAAAATTCACTTCTTATATACGAAACTGTTAAACTGTTGATGAAAGAATTCAAGTTCTTTTCTATTCTAGTTACTGCATTATATTGTGCTTTCGTATCGACTAAAGGAATGGAGAGAGAGGGAGAATTTCATGTAAGCTGCTTAACTTTTTTTTCCATTTTATCGATGTAATGAATTTAAGAATCCTTTAAAGTCCTTAGACCTTAAATAGTCTTAAAATGTAGACATTACATTGCCTCTATTTAAAATACATAATTTCCACTTGAAAAACGTAACATACACTTGTAAAAATTATTGAAAATAAAATGACAATATTTTAAAACGACTAAAATTATATACATATGTATGTAAGATTACCTGGTATATGTGTTCTTATATAGATAACACAAAGATATCTAGTATTGGTATGTATTTAAATATTTATTTTCAGTGTAGATTTTGTATTTATTCCAATGTACCACCACATTCTATAGAATATGTCAGTACAGTACATATGTACATACATATAAATCTATATATTCTGTCTATTGCCATTTTTGTTTTTGTTAAAAAAAAAAAGTATTTACTACTTATTTTGGCGTATTGTGGGTAAAATGTCATTTTGTTATCATATGATTACAACAATTGTGGCAAATTGTTTTTACAAAATAGACAAAATGTTGTTCAAAACATTTGTGGTCGTTTTTAAATGATGTAAAATAGAATTTCTAACGTATGACATTCAGTTTAAATAATAATCAAATATTGTACTTTTTTCTATTTCTCATTATTTATTACGTAGATTTTTAATGTTAATAATTAATAATTACAAATTTTAAATAAATTTTGACAAGATTTTTTAATTAATGCAAACAATGTTATATATAGAAATTTGTTTCATCTTATATATAATATTTATAAATATAAAAATTGCCAAACAATTAATAAAGTTACGACTCATAGAAATATGTATTAAAATCTATGTCTTTTTTTTTTCAATTTGAACTTAAAATAAAAAAATTAAAAAAAAAAAAAAAAAACATTAGGTATAATATTTTCTATGTACAGTCGAGCACGGTTATAACGAACACCGGATATAACGAACTATGGCTATAGCGAACACTTTTCTTCGGTCCCATTGATTTTACCAACATTTTCCATACAAATAACTACGTTTATAACGAACACGGTTATAGCGAACTTTTTTTATAACGAACACATTTTTATGGTCCCAACAAGAATTTTTCATACAAAAAACTACGTTTATAACGAACTCCCACGAATACTTGTTTTAGATAAATAAAATTACACATTTCAAAAATTTAAAAACTAAAAGAAATAACTTTTATTTATTTCTATTTAAATTATTGGATAAATGGAGATATTTTTCATTAATTTCAATTTAAATTATCGGCAAATAAAAGATGAATATTACATTTGTATAACATTGCTTTTTAACATAAATTACATTTATCGAAAATAGCTAATAATAAAACTGAAATTATTTGAGGATTAAACACTAAATATTATAAAATCGCCATTCTTCAAAAAGTAAATATCTCAAAACATGCCAATTTAAAAACATTGGTTATAAAAGAAAACATTGAATTAGTATAAAAAAATATAATTAGTCTCAATTTGAATGATATTAATATTTAGAAATCATAAATACCGCTCATTTTTAAAGCAAAGAAATATGCTGTAATTCCAAATATTAGTATTGTAATGAAATACGTATATTTTATTAACTAATGATTTTTTTGAAATTTTACGGATATAACGAACTACGTTTATAACGAACTAAATCTGTTAGTCCCTTCAAGTTGGTTATAACCGTGTTCAACTGTAGTTTCATAAAAAAACTTACTTAGTTAATACTAAAATGAATTAAGTGAACCACATTAATTTAATTAGATGTTGTTAGGAAAATTAATAAAATCAACAAAAATATTTATATATTTATGTAAAATTTCATTTATACGAAAATATGTAGATGTATATTAGAACTGCCCCCAGATTAACTTGGTTATGGACTAACTGATGCAAAATTTGGAGCCAACCGCCTGTATAACCGCATGTAACCTATCAAAATCGTTTATGATGCATAGAAATTTTAAATTGACAATTTTTTTATGAGCTCACCTAACAAAGTTTGTAGTAAATAATTCTTATTTTGTATATACTTATATGCAAAATTTTTACTCCACTTTTGCTGCATCAAAAAAAAAAAGACTAAAGCTTTTTAAATTCTCTTTACATAAATATGTATAAAGTAATATACATAGATTAATTAAATTAGAAGCATATATAGTTTTTCCTAAATATTTTATTTTTATATGTTCTGAGATTATAATGCTGCATACATATGTATGTATATACATTCAACTGTGCAACATACATATAATGTACATATAATAATAGTAGTAATAACATAATTATAACTGGCTCATTTGTGACAATCAACAAGTTAAAAATTAAACAAATGACATAAATAATCTACTCTTTAACATTATCCTTTTCTTAAAAACGTTGAGACAGACAGACAGACGGACATACATACAGACAAACGAACTGACAGTTAAACAAATGCGTATACTTACTTTTAATATAAGAGTACATATATGCATAGACACAACCGCACTTGCAGATACTTATTTAAACCCACATACTTGTACATAAGAAACAACCAACAAACATTTTATCTCTAATTCAGTTGTCATTATCAGTCTGTATGAATTTGTGTAACAAGTAAAGTAGTCGCATGCGAATATTCACACATTCGTACATACATACATACATACCTACATATAAACACTTTATAAACTGCTTAAACACAACCACTACCAGACAACCAACGAACCGACTAATTAAAGGACTCCTGCAGTGCCAACTCATGTTGAGCTGTAATAAATAAACAGAGAACGAGAGACAAACCGACATACAGACAAACACTTTTGTTTATTTTATTCCTTTTTGCTTCTAATCAAAAATTATTACAAAAACTAGAAACAAAATTTACATCTTTATTAACAATTGCAAAAAGTCAAAAAGAAATGACCAAAAAAACATAAATAACTACGAAGGTCCTGTTAAAACTTATTGTACAATTTTATGAGTTAAACTACAACTGAGCACAACAATCAAATGGGAAATAAAAGAATTATATTTTTCATTTGTAGACAATGCAGCAAAAAATATTACAAAGAGTGTATAAATTTACTGCTCAGCTTGAGATTTGTTGATATTTTTCACAATTATATTTAATTAATTTTCTTTAATTCAGTTTTCTACATATATATGTACATATGTATGTAATTATAAATGCTTATTTGAAATTACTATACATATAAATAGTTGTAGATGGTATAATTTAAATAAAAATAAATCAATTTTTATGCTACTAACTGTGATTTGAATATAAAAATATTTGTAAATTTATACCACTACAAAACTAAAAAATAGAGTGCAATCATTTCACTATACAAATAACTACTATATATTCATACATTCATTTATTTATAGTACTATTAAAGAATCATTAATCATTCGAAACCAAATGATTTATGAACAAAGTAAAAATAGTGATTATTAGCTCATTTCCGATAGCCATAGTTATTGTCGCTGTTAAGCTCCTTCTGCTCATCTTTCTCCTCAACGATGTTGACTTCTACGGTGTTAATTACTGAGATGACAACTGATAACACCACAAACAAATGACAATAATTATTACTAATTATAAAGACAAAATATTGTATTCATTTGTAGAAGTATTAAAAACTGAAATGTTATAAAATACATATTTAAGTAAATGTGTATAAATAGTAACACAGGGCAACATTAATTTTGTAATTCGGAATTCCTCAATCAATTTGAAATTTTGAAATCACACATGTTATATAAAGGTCATTGCAAAGAAGATTAATAAGACATTTATATAGCTAAGAATTTTGTTTCTTTTTGACAGCAATATGGCAGCTTGTGTTCTAAAATCTGTTGTGTCAAATTGTTGCTAATTTTTACAATATTTGTTTACATTTTGTGATGTGCTTGTGTGTAATAAGATGCAATTACTTTTTTATACTACTTGAAATGTCAAATGTGTTTTTGTTTTTTGTAAACATAAAAGTGAAATATCAGAATTAAATTTTATTTCAATATAAAAACAAAATACATCGAGTTTTTTGGTGTTTTAGTTGTTGTAGAGTTGTCATTACCTTACTTTTTGTACCATGGGTCATTGGTCCACATATTACAGCATTTAAAGGTATTTTCAAAATTGATCCCTAATATTAAAAATTTTACACAAAATTTATTTATTTATTTTTTTTTTTTTTTTTTTTTCAAAAAATGTTCAGAATTCGTAAATAACAAAAATGTATCTCTATTCCTTTTTCATAAATCTATCATTTGACTACACAATCAAATAGGAACTAAAAGAATTATACTTTTAATTTGTAGAAAACTGAATTAATTTAAAAAAGTAATTTATAGGATTAGAACACCAAGATTAAACAATTTTTTTGTCGGCCTGTGTAATCAATGTTCAAAGAAGAAAAAAATATTAATAATATTTATGTAGGAAATCAAAGCATCTTTTACACACATAAACATATATATGCAGAATTTTATTTATTTTTTTTTTTTTTTTGTTTATTTAAAATAAATTCTCTTGAAAATAATTTATAATTTCAAAGCTTTATGGCAAATATTATAATGTTTTTTTAGGCCCATAATATAACAAAAAGATTTCTTTTCTGTCCTTTCTACAAACACATATGCAGAAAAAAATTATACTTAAATCACATATGTATGTAAATGTAAAAGAATAACATTTTTTTTTTTTTAACATGAGTTTACAATTGTGTATTTTATTTTTTAATTTTTTTTTTTTTTTCTTCAGAGACTATTTACTTATTAAGGAATTGTAAGAAGACACCAAAGTGTTTCTAAATATTTTAAAAAGATTTTTATATAAACAAATTTTTTATAAAGATACAGTGACCGATGCACCGTGGGTTTAAATCTATATTATGCATTATAATTTGTCTTTTTCTGTAGTTGATATTTATACATATATAAAATAATAAAATTACAAATATACAAGATTCAGGACTTGAAACCCCAAAAGTGCCAATTACAATTTCAATTAAGTTACTGTACATGTAATTGAAATTGACAATTTAAAATTACATTTATAGGTTAATTGTAATTTTAAATATTCTGAATTACATATAATTGCAAATAATAGTATTTATAACATAAATTCTTTTTTAATTGTATATATAATGGATTACTAAACTAAATAGTTACCCCCAAGACAGTTATTTAAGACATTGAATTCAAGATATCAAAAAAAAAAAATATTTACTACTATATTCGAGATCTAATAACGAATTTTTTCAATAAAATGTGGTAAATCGAAATTAAATATCTGTCAAACCGAATCAATCATATTGTTTGAAAAATGTGTTACGTATTGCAGTTCAACGATATGAACTCGAAACGGGAATAAAGAAACCAAGTACGAAGGAAATTCGGAAATTAACATTTAAGCTCTTGTTATTTTAAAAATAAAAATGAAATTAATATTTTTTTAATAATATCTTTTAAAGCCCTCAATTCTAAGATATTTACAAGCAAAATAAATGTATGTAATAACTAAGTACGATTTCTAATGGATTTTTTATTTTTTTATTTCCAACAAGCGAATTATTTTTAGATACATTTCTTGGGTCATCTGAATAGGTTTGAACATTATTTATTCAATAAAATAACTAGATTTATTGATTAATATGATACTTTTTTGTTTCATTATACTATTAGGAAATTATCAATATTGAAAATAGCATTTCTTATTCAATTTAACCTAAAAAAATATATTTGGAAGGGACATATAAAGATTTTTAACTTGTTACAAAGAAGATTTGCTCCAACTTTTCCAATATTTTCAGATAATGAATTTTTCTCCTCATGACAGCATTTTCCATACATCTCCTATATGGTGGCCACTCAAAAGTGGCAAAATTTTAACTTCAATAGGGGCATTGTCGAGGTGGAATGTCCATTGAATTAATTAAAATAGTGTATAAAATGTAAGAATTATTTTTCTAGTAAACTTTTGTAATTACATGCGAAGAAAATCAAAGTTCACACATCTCAAAATATGAAGTTTCACTCTGCGCCACGGGTAAACGGGAGTTGTTTTACTTCACGAATGGTGTTTAGAGGTGGGTTCTTTACAATTTAACTTTACGGTAAAAACACCTGATTTTTATTTAATTCTTGACGCAGAATCAATTGAATTGGATGCATCTTGAATGATGGATCTACTGTCATCTTTCGTTGTTGCTTTATAAGTATCTCTTTTCATATTTTTTCCATAGCGAGACTGATATTTTAAAAAGTTGTTGATAATATTTCGGCTATGTAGTATTTGATTCCATTTACATTGAAGTTTAGTTAATTTATATCACATACACAGAAAAAACTAAATTTAAAATTCAATAATAAAATTCATAAAGACAATAATTTTATTTACTGAAAGAGGACCTATCACGAAATTCGTAAAAACAAAAACTTTAATTCGTAAATTGTTTATTGAAAAAAAAATAATAATAATATTTTTTTTCTTATTAAAATTTTTTTTTTAAATTCAAACAATTAAATTTTTGAAATTTAAGAAAATATTAATTGGGTTTAAATATATATCCAAACAATTAATTTTATTGACATAAAAGAAAAATGTTTATAAATGTTTTATTAAATTTGTCTCTTTATTAAAACGATAAATTACACAAAATAAGCTTGTGAAACGTTATTTTGATCTCAACCAAGTCGTAGATAGGACGAACTTTTTAATGCCACTTTTACATAAAAGTGGTACATAGGATCCCTCTAAGTAGAACAAAGAGCAAAAATGGGTGAATTTGGTAACTTGATATCGTCAAACAATACAGTTTAGTATGAATATTTTACTTACACCAGGTATTAAACGAGTCTAAAATAAAACAAATATTAGTCTATTGAGAATTTCACTATATAGTATATCATATTACGTTTAGAGCTCTTTAAAAAAGCAGACTATTATTGGCTCTTATATTTTCCTTTATTGAAAATTGTGAATAAATAAATTATTTTGTAATTTTGTTTGAAGTTGTCAAAATAAAACAAATGTTTTTGTTTTTTAAGAAATATTTAAAAATGTTTACAATCAATAAAATAAAATTTTTAAAATCAAATAACTGCATTTATAGAATTTAATTTAAAGCCAAAAAACAAATTGTTAAAAAAATATTTTTTGTCATTATTTTTTCAGTGTATCAATACGTTTAGTTCATTTAATGAAGCATATAAACAAAGGTAGTGAAAACACTCACCTTTCAAAATTTGTCAGAAGTTTAAACATTTTTCTAAGTATGAAACTTTTTTTAAATATAACAAAAACGCTTGAAATTGTCTTTGAAATGCTTTTCCTATATTTCTACAAGATCAGGAATAAAATTAAACACTTAAAATTTTTTGAAATGATCTTTTAGATTTGTCAACATCTAAAAGTCGTTACGACTCGCAAAAACTCGAAAACTAGAACCAATGTTGAAAAACGAATAGCAGGTGATTAGAGCACCTTATGTGGAACTTGTAAAACTGATTTGTTTTTTAATGAAACATGTTTGTGTTAAAACCTATCTATATAACATTATTTGTAAAGATTTATGAATGTTTAAATGATTTTTTATTATTTTTTATTCGGGAAGCGTATCTTCAATAAGCTTCAAAAACAATTTTTGTAGATTTCGTCTTTATAACTTAATTGAAATTTGTGACAAATTTCATATATTAATTTCAATATATTAGATGAACAACAATAAGAAACTAATAATACAGAATCCTCAGTTTCCAACGTATAAATTTATAGGATAGAAAACTTAAACTAAATATTAAGACAAAAGCAAATCAAATAAAAAAATTCTTTGAAGATAAGGTATAGAAAATATTTTAAGACCACTGTTTTTGTTGTTGGCTTGTTCTTTTATTCAGACAAAATAAAATCCTTTCGTTTCATACATAAAAACTGTTTGAAAATACGGCAACAGAACCAACAAAAAATAGAAAAGTAAACAATACAAATAATAAAATATTTATATTTATAGACACACACACACACACACACACACATACTCAAACTTACAAAATATACAAACTCAAGTGTAAAAATATCAAAATATTTGTGTTGCCATAAACTAAAATACGCTGAATTAAAAATGTTTGAGAATGAAATGAACTTTATATTTTTATAAAGCCCAAATAATTCAAATAATATTAATTAGTTAGCTAATAACAGTAAAAAAATTAAAAGCTAAAATGTTAATCGCCTGTTAAATTTTAATGTTAGTTAACGCCGTTTATATTTTTCGTAACAATATATTTATCAAATAGCATCTTCGTAACGGAAATTTCAATTTTAACCAGCTTAATTTGAAATGTCAAAAATATGTTAAAATGGCAACACTGTAGTATTTTATTCTCATGCATTTAAATTTTAAAATGTATGTTTATGTGCTATTATCTATGCATGTGTGCGTACAATAAAAACGAGATGTTAAGTAAGTTTGTTATGTTGGTTTATTTAAAATCTCTAGAGAACAAAGGCCCACACATATAGAACTGTCAGGGCCAAATACATATTTATGTGACACTAAACAAATTCAAAATGAACGAACGAACGAACGAACTAACAAACGACTACAGTCACATTATAAAATATATGGAGTATCAAATAATAACAATAAGCAAAAATGAAAAAAATATAAAAAGCAAATGAATTTCTATCATGTATAGATTGTTTTAAAGTTTTATTTTTAAAAATTAAACTAAACAATAAATCAAATACTTGCTAAAAAAACAAGTAATTAAATAATTAATTCATAATTTATCTTTTAAACAGTTTGAGAAATTAAAAACAAATTATACATACATAGATATGTATGTATATGCATTCAGCAATACATATGACATTAACATGACAAAGTACCTAGTATATACATATATACATTAGACTCTCTCGTGAAAAATATATACAAAAATCGCTCAAACGATGGATCTAAAATTTTTTTTTAAATTTAAAATCTCAAGTCTGGTACATTTTGTGAAATATGAGTTTTGTACATTTTGTGAATATATGGGTTTAATAATTTTAATAATTTTGAAATATGAATTCAAATTCTAATAAAAGGAGTCTTTTTAGCATATCATAGGAACATAATTTCGATATTTATTACTGAAGATAAATTTTAATTTTTTTAGTATTCTTTTCGTATTTAGATTAAAAAATAACTGTGAGGCCTTTCAACATCATAATCACAAAAAACATTTTCTCGGGAAACCCTCATTTATACATTGTATAAATATAGTTAATATGTACATTAGGTTGGCCCTTATTACCAAAAATGTCCAGATTTTGGTTCTCACCCCCTGAAAATGTTCGGATAGTCGAAAAACTAAGACATGCCAGGTTTTGAACTGATTGAAAAAAATTTAGAGGTGGCTCAAAGTGATCAAAGTCTTAAAAATGATGACTTTAAAAAAAAAAAATCCTTTCATGGATCATAAATAATTAATTTTAAATGCAATTTTCTGGGTTTTTATCTTGTTGAATTCTACAGATTATGAGCCTAAAATCAGTAAAATTGGATAACTAATGCAATAATAGATATTAAAATAAAATTACCGTAAAACACGTAATTTTCGGGCAAATAGACCGCGAAAAATAATATTTCAACCAGAATTTGAAGGAGAGAAACGAAACTTGGCATGTAGTTTCCTATTGACGTTTTTTGCATCCTGTAAATAATTTTATTAACCAAAATTGTTGTAATAGCAAAAAATACGTAGGTAAGTTATATGCAAAACAAAAGATTTTTACGAATTTTGATCGTGAATATCTTATGCAGATCTCAAAGGATTGCTGAAAATTTTTGACATGATGTATAAGATACCAAGACAAAATCATATGCGAATTTCGTTTCTCTCCCTGTAGTTTTGGGTGAAATGTTATTTTACTAGGGCGTATTTCAATTCAATTTTCAATTTTCTTCATTTTGGTCATTTTAGAAAGGTAATAAACACAGGAATTCACGAAGATGAAAACGAGGAAAATTTAAGTTCTAATGAATTACTCATGGTTGCACAGAACAAAAAAACTAAAAATTTTGATATTTCAATCGCTTTGAGCCACCTCTAAATATGTTACAATCAATCTGAAACTTTCTATTTCATTGTTTTTTGGCTATTCGAAAATTTCTAGGCGGTGAGACTGAAAATTTAAAAACCTTTATTTTCCTCCAAATAAAAGAGGGCCACCCTATTGTATATGTTTATTTGCGTGGGATACTCAGAAACAAACAATATTTATTTTCAATCTAAACATAACGTTAACACTTGTGTTCACATAATATGCAACATTTTTGAGTGGATATATTTCAAAAATACCAAATAGCATTAAAGAACGATTTAAATGTCATTTCCACAAACTTTATTTGGCAAAATAAAAATATATCTGATTTTAATTTTTTTTTTTTTTATTTTTTATTTTATTAAATATTTAATAAATAAAATGATAAGATAGCAAAACTTATTCAAATAATCATACAAATTCTATATTATTTGAAATATTTATATGTTCGCAAGTGTACAAATATATTTTTATAATTTAAACTAATTAGGCAAAATTTGTAAATAAAAAATAATAATAAAAACATTAAATATATTTATTTTAATTACTGTAAATAATGTTCTGAACAACAAAATTATGAAAATGCAATTAGATAAAATGGAATAAATACATTTTGGTAATTAGACAAGTAAATTGTTTGTCCGAAATATCGATAATTGACAAACATTTCAATTCAACAGAGTCAAAAGCTGATTAAAAAAACAATAAGCTAAATATTTATATACAAATATATTAAAATTATACATATACATATAAGTATTTAATATATACTAAATAAATCTTCTACTAAACAATATATTTATTGACATTAGGGACTGTTATTAAATTATTATTATTATTATTATTATTATTATTATTATTATTATTATTATTATTATTATTTTTAATTATTAATTTCAATTTAAAACAAACAAAAAAATCTAAAAAGAAAAATTCTATTAACAATAAGACTTTAAATACTTTTTGTTCAGTAAACTGGACTTCTATTTTTCACCAATTTGGGTATTTAAAATTGTAACACTTATACAAAAGGACTTAAAGCACAACCTCTTTTAGAATTATATACTTAAATGTGTTTTGTGTTGAAGTATGTGTGTAATTGCTTTTTCTTTTTTTACATTTGGATTATTTTCAATAACAAATATCTCATTAAATTTCATAATACATTCTTCTTGTGTGTTTACTTATAAAATGTCACGTCTTAGTTTCAAAATTACATTGCTAAAACTGGGGAAAATAAAAAGTTTGTCGCCAAACTTTAAAAAGACTTTGAAGTGCAACGAAAGAGGTGTCCTTGTCCGTCCGTAATAAGAGAAAAAAGGAAAAACAAAATATAAGAAAAAAAAAGTAACAAAATAATGAATGAGTTTGAATGTGTTCGAAGGCGGTACTGTACTGTATGGCAAGAATATAAAAATAAAAATTGCTTCCTTAGCACGTGATATATTTAAAAGTTTGACAAACTTATTGAGTAAGTGAGTACATACTTATACATGCATAAATACATATGAGGAAAATCAAAAAATTTCGATATTGTTTGAAACCTACTTTAAGTGTCTTGTATTGCCAAAGTTTGTTTTAAAATTAGGAAAAGTGTTGATGGCTTCTTTTTTTTGTGGATCTTATAAAATAACTAAGAAATCCTAAATTTTAAATCATTTTGCGTTTAAAACTAAAAAATGTAAAAAAAAAACTATTGAAACTTTCAAGAATTTTTGGATTCATTTTAGTTGTGCACTAACAATTCACAACCTTTTGATTTAAACCATTAACCTGTTGAAAGATAAGACTTAGAAAATTCATTTGCTGTATAATAAGTATAATAACCAAATATTAACGATTTTTAAAATTTTGCAGATTTTTTATAGAAAATTTGGGCCATTCAGTGAATGTAAATCTAGAGGGCAGAATTTTAAAGATGAAGTGGTTACCTACAGTTTAATGTATATCTCGTTGATGTTAGGAAACCAGACATGGGATAGCATCTTTACAAACTTTCACATAATTGGCGTAAATATATGTAAAAGTACGTTTTCGCTACTGACAAATTTCGCTTTTATAAAAATTGTCGAAAATATCGCGTAAACTTGATTCATTAACAAATAACACGTCCGAGTCAAAATGACGTTAATAAATTTTTAACTGTAAAAATTATATGCAATTTCGAAAATTTTCACCAAATTTATATCGGCTACAGCGGAATTCATCTCCAAATATATTATGTTTGATGTTAATATTGATGTCAAATAAAGGCATTTTATTTGCTTAATACTACCAAAAAAAACATGTTCTTAACCTCAAAAATCAACCCTACATATTTCACACTATTGTTTATATTTTGAAATAATAAAATCAATTTTCAATGTAAAATTTATTCACTTTAAAAAAATTAAAATCGCGCTTTTTGTTAGGAATATTATTATGAGTAGTAATCTTTAAACGACTATATTTTCCAAACTAAAACCGATATTCATGCACATTGATAAAAATGATAAACGCGAACAGATTTTGTTTGCATAAGTAGTCATTAATAAAACCACAAATCAACGTTAGTTTCAGAAGAAAACTAATTTTAAAATATTTTTACATAAAATTTTCAAATTTTTTGATTTTCCTCATATGTAGTATATGTACATAATAATATTGGTATAATAAGTATAAGGTGAAGCAATAACAAAATTGAAAAGTATTTTTATTTATACACATATATTTAAGCATATTTTTAATGAAGTTGAATACACTAGAGCAACGGTTCTCAAATGGGGGTCCGCGACCCACAAGGGGTCCGTAAGGACATTTGTGGGGGGTCGCGAAGAGTTCCTGAAAAATATTCTTGAACACACAATTTTTTAATTTAAATATTATTTTGAAGTTTAAAGTTTTTTTTTTTTTTTTTTTTTCTTTTTTTTTTAAAAAAAATATACACGTACATACGAATATTTTAAAGAAAAGTGAAAAAAAAACAAACAAAATATTTTGTATTGGAATGATAGTTTTATTGCAACATTAGTTTATTGCACTAATTAACTTTTATGTAGCAAAATAATTCGGGTAATTTTTGGAAACCCAACAAAAAATAAAATAAATAAGTAATTATAACAAATTAAAGTGTACAATATGTTTAGAATTGGAACAATAATTTTATTTAATGTTGAGCAATATATCAGTTTGTGTCTTATTAACTGATAGTGCCCTTAAAATAACTTTAATATCCGATTTATAAGAAGATTTTCTTAAGTTTTTTGTTCTGTTCCCCAGCAAAAATAAAGTGAACAAATTAAAGGAAAAAGTGAAAAAAATCGGGAGAAAAAATCATTCCCGATTAAGGGAATTTTATTTATCACATAAAATTATTCACGGGGAATTTTTCACGATTGCAAATTTAGGGAAAGGGAAAAAATTTCGAGGGAAAATTATAGGGGTGATAAACTTCAAATTTAACGTGGACATTGTTTTGCATAATGGATAAATGTTTTGTTCTACTTTAATACCACGTTGTGTGCATATGTTGCTTCGCTGTTACATTGGGATTATTGATTTCCAGACATTACCGCGTTTTGTGGGTGAACTTTTTTGATAACCGCAAAAAAGTAATAATATTTTTCTAAATAATTTTCGGTGGCCTATTCGACTATGCTAGGGCCATTTTTATATTTGCAAAAAATGTGAAGCCCTAATGTACATTGTTTTACAAAATATACCCAAATTAAAGACATGCGTAAAATTTGTTTTTCTAAAATGAGTTCTTTTAAGAAACTACTAATGAAGGAACCTTTGATTGAAAATATTATGCTTGATAAAGACAACAATGATCAAACGAAGAAAGTGATGCTGTCAATGACACAGTGTAAAGAAAACTTTACAATATGGCTAGGAAACAATTAATTTAAAAGATAAATATGTAGTTCACTTAAATTTGATGAAACTGTAGTTTTTTCACTTGAAATTCTACTTTTATTTTATTAAAATATAAATAAAAATATATTATGTCAAAAACTTTTTATAAAATCGTTTTGAGTACATATAACTTTTATTTCATATATTTATAGAAATAAATAGATTTATTATACGAAAAAGTCTCTTAATACTCTAACAAGACAATGTCGCAATTATTAATATTATTTTTTTTAATTACTTTATCTTTACATAACATTTCTTCTGATATTTAAATTAGTCAAAGAGCTCATTTACATTAGGGATTTTCCATGGAAAAAATCGCTGCAACTTTTACTTTTGTAGGCAAGAGGTGTATATAAGCAAACGGGGTAAGCAAAGTTGCATGTCGTCGCAAAGCTAAAAATTTCATGAAATTTTTTCAAATTTCTTTTTAATTTTTCTGATTTGTTGTTTTTTGTCAAACATTCTTTAAAAAATTTCACAATACAAATTTATATGTGTAAATATGGAAGGGATTTCGAAGCAACTTGAAAACAAAATATCATAAAAATACCCTGCGATAATCCCCAATGTAAATATGCTCAAAGTTGTAGTGGGTCGCGCTTCTATTGCAATGGCAAAAGGGGGTCGCGAAGCGAGGTCTTGTGAGAACCCCTGCACTAGAGCTAAGGAAAGTGAAAGAGCAAAAGCGGTAAAAGATTTAAAAAGAAAATTGAAATATGTTCAAATTATATTAACATATAATATTTTTAATAAATTTCGGACAAAAGATAGTCGCATATTTATTTTTAAATACATCAATCGACTTAGCATCAGTTTTTTTTTTTTTATTTTATTTTATTTTATTATTATTTTTATCTGGCTCCAATAGCATTACTCTTCTGTTTACTGAAATTTCGATAATATTGTACACTGCAAAAATATATTACTTGTTTACTTCGATCAACTTTTGTCAGACATACGTCAAATTTTTTTCTGAATTTCCGATAATTTTTTATCACTATCAATTATAGCAGAAAACGTTTGTCATAATAATGTAAAAAATGCCAACAACAATCAAGCAACGTCAAGACAAAGTTTTGTTTCAACGCTGCAATATTACTGACAAATTCACACTACATTAGACAAATTTTTATGGTGATAACAATTTGACGTTTGTCTTGTTAAAAATTAGTCAATTATAGACCCGACTTTAGGGATTTTTTAAATTATAACTATTATTACAATCTGATCATATTAAATATTTCAAAAATATATTTTGCTTAAAAACAGAAATCTTGACTTATGACGGTCTTGTTGCAGATGTAAATCAGAGCATGAAAGTTTTTTTTTTTTTTTACAAAAAAATTATGGAATATTATTTCCTACACTTATTTAACAGAGGAGAAATGTTTTTGCAATCAAATTTATTAAAAAATAAAATAAATCCAACATTTTTTTAGTTCTAAGTTGTGTTATAAGTTGTGTTTAAATAGTTTTAAGTAAATCAGTTTATAGTATATCAGTGTTACTAAAAGTTTCTTTTAAAACTCATGTTTTTAAAATTTTACTGTTTTAACTTTGAATCAATTGAATATATAAAAGAACCATTTTTTTCTCTATCTAAAACTACATATATAAATATGTAAATATATGTATTAATACACATTCTTATTTAAACTAAAATAAGGTAAATTTAGTGTACAGTATTATTTGGTTAATTTTATAAAATAAAATAAAAATAGATTAAAAATGATAACGAAATAAATAAATAAATAAATATATCCTTTTGGTTACAATCTTAAGTGCTTAATATTTTTTTTATTTACTTTAAATAACTTTTAAGTACAGAAATATTTATTAAAACTCTAGTTTTACTCGTATAAATAATAAAGTAAATGTTGCTGGTTGAATAAACCATAAATATGTGGTCTATTCATTTTGTTGGTAAGTAACTGCGTATTTACACACAGATATTAATACACACATTTGTATATTTATAAGATTAGATGTAAATACCTAGCAGTTATATTGGTTGTCGTCGAATAAGAAACTTTACTATGATGCTATTTAATAAACCTATTAGTTATTGGCTTATAAATAGTTTTCAAAGTTTAGTTTAAATGTAATGAAAATATTGAAACTAACAAGGAGACAAATGACAATTAACAAATACTCGTATTTAAATTTTAGTGAAAGTAACTGACTTTATAAAAGCTGCTGGGTAGCGTTTAGGCGTATGAGTTCTTGAGTATCTGTTTGTTTAATATTAAATTTAATCTTATAAAAGATTCCAACAAATAAGCCAACTGAAAATATTTACAACTACACTAACACAAACATATGTATATATACATACTCGTAGAGAACTCTCATACACACACTAGTAACCGTCATCCTAACAACATGCGTTGGCTAAAGTGTTAAGCCTTTATTTCCTTTTTTTTTTTTTTTTTTTTTTTTCTTTTTTCTTGCCTTTCTGTACGCAACGCAACATTAAAAATATTAAAATCTAAAATCACTGAGTCGTGCTGAGGGAGCAAATAAACGAACGAAGGGATGAGCATATGCGGGAGAAATAGAATTTAAAAGTTGTTAAAGCACTAACTTTTCTACACATTCCTCTTGCTAACAATGAAGAGCAAAAACGACAAAAAAAAATATCCTACAAAAGAACTCTGCAAAAGCCAATGCCTTTTCATGACTTTTATAAATTCGTTTAAATCTTTAACACAAATAATAAAAAGTTTTATGTAATAACAATAAGCATATTTTCACAAATCGTATTAAAAAAGGCTACATAATGTTTAATACAATTTAAGTTATCCTGTTTTTGTTAAATATGTGTTTCTTTTTTATTAATTGTTTGTTATTCCAAAACCTAATAGTACTAACGACGGACATTCTATAATAATCTTTTAGATTTTGGGTTTATCTAAAGTATAAAGCTTCCTATTAAAGTGTTGTATTATTTCAATACTTTAATAGATTTCCATTTACGAGTTTTAATGTCTATTCTAATCAAGAATATGTCCTCTCTAAACCAAGTTAATCTTATATAAGATTCAGGTAATGTTCAATTCTTAGTTTTCATTCCTTTTTACACATTACTGTTAATTTTACACTCGCTACAGTTCTTTCTCTTCCAGCCTAACCAGCTGACTGCTGACACCATCATATGCCACCAAGAATATAAGTAATTTTCTTTTTTTTTTTATTTTACATGTGTTGTTTTTGCATAAAAAACTTTTTAATAGTGTGAGTTTTAGACAACTTTCATATACATACACATACATACTTATGTATATGTAGGTTTCTATGTAATTGTGTTTGTATTTTGTAAAATGTCTGGGAGTCGCGTACATTTTTTTTTTTTTTTTTATTATAATTATTATTTAATGTTGTGTTGGCTTTTGCTTCAAATAAAGCTAATCAAAAGCCACTTTGCTGAATAAAAAAAAATATATTATAATATTTTTTAAGTACTGAAGTATACGTCTGTTAGATTTATGTAAATTATGTTAAAATATAAGAAAATAAAAAAGTTCAAAACTCAATACACAAACAACTAAAAGTTGCTGAAAAGGTTTTAAGAGCTAAAAAGTTTATTTCTTAATTTCAAAATGCATATTTTATGTTGCTTTTTTAACTTAAAAAAAAATCAAATGACAACTAAGAAGGAAAAAATGAAAACAGACAATATCAATTTATAGAAGAAAGTTAACAAAATATCAAAGAAAAGGGAAACAAATTTTATTGAAACGAAATTTAAGTTGAACCAAGAAAAAATAATCCTTTTATAATAAAGCATTTTTGTTTTTTTTTTTTTTTTTGTTGCAACCCATAATACATTTGATTGTTTTATCTAAATATACTTTTTCATATAATGTCATAAAATAAAAGTGTCTTTGTATCTCATAATTATTTAGCACAATGTCAACAAATAAAGCTAAACATTTATTTGACAAAATTAATAATAATTCTAACCATTTATTGTATTAAATAAACTAAATAAATCACATAAGTATATGTACATAATAAATGTTTGTCATTCTTATATTTTATTACAGATATAAAATAGAATGTCAAAATAATAATAAGATATTTTTGCTTAAAAAAAAAATAAAATAAAAATAAAAAAAAATAGGGATATCAATCATTCGATAAGTAATAATTGACAAAATAAAAATAATAATTTTTCATATGAACATTTTTTAAAACGAATTTTAACAAAAATCAAAACAAAAAGAGAATGATACCCTACATCATTCCGATCCACATAATTAAGTTTTTACTTATATAAAACATGTTTGTGTTAATTATTAACATAATACTATTATTTCTGTCGGATTTATGCACTTTAAAGTCATTTTCAGGAGAGGGGTTTTTAAGGGAGCTGTTGTCAATTATAGACCGATCTTCATGAAATTTGGCAAACGGATTTGTACTTAAAACTTATTTGTGCTAAATTACATTCATATTATTATATTCATAATTTTAAGGCATCTATAAGTGTTAAGACTATATTCCGGGAGGACATTTGTATCGGGAATAGGTGAAATATTGGGCCCATCATAACCAAATTCAATAGGCTTCATCCTTGTGAAAAAAAAAAAAACATATGTACCAAATTTCATCAAAATTATCTTTGTTTTAAAATTTTTAGAATTTCAAAGTAATACTCTATTGTGAATTTTGCGTTACTCGAAACGGCGTAAAATCCCTAGTGAAAAAACTGCAAAATTTTAGATTTTTTTTTAAATTTGGTGTTAACATAATTAATCAAGTATTGTTAACATAATTGCATCAAAAGTTATTTAAATAGATCAGATCATAAAGGCAAACGTAAAATTAGAATTGCCCATATATATTTGAAAAGAGGACAAATAATGATATATAATATGTATTTTTTATCTGCCTGAAGGATCTAACAGAAGGATATGAATGTAGCACTGTAGCACGTTGAGCTTTATTAAAATATTTCTTCTTACGGCATTACCATTCAAATTACTTGAAATCATAAATTTATAATTCTTCAATAGCAAACGCAAAAATACCAATATATACTTGTTATACATCAATGTTTAGGAAAATTTGTTTTCTTTTCAAATATGTATAAACATTTTTACAATACGAAAATTTGTTGAAGACTTTTTGCAAAAAAACACTGAAAAAGGATGGATTTGTGATTTTTTGCATATTTTGCATTCTTAATTATGCAATAAAATTCTTGTTAGTTAATAGTTTTGATGATATTTTACACCTAAGTAGATGGCTATAAAAAAAAGGAAAAAATATAGGTAAACGTAATAGAAAAAAACTGAAAACAGATTCTTATTAAGCATATTAGCTTCTAAAGAAGGAACTTTTCTTCAGTACTAAAATATGTTTAGAAAATTGTACAAAAAAAAAAAAAATTGTCTTTAAAATAATTATACTCCTTCTCATTACATTAAATTTCCATTAGAGTAAAGATAAAATTTGAGCTATCTTTAATTCTTATAGTCTCCACTCGTAGTAGGAACTTATATCTTTAATTCCCTAACATATGTTTAACTTTTGTTTAAATTTTTCTTAATTTAGGCACGTGAGCCATTTAAATTTTGTTCTGCAATACTGAAAATGTAACCATATCTAAAGTTTTGTTTTAAAGATTACACTGTTTACTCCCACAGATAAACTATATACAAAATATTTTATCTTCTACTATCATCGCCTATGTATTACAGTATCTATCTCTGTTGTATCTTCTCACCTTTGTTGCAGGTATCAACATTCGCTAACTTTTATTAACAGTTCTTTAGCGTATTGCAAGTGAAAAAATGTTTTGTTGTTTTTGTTGTTTTTGTTGTTGTTTTTTTTCTCAAAGTTTTTGTTTTCATTTGAGCTTTTTTTAATTCCTTCTTTTTTGCACACAGAGAAACTTTAATGACAATAGCTCATTAAGTGGTGTATGTTTAAACTTTTTAATTGAATTAGGTTTGTATGAGAGTGCAACGGACACGAAAAAAAATTAAACACTGGAACATGTTTTTTTCCGCAACATGTTTTTTTTTTTTTATTATATGTCTTTGGATTCGCTTCTAACTGTAAGTTCTTCTAAATACTGAAAGGAAAATGCCAACAAAACTTGACGATTAATTAAAGAGAAAAAGATAGCTAGAGAGAGCAAGAAGGACAATGAAATGAAAACTGAGTCAATTAAACAAATAAACGAAAGATGAAAAAACTTTTCTAAATAACAGAACTGTCATAACACTGACATTAAAATAAATAGTGACAACAACCTTGCATGTACAACAGAGTGTCCGGAGGAAGGTCTTTTTTGAGATTTCGATGTGGGAAGATGCGCTTTGATGAGTTGAATGTGGAAATATATTAAAAAAATTTAAAATTAATTTTTAGTTCCCTACCAGCGATTAAAGATTTCAAATCTGATACATTCTGGACAAAAAAAGTTTCTATTTGTTTCGCTATTTGCTATGCGAAAAATATGTTTAAATTTTTCTCAATAGGATTTTTTTTCTACCAGAAGACTTTTTATGGCATTTGCACATTTTTTTGAAAATTATCTATTATCGGCAATACTTACTTCAACGCAATTTTTTAACATTTTAGCAATAAAAAGAACAAATTTCAAGAAAAATTTAAGAAATTTTTTTGCACGATGTACTAAAATGACAGTTTATGGATCAAAATTTTTGCAAATTTTTTTTTTTAATATTTTTTTCATAACTGGCTCAAAATTATGAATATTTTGATACCCATTTCAAGACAAAACTTCATACCTTCTTCTGGACGAAATGTTCTAGACTCGTGACTTTAAATCGCTGCACTATAATTTCGCCGACCACTTTTCTTGCCAAAACTAATTTTAGTAACATTTTCTATTTGTGTTTTAATTATCTTAGTTTTGTAGCAAACACTTCAAAACGCCAAAAAATTAAGTCTTTCCCTACTTTTACTATTTTGTCTTCATAATACAACAGGTCAAATTTCAGTTTCTTAAGCAAATTTAAAATATGTATAAAAGAGGTGCCTTTTTTTAACGGTTTTCAATACTTTATAATTATTGAGTACAACAATTTTTTAAATAAGTTTATTATGGAAAATAGATCTTAGGATAAGTACTTTTATAATTGAATATGAAATCAGTTAAAACTTCTTGCATCTTTGAAAAATACAGTTTGTTTTACAAAACCCCAAATGAAATTGGATTCGTAAGAAATTTTACATTTCATTAGACCTGCAAGTTTTTGGTGAAAAGTGGTAAAGAAAAACTCAACGGGAATAAATAAACATATATCTGGGCTATATTTTCCATGTTGTCTCGTTTTGCGATTTTTTGCGATTTTCGAGAAAATCCATCTTTTCCGTATAAGTTAGCATTGGAAATTCTTATCATTTACAAGGTCTAACCAATGAATAAAAATGCCAAGATTAAAAAATAAAATAGCAGATATTACTAAATTATAGTAGTGTATCATAATTAATGCCGCTAAAGAAAATGCACGCCTTTGGGTTGAGTTATAAGTGAAATATGCTAAAATTTCCTTTTGTAATGACTTTATTCTGACACATAAATTAATTAAATTTTTTAAATACAAAATAAATACATTAAATTGCTTTGATTTTTACCCAAATCATATTTCAAGCAAGACAACATGTTTTTTTTCCATTTTGGTAATTTTGGCCAAGAAAAATGGTCAGGGAATTGAAGAACAGCTAATTTTAGGCATCATTTGAGAGGCCGCCCTAAAAAATGCTTGTCTACAGGACACTCCAATGTAAAATAGAAAAATATCTTCATTAAATTAAAAATTGTATTTAAAATTTGTCACTATATTTACTACGTGCAGTGTACAACTATGTTAATACCACGTTTATGTAGTTAAATACATATGTACATACCTACATACAGATATTTGTCATAGAATTAACTTTTTTTCTATGTTTATTTTGCTTTTATGTTTTATTTTGCCAAATTCATTTATTCACAGTCGTTCGCAAATGTATTTTTTAAAACGTTAATTTTTTTTTTTTTGCTTTATATACACACGAATATAAAAATTTAATAATGTATGAGTTTATACCGCCACAACTTGATGGTTTTGAAGTTTTAAAAACTGAATGCGAAAATTGTCGAACAAAAAAAGAAAAACTAAATGATAAAAATATCAACAGTTTATTTCAGGATATGAATTAAATATATCTATTTACTATACACATACATACATACATACATACATACATACATACATACATACATACATACATACATACATACATACATACATACATACATACATACATACATACATACATACATACATACATACATACATACATACATACATACATACATACATACATACATACATACATACATACATACATACATAAATTCATATGTATATATTTTTTAAACACAATAACAAAATGGTGTTGAACCGTTCATACACTATAATTCTTGTGCGTATTTTTATTTGTTCCGGACCGGAAGCAGAAAAAACACAAAATTGTATTGAAAAAGAGAAATAAAAACGCCTCACGTTCATTTTAACAACAATTCATAGAAATTTGTCAGCAATTGAATTTACGCCAAATTATATTGGCCAACTACAAGTGATGCCAAATAGTCACTCAACCGTGACAACGAAGTTTTTACTTCATCCCAAATAGTTGTAGAATATTATAGTCGTATAGTTGTACCAAAAAAAAAAATAATAATAATATTTATATGTATGAATTATTTTATAACAATAAAAACAACTATGTTTTTTTTTTATTGTTTGATTCATATTCATTTTCTTCCTTCATCCTTGTTGTGTCCGTAACTTTATTGAAGAGGGAGAGAGGAAAAGTGACTATAAATACATATAATGAATATGAATTTGCTACGGATGAATGTAAGTATATTCGAATGCATTAGAGTTGATATATTTTGTGTTGATATCAATACAATGTATAATTTTATATGTATGTGAGTTTTTATTTTTTATTTTAACATTGCATATCATTCTTTTATTCAAACTTCATGTAGGTATAGGGGACAATTTTATCCCAAGTATAAAGAAAATGTTTGGCATTTTGCCGAAATGCAATCAGCAATAACTAAATCGTGTTGAACTAAACCAATTGAAAAGGCAAATGCGTGTCCATTTTCAAGTATATGAGTATGAATATTGTATAAATGTATGTAGGCATCTACATCAATAGGGTGCTCACAAGTAATTTTTAGTTTAAATTTATACAAAAATTTAATAATTTTAAACTTAATTACATATTTTTTAATTATTAATAAATGATAAGCAAATTTAAAAAAAAAAAAAAAACTAGAGATTAAAAGAAATTATTTTGCACTAATGTTGATATACATTTTTTTTGAGTATGGCGCATAGTGGGGCCAATCGCAAAAAATATTGGTACAGGTGTTAAAATTAACTACCACGAGTATTTAAAAATTTAAAAACTTAAAAGATTTTATATTTCTGTAAAGTGTTTGGCGACATATAGAAAAAAACCTGCTTTTGAACTTTAGATTTTTTGTCTCGACTTAATTTAAGTTTTTGGAAATAAATCCTGAGTTTTTTTTTTTTTTTTTTGGAAAATACTCTGTAATTTCAAATACATCTGTAATTTCAATACATTTCAAAAAATATTCGGAATTTTTATTTATTTTTTTATCTCGTTTTGTTTAGCCTTGAAAACTTTTCAAAATCAACACTCTGAAATTAATATGAAAAATCATTTAAACAACCAGATTTTAGTAATTGTTCAAATATAAATAATATTAAAAATAAATAATAACCTAAAATATAATATTTTTTAAGAAAAATTCCATATACCTTCCAAAAACTTGTAAAATATTAAAGGAATATTAAAATAAATTATTTACCAATTCACTAAAATAGAACATGTCTATTAATTAATACTCACTAAATTATGTATTTTCATATGTGCGTACTTTCTACATCTTTCATACATTTCAATTCGAACCGACCAATGGTTTATGAGATACAAGCAATTCTGCGATTGGCCCCACTGTGTGGCATATTTCACATTACAATTCGACGATTTAAATATTTAGAAACGAAATCGGTCAAAGCTTGGGCAAATTTTTTATTTTTATATTTTATAACACTTTAAATTCATAATCAAACTACTCTGAACTTTTTGGAATTATTTCCTAAACAATTTGATGAGTATAAAAATAAGACATCATATCAGTTTTTGTGACCTAAACGTAGTTGCAGACTCATTTATTTATATGAAAAATATTTTTTTTATATGTATTTGTTTTTATTATATTTTCTCTTTAATAATTCTTAGAATAATGACCCTTTTATTTAAAACATTCCATTCATATTGCCTTTCATATTTTTTAATATTTATAAATATTCCATGTTGAAAACTTTTATTTTCTTTAATCCCAATGAACTTCTTAATTTTCATTCAATTTTAGTTTTGCTTAAAAGAGCCAGGGTTTCACGTCTTCTTTTTTCCTCTTCGTGCTCCTTTGTTGGTCTTCCAACTATGGAACGTTGTTGCATTAGAGTTTCATTCATTCATCATTACTTCAAATTATAATCTCAACTATAATGGTAATAAGAAGAAACTAAGTATGTACGTAAGTGGCTTGTTGGGCCAGAGCTACAAGTATATTTTTTCTATGTGCATCACTTAGATACATAAATATTTGTGTAAATGTATGAGTAGTAAAGATGTTGCAAGTGTAGCAGAAATTAAGATTGTGTTGGCTGTTACTACGTGCCAACTAAGATTTTTAAATAATTTTTATACAAATTTATGTTTTACAAAGAGGACTAATGTTTTCTTTGTTTTATTACTCAAGCAAAAATGTTAATAATGAAAATAATAAATTTTGTTAAGGCGGAAATAAAATAGTGTGGGCTAAGCTTAAGTTGCCAAATAATTTCAATAAAGTTTTATAAATTAATATACAAATAAGCATAATTGTAAAAATAAAAGATATTTGGTCTAAATATAAAATACTTATATAAAACAAAAGCTTTAAATAAAAAAAAAAATAATATAATAATGTGAAATTATTTAAGTTTCTTTTCCGCAATATTTATGTATGTAAGTTTATAAGTATGTATTACCTTGATGATTTGCTTCTTTTTCTTTTTTTCTCTTATCATTCTACGGCAACTTTACGGTTTAACTTTCAACTTCACTAAAATAACACACATTCACATTTACTTGTCTAATGCTCTCGGAAAAAAAAAAATAAAAAAAGAACAAAAATAGATGAAAAACACACAAAAAACACTTAAAAAGTTATTTCACTTAAGTTGCTTCACTAAAGGACTTTAACTAACAAAAATATAACATTAGATGAAAATTACATTTTACCCAAAAGTGGGAAAATACAGACAACTAAAAAATATAAAAACAGAAGATGAAAAGTAAAACCCAAAAGAAAAAAAAACATATAAATGCTGAAAGTTCTCAACACTTAATATCCTGACCACAAAATTCGATTCAAAACGCTACAACAGCAAAAGTTGACAGAAACTTCAACAAACACACTTTTAAATGCTCTTGCATAACTGCGATTACAAAAAGAGTTTTTTTGTTTGTTTTAAAATTAGAAAATCTCAAAATTTATAAATATATATGAGTATGAGCATTATTTTATGCTACAGACAGTCCTAATTCTTTAAACAACCAGCTTATGTATCTTATATGTTATAACAAGGACAATGCAGTTTACAACTACAGTAACTACGTACAAATCCATAACAGTTACCAGTTTACTATAAGAAATATTCTTTTTACACTAAAATATAATTATATCAAAAAGGATGGTTTTATAATCTCATTATATTTTTATATTATTTTTGTTATTTATAAATAGAGGAGCATCTAATAAAATAGATGGTTTTATACCAGAATGCAAATTGAATTTACATAATATTTCTTATATGCGCAGCAAATGAATGTATAATTTTAAGGTAGGAATGGGGCCCCGCACACCCCTCAAGAGCGGAGCTATTGGGGTTCAAAATAAGGTACCTCTGATATAAAAAAAAAAATGGGTATAACCTAATGTAGTGAAAAAAATTAAGATACTTTTTATGTATCCCAATAGTAAATAAAATATATCGACAATTTTACAAAAAAGAAAATCCCGAATAAGGGAATTTGATTATTTTTTCCAAATCCAAAAATAACTCAAAAGTATTTAACTTTAAATAGTTATGTTTCTAGTAAGGATTTGCGAATTTCAGTTATTAAAAAAGCCTTTGAATTTTTCTTACAAAACCTTTAATAGAAACATTTCAGAAATGGGAGAAGTTTTTTAAAAATTACTGATTGACTGATAATTTACATAGATATCCATAGACTATTTGCATGCAAAATTGTATGAAAATCAAGAGATATTGGGTCAATTTTTGGGCGTCCTTTCATGGAATTATCGACATATAAAACATTGATACATTTATATAAAATTTTTTAAATATTTGATCCATTGGTTTGTAGATCTTCATAAGAAAATAACATAATAATTTTCAAAAACTCAGAAACACTATCAAAATGATTAGACATTTTTAAAAAGTTAGTCCCTGCACAAAATTTCCAAACGATTTTTAAAACATTAACGTGTCATGACGGTGCTTTAGAAAATTATAAATTTTCCGTTGGTCAGCTGATTTTTTTCTGTTATCCATCGATAACATCGACTTATACTTTGATGTTCATATGTATATTCGTCATAACAATAAGATATCAAGTGGACAACCAAATACACAAAAATAATAATAATAATGACCATTATGGGCGTGTTTAAAGACAAAACATTGTTAGACAATTGATTTATAAATGTGCAATATTTAATAACAAATATCTAATATAATAAGCACAACTTTAGTATAAATGTCATGCCAAGTTAATCGAAATGGTCTATATTTATTATATGGGGTTTAATCTCTATGAGTATGTGCTCTATTGAAAGTGACGTAAATCATTTGAAATATTAAGCGTATAAAAGTAAACTCTCGCACATTCGTTCGTTCGTTCATTCATTCGAGTACTCATGAATAAAACATAATATTTCTTGAATGCTTGAATGTAAGTGACACCGTTAAATAGCTAAAACTTGTTTATTTTTGTAATTTTTCCCCCAACATTTATGGTTTTTATAGCCTTTTCGCGCAAAGATTCTGCTCGAAATAAAGAAAAAGAAACACTTATTCTTTAATATTAAGTATACATTGTATGTATGTTTATAGGTATGTTTGTATATGCAAATACACCCCAGGTTATAATAATAGGTAAACAACAGTTTTCTATGATTAACATAGAAAAAGTTTTGATAGTTTATATACTTGTACGTTAATATTTCTGATGTAACTTTTTATTTGAAAACTTTATTTATACTTTTTTCCCTTATCAGCTTTTGCAAAAAAAAAAATGTAATCCTTGAAAACAAAAACATTCAGTGTAACTATAACTATGATCAAATGTGTTTACAAAAAGAAATTTTACTCTATTGCACAAACACATACTTGTATATATAACTAACAATTCGTCTGAATGTAAATATATGTATGTACGTGTGAGTGTGTATGTTTGCTAGTGGAGAATTAATGCTAAGACATAAACGCAAACACTCCAAAAAATCCTATACATGAGTCAGATTCAGGCATTTTTCTTAAAAATAGAATGAAAACAGAAGCGTAACAAAACCAACAACTATATGTAGCAATAACACCAAAATACATACTACCATAAACATTTCTATAAACACATCCATTTGTATTCATATATATACCCAGCCAACATTGGAAAAAAAAAAGATGAAAAACATCTACCAACAAAACAGTTTTCAGAACCAAAAAAATAATAAGAAATAATATGAACCGAATTAGTCAACAAATTATCATCGTATCGTAGTCATCTGATTCAATAGACGTGCTTTAGTAATATAACTGCATTGTCCGGTCTACCTAAAAATCGTCCCGACCTTATGATTTAGTTCAAAGAATGAATACATTTTGAAATAATCATACTGAGTTTTTAAATTCCGTTAAAAAATGTTTACAGGGTAGTGCATGGGTATGCATATGTGTGTGCGTATTTGTAAAATCTAGTGCTGCATAAATTTTTGTTAAAATATTTCTCTTATGTTTTTTCCGTTATTTTCTTTTTAAGGATTTTTGTTTTCTTTTCGTTGGAAATATATTTGGTATTTTGTTAACGTGGATTACTACATATAAAGTTCATCCATATACATACACACACACACATACTTATTAAAATACATGTTTGTTCATCCATATAAATTTAGCTTCTTAGTGGGAGAGAGTGTGTATATGTATGTGTATGTTTGAAGTATGTGTAAATATAATACTAAGAATTTAACAAGAATAGAAGAATACTTTTCATTTCGCGTTTTGTTATATTTTTCTGTCCGTCTTTCAGTATGTTGGTTTGTCTATTTTTCTGTACTGTACTGACTCTTAGAGAAGACATCATCCTCAACATTTGTTGAGCAGAAGTAACAACATTAAATATGGCCATAAAATAATTGCACATTGTAATGTGGTTGGCATTTGTTATGTATTTATTTTTTCAACACCTCTTTTAATTTATTCAAGTGTATGATACAATATATACAACAACTCGTATCTATTTATTTAAGTATGTAAGTGAATTCGTGTTTATTTATTTGTGTATATGTGTATGTGTGTGTGCGTGTGTAAATTAAAATGTTTTGTTATTGTTTCTTAAATAGATTTTAATCCACTAATGAGGGCTCTTGAATTCTGAATAAGAATTTAAACGGAAAATAAATAAATAAAAAAACAATTTAAGAGCAATATTTAATTGAATTATACATTAAACATCAGAGTTGAGAGTTATAATAGAATTCAATCTGTTGGATTTCTTGAGGTCTTAACGTTTTAATCCACTATTCCGAAACTAGATTTCGGTCGATCACAAATGTTTCCAGAAGTGGCTTGTGGGAAGTAACACTGTAGACAAAAATACAAAAAAAAATGTTTAAATTGAATGAAACCTAATTAATGTTTCATAAACAAACAAACAATAATAATGAAAATAGTTTAGTTTTTTGAAAAATGGCATATAACATTTTATTAGTAAAATTATAAGTAACATTATAAGTAAAGTTTGTCCTTCCTAGTTGAAAAATTATGAAAACGTAATTGAAACGAACCAGTTCCATGAGAAAACGCCCAAAAATATTTGTTATGTCTTCCGATTTTGCTAATATTTGGCGTATGCATACCCTATGGAGCCATTTAAATATTTCCATTTTTATTTTTTTGAATTTTGAAAAACTCGCGAATGTATTCACGATTTTAATTTTCCAAAAAGTCAAAAAAAAAAAAAAAACGCAAAAGTAAGTAAATTTAAACATCAATATACAAACATCTTTAAATTGCATATTTAACAATAATATATCCACTATAAATGTAGTAATTTAAAAATAATATTTTCATTTAAAAATGCATTCATAATGCAAATGCAATTTTAGGAAGCATTTTTCAAAAATGTGTACCCTATAAATTTTTTCTTCTTCTGATATACAAAACATTATTATGTTTGCTAAAAATTGCGATATAAATTGTTATGGGGCAAAATAATCCACCATATTAAAAAAAATCTTAAAAATATTTCTTCAAATTTTTTGTTAAAATTGTAACGTGTAGTTACAAATATTAAACCACCAACATATTAACATATTGTAACTACAGTAGTAGTTACAATACAATTGGAGAATTTATAATTCTCATTTAGTTTATGTTAATTTAAACATAAATAGTCAAGATTACGACAACACATTTGAGCAAGAACCGAAGTACCGATCTTGTTATACTTTGATCTTAGGGAACAAAGTATCACCAGACACGACCGAAGTTCTTTCTTCCGAACCGTAGCCGAATCCGTAGTTAACCGACCGAGAGCCGAAGAATTTATCTCGTCGGATTGTAGTAGAACCGTAGTTAGCCGATTGAGAGCTGAAGAATTTATCTCATCGGATTGTAATTTGAAGGCCGAACCTTTTAGTTAGCCGACCGAGAGCCGAAGAATTTATCTCGTCGGATCGTATTTAGTACCATAGTTAACCGATTGAGAGCTGAAGAATTTATCTCATCGGATTGTATTTAGTTTGTAAAATAGCTCATATGATCTTAGTTAGCCGACAGAGAGCCGAAGCATTTATCTCGTCGGATTGTATTTAGAAGTGCGTACGATCCTAGTTAACCGACAGAGAGCCGAAGCATTTATCTAGTCGGATTATGTCTAGTAGTGCATACGATCTTAGTTAGCCGACAGAGAGCCGAAGCATTTATCTCGTCGGATTGTATTTAGTAGTCCATACGATCTTAGTTAGCCGATAGAGTGTCGAAGCATTTATCTCGTCGGATTTATTTCGTAAGGCTCCATGAAATAACTCCCCAAATCAAAAATGAAATAACTTCCCAAAATTGGGGATTTATTTCATATGAAACAATTCCCCATGAAATAAAGCCCCAAACGAAATGAAATAAAACCCTAAACTAAAATGAAATAACACCCTATTTTTGGGAATTAATTTCATAATGAAATAAGCACCCAATTTAAAAATGAAATAAGTCCCCAATTAAAAATTTTACATCTTGAAATATCAAACCCCATATTCTGAACTTTGTGATTAATGACAAAGCCATAACAAATAACAATTTCTGAAATTTTTTCATGTAAATTGCTTTTGTAATAATTTTGTTTTTATTTTCAGAATACGGGAAATTACATAAGTAACAATTTATTCAAAATAAACCATATATATATATTTTTTTTTACATGAAGCATTCAAAGGTGTATAATGCAAAAACTAGCAATTGTTACCCTCATTTGTTATAAATAAATTTTAGTTTTTTGATTTTAAATGCAGAAACATGAGCAACCTTATTTTTGAATCAGAAGAATTTTTAAGTCAAATTATTACCTGAAAACAACTTAAGCAAGAATAAATCTAGTTAGAAAACATATAGAGACTTCGAAGCTAGTTTTTATATTCTAATATTAATATAATATTATAAATACTTCACATATGTATATATAATAATTATTTTGTTCTGAGAACTACAGATTGTACTTTATGCTGAAAAATTATTTGTATTTGTTAATTTATTTTATATATTAATATTTTGAATAATTTATAGTTTAAAAAATAATATAATATATTTTCTAATCAAAGTAATAATGATGTATAATTAAAAATAAAATATCAACTTCTTAAAATATGTTCAGACTAGTCAAATATTTGACCAAATATAAACTAAATTAAATATTTTCTCCCTTCACCATTCTAATCGGAAAATAGGTTTTTTGTATCATTAATCGTACCCGACATTTTACCGAATCTTTCTTGACGCTGTATTCTCTTACAAAATATTTGCAAAATCATACTTCGCTAAATAATTCTTTTGTAAAGCTAGTTGATGAAAAGGTTTACAGATGTATGTTCATATTTATTTATTAGAACTGCATAATGTAATAAATAATAAAATAACTAAAGAAGTAGACGCTAACTTTTAATGAATGAACATAAATGCGGTAAATATAATGTAATGAAATAAGTCCCCAAAAATATAATTTGGGGACTTTATTCATTTTGACAATTTAGGGATTTATTTCATATGAATTAACTCCCCAAATAAAAAAATGAAATAAAGCCCTAAAAGATGAAATAACACCCCAAATACCGTTGTTGTTGTGTTCTGTACAAAATTTTGGGGACTTGTTTCATTTTATTTTTGGGGACTTATTTCGTGGGGAGTTATTTCATGGAGCCATTTCGTAAACTAGTTCATACGATCTTAGTTAGCCGATCGAGAGCAGAAGCATTTATCTCGTCGGATTTTATTTTAGAGACGAAACCCGTAGTTAGCCGATTGAGAGTTGAAGAATTTGTCTCGTCGGATTTAATCTTGTTAACCAACCTAAGAACTAAAATTGCCAACCCTATTCTTTCCCCTCATAGATAGGTATCATTTCGTCGTTGTTCTTGTCACAAGGAAGCTCTGTGGTAACAATGAAAGGAAGCAGACCTTTGAAGAAACTGGACAGACTGAGTATACCCCAGCTGGAAACTAAACTGCATTACAAAATTTATTTTAATCATAATATTTCATAATTTGTTGTTCACAGTATAATACCAATTTGTCCTAGATTATATGCTGATGTAATACATAATAAACATATTTGTCTTCAATATTAAGCAAAAATATTTAAAATCAAAAGTGTAGAAATTTCTTAAAAATGCATCCGAAAATGGCATTCTTTTCGTGAGTGCATCATTAGCAAAAACATTATTTTTGATTCATAAAATATAATTTACAATATTTATCGTAATCAGGCGTGGATCCAGCCAAAGCATTTGGGGGGGGGGAAATTTTTTTATCATCACTGGAAAAATTATGTTTTTATATATAGTTTTAGAACTATTTAATTTTAACCAATTTTTTTTTTTTTTTTTTTTTTTTTGACAGAAAACTAGTTATTTATAATTATTATTATTTTTAATTACAAACAAATATGCAAAATTACAAATATGTATTTAAATAAACATTTCTCAGAGAATATTGAAAGGATTTTAGTTATGAAAGCCGTGTTTTTACTTCTGTAATACTACTGAATAGTTCAAAATAAAATAATTTAAATAAAGAGTGCATCATTAGAAAAACACAAAAAGCTAAGCTATTTAGATCTGGATAGGATGTCAAGCACACTAGGGAATGGTAAATCGATTTCGATTTTAGTCGATTTTCATGGGAAAAAAAAGTCGGTTATTTGCAATCGATTTTATGTCAACTATTTTATACTGAAATCGATTATTTGGTTTCAAAAATCAGGTTTGTTTTAAAAAGTTAAAAGAATATGTAGAATTATAAAAATCTTATAAATTAAAATTTTTTGGTTGGTAATAATAAAGTTATGTCCGCTTTTTTAAACATAATTTGGCGGGAATAAAATTTAAAAATCACCCAAGTGGAGTTTGCCAATAGAAAATGAAAAAAAAATCCCAAAATTTAATTCGCAAAAGATCTTAGTATTTTTACATATCATTCCTAGCTGGGCAGTTGGCTAAACAATAGTCTAAATCCTCTGAAAGAAAAAAGAAATAATAAAACAATTTATCCTAATATTAATGAAATTGCTCGAGAATATCAGTACCGTGTGAACTTCTATTCTTGAAGGATGTCCTTATAATAACCCAGCAAAGAAACAGGCTTAGTAGTGAACATAGCCTTTTTACAAAGCTTTACTGAAGAAGATTGGTTTGATGGATAAATAAAATATTCACAGATTTCTTATATATTATATACATAACTTTTATATTTGTGACCTGAATATTTGAAATTATTTTATAGGTTTATTTTTTAATTTTTAGATGTTTTTGATACACTTTTGACTTTATCAATAAAAAATCGACTTCAAAATAAAATCGATTTTGGGGACCGATAAAACGATTTTGAAAATCGAAATGAAAAGAGTTGATCGTAAAATCGAAAATCGAGTTCTGACATTGTTTACCATTCCCTAAAGTACACTGAACTATCTCTTCGTTATGTGAGTAATTTTTAAAATTAATTTTTTTACTTAGATGAAAATTTGAAGTTAATCTGATAACACCAAAACAAGTATCCAATAAATCACCAAAATTATTATATCAATCACTAATAACTACAAAAAATGAAAAATAGAAAACATTTTTTAATTAAAAATTTATTAAATCAATCAAGTAGATGATTGAATGAATGTGAAATAAAATCTCACTTAAATTTAATTTTTACTGGAATATATTATATGTCAACTGGAAAATATAAGCTAATAATTTTTTCGGCAAAGAGGAGCCCGTGAAGAAAATCTAGTGAAAATTATGTAAATAAATCACTTTATAAAATTTCATACTATTTCAGTCTGAATGTTTATATTCTTGTAGTTTTACTCAAAAAACAATCTTCTTGAGTACATCACCAACCAATTTTCGAGAAAATTCGAAAAAACAATTTTCAGATTAGTTGCTGAACTAAAAATCTCGGAACTCCCTAAATTTTAGATTTTTTTTATTAGGAAAAACATACCTTTTAACTATATTAAAATACTTTTCTATTTTACGTATTTCTTTTTTAAGTCTTAATGATATTTTGTTTACAATAAAATGAGATGTCAATATTTAAAATCGTTTAAAAACTAAAAAATTTATTAAAAACAAAAAATTGTTCATTTATTTTAAGCAAATTATTTAATTTTAAGCTTTATTTGTAGCATACCTTCTGGGGAATTTCACATAAAATCGAATAAGTTCTTCAGTTTTTATCTAACTAAAAAACTAAATCTTGCTATATTTACAACAAAAATGTTTTTAAATTGATTGCATATTTTTTGTTGACTTTTACAGAAAAATTCTAATGCATTGAATCACCAAAAATTTCAAACCAAAGAAATAAATACGACAATAAAATTGATTATTCTACTTTCAAAATATCTTAATAGAAAAAATACAGGACCCTAAAAAATTTAAGCATAACTCCAAAAATTTATAAGCTTTATTTATGATGCTATTTATGTCATTTCCCGAGTAATTTTTCAACGCTATAGGGTGTATTTAAAAATTAATTTTTGAATATGAAAATTTTTCACACAGGTGTGCGAAAAAGTACAACAACTCTTCAGGAAAGCAAGAGAAATTTTTAGAAGGTTTAATAAAATATTAAGCGAAAAGTAATATTTTTGTTATCGTCCTCTAGGAAAATGGTAGATATTTCCTTGGGAAAATGTTAAATTAATAGTTTTATTTAAACAATTTTTTTCTTAACACAAAATTGTGAATATTTTCAATAAAAATAGTTTAAAGTTTTTTCTTGAAAAATTAAAATTTTTAGGCCTTTACTATTTTATTTATAAATTAAATCTGTGTAGTGAACCAAAATTTCTATCATATGTAAAATTTATTAAATCTAAAAAAATATTATATTTTTTATAAAAGAGCTGGGAAAATTTTGTGTTATTTATTAATAAATGGATTTATAAAATAAAACATATTTTTCATAAAGTCGAAATTTTTAAGTAACATTAGTTAGTGTAATTTCAATATGACATGAAACTAGCACTTATACACATTTTTTTTATTTTATTATTATTTTTTTTTTTTTTTTTTTTTTTTTTTTTTTTTTGACATATAAGTTTTTAATTGTATGTAAAGTTTAAGCTTGAATTTAATGAAAAAATATATAGGAATTGCATTTCCTATATTTTTTTTTCTATTTTTAAAAACCCATTTATTTGCTTTAAATTTTTCGAAGAAAAAATACGATAAATATTTTTTTCTAAACATAGTTTGGCCATTCCTAGACTATATTGAAGATAAACTCATTCTGCCTTCATTTATTTTCACTAAAGAAAATTTTCCTTAAAGAATTTTTAATTTTTCCTTTTCCTATTGTAAATTTTTAATTTTTCTAAGGTCGAAAATCCATTTTGGGGGGGGGGAATTTCCGATTTTCCCCCCCGTGGATCAGCGCCTGATCGTAATAAACTTTATACTGGTTTTTAAATCAATGAAATCTGACGTATAGTTAAGGTATATACTTTCTTAATTTAAAGTTACATATTACTAAAAGAGTATAACCAAGAAACAATTTAAAATCAAATTAAAAAAAAAAAAAAATAAATAAATTTTTATATGAAAAATTTATGGATTTTTTTTTTTTTTTTTTTTTTTAATTTTAATAGTAGATTTTCTTGTCTCAGAATATCTTTTTTTTACGTTTTATTGTAAAGTTATTGCTTTATAACATATTGAAAGAAAATTAAAATCGAAAGGGTAGAAATTTTTCAAAAATGCGTCCCAAAATTGCATTTGAATTTTGAATGCATTTTCAATTATATTATTATTTTTAAATTACTACTTTAAAGAAGACATATTCATCTTCTATATACAGTTTAAATCATTAAAATCCGTTAATAACTTTTAGAGTTATTGGTGTTTACACACTTTTCCGATTTTTTTTTTTTTTTTTTTTTTTTTTTTGTCTTATCAAAAAATCAAAATCATGAATAAAATTTAAAATTAAAAAAAAAAAATAAAAAATAAAAATTGTGATATTTAAATGGCTCCATAGGTTATATGCGTAATTTATAAATCTTTCATGGAATTGACGATATATGTATATCGTCAATTCCTACGAAAAAAAAAAACTGAAAGTTTGTCAAGGTTCCTTATGCAGTCGAACACGGTTATAACGAACTCGAAGGGACCGACAGATTTAGTTCGTTATAAACGTAGTTCGTTATATCCGTAAAATTCCACAAAAAAATATTTGATAATAAAATACACGTATTTCATTACAATAGTAATATTTAGAATTAAAGCATATTTCTTTCTTTTGAAAATGGGCAGTATTTATGATTTTTAAATTACATATACATACATATATACAGTCATAGTCATATATATTTACACTTTTTAAAATTTTATGAACATTTGGAAAAGAAGTCAAATATTTTTGTTGTTATAAAATATTTTGAAATAATTTTTTTGTTGTTGTGTAGCCTGAAATGTGTAGAATATATTGTGATAGTTTCTGAAAAAGTCGCGGCATTCATTTCTGAAATTAAACGAAAAACTTGTATGAACTTTTCATTTCAGAAGTATTTACACACATTTTTTACACTTCAAAATTATTTACACAACTTTCAAAATCAATTAATTTTTGCTTAATATTACAAAAGATGGCTAAAAATAGTGGAAAAAATTATATAATTATATTTTTTTATTCTAATTCAACGTTTTCTTTTGTACCCGATGTTTTTAAATTGGCATGTTTTGAGATCCTAATAAAAATATATATAAAATAATTTCAGTTTTATTATTAGCTATTTTCGATAAATGTATGTTATGTTAAAAAACTATGTTATATAAATGTAAAATTCATCTTTAATTTAAATTGAAATTAATGAAAATAATTTCCATTTATCTAATAATTAAAATAGAAATAAGTAAAAGATATTTCTGTTAGTTTTTAACTTTCTGGAACTTTTTGAAATGTGTAATTTTATTTATCTAAAACAAGTTTTTGTGGGAGTTCGTTATAAACGTAGTTTTTTGTATGAAAAATTCTTGTTGGGGCCATAAATTAACTATTATAAAACTACCAAAATTAATCTCATATTAAAATAATTTTGCCTGTCAGTGTCTTTTAGTAGCAGGAACATTCGCACCAAGTTTCAGTAAAATTGGTTTAGTAAAACAAAAGTTATAAAAATTAGGTTATTGGGGCGTATACTTGCTCTAATTGATTAATATTACTGATACGAACACATGGAAATTTGAAACATCGAAACTTTTTGATTTGAAACCACCCTAATATATATATATATATTTAAATTTTCCATTTTATAATTTTTTTATTATTTTAAAAATTGTGCAAAAATCATTTTCTGTGTATCTCAGTTAGTAACGATTATAATTTTCTAAAGATGTATAAATGTTTTTTTTTTTTTTTAATTTTTTTAAAATCTAAAAAAAATTTAGTCAAATTTTAAAACTTTTCTGGTATATACTGCAATGGACAAAATCAATATAGAAATAAATCAATATTACTAAAAGTCTCAAAAATATACAAATATACAGCTCTTTAGAAAGTAGTGATCAAATTATTTAGAATTTCAAATGAATACTTATTAAGCTCAAGGTATATACTTTATTAAGTGTTTGTGATTTTGATAAAATTGTTTGTTTATGTTTAACATAAATTGCTGACTTAAATAAATAGTTAAATTTATTTGTGAAAAATAAAATGATTTTATTTATTTTTGTGTATTTTACATATTTACATATATGTATGTATATAAGTATATAATATGTTCAAAAGATAATAAGTGCGTACAATATGATACAATTACAATGTAATTTGTGTAAAAATTCTAAGCCAAATATGTAGACATTAATAACTGAATAATTTTCATAAATAAAAGTTAATAAAAATGGGAAATTTGTTTCTTTCTTAAATTTCAGCATCGATAAATAATAAAATTCCAATAAGAAAATGATAAAATCTTCGATACGATGAATTTGTAATGAACAAATTTATACTTGTATACTAACACACACTTAAACATACATATGTAAGTACGTTGGGTTAAATGTTTCAATACTCTTACGTTTTCAAATTGTTTGTTTTATTGGTTCATTTGCCATAGGCCATCTATTTTATGTAAATAAATATGTATGTATCCTTTTTACTCTCTTCAGACTACGTGTATTTGTAAAATATGTATGTATGTATGTGTATGTATGTATAATAGTATTGTATTTATGCTGAGTCGCCTGAACTGAGATCTGACAAGGTTTAAGTAAAAGTAAATGGATGATAATAAGTTGGAAATAGCATAACAGGTGAATAGAAGAATTGAAATGATTTTGTATACTTATGAGTAGGTACTTATTCGTAAGTAAGTATGTAAAGAATATTAGCTCACTTTGCGGTTTTTTTCCTTTCTTCCTTCCTTTCGTTCATTATTTTTGGTTTTTAATTTTCTTTTGTATTGTTGTAACGATAGAGATAATGCCATTCAATGATGTCATCATCCTCCAGCTTCACACGCAAACACAGTCATACAAATACACAAACACAAACACACACATATATACAATTACAAACTTGCAGATATATAAACAAAAACACGTTTGTATGCTGAGTTTTCCGTTTCTATGTTTCGATGTGTGTGTGAATATTTATATAGTTGTAGGTGTAATACGTATGTGTTTGTGAATAATTTTTACTTTTTTTTTTTTTGCTCGTGCTAATGTCTATCATGTTATAAATGAAAATTGAAGTTACAAAATGATTGTCAATCGAAATGAAATAAACTGAAATTCAAAATGATACTATACAATTATCTTGCAATTTTGTTGTTTTCATTTTTGTGTTGCCTTTTCCCTTGTTATTGTTGTTGTCATTGGTTAGTTTTTTTATTATTATTTTTTTTTTTTTTGTTTTTTTTTATTTCTATTGCTATTGGTAATTTTACATCCTATTCGTTTTTCATCAGTTTATAACATGTCAGAGGAGAGTTATGGAGATATTGAGATGTCTAAGTGCTGATGCCAGATAATCAGTTTGCTGACAATGAAATTTTTGCAATTGATATTATTTTTCATACATTTCTATCGACAGTAAAACATATAACATATACTAACGTACATACATACACATATACATATATAGTAATCAGATAGAAATGGACAGTCGAAGTGGTATGAAATTTATTTAATGTATTTGTGTTTGGTTGTAAGTATTATTAACGGATAAACCATACAAATAAATTGAAATGCTTCGATTTCTATGAAGCTTAAAAATTGTTTAAATCTATATCATAAATAAGTAAATTCTCTTCAATTCTCCTAAACTTTTCGGTTTTCTAAAGCTTATATGGGAAAATATATTTTTTAACTATATTAAAATCTTTTAAATATACTTGAAACAAGTGATGATTCATGATTTTCCTTTTCAAAAATATGACTTTAATGTTAATATAGGGTATCACTATATCATCTATTATGTTGATGTCTATAATTCAGGGAAATCAGTTTTGTATCTCCACCTCAAAGTATACTATTTAGAATCACTTTCTGAGTCAATTTAGCTATGTCAGTCTGGATGTCCGGCTGTCTGTCTATGTGCGCAATATACGTTAATGGAATTTAAAACGAATTTATTATTTTTTTATTTTGTTGGACATGAAATCTTTCACTCTTGTTATTGAGAGATGTGTGAAGAAATGTACCAGTTCCTTATAACAAAAACACTCTGCTCAAATATTCTGAGAATCATTTAAAAACACAACATTATTCATATAAGTATAAGGACCTACATGTGCAATATTTTCTTGAGGCGGTTTAATATACATATGTACATAAACGTATATATATAGTTTTATACATATGAATGTGTATATATATGTATTGTTATTATTATGTTTGAATATTTGGCTTTTCTTTCACAAATAACCCTCTTGTCAATTAACACAAAAAACACATCTTATAGTCTCTCTTTATATTTCTATATTATTATTTTTTTTACAAATACTTATCAACGTATGTGAATATATGAGATTGGTCTTAGAGTTCTACAACTATATCACATAGAAAACAGAATAAATTACAATAAAATAATAAACAAACAAAAAATAAATACAAACAAGCAAACAAAACAACCGACCGTCTGTCTGATCGAAGGAACTGATACAAACACATGAAAATACCAATTACAAGGTAAGAGTTCAAGGTATGTAGGTAACTATTTTTATTTGTTTGTTATTTTATATTTATGTTTGGGTGTGTGAATATATGCAAACTAATTTCCACAAATATTTATTTTATTTACAAAAATTATTTTAGTTGTAGGTATGTATGTAATAGTAGTAACAGTAATTTATTTTCATTTAGTAAATATTAGGTATCGAATAAGCAATTTCTTTTTATATGTACGTACATATTCATATACATACATACATACATACTTTATACACATATTACAACTAATCGAACAATGACTACTATAAAAACACAAATGCTAATAAATACATAAGTATGTATGTATGTATGTATGTATGTATGTATGTATGTATGTATGTATGTATGTATGTATGTATGTATGTATGTATGTATAAAAAATTATATGCCATGTAACAGTCGGTATACTATAGAATTCTTAAGTTAAATGGAAAAAAGTTGAAAAACATGTTTATTATAAGAATCATGAAAATCGGCTAATTTGTGTGTTAAATGGAAAAAGAAAATAAAATAATTTAAAAAAAAGTTCAGTTTTTCTGAATTGTTCAACCTCAGAATTTGATGAAGGGAATAATCACGTTTACGCTATGCGACTTATTCGTGGTCAAACTTCAAAAAAATCGGCTATTTGTATATATCTCGTGAGTTTTTCGGTTCCATTATAACATTTGTAAATACAACGAGTGTCATAAATAAGTAAACAAAGCAGTATCTTGAACTCAATTGGTACTATTTCATGTTGTGTATCGAAGACATCAAAAGTAGCATATAGTTTAAATATACATATAATGTCCTATTAGTAAAATAAACAACAAACGATTCAATTCTAATTATTACTTATTAGTGAATATGATTCTTTTTAAAGAAGTCAAAAAAAATTAAGTTCCATAAATAAATAAACATGGTTTCTAATAGTCACAGTAACTGCCTATATTTTGATACATTAGTGCCATATCTCTGGAAAAAACGTAAGGGGGTTAGTAATAATTAAGTCCCTCAGATCGGTAAAATAATATGACTCTTTTTACATATTTAATTTCATGCAATTTCTATTGGTTATAGATCTTGAGTTTGAGGAGGTCACTCCGAAATGTTAATTATTTCATCAGCTATATATTTTGAAACAAATTTACGTAACTTATAGCTCAATTTTCCTACTATAGGACAAAATCAAAAAAGAAAATTAAACAATAACTATTACACATTTTAACAGATTAATATAAATCTGGGAATTTATTTTACCTTTCTATACTACTGTTTTCTATTTCATTCTATTTTATAAATAGAAACACATTTTCAAACTATGAAGCCCTTTCCGCCGGATTTAAGTGTTAGTTTTGTATACTTAAAGGATAAAGTTTCAATATTTTTGAGCCAAACGTTCATCTAGCCTACATTATATTTCATGTGAATCACAGGTTATTCAGTCCAGGGACTTTGTATCCTAAAATTTGTTTATTTTAAGTCATAATCTGCATAGAAATTCATAAATTTTTGGAGATTTATTATACTTATGTATATAATGTTCCGTAATGTTTTCCATTTTCATATATTTTTCTGTGAGTTGTAAATTGAGACAATGATTTTTGAAATAAGGTTTGATAATAATATTGAAACAGAAAGTATAAGATTTTAAAGCTAAATTGTCTTATATACTTTTCGTACTGATTCATTGTTTTTGAAGCATATAACCACCTTGAAAATAGAAGTGGACGTTTAATTAAAAATTTTAGATATATTTTTATATGTTTTACCTTTTTCGTAATGTATGAAAGTTACTCTTAGTTCTCCTATACATAACTGTGCGCTATTTTCCATCATTTAGGTCAAAATTATGGTTGAATTAAAATTTTCTGATTTTCTTAAATATTGCAATTTAATCGAAAAAGTGATTTTTTTATTTCTATAATAATATAAGAAATAACTACCGCTGTTATGCAAAAATAATTTTGCAACCATAAACTTTACTTACTTTTATCAAAAGAAATAAAGAATTTAAGCCAACACAGAAAAAAATATTTCAAATTATGTTTTAATAAATTTATTAACTAATTTCATATTGAAATTTAATTATATTATTTATTAATGTAATTAATTTTCTAAGTGGTTTTCAATTTTGTTTTTAAATAAATTTACAGCTCTTAATAAAATATAAAGAAAATTGTTAAATCCGCCTATAAAAATATAGAAATAAAAAAAAAAAATAATTCAATTTGTAAAAATTTTCAACTAATTATATCTATTTAAGAAAAAACAGTAATAATAAAATCAATAATTCTAGTTATTAATATTATCAATTTTATGATTGGAACAAAATCAATTAAAAATTAAACTATATAAGCAATTTCGTAATTGAAGTCCATTTTTACTTTTACCTATGAAAAACTTGTCTTCCTTTATATTTAAGTAAATAAGTTAAATGTAACAATAATGATTTTAAAGCAATTTTATAAAATAAATATTTATACCTCGAAAAAGAAAAACCATATATAGAGCATATATAGTATTGTAGTTTGTTAAAAGTTTTCACACACTTATTTAAATAAAATTTTACTTTAAGTAATTTACAATCGAAATATTTTTTGTTTGTTTACTTTTTTAACCCATTTTATTGATTGTTTTCAAGTTCAAACAAATTTAAATAATATAAAATCCCTTTCTATATTCTACTCTTTATTTATACTTTACAAACTCGTTCAGAACTTAATGAATTCCTTTATAGTTGAATAAAACATTATTTAAATTCCGGAAAACTACTTTAACCTCCTCTTCAATCATCAACATACGAAGGAAAAATATCAAAATCAACAACAACAACAACGATAACAAAAATAACAATAACATTCCATTAGTTTATTTCATGTATGAGAAAAATTTTGAATGTTGTTTGTTTGATTGTTTTTTGGTCCTTCATTCATTCATTCACACACTCATTCGCTTGTTTGTTTGTTTGTTTGTTTGTTCATTGGATTGGTCTGCCGGTCGTTTGGTTGGTTGGTTAGTTGCTATTAAAATTGAGTTCTTTACTATAATACTATTACCACATTGATTATTCAAACACAACTTTAGCAAAGATTTCAAAATAAAAATAAAAAAAAATTAAACAACAGAAACAAAAATACGTATGTACATATATAAATATACATACCTACACACAAACAAACGTAAAACCTAAAAATGACTAAGAATATTTCGTTCACATAATGAATACATTTCTATGCATATCTTTCCCTTTAACTGAATAAGTGAGGGAGTGAATGAGTAGGTGTAAATGTATATACAATGTGTTGATGTGTTGAAATGTCCAATGTCTACTTATGAGTTGTGTACATAGATATTTTCGTTGTATTAGTATATTTAGTCTATCTGTATTGTATGTATGTTTGTGTGTTTTCAGTCAATGAAATGTTTGGTTGTTTCTGTGTTTTCTTTGTGAGGTTTTTGGGTTCCAAAATTAATCTTATAGGACAATTTGCTTATAAACCACATAAAAGCAATCTTTTGTTTTTTAGAAATTCTTGAAAAATTAAGGCAAATAATAATGTTGTTTTGCTTCAAATTAAAAACAAACCCCAAATACTACACATACATTTATTCATACCTATGTATATATATATATATGAATATATTCATATGTGTAGGTACATTGTATAAAACGAACTTTAAAAACAATTTTACTACTGCATTATTGAAGATTTAAAAATCATTCCCTTTAATGATCAAAAATTAATGAATAACCCACTAAACTGGAACATAAATCCTGTGTATTTTATTTATTTTACGCATATTACCTATATATGTATGTTTACTTACAAAGTGTTATTAGTTTCATTAGAAATTTACTAAAGAATTAATCAAATTTAACAAACTTTCCCACGAATTTAGTTTTATTGATTGGTCCTGTATCAAAATAAATCAGGGCTAATGAAACTTGCAACTGGCACAAAGAATAATGTTAAAACGAAAAGTATATATAAGTTCAAATGTATTTCAATTATAATTTGAACTTGTAACTCACCATATTTGAAGACCTTTTCATCTAGAACTCCGATACCTTCTTTAGTTATATGTAGGCTTAAGTGAATACCATTATTATTGTAATTTACTTTATCTTATCGTAATCTCATTTACTTATACACAGAAAAAAATATTACCGTCTTTTTTTCAATTAACTCAGTTGTTTAATTTTGCAGCAAAATTTAATAAATATATTCAAGAAAAAATAAAATAAAAATAATTTTTTGTATGATTTTAACATTTTTAATTCATTCAATCACCTACTTGATTGATTTAATTAATTTATTAATTGGGAATTTTTTTCTGTTTTGTATTTTTTATAGTTTTTAGTAATTGATATAATCATTTTGGTGAGAGGTGCAAATTTAAACAAGTTTATAATTGAATGAATTATTTTCATATATATTTGTTAATTGGTGACTTTTTTCTGTGTATATAATATTTACTTAATTTTATTATTATTTATTAACTTAGTTTATCCTTAATTTTAAATTATCAAATATTTTCTTTTGTTTAAAAATAGTTTAACTAAGAAAGCTAAAGATCAATTTTTTGAATATTAAATTTTAGTGATTATTTATCATTCAAAAGGAACAGACGGAAAAGTCTGAATAAAATGAAATAAATTTTAAAACTTTGTTTCATTCAATTAACTCTTTAATCAATATTAAAATTATCGAGTTTTATATCACATTCAGAAATTCTATCTATAATCTTTATAAAAAGATTTTCCATTTTAATGCGCTTCTTTTTTAACTAAAGATGACTTTTGCGAGTTTTATTTAAATGTTGAATTTTATATACATACCAACATATAAATATGTGTGTAAGTAAAAGAAATATAAAAGACAAGGGAGTTAATTATTTTAACATTGTTGTTGTAATTTTTTTTTTCTTTTAATTCATTTGTATTTTGAATCTATTTATTTTCGTATTTCCCATCAATTATCCAATTTGATAATCTTCTTTATTAGGTTAAAATAATATGTTAATTTTGTGGCAACGAAATATGCATACAACTTTCAACAAAGGGTGCGTCTGAGTGTATCTGAATGTGCGTGAGTGTGTTCAGTTCGGCTTAAATTGTGATGTTACAACAACTGACGCTAAGCATACTAATTTCACATGCCATCAAATACAAATACTCATACACATTTGTACGTATACACATACTACATAAAAAAAATTTACATCTATATAAACACAAACATACTCACATATTTATATTCTTATGTACATATAAAAGTATGTATGTATGTATGTATGTATGTTTATATGTATGTGTCTCTCTTTCAAAAAATACATTTAAATGTATAAATGTGACATTCAAAGATTCAGCTTTTTACTATTCTGCTCAGAATACGAAAACATACACCGACTAATACAAATTCATTCAGAACAATGATGTGATTTGAAAAACGTCCTAAAGATCAAATAAAATGGTATTGACGGAATAGTTTCTAAAATGATTACTGCTAAGCAATATTTTTTTAATAAAAAAAAATATCCAAACAATTCCTACAGGTTTTAGATATTAAGTTACAACTATACGCCATTTAAAAAATGTATTTAAGGCTTTTACAAAATAACTTCACTTATGCATTTTCGCGCTATTTTTAGAATTCAAAACAGCTTCAACAAATATTATATTTGGTAAATTTGCTTAAAAACGACATACATATATACACTATGTATAAATAAATAGAGACACAGTCAAATTTAAATATAGCGGGTTTATCAAAAAATTCTTAAAGTCCTGTTTTTAATTGCTATAGTATTTAATGAATTTAGAAAATATACTACAATCAAAAGAAGAGATTTTAGTATGTATATATGTACATGTACATAATGTAAATACAAATGTTAAAAACAACTATTATATAAAAGTTTAATTTTATTTAGTTGAAAAGCCGACAACATTTTCTGAAGAAATACTAGTTCATGTATTTTTAAACCCTAAACTCAAATGAAATTCAGAACTTATATAAACAGCCAAAAGTGGAAAGGTCTTATCGTTAATATTAAATAACGACCAATTTATCCATATTTACATTTATGAAATATCTAGACTTCCAAATATACTTTATCTTTGAAAGGAAACTAACAAAAACTTTTTAATTTCTAATAACCTTTAAATAAAAATAAAAAAAATACTAACAAAGTAAAAACTTTTAAAAGTTAAATTGCCTTAAAATTAAGTATAAAAAATTCAATTGCCGATATAAAAAGAGGAATTCAGTTTATGAGTACTTCCCATCTCTATATGGGAATACTTTTAAACGAGGGTCGTCTTCTAAAGTTTATTTTACCATATTTTTAAGAACAACAATTGAAATACGCACATTAGCGCAAGTTTCATTTAACATGCAAACATATTTCGAAATACAATAATAGAGTAGAAAGGAGATTATTTCCCACTTTTTTTAAGATATTTCTTCCGATAACTGTAAATGATATTTGTCAAATTCCTTTTGTCCTAAAGATTATGATGTGTTGTATTTAACATAAGTCCTTTGATTAGACTATATCTTCTTTTTGATAATTTTTTTTTTTTTTTAAATTTGAGTAAATTCGTATATGTATATTTCTGTTTTAATGCTTTGATAACAAAATAAATAAATTTTACTGATCCGAAATATATAAATACATTTCTTTTTTTAATTTTTGGAGCTCTCTGCCTTTTTGTACAGTAACATATTAATATCAAGTAAGTACAGTTAATTATGTCTACATCCTTCTTCAGAAAATTACGATTCCTCTTCTAGATATTGGCGATACAATTGTATAGCTCTAAAAAAAATCGTAATTTTTCCTGTTATAAGAAAAATATTTTTAAATTTTTTGCCATAGGATTTTGTTCCGCTAGAGTACTTTTTAGTGCTTTTTTGTAAACAGAACTTTTGAAAATAATTAATTATGGACCATACTTATTACATTGCAAATTTTGATTATTTTGACTTTCGATTGCTGATAGGTCTTTCTACAATATTTTTTTCTACGGTAATCTCTAATGTCATGGTTTGAGATCAAATTTTGTATTACATACATATTTGCATTTATTTGTTAATTTCTGTATAACAAATTTTATATATGTCCCTCGTTAATTTATTGCATTTAATTCTTCTTTAATAAAAAATACACAAAGGTTATAACTTCATAAGAAAACTTTTACATTATAAGAAAATATTTATATATTATTATTATTTTTTTTTTTTTTTCTTAATATTGTTTGGATGCATGTACCTCGAAAACATTATTCACTAATATTTGGTTTTACTCGCTCTTAGACCAAGAAACAGCGAAGACCAAAGAAAATAAATAAATAAATAAAATAATAAAACTCAAACTACAACACAAATATAAACTTCCTGGAAAGAATTTTATGTATAAAAAAATGAAAATCAATTAAAATAAAACTGAACAATATTGCAACCTTGCAAAAATTTTTAACTAAAAATTTAGTAGTTTTTTTTTTTTTTTAAGCTCTAACAACATAAAACTTGTACTTAAATATGAGTTATTTAGTCTGCACAAAGTTTAGACAAGGAATGCAGAAAATTACATGCCGAAAAAAACTGAAAAGAGAGAAAAAAACGGAGGCAAAAAATAAATAATAGTCGTATATAATTAAAATTTGGCAAAGTTTTTGTTCGCTCGCAGTGGTTTTTTCGTTCAAAATTTACTCGCTTATTATTAACGGAAATTCTACATAAATTATTTCATAAAGTTAAATATTTTTTTTCTTCATATATTTTTTGTGGTTTGTAAAAAAAAAAAAAAGCCTTTTAGCGGAACAGATAGATAGATAGATAGATAGAATTAAAAACACACAGAACAAAAATGCAATAGGTTAATTATATTTATACCTATATGTACATTTGTTTATGTGTATTTATGTATATATCTTTACACACAATATTATTTGTATCTTTTTTATGAAGACAATTTATTTAATGTGATATAAAACTAAAATTAAAGTACATAAATATGTGCATATGTATGTACATATACGGTATATTTACTTATGGTTGTATGAATTATGTTTGCATGTATTTAAATTTTAATTTATATTTGCTTTTATATCAAAAGTTTAAAAAAATAAAAATATTTATTTTCAATTATTTGCAAAAACACCATCTATGGTGTATGTATAAACATACAAACTTACATAAATATTTACTTATATGTTTTTGAAGCTGTGTGTTAGTTCATATATAATTCTTTTTCTAACAAATAGATATCGCTTCTATATAGTAAAGTATATATGTATTTATTCATTTTTAGATTTCCTAAAGTATTTGTTTTAAAATTGGTTTATTTGAAATAATATACCACAAACAGATGTGTTTATTTGTACTCAAATTCATTCATTCACTAACTCACTCACTCTTACTCACTCAATAACTTACTTATTTGCTGCATGTTTGTATATACACACACACACTTTCGCATACACACATATAGTTGTATGGGTTTTGTAGTAAAAGTGTTGAATAAGTATGTTTTCAATATCAAAATATTTACTTAAGCAAATTGCATAGAAATCACTTTTAAATACAATCATATAGACATACACACACAAACAATCTTGAACAAGTACCAATATACAGTCAAACATAAAAAAGTACTTCCTCTTTCGGATTTAAATAAGTTTTTGATGTATTATCTTTATTTTCGAAAAAAAGAACTGTTATTAAATTGTCATTATAATACATCATTAACCAAATATAAAATTATTTAAAAACATATACTAACAAAATAAGTGTTTATCTATTATTTTGCAATACTGTATAAAGTCGATTTATACTAACTTGCAGTAAAATACCCTAAAACCAAATAAATTCTTATGGGTATACAAGAGATAACAAAAATAAAAGCAATAAAATTCTTAAATATATTTTCTACTGTTGACGTACGAATATTTACTTTTTGATGTCGAGAACTTGGAAAAGATAATCAAGAAAAAGCGGCTGATGACAGAAGGAGAGGGTTGGGAAAATTGTAGAAAAATAAGAATATTTTAATTGCTATTTATCGAACATTTAAAGTATGAGTATAATATTGAATATGTAGCTACAATTTAAATAAGTGAAATCTAAATTATTTTCCTATTTTAAAACTTTATTAATATTTTTTCTTTTTATTAAATGTTTCTACAAATAGAGAGACACTCAAACATGAACAGAAACTATTTCAATAAATCTGAATAATATTTAATTTCTTTGATTTTATATGGTTTTCTTTTTTTTTTAATATGTAAAAATAAAATTGTCATAATGTTTTAATTAAAAATAGTTTTCTTTTTAGTTTTATTTATTTGAACTTATATAAGTATGAGTATATTAGAAAATTGTAAATAAAACTATTCTATATATATATATATATATATATATATATATATATATATATATATATATATATATATATATATATATATATGTTTGTATATAAGTATGTATAAGTATAAAAAACTAAAAGAATGTAATATCTTTTATTATTATTATAATCTCTCTAATGTAAAAGAATCCTTTATTAACTTATACTTGACTGGATTTTTAATATTTATGTCCTGTTTTATTATTATTATTATTATTTTTTCATCTTTTTGATTATTTATTTCTATGTGTTGTTTTATTATATACATATATAATACATATACACATACATAAATATGTACATATGTTTTCGCGTATGTAGTTATAATAAATATGTTACGTAATATTTTCTTTGTTGTTCAAACGCTTAAATAAACCATAATACTTTTCTTAAAGTTGTTTTCGAGCAGGACTTCATAAGAAAAATCATTTCTTTATTAAACCTCTCGTACACACAAACACTCACATAAATTCCTACACATACATAAATTCAACAATTTTACAATTCATTAAATTTGATTAAGAAAATTTTGCCAATAAACTTTTATTTTCCTACGAATGCAAAGAAAGAAGGAAGACCTTTAGCATGCAAACGCTTTTGTTGATTTTAAACGGCAAAAAAAAAAAGAAGAAAAAAACGACAACAAATAAAATACGAGTAAAAGAAAAATAAATATTCAGACTCTAAAAGATAAAATTAATGTTAAACTTTATTAAAGAAAGTATTAACAGCCATGAATAACACCAAAATTTATGAATTTTTCATAAAATATTAAAAATAAAAAACAAAGTTAATTTGAAGTTTTTTTTTTTTATTATTGTGGAAGTATAAGATTGTATATGTATGTACATAAAAATATTTATGTGTTATTGTATGAATGTATATATGTATGAGTGTAATATACATACATACAATCATAGTTAGAATATGGGGAGAAATATTCATTGATTTTGTTTTCTGTTTACTGTAGCTGTAGTTTTAAGCCAAGAATCAGCAAATATCGATATCCACAATGTGTGCGTACATTTGTGTTTATTTGTATGTTTGCATTTCTGTGTCTGTTATAACAAATGACATTGATTGAGTCACATCCTGATTCTCGGTGTTTTTTTATTCTGATTCTTATTATTATTATTTTTTCTTCGTTACTCTAGAGATTGTCACATTGTTAGACTTCTGGAGTTTGCAAAATAAATATATTCAATAAATTTTCTTATTTTTTCTTTACTTTTATTTACATTTTTTCTATTTTTTTAAGGGGTTCTCTTCAAGAAAATCAGTAGAGTTGTGAATCAAATGTATTTGTTTATTAAAATTTATTCAATTAATTTTCTGCCAACCAAACTGCAAATTAATTCCATGTAGAAAAGCATGGTGAAAATAATCAGGAAAACTAATTATGCAATAATATAATTCTTCACAACATATGTATGTAATCGAGCAGAAAAAAAATTATATTATTTTTGTAGTTTAATATGTTTTATAAATAAATTGGCAAAATTCAAGAATTAAGTTCTTACACAATAGTAGCTAAATTGCTACAGTGTCCTTTTGTATAATTTTGTCCTATAAAATATACATTTGTGCAGAAATATAAATAAAAATATATATTTCTTATCGTAAACATATATCCCAGCAAAAATTGCTGCATACCCAGAAGCAGGTTTGTAAGGGAGAGATAAAAGAACTCTCCCTTACCAACCTGCTTCAAGAAGGCATGATTTTTGTTCGTCATGTCCCACTTGGTAGGGCTCTTTGCTGCGCTACGTATTAGGTTCATACATGCCTTTATTATGCGCATTTTAAGGCATCATAGATGTGATAATTTCATGCCTCTTTTACGTGCATCTTTTAGAGATCCCAGAAGCTGTGAAATCATGCCTTGAATTAAAATAATGCATTTATAAAAAATATTATTTTTATTTATTATTATTTTTTATTTGATTTGTTTTATAAAATTTAAAAAGAAAAATCGACAATTTTTTAAATCAGATCATCAGCTGACCTTTTTATTGGGGGAATTCTTAATTATTTAATCTGCAAAAAAATGATAATAATAAAAAGATATATTACTTAATAGAAAAAAATTAACACAAAAACGTATATTAAAAAAATAAATAACCCATTGTTTTTTCTCTAATCGTATAATCTAATAATATTATTTTGTTAATATAATAGTTATTTAAAATAAATAAAATTTTACTTACAATTTTAATATAATTTTTGTACATTATTTTTTCCGACTTTCACGAACAAACTTACCTCTTAACACTTTGAACGTTCGATCACAACTAATCAACTCAATTGAAAACAATTATACAATTATAAGTCCTTAAAATATTTTGACGCCACCTAAATTTTGGTATTAAGCAAATAAAATGCTTTCATTTGACATCAGTATTAACATCATTTATTATTTGATGTTAATACTGTCAGCAAGCGAAATGTGTTTGGAGATGAATGCTATTGTAGCCGACATAAATGACGTTTCTTTAATTTTTTTTTTTTTATAGTATCAATTTTAATCATTAAAATTATTTATTACAGATGTTTTTCGATGATCTAAAGTCATATCTTACACTGAAAAAAAAACAAAATTTTTAAATATGGTAAAAATGTTCCGAATTGCATAAAATTTTTTCATTTCAAATTTTTTTAACGCCATTTCGACTCGGATGTGCCATTTGTTACTAAATCTAGTTTACGCGATATATCGGACAACTTCTATTAAAGCGGAATTTGTCAGTAGCGAAACACATATTTTTCTAGATATTTACGCCAATTATATAAAAGTTTGTGAAGATGGTAACCCATGTCTGGTTTTCCGACATGATGTATATTAAACTGTAGGTAATCACTTAATCCTTAAAATACTACGCTCTAATTTTAAATTCACTGAATGGTGCAAATTGTCTATAAAAAAAAACAGCAAAATTTAAAAAATCGTGAATTTTCGGATACTTGTTCTACAACAAATAAATTTTTTATGTCTTGTCTTTGTCAAAAGGTTGTAAATTGTCAGTGCAAAAGTGAAACGAATCAAAAAATCCTCGAAGGTTTCAACTCAGTTTTTTTACATTTTTTGAGATTTTACGTGAATGATTAAAATTTAAGATTTCTAAGTTATTTTGTAAAATCTACAAAAAGCCATTAACACTTTTCCTAATTTTGAAACAAACTTTGGCAATATAGGACACTTAAAGTAAGTTTCAAACAATTTCGAAATTTTTTGATTTTCCTCATATCTATTTCTCACCTGTTTTTTTTTTAGGTAGACAAAGAAAAAACGCTTTCTATAATCGGCATTCCTGAATTTTAAATACCATAACAATCGATCAGCATTTTTCATACCTATAGTTTATTATAATATGCACATTAGGGTGGCCCTCTTTTATATGAAAGAAAATAAAGGTATTTGAATTTTCTGTCTCACCCCCTAGAAATGTTCGAATATACCAAAAACCATAAAATACTAAGTTTTAGATTGATTGGAATAAATTTAGAGGTGGCTCAAAGCGATTGAAATATGAAAAATTTTAGTTTGTTTATTGTGTTCATCCATTAGTAATTCATTAGAACTTAAATTTTCCTCGTTTGTGATCTGCGTAAAATACATATTCACGATCAAAATTCACAAAAATCTCTTGTTTTTTGCTATTACAACAATTTTGTATAACAAAATTATTTGCAGAATATATAAAACGTCAATAGGAAACAACATACCAAGTTTCGTTTCTCCCCTTCAAATTCTGGTTGAAATCTTATTTTCGGGGTCTATTTGCCCGAAAATTACATATTTTACGATAATTTAATTGAATAACTATTATGTTATTAGTTATCCAGTCTTACTGATTTTAGGCATTTCTGAAAGCTTATAATCTGTGGAATTCAACAAGATATAAACCCAGAAAATTACACTTAAAAATAATTATTTATGATCGGTGAAAGTAAATAACTTTTCAAAAGTCATTATTTTTAAGAATTTAATCGCTTTGAGCCACCTCTAAATTTTCTTCAATCAGTTCAAAACTTGGTATATCTTAGTTTTTGGACTATTCAAACATTTCTAGAGGGAAAGAACAAAAATCTGGACACTTTTTGTAAAGAGGGCCACACTAATGCACATGAAAAAACTCATAACTTAATTTAGATTTTACTTTATAAACTGATTTTAAATAGCAAACTGCTTAGAAAAACAACAAATTATATCAGTGATTTTTATTTAATTTGGATCAAAAATTTGAGCATGATAATGTTTTCCACAGACGATCAGACAGAATTAGAATTTCATATGAGAGTAATTCAATATCAAAACGGAAAAAACAGGTATTTTCGGATTTAGTATTTCCGATATCTATGAAATTTGCTACAGTTATAACCTATTGCAATTGTTGCTCAAATTACAAAATTTGAGACCAAAGACCCTTCCGGTCCAAAATATGATGTTTTAGAAATCAAAAAACTATCGATTTTTTTCCAAAAGTGTACATAATTTATTGCTAATAACTTCTAAACTGTACTTTGTAAAATTCTAATTTTTATTTCATTTAATACAAAAAGATATTGACTTTAAAATGACGTATATAAAATTTATTTACTTCGAAAGTTCAAAGGTCAAAATCGATTATATAAAGAACAAAGTTGAATATCTCAGAAATCGGTATTTCAAAATTCTTAATTCTTAAATTCATTTAAATCTATTCTATACTCGAGCCAAAATTCACCTTGAAGACTCTTTTGGTTTAGAAGTTATGCAGCAAAATATGGTAGTAAGTTATTTTTTTTTAAAAAATACATTTATTTGAGATATAATGATTTCATTATTATATATCTAATTTTGACCTTTGAACTTTTGATACAGAAAAATTTTATAAATATCGTTATAAAAGTAATTTATTTACCTTTAATATGAATCTAGAAATATGAACTAAAACAAGATATCTACCAAATATAGTTTAGAAGTCATTAGCAATTAAAGAAGTAAACATTTTTAAAGTTTTTAGCTCATATTTTCGGACCAGAAAGGATCATTAATCTAAAATTGTATGATTTGAGAAATACTTCCAATTGCCAATATCTGTAGTAACATGGAATCACTCATGGACAAGCAATGTATATTTTTTATTGGGTCCTAAATGATCTTTTTTTTAGTAATACAAATTAAATTACAAACCGTCTTATCACTAATGCTGTTGGAGGGTATAAAAATCTAGTTTTTTAATATTCTCTTATTAATTTATTTAATAGACTACTTTTTTTTCATCATTGGCATGGTATTTGTTGTTTCTTTTATATTTTTTCTTTATTAAACATCTTTGCCAATAAAGTAATTAATGAATGTAATTTGAAATAATTTCTTATTATCATTGCTTTTTACATTTAACCTGTCCTTCTTCAAATATTATCATTGTTTATACCTTTAAGCAATAAATTTTAATTTTATCATGACAGAAAATCGTTATTAGTTGTTTTGTTGTTATTGTTGCTATCGCCCACAAACAAGTGAATGTTATACTCAAAAGCTAATAAATGTTAATTAAATTTTAAATTTTATAAATTAAACAAAGTATTGGAACAACAAAACGAAAAGTAATCGGATTATGTTTGTAAGTCAATGATAAGCTTTAAAGTTGTTTTCAAAAATTTATTTTTTTTATTATGCAGCACTTGAAATAAGACAAAACTTTATTAAAATCACTGGAGTTGAATAAATTATAAAAAAACTAGTTTAATACAAATAATGTGAATAACACTCACACTCTTTTATATTATTTTATTAATTTAACGAAATTCGGTGTTATAATGAATTGTGGTCATTTATTAAGATACTTCAAGGTAAAATCAGTTTAAAAATATGTTTTAGTAGCTACTAAACTCATTTCAATAACTAAATGTAAAGACTTAAAAAGATATTATTTGATACTTGTTGGTTTTTTTTTTTTTTACTTCTGGTAAAATTTATTAAAAATATTGTTCAAACTGAAATCAAACATTTTTAAAATTTAAATCGAAAAGGTGTCCGTACATATTTGTTTTATGTGAAGTGTACTAACAAGAATAAAATGGTTTTATAAAAAATAAAAAGTTTTTCATTTCTATCTTTTAAACTATTTTACGAGTAGTAAAATACTACATAAAATAAAATCGATTTACAGCCGCAACATTATCATTGTGAAACTATCTTTATCAACCTTTGCAATGCAAAGGAAGGGAGTAAAGTACGAATGAGTGCTAGTGCCAGTGGCAGAAAGAAAGATGAAAATGAGAAAAGAAAAAAAAGCAAAAGCTTTTGGAAACTGATTTATTGTTGTTATATCACCTTAGTATGTGTTTGCAATACTTCAACACTTTATTACTTACTACTTGTACTCATACCCTCTCTACCTTCCAACAAACTAACTAAACAATCAACAAACTAAGTATAACTGTAACATTCCAACTATTCGATGTTACATTTGTTGATAGTAATACTTAGATGTTCAGGCAACACCAACAACTACACACATATACATATACAGTATCGGTCATCTAATTAGCCCACCTAACCAGAATTTTTTTTGGACTTAATTTTCTTTTTCTTGAAAAAAGTTTTTAATTGTTTTATTAATTCAATATATTGACCATTATGTACTTAATACATTGCAGCCAAAACTTGGATTAATAAACTAACACTTTACGCAAAAACATTGGTTTATTAAATATTCCTATAAAAATCAAGGACAGCTAATTAGCCCACTTACACTATTTATTACGAAAAATCTAAGCAAGCTTTGAAAAAAAGTAATTTTTCATATGGATTACAATTAAAAAATAGAAGTACTGCAATTTTCGTAAAAAATTTCATATCTAAATTGGTTAAAACGCCTTATATTTCGAATATTCGACATTTAATAAAAATCGCGAAAAATGTAAATTAAAATATTATGAAATTTTATAGAAATCTTGATAGTCCTTTAATTATGGTAAACAATCATCTGTAACATCGAAAGCAATACAAAAAGTTTAAATTCGTTAACTAAAATTACGGTTTGAGTTACTCCGCGAATTTAGATGATCAAATAATCAGCATTTAAGTAAGAAAAATCTTTTCCAAAAGAAAAATAAAAGTTGAGAAATCATTTTAAAATTGATAAACTATCTAATAATATTTAATAGATATTATATCGCTACTATCTAGTGCAAACAATTGCTGGTAGTTGGTATATGCGATGTATTAAAAAGTTTTATTAGTATTCTAGTTAAAAAGAAAGTGTAAAATCTTACCTTAACATTGCAAAATTGAAAATAACTTTGCTTAAATCATTCGTCTAGGTTACTTATTGACAAATATTTTATGCATCTCATCCAACGGTTTCTTTAGATAAAATTCTTTGCATTTTTGTTTGCTGATATAAAGAACTTACTTTTTTTTGAAACATCTATACTTATGATGCTTTTTATACTATATAGTATAACATTTGACAATTGGTTTTAGTTTTAGTAGATACTTAAGTACATTTTAAAGCGTTTTTTATTCGCCACAAATCTTTTAAGTCAGAGTTTCATTGCGAAATTTATGATTATTCTATTTTTGAAATTCGCAATTTAGCTAAGTTTTTCATTTCTTTGCACAGCGCTAAGGTTTTTGAATGATTTATGATACTTTGGAGGATTTATTGACGATAATGTAATGATTATCTAACCTTTCTAACCAATTTTCTTAATGGATTTAATCGATTTTGACCACTTTGTATGTGTTGTCGAATATCAGTATTTTAATGGATGTTTCCATGAAATCTTCCCACGAAAATTATCTTAAATTAATTAAAATTACTTTATACTTAGAATTTTATATTAAAACATAATTTTTTTCAGAGCTTACTTAGATTTTTCGTCATAAATAGTGTAAGTGGGCTAATTAGCTGTCCTTGATTTTTATAGGAATATTTAATAAAACAATATTTTTGCGTAAATTGTTAGTTTATTAATGCAAGTTTTGGCTGCAATGCATTAAGTATATAATAATCAATATATTGAATTAATAAAACATTGAAAAACTTTTTTCTAGAAAAAGAAAATTAAGTCCAAAAAAAAATCTGGTTGGGTGGGCTAATTAGGTGACCGATACTGTATACATCCCATCATCACCACCAACACTAACAACTGCAATCAAAACTGAAGAAGAAAAAAAAATTTCAAAGAGTAACAAAACAAACAGTCACACAAACACATACTTATACACACTCAAACAAAAAACTTTTCACATTTACGTGAATTCATTTCGATTACAGACTACAACTATGAACGAAACCAAATGAAAAAGAGCATTTTTCAATTCATTTTCATTTTAAAAATGAAATGTGAAAAAAAAAGAACGAATAAGACCGATCTAACTAAATTTGTACTAAAAAGACAGAGTCCGCAGGAGCAGCAATAGCCCAACAAACTCCATGATAAAGATTTAAAATTTTTGCTAAATTTTCAAATTAAAGTCTCTTATGCCCCGATTATGTATGTCGATTTTTGTCATTTTCCGACTGAAAAGTCGATTGAAATGCCAAAACAGTCAGTTATGATTTTCTTACCGTTTGGATTGTGGAAAAGCAATAAAAAGTGTATTTTTTGATGATTCTTTATAAATATGCTAAATTAATCTTTAATAAAAACTATTTTTTAACTTTAGTAGAGACTTTCTTGGAACTACATCATTTTGTCCTAGAAGGGCACTGTGTGGGAGCCAAATTTCAAATAAGTCTTTCGATAAATACTGTAAAAAGCATAAAAATAAGTTGTAGTTGGTCAAGCCCGATCATATGATTCGAATAGATTTTTGGGGTGGATCTTATATGGAAACTGTGATCAAATTAATATAATGCCATTTATGTATATGAAATTTGATAATCGATAGTAGGTTTTATATGAAAAGCAAGTCAATATAATATAACATAATTAGGGAACACAATACCAAACATGTATTTATGATATGTATATGTGAAAGCATTATCTATACTACAAATGCAATTCTATAATTTGCATAAAAATGTGCTAGCTAATTGCAGTTGTTGTAGACGTTATGGTCGTCATGAAATAATGACGAATCTCAGTTTATGTGATGAGTCCAAATCTTCATCAGACACAAAAGTGACAATGTTATTTTCCACAATATAACGATTAAAGAGTTAAACAGCCTTCAGAAGATTTCGATGGAGAATATAATTTGCCTCCATTGAAGAGTTTTTTGCCTCCGCTGAGTTTTGGTCTTTAACAAGCGACCAAATAGAAGTATAGCAACATTTCTACTTCTTGAACTCCTTAAAAATTTATATTATTGAATTGGTCAGAAGATACAACAATTGAATAATAATTCCATTCACTAAACACATTTTAAAAACAAATTGAAGCATAAACAAATTTTATTAAAATAGCTTTTAATTTTATTTATTTTTGAATTGTCTTTTTTTAATAAATAGTATTAACAAATTTTAAAAAAGCTAAATTGTAGAAAAAATTAAACAAAATATTTTAAAGTTTATATTATTTTTTAATATTGGCAACAACTCATTTGAAAGCAACGTAAATCGTAGACCTAAACCACGTAACAAAGACGAAAAAAATATTTCGAGATAGAGAATACCATTTGTGACTACTTTCCGTCTACAGTCGGAACATAAAATCGATATAGAGAATACGGGCATTAAAAAATATACATATAAGTGTTTCTCATCAAATCATTAACATTTCTTTTAGTTAACTTTAAATCATTATCAATTTGATAAAGTGACTGAATGATTGTTGGGATTGTCGAAAAGTAATTGTACATATATGTATGTAAGTATTAGTTAGAGTGCATGTATGTGACTACAACAGACATAGGAAATTGTGATAGTTTTGGGTAAATGATGCAACAAATAAAAATATATATACAAATAAATATTTTGTATACTTGTGTTTGAAGTGGTAAAAGTGTATGAAAAATATTGCAAAAGTTTTGCGAATTTATTTTGAATGCAATGAATAATGGCATCTTGATGATGGTCTCTTCTGTACGACCAGGATAATCAAATTGAAATCTTCTTCAAACGTGTCTTTTGGGTGTTTTTACTCTTCTCCTTATTTTATTTTATTTTTTTATTTATTGGAGGAGGTGTTTAGTGTTTGATTGAATATGGTATTTAGACCAAAGAGGATATTGAACTTATTACAGGGATTATTTACAATACTGTAACGAATTTTACATTTGTTTCAAAATCATTGAATAATAATAACTATAGCAAAATATACCAAATTTATAATAATCACACTAAAATTTTTACTAAATACGTGAAATAAACAAAAGTAAAACAAGTATTTATTAAATGTAATAATGATGAAAGCGGTATATTCTGGTTTTGTAAACCTTTTATAAAACTCTTGTAAATTTGAAAAGGTTATTGTTGAATAATATGTTTTTTGAAGCATTAATAAACAAATTTAAAGAAAGACATGAACCTTGCAATTCTAATTTATAATGTAAATGCACTAGGGTAGACCTTTTTGTATGTAGGAAAAATTAAATCTCAATGTTTTGTAGGTACAACTAAAATATGATTTCATTATTTGTATGAGAAAAATAATTATCGTTAACTTGTGGCTTATTGATATGTATGTACTAAAGAAAAATATGTACATTTATAGACAGAAAACAAATTAGTTTAGTTTGAATCACTCTAATGTACATTCATATTAATTTAGACTGTATCTATATATATACTACTTATTTGTGTAATTGAAACCATAAATATCAACATTATTTCAAATAGTAGATACATTCGTATATGCATATGTTCATATGTATGTATGTATGTATGTTCATATGTCTACATATGCAAGTATTAAGTAGTACAAATGTATGGATGTAAAATATTATGAAACATAATGAAATTGACATCTCAATTATATACATTATTATATGTATATATGTATGTAAACAAATACAACGAATATAAATTTAAAATAATAATAAATATAAACGAGATAAAGTAACAAAAATAAAAATAATAAAATTACGCATGCAAATTAAAACATGGCCCAATATGAAGTACAAATGATTGATTGAATGAATGTAAAATTTGCGTAATGTTTTCGGGCAGAAGGGGAAAGTGAAATAAAATTACATACAGTGTCATATGTTTCATATTCACATAAAAATAAAATAATTAATATTTCCACGGGGAAATCTTTTAACACATGTGTCCCTTTTTAAACTAAAAGTTTAAAAAAAGTCTATAGTCGTCAAAATTATTTATTTAAAAAAATATATATTTAAATTTGCACTTCTCGACAGAACTTTTATAAAAACAATTTATTTCCAAGACTAATTAAAAAAGTGATTGGATAATAAGTAAACTAAACAAGATATTAATTATATGAATAGAAAAAATAATTGAACAAGTTTTAATGCATAAATTTAATAATTTATTTATTTCAAAAAATTCTGTTTTTTAATTTTTCATTTAAATTTATTTGTATTTTTTTGAAAACTTTTACAACCAATTAAAAAAATTATTGAAATTATGAGTAATTTTCTTAAATTTTAATATAAATTTAAACAACAATCTCAATTGAAAGTGAAAAAAATATTCTTTCTCCATAAAGAATATTGTTCGTAAATTGTTCTATCACAGAAAAAAAAAATCAATTAAATTTCTAATCAGAAATTCAAAATGCTTTTAGTTATTTTTATAAATAAATAATTTGCTTAAAACATGGTTAAATTTCAATTACAAAAAATTCATATTCAATTATTTTATTAATTGAAATTTCACATATTAAAAAAAAAACTGTATATTCAATTATTAAAATCATTACTTGCTTTTATTTTTGTTTGATTACTTTATTAACTAATTCAATAAAAAAAAGTAATTGCAAGCCGATGAGATAGATTTATTACTTTTAAATAATTTTAAAAATATTAGAAAAATTTAATTTTGAATACTAGAATATTTGATATTATTAAAAAAGTAATTGAAATAACTTTTATCTTTGATAAATTGTTTATCATATTCTTTATGTGTAAGAAGTAGATAAATTAAACTTTAATCACCTTCTGAATTTTTGAAAACGCGATATCTTCAGAATTTATATATCAAGAAAATACGTAAGATTTTAAATCAATTGCAAATCTTGTACTACAATATGTAGAAAAGAAAGCAATAAATTAAAAATAATTTAATAGGATGTTATAAATCGATTTCTAAAATTTTTGAACGTTAAATTTTTTATTCTTAGGATATTAAGTATTTTAAACGTCTCTAATTTTTCCATCTGCCGTTATAAGACATTGCAAAGTAAAAGAATATATTTTGTTTAATGAATTTTATATGTATTTTTATTTAATTTTTTCCCCTCGTTCACATTCACTGTTAAAGTAAAGAAAATATAAGGAAAAAAAGGTATTAAAGCGAAAAATTAATTTAACAATGTTTATTGCATTACGGGTATGTATGTATTTACGAGTTTGTGCTTAAGTGTAATTAAAACAATTTGCAACCCAAATTTACACAACAATTGCAATATAACTTTGTAAATAGCTGAATGCCTGCGATGTAAAAATATTTATATTTTCTTCTTGCTTCAACTTCCAACAAAATAGTATTTTTTTTTTTTTATATTTTTGTAACATTTTTCTCTTAAATCCATTGTCTCTATCATCTGGCAGCTGTCAAACATTTTTTTTACCATTTTTTGCTTTAGATGTTTTCTTTGCAAAACAAATTTCATACTCAGTTTATCAGTTGAGTTTTTCATACACCCCCCAGTTTATATATTGAAATGTCAGTGACAAGTAACAAAATCATTTATTGAACAATTCAATGTCATTTTGTGGTTTTATGTGTGAATGAGTGATTGTGTGGAATTTGTTTCAATAAACATTTTTATATTAAAAAAATAATAAAAAATAAAATCACTTGTATGTGTACAAGCACATGTATATTCATAGTAAATATATTTGTATGGATATTATTGTATTTAAAAATGTGCAGTATTTTTTATATTTTATTTTTATTAATACGTTAAATGTGTCAATTTTATTTCTCTCCATGGGGCATGTCATAAAAAATTAAAATAAATACATACATATGTATATAAATAAATAAAACATATATCGTCCATTCCATGAAAGAACGCCGGAAAAAGGGTATTTTTTTCGCATATGGCGGCTTAACGACGAACATTTTAAAAATGAGAAAGATTTTTTAAAAATGCATTTTAATGCAATTGCATTTTTTAAATGTATTTTTTTTTAAATATGCTATTTAAAATTTTTAATTTTTTAACATAATTGAAAAGTTTGGAATCTTTAAATTAAAATAAAAATGTCAAATTTTTGGGACCCGAAAGTCTTGTATGCCTTATCCAATTTTTACAAAAATATATTCCCAATTTCTCATACAAAAATAAATTTTTTTCTTGTTTTTTTAATTTTCTTTAAAATTTTTATAAAAGTTAACAAAATATAAAAAGTATGCAATTTTAAATATTCATATCTCTTGAGGTTATTGATGGATTTCTGTAATTTAAAAAGTATTTAAAAGGCCATTATATTTATTTTGTGTAGTTTTGTCAGCATTTCCAAAATCTCCTTTTCGTTCCAAAATATTTTCAAAATATAAATGCAATTTATACATGCATTTATTAAAACACTTGGTAAATTTTTGGGAGTTCTTTCATGGAATGGACGATATATACATTTTTTATTTTTTTATTTTATATTAAATGAAATGCATTATGTGTGTGTATGTGTCTGTGTGAATATATTGTCATATGATTAATATGGTTAAATAAAACAATTAAATATTAACGCATAACGTGTACATAAATATACATAAGTATGTATGAAATAATTTAATAGGTAGTCGCTTAAGGTATTTAAAATTGACAACAAAATTATAAGGAAAACCAATGATCGATATTTATTTGACTTATATAATTGCACTTATATAACTACATACAACATATAAGCCAAATATATTTGACGTACATACAAATATGTATTATGTATTTATTTGTTTTTTTATTTATTATAGCCTGTTTATTATTAAATTATTAAATAGATTAAATAAATTTTAAATAAATACATACTTTAAAAAAATTGAACAAATCGTTCTGGAGTTATGACAAAATCTGAGATATAATCCTTTATTTCTTTAAAATCCATCCTATATTTAGTTGCCATCAATAACAAAATTATATGTAGTATTAATTAATAAAATATTAACTAATCAAATGAACAATTTTAAAATTAATGTCGTTTTTATACCCTTCACCACAGGTGTAAAGGGTATATATAAGTTTGTCATTCCGTTTGTAATTTCCACAATTTTCGTCGGAGAGCAAAAAAGTTTATATTTTCGGAATCCTTGTAAGAAGCGATGACGATTGGATCATGTCCGTCCGTCCGTCCGTCCCTCCGTCCGTCCGTCCGTCCGTCCGTGTGTCGGTTGAAATGGCGTTTATGAAGCCCACCGATAACTGACATATATAATATGTATGTCAAACGATCGGAAATGCTTTCGAGAATTTTGCTATTGGAATTCAGCAAGATAGGTTCATACAATGCGGAGATATGTTCAAAAAACCGGTTTTTTGAACCGGTTTTCCAGTTTCTGAAGCCTCTGTATACACTACGGACTTCGTTTTTACAAAGAATTCTCGGACATTTTTTTCTGAATTTTTGTTCTGAAAAATTTAAATAAATCGGTTCAGTAATAACTGAGATATCGGACAAAACGCATTTTTTATTTTTTGAAGCCTTGGTTTAAGCTATAGATTTTTATTTTTATACAGATCGGTCACAAATATTTTTATAAAATTTCAGTTTTTTGAATCAGGAAGATCGGTTTATAAATGGTGGAGATATGCTTTAAAAACCGGTTTTTAGAACCGGTTTTTTAGTTTCTGAAGCCTCTGCATATACCAGGGACTTCGAATTTTTAAAGGGGGCTCGAAAATTATTTTCTGAATTTTTGTTCTGAAAAAATTAAATAAATCGGTTCAGTAATAACTGAGATATCGGGGAAAACGAATTTTTTATTTTTGAAGCCCTTGTTCAAGCTATAGATTTTTATTTTTATATAGATCAGTCATAAATATTTTTATAAAATTTCGGTTTTTTTAATAAACCAAATTCGTTCATAATCAACAGAGTTATGGCCCAAAAACAAATCTGTTAAGAATATAAATACACCAACAAACATGTATATTAAGCATTGTAATGACTATTAGTGACGTTTTTTGTTTTTTGTATAGACAAGTAGTTTAGTTAGCAACAGAAGTAATATAATGAATAACAGTGTTGTTGTTCTTTGTGTATTCAGTCAGTTTGTACATACAAAAATAAATATATATGGAATTGTTGTTGTTTCTTTTTTAAAAGCAAAGCCTGTTATGATTATTTTTTTTTTTCATATTCAAATTTTCGTAGTTTGAAAAAAATTTAGATTTAGAAAATATGCAAGCATACGTTAAGGCGAAAATTTTATTAATTGTCGGTAATATGGTAATATGATGTCGATAAGATGGTAATATGGTGAAGGGTATCAAAGATTCGGCACAGCCGAATCTTTTTTCAATTTCATTATTTTTATTGTAATTACTTTTTTCAATTATTGTAAACATTTAAAAAAGTAATTAAGTGAATAAATAATTTACTCTAATTTGATTTTAACATAAGTTAAATAAAATTTAAAAATATAATATTTAAAACATGAAATAAAAATCATCTAAAAACTCTATGCTTTATGAAATGAAAGTAATAGAAAGTTAGTTGGTTATATTGCTACCACATGATGACAATTAAAAAATTAAAAAATTAAATAATAGCAAATACCATTCAAGGTACACTCATCTAAAACTTTTGCTAACAAAATAGTTATTTTTGTTTTGTTCCCAATTTATTTATTTGTTAGATTTTTTTTTTTTTTTTTTTTTTTCTCCTTTTTTAATTCGTGTTATCCTTCAGTTTGATATCAGCAATTGACGTTTTATTTAAAAACAAAATAAACCAAACAAAGCAAATGTAGGGAAAATTTCTTTTGTATTTGTGCTTTGTTGTTTCTATTTTTAGTTTTTTTTTTATGTCCTGTCATTGTTTTCAAACTGCATTTGACGTTCAAGTTTATTGTTGTTATTGTTGTGGTTTCTGTATACAGTTTACGTATATTTAACTTGCAACATTTGTTGCTGTTACTCTTATTGCTGTTCTTGTTGTTGCTATAGTTGTAATTGTAGTTATTTGCTGATTGTTGTCATTATTTGCTTTTATCAATTTCTTTTGTGTCTGTCTTATTCCACTTTACAATCACTTTTATTGTGATGGCTCATTTTATAAAATGCTTTGGTGATATTGTTGTCAAGAGCTGGTGATGGGGTATTTGTTTTACTAATTGATACACAAGAATTTTAAATTAGCTGCTTAGTTAAAAAACCAATATGTATGTAGTACATACCTACATATATCTCACAATCATTTGAAGAGTCCTTTAAAGGACTCTTAAAAATTTCTAAAAAGAAAAAAATAGAACGCTGAACCACATACTTAAGTACGACCACACTTCGTTGAATATCAATTGAAAATTGTAAATATTTATATACATGATAATGTAATTTTTTTTATTTAAGAATTTTTAAAAATATCAAAATCTGAAATATTATAAGTTTTATATTAGTTTTAATTAATATATTTGTATCTAATAAAAACATTACAAAAATCTAATATTTTATATTTATACTTAAAAGTCATTTTGTTCTGATATTCTGATATTGTGCCAAAAATCCTCAGCTAAATCCTGCACTTATTTTCCCAAATTGTAGTAATTCAAGTTATTTGAAAATAGTATTCTTAAGTCAATAAGCATTAGATAACACATTTACAAATAAAAAAATCTTTTTTCGTTACATAATTAATTATTATCTTTTTTATTATTATTAAAAAACATTTTCATTATTATAAAAAGCATTTTCATTAAAATATTGTAGAACTTTCATCAAAAATTAATTAAAAATCAGCTACTATAACACCGTGCAACAAATATCAACAAATTTTCTCACACCTGATAAATTCCTGATACATGTGAAAATATAGATTTAACTTATAACTGCGCTTTCAGTTTTTCATTTCGTGTTCATTTTTTTCTTTTTAAAGAGCTAAAGTTTTGGGGGATGCACGAGATTAATTTTTAATTTTACTACTTTATAATACACGAGCGTATAAGCCTGCCAATGCCAGGAAATATAATGTTATAATAATAAATCTAAAAATCTTAAAAAAAATATATATATAGAGTAATTCCATATCAAAACGGACAAAAAACAGTCATTTTCGGATTTCATGTCTCCGATTTCAATGAAATTCGCTACAGTTATTTCCTATTACAAGTGTTGCTCAAATTGCAAACTTTCAGACTTAAGACCCTTTCCGGTCCAAAAATATGACGTTTTAAAAATTCAAAAACTATCAAATTTTTTCCAAAAGTGTACATAGTTCATTGCTCATAAATTCTAAACCATACATTGTAAAATTCTAATTTGTATCTCATTTAATAGAAATAGATATTGACTTTAAAATTACGCATATAAAATTTATTTACTTTGAAAGTTCAAAGGTCAAAATATATAATATAATATTCAAAGCTGAATATCTCAAAAAACGGTATTTTAAAATTCTTAAAAAAATTATATATTGATAACTAAACTCCATTCTATACTCGAGCCAAAATTCAAGTTGGAGTCTCTTTTGGTTTAGGATTTATGAAGCAAAATATTGTAAAAAGCTATTTTTTTGTATGTAAAAATTTTAAATATTTACAAAAATTAATTTAAATTATTTTTTTTATTTAAAAAATATGACATTTTATATACAAAATTTGACTTTGGTTTATATTTTGTCACATAACTTCTAAACTAAATGAGTTTCCAATATGAAATTTTGTACGGGAATGAACAAGAGTTGTGTTAACATTATATAATTTTTTAAGAATTTTAAAAATGTCGATTTTGGAAATATAAAGATTTAATTTTTATAAGTTTAAATTTGTTTTTTGAACTTTCAAACTAAATAAATTTACTTTACATAATTTTGAAGACAATATCTTAATCTTTAAAATGATACCAAAATTTAAATTTTATTGTGTATAGTTTAGAAGTTATAAGTTATTAAATTTTATTTTGGTCCATAACTTCTAAACTAAATGATACTCCAACTTGAAATTTTCCGTGCGTAGGAAGAAGAGTTACGTCAACATTATATATTTTTTTCATTAAGGTAATATTTTTGTCTTTATTATGAAACTAAAACTTGATAATTACCGTATATAGTTTAGAAGTTATTAGTTTCTCGTTTTTCAAACCGTAATATTTTTGGACCGGAAATGGGCATGAATCTAAAATTTGGTGATGTGGGAAACACTTCCAAATGCCAATATCTGTAGTGAATTTCATTGACATCGGAGATGTCTATATAACAAAAAATATTTAAACGCTTTTCCTTTCTCTAATCGAAGTTAAAGATTTAAAGCTCTTAGAATCTGATTAGTGATTAAAGTATTAAATTAGTAAACTTAAAAAAAATCGACAAAAATGCTTCCCTGGCCGAATTGTAAAATTGGTTTTCTATACGATTTAGAAAGCAAGAAATGAGTATAGCAAATAAAATTTGTTTAAAACCAAAACCGTTAGGATTTGTAGGATGATTAGTTTTATAAATAATCCTATTCCTAATTTTCTACCACGTCTGGGACTTCCATAAAGCTCTGGTAAAGAAAAAATGCTTACAAAAAGACACATAAATCCGATTATCTCCACTCCCTGATGGAAATTTCAAAATGTGGCTCTTTTTCTCTTTCCAGAGGCTCTAGAAAGCTCTGGAAAGAGAAAAAAAAATGCTTAGAAAATTACATATAAATCTGCTTATTTCTACTTCTTGATAATAAAAAAAATCAAAATCCGGCTCCGTTGGGATTTGTAGGACGAAAAGTTTTATAAGTGAGCCAAATTTAAATTTTCGTCGTCTGGAAGCTTCAGAATGATGTGGAGAAAGAAAAAATGCTTAGCATATTATATATATAGATAGATATTAGTTTGCATGATATTTTTACTAGTTTTACTATTTTTGCAAGTATTTTACTCGAAAAGCGTTTCTGTGCACATAAAAATAGTAAAAGTAGTAAACATTTCAAGACAAAATAATTTTCTCTTTTGCTATATTTTACTTGAATATTTTGGACGAGCAAAACTAGTAATAAAATTTATTCTCAAATTCCTATTAAATTTTATTTTGAAACAGAATAATAAAAAAATATGTTTAATTTTTTAAACGATTTTTGTTGGAACCTGTGGTCAATTTTGAATGCAGTCTTGCAAATTTTGAATTTATGATTTATACTTTTATAAAACTTACGTATACAAAATTTAATTGTGTTACTAATTTATGCACCTTTAAGTGATCTTTGGAAAGGGCATTTAAATGATATAACAAAAAATATAAATATCTCCAAAGCAACTGTTGCCACAAGCTTAGAAATAATATTTAATACCCAAATAAACCTTTACTGAAAATCATTTAAACATTTTAAATACCATTGTCTATTTTTACTATTTGCTAAATTAAATTACCAAATTGTATTACAGCTTAAGAATTAGAAGCATTTTCTTAATTGTACAATTAAAATATTTTTAAATATAAATCAGCTAATCCAATTAACTTAAATTTATACAATATTTTATTTTTAAATAACAACATTTAATAAGTACATATAAATATGTATATGTAGATAAAACATTAAAAATACTGCAGAGAAACTTAGACTCTTAGCCCGTTGTAGTGAAAAAGATCAGTCTCTGGCTGTAATCGAATATAAGACCCCCACTATCATAGGCTATCTCACTACTCCCTTTACTGCTTAAATTAAATTTACATGCACAGTTAATAGTTCCTTACACATAATTTCATGTACAAGTAATTAAAAAAAGTAAGCAACATACAGTAGCGAGCATTAAAAATGCAACGCTATGTGATATGATCTTTGTTCGCATATATTTTGCTTATAGCAAGTCCTAATGTAACAGTACTATTGTGATTTTATTATTTGTGGTAATAGATATATAATTTTGTTGAATATTTTTGTGCGTAACGAAAATTATTGAACGTTTAGTAAAAGCAGTTGAAAATGTGAGAGAGCAAAAAAAATGCAACTCTAAACAAATAAACATTATTTTCAAAATTTTGATAAAAATTTTGATTGGAATCTATAGTGTTGTTAAAAAACATGATTTTCTATCGTTGCATATTGTCTAAGATACATGAAATCTACAAATAATATAAATATTTGCAATAAATTTCAATTTTATTAAATTTTGATATTTTTCTGAACTATTTTGGACATTTTTCAATAGAGATTGATATTTTTGGAATTATTATTTATTTTGTTAGTTGTTTTAAAACCAACAAACATTTGCTATAAATAAGCGATCAAATATTTATGATAGTTTAGCTTAACTTCATAATTTATAATTGAGTATGACGCAACCACTTTCGATCGTTATTGAGATGGAATCAACAGCTTAAAATATTTTTTTCGCAATGATATGACATTATCGAATGCCCTATATCGCTATAATGTTCAAATATCCCTTGATTTTGGTCCTGAAACAAATTCTAACACAAGGAAAAACAGTTAAGAAATATACCTATTTTGAACTCTTCATATGTTGAAAAATTAAAAGTGCATCCTTCGTGATGATTGGACTATTTGACTGTTTTACTATTGGAAATTAATATTTAAGTAAGTATGTCTACCTACACCGTCTAAAATTGAAATATATGGGTTTAGAGTCAAATTAATTCAAGTTATCGTAATAGGCTCTTATTTCCATTATACAGTACTCGTAAAAATAATAAAGGACCTGCCTCTAAAAGTAAAGGTGGTAGTTTTATATAAGTAAATAATATGTGTTTTGTTAGAAGGATATCCAGTTACCATATTTACATTATTAAATCAACGATTGCTGGCAATAGTCTGGTAACCTCGTAAAGTTCGGTTGTGAAAATTCTTGTGTTGCGATTCTGTAAAACTTTATTATTATTAAACACTACCAATAATTGTTTTTCTGGTTAATTTCTATAAGATAAGTATTATACATATATATCTTGAATAGTGAATATTGAATTGCTTTGTATTTGATTCACAATTAAGTCTTAATTAAATTTGTTTTATTTATTGTTTTGAACAACAACAATAAAAAAATCTTAATTTAAGACTTTTTTTTGCATGCAATTGTTTTTGTATGCTTCTTTGACATATATTTGATATAATTCTGTTTGTCAATTTGATAAACTTGTCAAATAAAACAACTCCGTTTTATATTTTTTCCTTAATATTACCACTCCGTTTTTCCATTATTAAGATCAATATTAAAATTAGTGTCCTTGCTAATTATTCGCAGTATTGCCATTCAATTTACTTATCACTGGTTTTAATCCTAGATAATTATTTCTTTGGTGTGTGTCCTTAATAATAGTTTGATATGGACTGTATGAATAGGAGCTGCAGTATTTCCGGCGAGGAACGTATGGTTTCCTGTTGGTTGTGTTTGGGAAACTACCACTTAAAATGTAGTGGTCTCAAAGCTCGTGATGCTGATGCATTGTCCGACAATACCAAAAACTTGCAATGGAATTGTCCAAATTGCAGAGTAATTGGTGTTGAATTTTACAACTTTTTCAAAAGTTATAAAGCTGAGTTCGATGAAATTAAAAAAGACTTTTCTTCTCTGCAAGGAAAACTTACTAAATATGGTGAACTTTTTTCCAAATTCACAAATTTAGATAGTTTTGCTGCCTCCCCGAAGCCAAAACGTAAAAGAACAGCTAAGTCATCATCAACATCCCCTTGTATTTCTAAAAATACTCCTAAAGAATCTGTCCCATTACCAACCACAAATCCAAGTAGTAGTCATTCTACTGCTATAACTAATTCAAATACTTTTATTCCACCTCATAATACTTCAAATGCTTCCAATGATAATATAATTCCGTCTGAGTTGACTTTAGTTACCCCTACGGTATCTAATTCGGCAAACGTGCCCATGATCCCAAATCTTGCAACTAATAAGCCTCAAGAACTAATTTTACTAACTCCCTCATCCTCAAACATTCCAACAAATCTAGATGTTGTTAATAACCCTCTTATAAATCCGTTTACTACAGTTACTCCAAAGCCCTTAAAGATTATACCTCCAAGGAAGACTGTATTTGCCAGTCGCTTTTCAGTAGATACAACAGTAAATGATGTTGAATTCTATATTAAAACGAACCTTGGCATTGAAGATTGCAACGATGTCCAAATTTATAAGATAAATGCACGCAATAGAGCGTCATTTAAGATAATTGTACCAGAGAGTATTTTTGATAGTCTCGTAAATCCACAATTTTGGCCGAAAAATACAATTGTTCGACAATTTATTTATCGTGATGATAATAATGTAGTTCTTCCAAGGGCTTCTGTTCCAAATCCAAAAAACTGATTGAATTTTATAATCCGATAAATATTAATATTTGTCCAAAAAATGATTATAACTCGTTAGCTATCTCCATTGCATACCAAAATGTTAGAGGTATGAACACAAAGTTAAAATCCTTTTATTTAGAGAGCTTCGGTATGGAGCATAATATTATTGTACTCACTGAAACATGGCTCCGAAATAAATCTGATAAGGTAATTCATAATTCTGAGATAATGTGCAGTAAATTTCAAATTTATAGACGTGATAGAGTGGATAAAGATGGTGGGGGAGTCTTGATTTCGGTCTCAACTCTTTTACCTTCGGAAGAAATAATCCTTAATAATGATCAAAATATTGAATTTATCGCTGTATGTGTTAACATCAAATTTAGAAAAATTTTTGTAACTTGCTCCTATATTCCTCCTGCGTCAAACATTCAAATTTACGAACAACATGCAAATGCGATAAAATTTATAGCAAATCAATCCAAACCCGGTGACTCTATTATTGTTCTTGGTGATTTTAACATTCCAAATATAAAATGGTGCAAAACTCCTGATTCATGCTTTTTAAGCCCATCAGTAAGATCAGAAACATCTGTTGAGTTAATAGATGCTATTGCAGATTTAGGACTCTTCCAAATAAACAACGTAGTAAACAAATTTGGGAAATTACTTGATCTTGTATTTGTTGATCAACCAGAGGAATTTAATATTTTTCGCATTAATCCATTATTAAAACCTGAAGATGTTTATCACCCCACTCTAGAAATAAGCATAGACGTTGAAACGAAACCATCAGTACGATCTAGTGTAAATCAAGAGATGGTTTTTGATTTTGCCAAAGCTGACTATTCCAAACTAAATCACCTACTTTGTTCTGAAAATTGGTTTGAATACATTCCTTATAATAACATATGCCCTCGAAATATTGATACCATTCTGAATAAATTTTATGATGGCTTATTTAAATGTTTTAAGAAATCCATTCCAATGACGAGAAAAAAAACTGCACATGGACCACCCTGGAATACAAAGCAACTCAATAGCTTGAAAAATTTGAAAAACAAACAATACAGAAAATTTAAAAAGTCAGGTTTATCTATAGATTATATGAAATATTCAATATCAAGATCAGTTTACAATTCCGAAAACATCCGATGTTACAATAATTACCTCTTTAAGGTGAAAAGAAACTTAAAAAATAATCCAAAATCTTTCTACCAGTTTGTAAATTCAAAGCGCCGAGTCTCTGGTTATCCGTCCATGATGAAATTTGGAGACAAAGTATCCTCAAATGATGCAGATATTTGTGATATGTTTGCCGCTTTCTTTTCATCTGCCTACTCCGATAAAAAATTACACCAACATTCCAATTATCCATATCCAATTCCTGATGCATCCCTAATAAATTGTCCAACTTTAGATAAGTCCATGATAATGACAGCCATACAGAATCTTAAATATTCTGTTAATAGTGGACCTGATGGTGTTCCAAGTTGCGTTCTCATAAATTGTTTAAATTCTCTTTTATCTCCAATAACCTACTTATTCAACATATCAATAGTAAATGGTTATTTTCCTGCAGTTTGGAGGGAATCCTATATTATACCTTTGTTTAAATCCGGAAGCAGATCCAACATCTCCAACTATAGAGGTATTGCTAAACTGAGTGTTATTCCAAAACTTTTCGAAAAGTTAGTTACTGAAATCCTTTCGCATCAAGTCGTTTGTTATATTTCCCCATTTCAGCATGGATTCAAAAAAGGATGTTCCACTACTACAAACCTTTTGGAGTTCACAACCTCAGTAATAACAGCATTTGATTCCGGCTTACAGACAGACACAATATATACGGATTTCAGTAAAGCTTTCGATAAAGTAAACCACGATCTCCTATTGTTCAAATTGAATAAACTAGGATTTTCTCCTGTTTTCCTTAAATGGATATCTACATATCTTAAAAATAGATACCAATGTGTATTATTTCGAGAATGTAAATCCAAAAACATTTCCGTTTTATCCGGTGTTCCGCAAGGTAGTCATCTCGGCCCATTATTATTCCTAATATTCATAAACGATTTACCATCATGCATTAAGAATTCCAGAATATTAATGTACGCTGATGATGTAAAGCTGTTCCATAGCTTTACTGATTCCTATCAACGTTCCTTACTCCAATCAGATCTAGACAACCTTTATGATTGGTGCATTATAAATCTAATGGATCTGAATTTAAGAAAATGCAAACACATGATGTTCTACAGAAGAAGTCCAGTACTCTGTAGATACAAAATAAATGAATATGAACTTGAATCAGTCGACGAATTCCTTGATCTAGGTGTATTGCTTGATTGTAAACTGTCCTTTAATTCCCATGTTATACAAATTGTTAATAAGGCAAAAGGAGTTCTTGGTTTCCTCAAGCGCTGGGGAAAAGAATTTAATGATCCTTACGTTTCCAAGCATTTATTTACATCTCTTGTAAGACCAATCCTGGAGTATGCTTCCGTGGTCTGGGATCCTCAATACGAAGTTCATGTTAAGAAAATTGAATCAGTCCAAAAACAGTTTCTCTTATTTTGTCTTCGTAATCTTCCATGGAATCCTAATATTAATTTACCATCATATAAAAGCCGATTACAGCTAATTGATCTCCCTTCTCTTGAAAGTAGGAGAAAATATATGAATATTTCATTTGTAATTAATTTAGTAAATGGTTCAATTAATTCCGAGTTCCTGCTTCGTAAAATAGAATTTGCAGTCCCGATTCGTTCAACTAGAAATTTTATTCCCTTAAAAATCAAATATTTTCGATCTAATTATGCCAACTTTGATCCAATGCGACGTATATGTAATCAATTCAACATTTTTTATCCATATTTTGATTTTTCAGTAAATCCAATCCGTATTAAGAGGAGTATTTTAAACTTATTAAATAATAATATTGTATGATTATGAGATATTTTATTGTTAATAGCTTTAAGAATAATATGTATGCTAGCCTGTAAGAAATTGTAATTTCATTGGCTATTGAATAAATAAAATAAATAAATGGCCAAATGTGGTCATTCAGATAATATAAAATATCTACTGTTAAATGACTTGTATCAATTGTTACATGCATGATCGTTTCAATATTGTTTCTTTAAGACAATTTTTAAGAATCTTCATATTAGAACTACATATTAATATTATTTCACTGCAATTATCAGAATGTTATTCAAAAATATTTGAAAATTCTTAAAAGGTATGGAGAAAAGAGTGTTTTCTTAATATTATTAATATCCTTTGTAGTTAAAATTACTTTAAATTTATATGTATTGGTAGTAATTAGTGGTAATACTACCAGATTATAGTTTTTATCATTTTTCAATAATTATTTTTATTAAAATTTAAAAAAATCCGATGATTTTTTAGGAGTTGCATTTTTTTTTTTTTTTTTTTGTTTTTTTTTGCTACCTTAAATTTACAACTTAAAAAAAAAAAAACAATATTATTAACTGTTCGTATGCGTAACAATTTGGAACAAAATGACATACAATAGTTAGCTAAGGCCGCAAAGAATAAAATCACAATAGAATTTGCTAATTTAATGACGTTCTAGCCCCAATCAATATGATCAAAAATCATATAGCCTAGCGTTGCATTTTTTATGCTCGCTACTGTATATTAATCATTCGCCATTTATTTATCATTGATTTTATTACAAATTTTAATCATTAATTTATTTTTCAAAGTTTCAAAATTATGACCCATTTCTGTTTTTTTTTTTTTAGTACAAGTATTAAAATATTTCTTGGTAAAAACTTAAATGATTCAATAAATTCCGGCGTTGACTTGTCACAAAATGTTGTTTATTTATTTAACACTCAACGTACGTTTTTCATTTTAATTTTTGTTGGAATAAATTCGTACCTGATAATTTTCATTCAGTTCTACAACGGTACAACAAAAACATTAATTTTACATGCGGCAAAGTCGAATTTAATATACGCTTTTATTACTACATGAAAAAAAATATAATATTATATAAAAATTATGAACTTACAGTAATAATTAATGCAATATTTAGTATAAAAATAAATATTTTTAAATAGTAATTAAACTTAAAATAATTAAGCCTAAAATTATGCCACAATCACTGATGAATAAATATGTACATGTCGTATGATTAATATTTGTCACTTACTTTTGTTTAATGTCTCTCACCCATACGCCAAGAACAACTTTTAAAAAGCATACGATAAATTTTCATTGTTAATAAAAAACATTCCTTTGCTTGCTAACTAAGATGTAGCGTATAATAAAATAAATATATGTATATACACATACATATGTCTGTGTACATGTATGTATACATGTTCATTAGAGCCAAATGTGTATATTTAGGTATTTTCATATAATTTAACGCATTTTAACACATTCACATTTTCGCTATCTAAACAAAAGGGTCATTGAAATTATTTCACTCTTTTGAAAGCTTTCGCAAACATGCACTGAAATTTAAAAGCCGGTATAATTTTTGGGGAATTGTTAAATAAATTAGATTCACAAAATAACACATACATACATATAGCGGCAATGGCAAGACCAACAACAGCGTTGTTTGCCTCATAATACTGGTGAAGTCTGTGTGCAGCTAAAAATTAAAATTTACACTGGAGGCTGGGGATGTTGAATTGCAAAAATATTTATTTAACAAAATGCGAAAAATCACATGAAATTTATTTAGTGGTCAAGTGTGAACATTTTCACAAAGCGAACATTTTAAAGTTTTTAAACCCTTTTAAAATACGGGCGAAATAAAAAAAATGGAAATAAAACATGGAAATTGTGTAGACATGTTTATGCAGGCAATGCAATGATTGTTGCTATGTTCCTAAATAGTTTTAATTAGTAAGCATGGAAATGACTCTAATGACACATGATGTGTTTCGGTCATTAATTTAAATTAATAATAATATGTGCGAAATATTTGTAAAATGCTCTAAAACGAAGTGGCACAATAATCAATATTTTCTTCTTAAAGAGCAGCATTTAATAAATGTAAATATAGTTAGAACAGCTTATTTACTCTTTAGAAATATCAAATAAAATATATATTTATATGAAATAAAGTAAACTTTCGGCCATTGGTCACAATAATATAAATTAAGTCGAAATTACAAATGTCAACTGTAATTTAATTGAACAGTTTAAAATTTAATACCTTGAAGTTTTTATTTTTTGTAATTTTCATCATAGCAGCCCCAAATTTCACTGTAACAGTTTTAGTCTAACAAATCAAATATATTATTCCATGTATACCAATTGTTTGCATAACTTTAAGTTTTTTTCCACATTTTTTTTTTTTTTTTTCTAAAAATCTGGTAGTTATATTTTTTGTTGTTATTTTTATTTTATTTCATTATTAATCATTTTTAATTTCACTTATATTTAATTTAGCAAATTAATCTATAGAAAACACATTTCATACCCTTAAAGAAACAAAACAAACAAACAAGCCAGTAACAATATTACCAAACAACAACTAAAACATTAAGTATTTCGTAACTAATCATTGTTATAAATGTTTATCAAAATCTTTTGTAATTACTCTTTTTGTAGGTGATTAAATACTGATTAATTGTTTCTTATTGTGCGTTAATTTGTATAAAAGAAACAGAAAATAAGAACAAACAACAAGTTGATGCCACAACATCTAAAGTATGTTAACAAAGTGGTCATTTATTTCATTTATTTATTCTTTCGTTTATTATTATTATTATTATTTTTTTTTTTTTTTTTTTTTTTGTTTATTAATTTATGCAACACGTTTACAGCGGATGTCGATGAAGTAGGAAGGATCTTCAGTTTTTTTTTTTTTTTTTTTTTTTTAAATCAATGGAAAAAGAATTTAAACAAAAGTTTACGTTCATCGTCAATCCTCTACCAGTAACTAAAAATCATCTTTTTTTACTCGAAATATGAAAGTCTCAATATTTCGAACTTGTTGTTAAAAATATTTGTGAATTTCTCGCAAAAACATTCAATCCACTAGTTTAACATTTAATTACAAATGAAATAAATACAATAATTCTAGAAAATACCTATTGTGGAACATTTTCACTGGGTCAACGTATAATTTTAATATTCAATAAACGGGTTCATTAAAACAAAATATAAATATGTTGGATTAATGAATTTGTACGTTGTATTTTTAGATTAACTAAAAATATTGCCCAGTGCAGAATCTATGGGCATACATTTTCATAATATGAGGACAATATTTATAGCCTGTTTCTCTATGTCGAACGAAAGCTTTCTTTCGCCTTGTAAGCGAACGAAAACTGATTTGTGTTTCTCTAACTCACTTATATGCGAACAATGAGTCGAACGACAAGTCGAAAGAAAACGTAAGTGTTTTCATATAAAATTAGGTTTCTGTATTTCGAACGATAAGAACAAAAATGTCAAAATCAGTCACTTGCTATTTTGCTTTCGACTGGTTGAATTTTTTAATGAAAAATAGGAAAAATAATAACCAGGACATTGCAAATGTTCCTCAATCATGTTTATTATCCGTTTTGATATATTACGTATCGATAAATGACGATTTTGTATCTAAAAAAAATCTGGAACAAAAATTTTGTTTTTTAATTTTTTAATTATTTTATTTTTGTTTGTTTATATACTTGGTTGTATCTACGTTCAAACAATTTAGTAGTATTTTTAATATTTGTACGAAAAAAGTTACTCTAAAAGAAGAGTAAAACAAAAACAATTCAAAACGAGAGAAAAAGTTATAGTCGGTCAAGCCCGACCATATGATACCCTACACCATTGTGTACATTATAATTCGGGGAGGGGTCTTTTATTAGACATGAAGTCAAATGTGGACCGATACTCATAAGTGTAAAAAACAAACATACGAATACAGAATATTACGTTGATTCTTACATCTATTTGAATTTATTCACTTTTGGGTGATTCTCGAAAGGAGGGCTTATATGGGAGCTATGGTAAATTATGAACCGATCTTTGTAAAAACTGGCACTATCATTTATGTTTATATAAAACTTATTTGTGTCGAATATTAACTTTATACTAACATTTTAATAGGATTTATTGCCGTTAAAGTGATTTTCTGAAAAGGGATTTATATGGGAGCTATGGGTAATTATGGACCGATCTTTTTAAAAATCGGCACACTTATTTAGACTTATATAAAACTTATATGTGCCAAATGTCATTAAAATATTGCTATATTTAAGAGATTTATGATCGTTAAACCCTTTTCCGGGAGGACATTTGTATGGGGGCTAGGTGAAATAATTGACCGATCATAACCAATTTCAATAGGCTTCGTTCGTGGACTAAATGAAACCCGTGTACCAAATTTCATAAATTTTGGTTCAAAATTGCGACCTGTAGTTTAATTACAAGGTTTACATGGACGGACAGACGGTCAGACGGACAGACGGACGGACGGACATCGTTAAATCGACTCAGAAAGTGCTTCTAAGGCGATTGGTATAAATTAAGGTGGGTCTTAGACCAATATTTTTGGGTGTTACAAACATCAGCACAAACGCATAATACCCTCCCCACCTATGGTGGTGTAGGGTATAAAGACGTAACTCCATTCGAACGAAAGCGTAGGAAATACAGAAACCCAAAATAATTCGAATTCGTTCGACCTGCTTTCATTCGCTTTGATTTTCGTTCGACATAGAGAAACAGGCTATTATTTCATTTATTCATTTTGATACGGAATCTCCTGTCATCTAAAATGGCACATAAGTATTACCTGAAAACTGAACAAGTGTTCGCTTTCATATATTTTTATATACAAATAAAATAATTCGAAATGAATACTTAATCTGTTTCTATAATTATTCACAAAATGGCGAATAATCCATCTCTTTAGGGGTAAAATTTCTTCCAAAAAAAAAAAAAAAACAATTTTTCTCACTAAAATAAAGAAAACTCGCCTTTTTTCAACGACAGTTTACTTACCACAATAAAGCTTAATTTTGATTTTAATATTAATTATTATAATTTTTCTTCCATTTATACACAGAGAAAAGAGATTCATTGAGGCAACCGTATTCTTTGTCAAACGAATTCAGTCGGTTCCACAAACTATCTCTAAAATCATTTGCAATAGCCGAATATATTTTTTACATTTAATGAATATTTTATTTCCTAACGTCATATAAATAGTAAACAGAACTAAGTTTCATTATGACAACCGAATATGCTTTTCTAATTCAGTCCTATCTACATACAAATCGATTGCAATTGCCGAATTTTCATTTCCATAAACCCCATATGAAAATATAAAAGAATTATTATTTTTAAAACAAATTTATTTACAAAATTAGGATATGATGCATTGTAGGAATAAAACCTTATTCATAAGCAATGATAATATGTACTATTGCACTGCGTCTAGTCTTTTAAAAAGCTTTAAATGCTCATAAAATGGAAGTGACACACATACAAATAGGAACATTTTTGCCGCGGCGCCGTCAATATTAGAAAACATCTGAAATTATTAACAGAAGCTATGCGCGAGAACTTACTATTTTCAATAGATTAATCAATAAACTATATTACAATTTTATAAATTGTATTTTCACATATTTTCACTTTTATATTTTACTAAATTTAAATATTTATTTTTCAATGTCAACAAAATGTCAATTAACTTTTAAACTATTTCAAGGCGAATTCGCCTTCAATTATTTAAAGTATTGTTGGTTAGGTAAACCGAATTTGGTTTTTTCATTAATAACCGTAACCGAATTTTGCTAGTTAATACAATCAATTATTAATTAATGTAACTGAAAACATACATGTAGATAAAACTATGTTAATAAAAACAAATTAATGATTGATATAACCAATATTTAGTGCTGTTACGAGAATATACTCTGTTTTCGTGACCAAATTTTTGAAATATGTTTTAACCAGGCGCAAGTTGGTTACATAAACTAATTTAACCATTATAGAAAACATAAATCCAGTTTAAAAACATGTTTGCGGCTCTGAACAAAGACAAATTTTTGAATTAATAAATTTTCTATAATTACAAAAATATTTCAGTTTATTCTACAAAATTTTCATAACTATAACCATTTTCCAACCAATTTTTTTTTTTTTTTTTTTTGTGTACTATTTATTTACCTAAATATAAATATATGTACATAATTCCACAAAGAAACGTTATTGATTAAAAACAAGTTTAACGTTTATTTAGTTAAGTTTATCATTTTATACTTCTCTCTAACTTATATAAATTTAATTTTCACAAATGATTATTCATAAATCAGTTTTTACTTTCTCTGAAGTTTAAATAAAAACGGGAGTAAGTAATTTAAATTCCCATTAAGTATGATTACAAAACTTTGGTTGGTTAAAAGCCCATCTAACTTAGACTTATTGCTGAAACTTTTGTCTACTCCTAATGTGGTTTCATTAACCTTTAAGTAACTTTTAATTTAAACGGCATAAGAAAAACGTTAAAAAAAAACTTATTTAATTAAATACACGAAACTCACTTACAAGTCAAAACTGAAAACAAACATAAAAAAACAACAACAAAAAAACCAGCAAACAAAAACAAAATAACATCATCATAAAATTACAGAAAATGATATAATAAAGTATTGTTATTACTCCTACTAGGGGTCTTCCTGTACTTTTTCTGCTTCTTTTGTGCCATCACTCCTCTCATCGCAACTCAATTCAACTTGACAGAAGTCTATACGTTTCTCGCTTTTGTCTGTTTTTGTTCTCATCTCTGGCATCTACTTGTGTACTCTTTCACTGATGTACGTACGCCTGTATTCAAATACACAAATACATGCATAATAAGTAATGACAACAGATACAAGAACAACAGCAACAAAAAACGGAAAGTCAACCCTCCGCATACATAACAGTACCACCAGAACACTACCACTACAACTACCAACTACAAGTAGCAACAGGATTTTATACTTTTGTAGCAGTAAAAAAAAATGAAATAGACATTACCACCAACAAAAACAACAACACTAGCAGCAAGGAAAATGAAATAATAATACTATTGCAAAAGAGGTTAACAGTAAAAGCCAGTTTTGAGTTGAGTCGAGTTGAGTTACGTTGAATAACGACAACTACAACAATAGTCATATTGTTAAATGTTCAGAAATAAAAAAAAAAAAAATAAATAAATAAATAAAAAAAAATATATATTTATTATAAAAATGAAATAATAATAATCATCAACATCATTCTCATTCTCGACATTTACAAATACAACAAAAACAAGAAAAAAAGCCAAAGGCATTTTATGGTCTCTTATTGTCACAAGCAAAAGGGTGTTGACAACAACAATAACTTTAATTGTTAAAATTATAATTATTTACGATTCCAGTCGTCGAGTCGACTAAACTCAATACGTATAACACGACTGAATACAAAATACAAATTTCTAAAATTGAATAAAAAGAAAACATAGCAACAACAACAACAAATACTTTTACTCTTACTCATACTCATACACTTACACTTTGTAAAGAATTATGATAATTAAATAAAGGTCTATACTGTGATGTTGTATTATTGTTGGTGTCACTACTTATTATTTTTATTGTTCTTGTTCTTGTTGTTACGGTGTTGAAATTTTATTAAAAAATAAATAAAACCTAACAACAAAAATGTTTTGAGAATAAAAATGAAATAAAATACAAAATGTTATTGCAAATTGTAACTGCGACATATAATAATTCTGCAGAATTAGACATTTCGAGCAAAATTTATGCGTTTCGCATCGTTGCCGAACATTTTTGCCAACTGGTATGGTATTGTTGTTGCTTTGTAAGACCACTGTGATGTTTTTACTGCGAGACAAATGATTCACTTGGGCATGCTCTCATTAGAGATAAAGTAGTCTTTAGTTTTTAGTTTTAAGATTTGAATACATATTGTAAGGCCTTAAAAAAGGTAGATTCAATATATAAATAAAGAAAACGTTAAAAAAATTTAAGACATAATTTGAAGACATAACACACAAAATCCAATTACTTTACATAAGATCGATAAAGATCAAAAAGTATAAACGCGCGAACAAAAAATATAGAAGAATGGAAAAAAGTATAGTAAATTTTAGGTTTTTTCTAAGTTTTTGAATTTTGAACAGCATTATGATTATAAAATGAAACTTATGGTGCTAAAATTTTGCACTCTATTGCACCCGTTTGTTTAAACAAATTTTGATAATGACCCATATAAATTGAAATATCTAAATTGCTCTGTAATAGTAAACTTTAGCCGAAATTTATTTTAGAAAATATATATAATTATGGAAATTCATTAAAAATACAATAATTTTAAATAGTTTATATGGTGAACAATTCAAGTCAACTAAATTGCTTGAAAAGATTAAATTGTTTGAGAAGATTATAACCGCTTTATTAACTCAACATATTTCTCCAATAATATCGAAGTTGTAAAATGGGTTTTACCATATCGATCAACATCTACAAACTTGTCGGTCTTATACATTCTGATTTAAATAGCTTTAAATATTAGTGTAATATTAACCCTTTCAGTATTTTGATGCCATATGCCATCATGTAGTTTTTTGGATATTTATCAAAACCTAAAAAGTTTTTTAGACTAAATTTTACACATTACTATTATTTCAAATCTTCTTAATTACTTACCAAAAATTTTATTAAGTTTTTTTTTTTATTTTTAACTACAAAAAATATTGCGTTTAAAAATTTGTCTACAACCAAACAATATTTTCTTTTTTTGATAAAAGTGTAAAATTTTTTCATAAAAGTCTATAAAATATTTAGAAAATAATTTTTATACATTTACCCACGCATTAAAAAAAATGTACTGAAAGGGTTAACTTGATGAAACTTAATTATAAAAAATACCAGTTTATCTCTTTTACCAGATATTCTAGAATATACAATGATTACTATATCGGAAGCTCAAAGTTTTCCACGATTGATTCCTTTATAGATTTAGGAGTACATTTTGACATCAAAGTGAACTTTAGTAATCATATAATTATGACAGTTAATAAAGCAAATGGAGTTTTAAGCTTTATAAAACGTTGAGCAAAGGAATTCAGTCATACGTATGTAGTTAATTAGGTCTATTGTTGAATATTGTTCAGTAATTTGGAACTCTCAATACGAAAACTGGAATCAGTCTAGAAACTATTTTTGCTCTTTTGTCTTTACAAATTAAGATAGAGACGCAACATAAACCTTCCTCCATATTGTAGTCGATTTACACTTATAAAGCTACCAACGTTAAAAAGTAGACGAATTGTTTCAAATATCTTATTTTTAATCAATATTATGAACGGTAATATTGACTCCGAATACTTTTTACAAAATATTCACATTAATGTTCCAAACAGACAACTTAGATCCTATGTTCCATTGCAAATAGAATTCCATAGGTCCAATTTTACCAATTTTGATCTTGTTAGGAGAATATGTGCAGAGGTACACAGATACTATGAGCTGATTGATTTCTCCTACACTGGAGAGGAGATTAAAAATATGTTATTAAGCTATTTAAACTCGAATATCTTTACTAATGGTAACATTTAAAATTAAGTAACTATGTGTCAGAGTTGGGGGTAGTGCACTAAATTGTGAGTGCATTCAGCTTTTCACTAAATCGCACTATAGTGAAAAAATTTTGATTTTTAACTATTTGCCACCACTATAGTTATAGTGAAACATTTCTTCACTACCACTAACAAAATTTAGTGATATTGCAATTTTTTTTACTATAACTAAATTTAGTGGTATATATACAAATATATATGTTTTAAATATATGTTTTAAAATACATTTTATGTTTAAAATTGGTTTGTGAAAATGACGGTTAGTCTTTATTTTGTATTTGATGAAGAAAGTTTAAAAAATAAAAGATCATCTTTCAAATTAGTGAACAATTTCTAAGTTGCACTAACATTAGTGGAGGGTTGTTTTTTGCACTAAAGTATTTAGTGAAGAAAAAAAATGTTGCACTAGGCTTGAGCTGAAAAAATTTTAACTATCACTAATTAATTTTAGTGGAAACAAATATTTTTTCACTACCACTATGCTGAATGAGGCTGATATTTTTCAACTCACCACTAAAAAATAAAGATTGTAGTTAAAAATTTTGCACTATCACTAAGTGTGGAAACTGCAAATTTAGTGCACTACCCCCAACTCTTCTATGTGTAATTTGTAATTAATTTCTCAGCTGATAAATAAAAAACTTCCGAAATAATAAAAACGATTTCAGCGAGTTGCGACTATTTATTAGTTATTTTATATCGTTAACTTAAATGCAAAAAAGTAAAATTAAGAACTTATGTAAAATTTTCAATAGTGTGTTTTAAATAAAAATAGATATAGAATTGTTCATTTAAGTAGAGAAACTTTTATAGATGTTTTGTTAAATTCTAGTTACGTTCTTTTGATTTTTGTTAACCCGAAGGTCGCTTTTTGATACATGAATATTAATATTATTAGAACATTGTAATCAATCAAAAAAAGCCACTTTAAATTTTTAGTGATTACGACCTTTTAGATGACAATAAACAGTAGAATTAAACTTAAAGCATTCTGCTCATATTAGTATAACTTACATACACACATACATACATACATACTTACATACATAAGTAAGTTATACTACAAAAGTAGTTTCAAACATTCATATGTGTCTATTCTACATCTTTAGTGTATCGATGTCAATTTAGAGTGTTTTACAAGATGTTATTTTTTCTTTTGTTTTCATTTTTATTATTCTGTTGTGTATTTTGTTTTGTGTTCTATTGTTTTGTTTTGTCTTGATTTACAGATAACAAAAAATGATATCGTGAGCTCAAAACTATTATAATATCATATCGATTTGTCATATTATAGGATATATGATACCCATACATACACACATACTCACAGTGAAGGACAAACAACATCAATAACATACAAATAAAAGGACGAAAGAAAAAATAACAACATAAAAATCAAGGAAAAATACCCTCTTATAGATCATAAACTAAAGTGAGTGAATAAGACCTAATACTAGAGTACATAGTCCTTATAGCATACAATACATGCAAACATTTCCACAGTAACATATACACTTACACACACATACACATATTTTTAGTCCATAAATATGCTTTTCTGTAGATATTGCAATATTCAATTATTCGGGTTTTTATTTTAATCGGTTAATTCGACAAATAATTTTTCGAGTTTAAGACATAAACGGTTAATATTTGTCAAACTCCAATCATTTAACTAAACAAATTTGATTTCACTAAATTAGATTTTGCGATTCTGATGTAGGAAGATCTATCAAACTGAAAGTTATGAGTATAGATTTTTAGTTTTTTCTCGAAATAAATATCGAAAAACTTATTACTTTGGGCTAGTTATTGGAAAAAATATTTTAAAATTTAGGTTCTTCTACATTATTTAAAAATTATTTTAATAACAAGATCATAATTAAATTTTTTACTCATTGTCAGATGTTTATGTAACAAATTAAATAATTCAGTTCTTTTGTTATTTGAAAATATTCAATCAAGCAAAACTAATCGAATAATCGATTGACGATTAATCTATTGAATACCCTAAGAGCTATTAATGTACATGTGTGTGTGTGTGTGTGTGTGTGTGTGTGTGTATGAATGTATTGAATATGAAGTATTAGATTGTCATAGTTACAAATATCACTAACACTTGCACTACGACTACCGCTACTAAAACGACATCAACAACAACACGAACAAGAAAAACATAAGCAACTAAAGCTTATTTCATCTTCTATTCCCTATGTAATGTAAATGGTTGGTTACCACAGTTATCTGGATGTTTACTTACGTACTCGTATAATCCTTGTTGTCCCCCATGGCGCCATTAGTCTAAAAAGTTGAACATGAAGGGAAAAGACTGAAAACATGAAGAGTTCATGATATTTTACTCGTATAACATTTATTGCTATGTCTGTCTGTCCGTCCGTTCATCTATCCATCTTAGTAGTTAGTGTATTGTCTGAGTCCTTTGAATGTATGTATGTGTTTGTTTATGTTTATGTTAACGGCAATATTGTTGTGTACTGTCTCTAGTTTATCATCAATCTTGTTTATATTATAATGATTGGACAATTGAATTATGAATGAAGGAACATTTTTTTTTTTTTTTTTTTTTTTTTTTGTGTCATAGTTTTTCTCACTTACTTTTTTTTAATACTTTTCCTTTGTTTAGTTTTTTTTTTTTTTTTCTCAAACTACACAATATTTTAAAATATATTATCGTGATTGATTTAAAAGTAGAAATTTTATTTAAAATTAAGTTAAAATAGAAATTCAATAGATTTCAATATTTTCATTATTGCAAACAAGTAATAAAAAAGACAAAAGGAAAAAAACAAAATCTCTTCTTCTGGAGTTGTTGACAATAATCTTAGTAGGATGCTGTGTAATGTTCTGTCGAATAGACCGGGTTTTTTAAACACAAAAAACCGGTTTTAAAAATAGCTTTTTATTTCAAAAAAACATCTACTAAATATTGATATTTGAATCAAAACCTAATTTAAATATTTTAGTCTTTTTCATGCAATATTTTCTTCATTTTTCAAAAAGTTTCCATATTAACTCATGGTTTCTGTTTATGCTAAGTAAAAGTTAATATTATTTTTGATGATTATTTTCTTACAATTTTTATACCCTACACCACCATAGATTATGCGTTTGTACTGATGTTTGTAATACTCAAAAACATTGGTCTAAGACCCACCTTCATTTTTATCAATCGGATCTTTTTTAGTATAAAAAGTGCAACCGGTTTTTCAAAATACCAACTATTCGAAAACCGGTTTCTCCAAAAAGTCGAATAATCGATCACCCTAAATCTCAAGCAGAAACCTGTTAAAGCTGCATACGCATATACCTCTGCGATGCGATTTTCAATAAACTTTAACCCTTTTAAAAAAATAAGTTTAGTTGTAGAATGTTATTATGGTTATTAAATATTGCATTAAAGTCTTACATTAATCATCATTTAATGAAAGATTTTTTTAATTTTAATAATATAATATTTTTAAACAGAAAGGGTTTTTGACTCAAAAGGTTGGAGGATTTAAAATATAAAATATTTTTAGTGGATTTAATTAAACCTAATCCAACATCTTTGCATTGTAATATAGATTCTACCAACGACCAAATTATTACGCATTGAATTAATACGAATTTATATTCCCTTTTATATACTGAATAAGTAATAAGAAATCGCCAAAAGATATGAAACTCATTACCTTAATTGAATCTCTTATTCATTTGCCAAGTATTCAATTTTACAACATTTTTATTCAATTTCCATTAAACATAAAAAAAACGCATTAATATATAATAGACCATTTTTTATATGACCACAATTGAACCTAAATGCGTTTGGAATCTTTTGGTTATTTATGTATATTTAATGAAATTCATATGTTTCTACAATATATGAGAAATCAATATAATTTTAATTTTTTTAATACAATTGCTTACGTTTATTAAATTTTTTATTCTATTGCATAAAAATGTTATAAAAAACAATGATAAACATGTTTGTGTGATTGGCATAACAATCATAAAATCGTGATGATGATTATGGCTGAGTCGGTAAACCAAATTCCTCTGGTAATAATGCAATTGATTCCTTAATGGATTTTCAAATGAAAACAAACACCAAACAATATTTTATTAAAATATTTTATGATTTCCGCTTAGAATTTTATACTCAATAAACTGTTAAACGGTTTGAATGTAATAAATACAACGAAGCAAAAGACAATATGACGATCCATCATGTGTAATTGCATACATGACTTTACATACATAGAGATGTATGTATGTTCCCACACAAACATATATGCATGAATTTAATAAATAATTTCCGAAATATTGGAAATGTCTGTTAAAGGAATAGGAAAATTACAAAAACGAGGAATAACGACAACACAACCTCTTACTCGTAAAGATGCAGAGAAACTAATTGTTTACATGGCAAATAACCGTTACATGTTTCAATTTCAATATGTTTCCAGGATAAAAACATAAAAAGAACTGAATGAACCAGAGAGAAAGTGAAATGTCGATACGTAGAGAAAAAGACACAGAGAATACGAGTGTGTGTGTGTGTGTATATGTACAAACATGAAAATTAAACATATTAAATGTTCATCTGTCCGCTTTTAAAAGAGCATGTCAGCATATGTTTGTCTTTATTTGTTTGTTTGTTGGTTTAAAGATTCGTATATTTTCGTACGAGTATATTTTTGTTATTGTTATGATTATTTGATTATGAGGTTAAATTAAATTGAAAGTTTAGCTTAATTATAATAAAGAAAATAAAATCATGAAATATTATATCTTTCACAGCTCTACACATCATAAATAAAATATACATACATATATTACAATTTAGAAAATTTTAATTTAGTATACGAATACATACATATACATATGTGTATGTATATACTGATAATCAGGGAAACCAAAATATGCTCTAAAAAAATGGGTTTTATGCGCATGAAATATGCAGTAAAAAACGAAAAATATGCTATAAAAAACGCGAAAATATGGACTAAAAAACAAATATTTTGTATAATTTTTTTAACAAAATTATTAAAACAAATGGTTTTATTAATATTTATCTAATTCTAGACACTATTATTAGTTCAGAAATTATCAAAATTATCATATCAATCCCTAACTTTCGAAATTCGTGTTTTGATGAAAATCTATTATTTAGAACCATTTAGATCATTTATCAAAATTTCATCGACGTATCAGGTCATTTCAGATTTATAGCGTAAAGTAATTTTATCGTGACATTTTTCATACATAAATATAACAATGTGTAAACAATAACAAAAATCCTTTTCCTGTAAAGTTTTGTTTTCTGCACTTACAGCATTTTCGCGATTAGGGCTCGATATGCTTTCATAAAAAAAATTGTTTTTACAACAACGATAAAATGATATCCATTAATGTTAATTTTAAAATTATTATCTTTTTTTCTCATTCTTTTATAGAATCAAATTTGAAAAACATTTCATGAGGTATAAAAAAATTATCCTTATCCTTACTATAAATATGCACTAAAAATTGCCAAATGCAAAAATATGCCGTTAAGAGTAAAATATGCAAAAATATGCACTAACAAATTGATGCCAAAATGATTTATTTGTTCTGAAAGGTTTTGGTTTCCCTGCTGATAATGATGAATTTTTAGTCATAAAACAATAATAACCGAAGTTTTATTTTAATTATTGTGCTATTGTAAACTGAAGCCAATCGAAAAATTATAAATTAAAATGAGATGGGAACAAAAATTTTGAACAAAAAAATGCAACCTTTACTTCACCACCTCCGTTTTTTATAAAATTTGGTATACACACTCAGTATGTCAATACAAAATTTGAAGTTCTATGGTAAATATGTTCAAACTTTACCATATTATGATACTGTGTTTATCTTGTTATGATTAATTAAATGAATATGATAATAAAGTATGTTGCTTGTTAAAGCAAAATAAATCATTAAATAATTATGGAAAACAAAATATAATTAAAAGATTTTTTTAGTATTATATTTTTATTTTTATTTTTTTAACATGTAATGGTTATTTTAGTAAAAATGTTGACATAATATTATCAAATTAAAAGAAAAGCATTATTATCACGAACACAATATTATTAAAAATCAATATTTATATTTTCGACTGTTATTGAAAACATAATATGTTTTTTTTAGCAAACATCTATTTTCTTCAACAAGTCGCGGAAGAAGAATAACATTTCAAATACTTAACTGAAATTTATCTTTATTATTATTTTATTTTACTCTAATTAAAAATATTAAATTATGAATTTGGCATTAACATTTTAATATGTTATATTGAACATTTAGTGCATTTGTGTAAGTAAATAAAAATGTGAAATAGATAAAAAATCTTGCTGTGATCATGATGTTTACGTTTTGTTATTGTCTCTTAAGTAAATAAAATATTACTCTGCATAGTTTTGAAAACTACAATTTCGATGTTTCTCATCTGTTCGTTTTCCTTTTTTTTCATATATTCATAGAGCTTGAGTGTGTATTTGTACGTTGTAGGTACGTATGTATGTGGGTGGATTGAAATTTCAATGCCAGCATAAAAAAGGACTAACTAACCAAACTGGTCGCTTAACCGTCACTTATTATCCAACGTAAAGTCAGTTGGAAATATTTTGCATTCATTAATATGCAATTGTTCACTCACTGTTCATACCACTCTTTTCAGTTTTTTTTTTTTTTGTTTTTTTTTTTTCAAAACAGTAGTTGGCTATGTAGCAGCAATAACAAAAGTGGAAAACTAATGTAGTGTCCATATTTTACAAATAACGGCAGTTAGAAAAAGTGGAATGAGAGTGGCAGTTAGTGTTATAATACAAATATAAACTCTAGTAATGTTGTTGTGCATAGTATTTAATAGGTGTTGGGTAGTAGAGTTCGATGTCATAGCAGTTGTTTGAAACTATAATTGTTGTTATCGTAGTTGTTGCTGCTGCTGGCGGTAGTGTTTGTGATAAAAGTTTCTAAGCATTTTTGATTGTATGTAGAATGCGCACAATAACATTCACGGCACTTGTATGTGATTTCATGTGTACAACAAGCACTTGTTTACTTGTGCCCAGGTGAGGTTCGTTGCAAACATGGCAAAAGCCTGTGTATTTCGAGAATATTTACAGTTGCAGTTTTCCCATTGTTTCCGTTTTCGTTTGTGTTTCTTTTTTTATGTTGTTGTTGTTGTTGTTATTGCTACCGTTTCTGTTTTGTTTTATTGTTTTAATGAAAATTCTGGCAATGTTTTACATTTCCAGTAGCGCTCACTGCGATGTTGTGAAGTCAGCATTTATTTTTTTGCTTTTTGGTCCTGTATTATTTTTACACTCGTAGAGTTGTTTAAACCATGTTCTCTGGTTCATAAAGCATGAAATATTAAGCATGGCCATATTGCTTTCAGCCGCTACAACAACAACAAAAACGACTAAAATTAACAAAAATAGTTTGAGTTCTCTTTTAAGGTTTGTTTTGTTTTTGCAAATCATCCTCTAACTATGGTTGTGAAGGACCTCTTTTTTTTACATTTTAATTGAAGTAAAATAAGTCGTGGTTGAATTTGTGTTTTTGTTACTACTGCTGAGGTGTGGTGTTGAGGTTCTACTAACATTTTTCATCTGAAAATAGAGATATTTCCTGCTTGGTGAATGGAGAACATAAAAAAGGGCAGTTTACCTGTATACAACTCACATAAACACATGCACATGTTTATGTTCATACAAATGTCTGTATTGAAATTAGTGGCCGTGTAACATTTTTTTCAACACACATACACATATATACATAAATACTTCACCTGTAACTTTTAGTTGTTCATCACTAGTTTTTTAGTTTATACGGCCAGTGTGTCAGTCAGTCAGTTAGAGAGAGAAAGAGATATTTTGTTAGTGTGTTTAAGAGCCTGCCTGCCAGGCAGTCAGTGAATTTAGATGAAAGTGGCGGTAAAAAGAAGTAGTTTTATATGCAGAAAGTCTAGTGTTGACCAACTTGTTCAAATTGTTATGACTTTATTAGTGTTGTGCAAATTCTCTCTCCATTGTCATTCATGCTTTCATTTTAATTGTTTAAACATGCAAACATTTTCTATCTCAGAATAGTCTTCTAGAATTGACAGGAAAACAGATTGTTGTCGAGTCAATACTACGGGATATAACATATTTGTGTATTTAAGAAAATAATTTTGTACACTTCCACTTTGTTGTTAATTTTCAAAATGTATTGTAGAAAAAGTCTTAATATTTTTTAGAAATAATTTCTGCGTATACTTTTAAAAGTCATTTGACTATTCTGATTATCAAAAAGAAGTCTCTAAGAAGTGACATATGTAATGATAGGCAACAATATTGCCTTCAAAATGCTTGAAGTGATATATCTTTTCTGTGTGTGCATACACCTACACAGCTACATACATACATATGTATGTACTATATACAGATCATAGTTAAACTGTTAAATGTACGCCCGAATATAGATATATATACAGATATGTATATGTACATATGTACATGCCAGATGCAGATGATTCTTACGTTAAGCTAGTCCATGCGTTGCTTTTGTTGTTATTGTTTTTACGGCTTTTGATGTTATATTATTCCTCTCTCTTTTCTCTCTTCTCTCTTCTCTTCTTCTGTCTTTAGTTTTTGTTACCTTTTTTGATTAAGTTTTTAGCGTGTGGTTTAAACTGTTTATTTGTTGGGTTTCTATGTGTGTATTTTATTTTGAAAATTCTATAGTTCTTATAGCTGCTACATTGTGATTTGCTACATGAAGTGGTGATAAAATGGTTGTTATTTATTTTTGTTTATTTTGTTTCTTTTAAACTGCATTTGCTGTCGACATTATTGTTATGACTTTAAGCCAAAAATCTGGAAAATTTTACTACAACATTGAAGTTTATGTGCGGTTAAGGATTTTATATTATCTGTCAATGATCTGAAATTACTTGGGGTTAAACGTAAAAAAATCCGGAACAGCACAAGCTAAAACATAAAAGTAAATTTCAATGACTAAAAACAGACAAAACAAAAAGTTTTAAAAAAAAAATAATAACTGTTTTTAAATATCTATTTATCAACTACTAATTAAAAATATTTTTTTGATCGTGAAAACAAATACGTTTAGGTTCATTTGTTTATTAATTCACAATATTTAACACATTTTGAACTCATATTTACAGAAATTGATATTAACTAATTTCATTCTTTTAACACATCAATTGTATTATAAATTGACACCAAATTTATTTCAAATATGTAATTTATTATAAGTATTTAAATTTATTAAATTAAATTCTCATTATCATATTTATTCATGTCTCATAAAAATTCCTTTATTTAATTTTTTTATATAAATACTGGCAGACATATTAAATCCAAACTGTTTTTATGGATTTCAATTGCAATTGATTATAATTAATATTTTTATTATTTTTAATTAAAAAATTTTATTACAACTATATTTTTGTGGGTATATTTTTTAGCCACAAAAATTATCATTTAATATTATTGATGCGTCAAAAAGAAATATGTTCATGTTTTATTCATTAGCGAAATACGATCAGAATTAAAATTAAATTTTTAGATATCGTATAGGATACATAAAGTTTTTATAGTCATACAGAACAAAATTATTATTCCAATATTTATCCCATAAAGTTTTAAATATTAAAAGAGATCCATTTAAATTGCAAGCAATAGGTAATCCTTTAAAGACAATAGTTCATAATAAAATGTTTAATTTTTATGGAAAACTTGTTTTATTAGCTAATAAGTTAAGAAGAAAACCTCTGAGAATGGCAAAAAATTATCGAATCATAACATTAGTTTTAACCCCAGTATGTATTAACTTCAGATCGCTAGTGTTTATATATAAACAGGCTATAGCTAAAAATTCGTTTTTTTAACTTCTTTTACAGAATCAGTTTTGGTTATAATTTATTTAATTAATAAATTCACATATTTATAGTCTCCCAGAAACTATTGTTACCCGATAATAATGATATCATAGAGAAGTACCCTTAACATAGTCAGGAAATGGAAGGCAACATTTTAAAAATAACAATAATTCTGGTATAGATATTAGTCCATCAACTGGTGCGATAGCTCTAAATAGAGGTGTGTAGAGCGATGAAAAATATTCTTTGTCGAAGCCATATTTTTTCGGCAAGAGCTATTATAGATCCAGGTTCGCAGACAAGTTTCTTATCAGAAAAACTTCAGAAGAAATTAAATTTGCCAACACGACCAACCCATGTGTGCATTTCAGCACTAAATAATGCAGTCTCATGTCCAGCTTTGAAAGAATATGAACCTACTTTGTGATCTTCTTATAATACTGGTTTTAAATTGGACATTTCAGCTTTTGTAATTCCCAAATTGACGGGTAATTTACCAAATGAAATTATCCATGCATCTAATTTACGCAGTATATGGTTCATGAAAGCTATTTTGGATATATTTTGTTTGGTCCCGTACCTCAAAAGAACAAATTGACAGTTAAAACTTTTTTCACGAAAATGCGTTCGACTATAGAAAACCAAATACTTACATATGTATTTGGTAGATATTGGAGAATATTTTATGCAGAAATTTGTTTATACGTTGTTAAATATTATTTTTGTTTGAAAATACGATATTTCTGTTGCAGTAGCGCAAGGGAGCTGGAATATTCAAGTTTGAATGAGGGTGCTGTTTTAACATCTTTGAATTGATCTGCCGACAGTAACTAGTGTAGAATTTAAAAATTAATAATAACCAGGAATCGCAACGTTTAAAACAGTTATCATAAAAATTACGAATTAATTATTGTTTTTATATTTTAATAACAATTGATCTTTGTTTTTTGTCCAAAATATGTATAATTATTATTTTAGAATTTTTATTTTTAATAAAAAATGGATAATTCGAAATTTAACTCAAATCAGGACGATTTTTTTAAATTTTTATTTATGGTTTATAATTATAACATAGATATGAAGCTTAAAAAAACTCAATTGAACAAAATTTACTCAAAAATGCACACGTACTACAATTGTTTTTATTTTCAATGAAAAATTCTACTAACACATTCTTAGACTTAGGTTTTTTTGACAGCCGACTTAGGTTTTTGAAAACTGAACTTCATATCTATGTTATAATCTATAGTTTATAATAAGAAAAAATAATGAACGAATATTAATTTTATTAAACAAAGTAAATTATAAATAATCATTATTTCTTAGTAAAACAGAATAGTTTTTTCTTAATTAAGAAATAAAGATCATATTTTGAGGAAGAAAAAGAAAAACAAAAAAAACTTCAAAATACAAATCCTACTTGACATGGAACAAGCGTAACACAACCATCTTGTTTGAAAGATCGTGCGAGACTGACTTGATTGCGTGCTTTTTATTAATTTCAAGAGCATAACAAAAGAGACAAAATACACGCGAGTTTGGTTTTTGGCGATCACTGCTTTAGACGTCACTTCATTGTTGATGGCGGGCATATATATAATTATAGTTGATTATTATATTGAAATTAAATAGTTTTTGGAAATAAAATATATAATTTGTAAATTTATAATTGTAAACTCTCATATATCGAAAATAAAAGACAAGCCACTACACTTTTTTTGCGCTTCACATTTCTGGACACCCGCACCAATGTCGGTGGCAAAGACTATTTATTACAAAAATCTCGAAACTTTTTTTATACCCACCATCAGAAATATTTTGTCATTCCGTGTGTAACATGTCGAAGGAATCATCTAAGACCCCACAAAGTATATATTTTCTGGGTCCTGGTTAGATTCTGAGTCGATCTAGCTATGTCCGTCCGTCTGTTGAAAGCAGGATAGGGCTCGAACGGGACAACGTAGGGGGACGAAATTTGGCACAAATATTTGCCTTATATAAAGTTTGTTGGGATTGAAAATGGGCAAAATCGGTTAATAAACAAAAAAGTTATGGGTTAAAAACCAGAAACACAGGGTGTCCGTTTCATACTTTTCTGCTGATATTTCTTCAACAAAAGCATGTACGACAACGAAATTTTGTATAAATAGTTTGGGGGTCAATATAAACTTGGAAACCAAAAATGGGCGTGGTCCGCCCACTTTACCGCCCACCTCCCATATAACGTAAAATTTTAAAAAGTTGATGGTGGGTTTATAGATTCGGCCGATCCGAATATAACATTCGCGCTTGTTTTTTTTTTTTTTTGGAAAACTGTACTAGACCTGTGACTTTCAATCCCTAATAGAGGTGATTTTCGTTATTAATACGCTTCATTTGAGTGGTTTTCTTACAAACTTTTCCTGAACTGGACACTCTTATATATATGTAGTTATGTAAATCAATAAATTACTCATATGATACATATAATTTTTTATATGTATAGTAAATATTTACGATCCCAATTACATTTTATATCCTTAAGTATCATATATTTTTACATGCATATATATACAAGTATGTACATGTATTGACTCCGTCTACATCCACTTACACAATGACCTTAATACCTCGCTTAAGCCCAGTTAATATTCAACACTGACTACATGTATGGTCGTCATTTTCCTCTTTTTTTATTCGTTGCTACTGATGATGATGATGTTGGTGGAACTGCTAAAGCTGTCGTTATTTTAAACACCATTTTGTGGTTAAGAACAATTTATTAAAAGTTTAAAACTAACAACAACAACAAAAAACAGCAACATACTACATACATTTATTTTCTTAATTAAAGCATGTTGTTAAGCTAGAGAAAATAATAATTTTGAGGTTAACACAATAAAACCGCAAAACATAAATTAATAAAAATGTACATACGACGACAATAAAGTCAATCAGTCGGTTACGGTTATTACGAGTAAATATTACGACGTGGTCAAAGCAAAATATTCAAAATTTAAAAACAAAAGAAAAGTTCAATGACGCCAATCAAATTTCTACATAAATATTTAATTATATCCTAAAGGCGATTAAGGTAAAAATTATTGTTAAATTGTTTACCATTCATACGGTTATATCTTCAATTGCTTCTTTCAAAATGAAAAGCATACCAAAAAGCAAAGAACCGCATTAAACAAAAGTAATATCAACTTAATTTAAAAAAAATAAAAAATAAAAACCAATTAAAAACGAAAAAGTAAATTAAAAACTATATCGACCATTCCATGAAAGAACGCCCAAAAATTTACCAAATGTCTTTCGATTTTTATAAAATTTTGCACGTAAAAGGTCTATGGATGTCTATATAGATTTCCGTTTTCAGATTCGCTAAATTCAGAAAATTCACGATTTTATTTCGCTTTTTCACTTTCGAAAAAATCTAAAAAATCTCAAAAGTATACAACTTTAAATACAAATATTTCTGGGAAGGTTTTCCAGAAATTTATGATTTAAAAGGCGTTTGAATTGTAATTATGGCAGCTTAAAAATGAATATTTTATAAATAAAAAATAGTTTTTAAGAATGCATTTTAATGCAATTGCATTTTTAAAATGCATTTTTCTTTAAATATGCTATTCAAATTTGTTAATTTTCTAACATAAATGAAAAGTTTGGAATCTTTACATTAAAATAAAAATCTCAAATTTTTGGGACGCACACATGTACTGTGCATAATTTCCCCTTTTCTTCAACTAGTTTAAATTTTTTCATATAAAAATTATATTTTTCTGGTATTATGAGTATCTTTACGTATTTTGTTAAAACAAATTTATTGTGTTATTTTTTAAAAAATCCTTAAAAATAGTAAAACTTTATGTATCAGACTAATTATTGTTCTAAGTTATAATAAACAAAGCATTTTTAAATACACTTTTGAAAAATTAAAATTTAATAAATTCGCAACTAACAAAAATGCATCTAAAAACTGCATTTATATTTTTAAAATATTATGGATCGAAGGCGTGGTTTTTGAAATGCTGACTAAATTACACAAAAAATATACAATGGCCTTTTAAATACTTTTTAAATTACAGAAATCCATCAATAACTTCAAAAGATATGAATATTTAAAACTGCATACTTTTTATATTTTGTTAACTTTTATAAAAATTTTAAAGAAAATTCCATAAACAAGAAAAAAATTTAATATTATATGAAAAATTGGGAACATGTTTTTATAAAAATAAGATTATGCATATAAGATTTTCGCGTCCCAAAAAGTTGACACTTTTATCTTAATGTAAAGATTCCAAACTTTTCATTTATGTTAAAAAATTAAAAAATTTTAATAGCATATTTAAAGAAAAATTCATTTGAAAATATCTTCTTTATTTTTAAAATGTTCGACTTAAAGCCGCCATATGCGAAATTTTAAGGCCGTTTAAATCATTAAAATTCACAAAGACTTTCCAGAGATATTGCTATTCAAAGTTACATACTTTTGAAATTTTTATGGTTTTTGAGAAAATTAAAAAGCGAAATTAAATCGCGAGTTTTTGCAATTTCACAAAACTGAGGTTTAATGGAGTTTAGGTTTAATGGAGTTTATGTATACAAATTTTTATCGAAATTGAAAGCCATCAAGTAAAAAAATATACTTTTTCGGGCGTTCTTTCCTGGAATGGTCGATATACGTAATGAACACTTTCTCGATGACACATATTTTATACAAAAATCAGTCACATGAAAAACTTAAAAACCAATTCTATGGCTCAACCAGTACCTTAAGAACAAAAAGAGCAAAAATCTGTGATCATTCATGTTACATAAAAAAATATAAATTTTATAGCTAAACCACGACTAAAGCAAAAAAAGACAGAAATCTGTGATCACTTGTATTTTCTACCAAAATTAAATTTTTATATGAAAAACCTAAAATCCGATTTTATGGCTAAACAAGGACCAATAGAGCAAAAAGGACAAACATTTGTGATTACTCATGGTTGGGTGGTTGGTTTACGTGGTAACCCGTACAACTTACGGGCAATCAATAAGACTCATTAGATTCTAATTGATTGGGACGCTAGAGCAAAAAGGACAAAAATATATGATCACTCGATTCGATTTTTATATGAAAAACTTAAAATCAAATTTATCGCTAAACAAGGACCGCTAGAACAAAAAGAACAAAAATCTGTGATCACTTATATTTTCTATCAAAATTAGTTTTTTATATGAAAAACTTAAAATCCGATTTTATGGCAAAACAAGGGCCGCTAGAGCAAAAAGGACAGAAATATGTGATCACTCATATTTTCTGTCGAAATTCAATTTTTATGTGAAAAACTTAAAAACCGATTTTATGGCTAAACAAGGGCCGCTAGGGCAAAAAGGACAAAAATCTGTGATCACTCATATTTTCTATCGAAATTCAATTTTTATGTGAAAAACTTAAAATCCGATTTTATGGCAAAACAAGGGCCGCTAGAGCAAAAAGGACAGAAATATGTGATCACTCATATTTTCTGTCGAAATTCAATTTTTATGTGAAAAACTTAAAAACCGATTTTATGGCTAAACAAGGGCCGCTAGGGCAAAAAGGACAAAAATCTGTGATCACTCATATTTTTTATCAAAATTCGTTTTTTATGTGAAAAACTTATAAATCGATTTTATGGCTAAACAAGGACCCCTAGAGCAAAAAGGACAAAAATCAGTGATCATTCATATTTTCTATCAAAATTCGTTTTTTATGTGAAAAACTTATAAATCGATTTTATGGCTAAACAAGGGCCCCTAGAGCAAAAAGGACAAAAATCTGTGATCACTCATATTTTCTATCTAAATTCGATTTGTATATAAAAATTTTATAAATCAATTTTAAGGCTAAACCAGAACCGCTAGAGCAGAAAGGACAGAGATATTATAAGATTTTGGGTTAATTTGAGTTTTCAAATAATACGAAGTGTTGATATTGTTCATTTGATAAAAATTCTTCTATCTAGCACTTCTACGGATAATCTAATGGCGATTAGTTTCATTTTATTTAAGAATGTCAATAACTTTTTTATGACCACTCTAATATAGTACTTATGTGCCATCTATTTAGTTTTAATTCCTGTTTTCAAAGTAAAGTGAACAACTTCTAATAAAAGCTTATTTTGTATGAATTATATTTGGTATATTTGGTATCTTAAAAATACATTCGGTTGTGTATGTGGGATGCATACACATACATATGTATGCTCTATAGTTGCATGAATTTGTTGAATGTATGTACCCAGCGGTTCTAAAGGTGCCAATTTGCCCTTTAGCACTAGATACATAACTAGTTAGACGATTCACTAGTTACTTTTGGTATTGCAAGTGGTTGCTGAACGACCACCTTCTGCACTAAATTTCACTAGCGAAATAAATAATAGAGAATGTTTTATGTTTTACTTAGAAAATATAATAGCATAAATGAAACTGCCACTTCTATGATTACATGTAATGCACAGAATTGCCGTTGGTAGTTTTAAAAGTATAAATTAAGAAATTTTCTCTCGTGTTATAAATGAATTTGTTACCACCATATCTTTTAGTTATTTCACTATTGAAATGTAGTGCAGTTGGTGGCTGTTCATCTTCAGAAATTCACATTAATGTATGTGAATTCACTACTACTATTAATTGTAGTGAAATTGGTGGCTCTTCATTTTCAAAAATTCATTACTATTAACACTATTGAAATGTAACGCAATTAGTAGCCATTAGACTTCAGAAATTCAAATATAAATATATATAAGGAATACAGTGCGCGAAACATCCTAAGCATATACAATATAAATATAAGAAAAAACAATATTTTTATTTGATATCCAAAAAGTATGTTCCACATTGTATTTTAAACTTTTTACAGTTGTTAAACTTAAGATCACTGTTAAGATATATGATGCAATTGTAATGACTAGAACGAAATAGCCTAAACATGCGGTTTTAATAGTCTTTATGGCTAATTGCATCCTTTATAACATATTCCAATCGTAGAAGGATTGATAAAGAAGATGGTAGACAAAATATACGTCAACATTGCATTATTATTGTCCATGCATTTTTTTAGGGCTTTTATAGAGTTAAAGCGGCTACTTTCAGCAAAACCTTTTAGCATATAACTCCTCACATATTCTCGGAATAATTCAAGTTTTTTAAAAGAATAGCTTTTTCCGCAAACAAATTTTTTTGATAACTTTTAATTTTTGATGTGGCGATATTTCGCTGAAATTTATGGACCAAGTTCCAATAAACCTTTTTATAAGAAAAGGAACCTTTTTCATAATTTTCCGTACTTATAAAACCTTTAAGTAATATTTTATTGTAACCATTTGCATAATATTCTATAACAAATCCTTCCAGGAATTTGGTAAGAATCTGATTTTCTCATCCCGCCGTTTATTTTGTATCAATACACGAAAGAACCATCTAGTGATACAAATTAAATATTTTATTGTTACTAAAACAACTTCCACCAATTTTAGGCCCGAAAACTTTGATTTTCGGCCAACGACAGTCTTGGTGCTTTGTGAGAGGGCGAAGATTTCAATTTTTGTATCCTATTTTGCATACTTTATGTTGCGATATGATTTTTATATGTATGAATACGACTTAAAAATACTATCAGTTTAAAAATAGTTCATATTTGGTGAGCCGATACTTCATTTTTAGTAGAAATTCTTTTTATTTCCATAATAACCCAATCAAAAATTTTAGATTTCTTTTTTCAATACTTTTTTTCGGTAGCCTTCTTAATTGTTTGGACACATAAACTTTTATTTCGGCTTAGTTTTCAGATATTAAAAAAAATCCAGCAACATTCTTTGAATGATGTCAACCTGGCGAACTGCTTTTAAATTCAATAGCTTCAGCGGGACATTTCGTTAATTAATTTTACGTTAATACAATGATCACTAATCACTAAGAAAATATAAATCTCAAAAAGTTTTGTTTTAATTAAATTCTAACTATTGCATTATTATTATAGCCTGTTTTTATTATACTTCTTTCTCAAATACATTGATCGGTATATATATTTTGACAGAAAAATATGATTTTACAAGATTTATAAGAGATATTTAAAAAAACAGGTACTGGAGAAATTTTTTTTATGTATATACCCCATTTGATGCAATAATATAATATTTACTTAATACGGGGGCTACTACTCCCCCTGCAGCTATCCGCCCTATTCAAAATTTAGTATGAAAATTATTACTACAAATGTTTAAGACTTTCACTGTAATACTCCTTTAGATATAAGAAATTTAATAAGGATACAAACTTTTTCATTTCATCAATGCAATGTAAACATCCAGCTTATTGCAGAAGCAACATAATAAAATACGTGAGCATTAGCTTTTAATATTTTTTATACATTTAGTAAAATCATTAAAATATTAAGTTTTTTCTTTAAAAACAGTTATACTTCTTTCAGTAAGAAACAAACATTTTTATTTTTCTTTCATAAAAATCAACTATGTTTAGGACACCATTACACTTAATACATTATTATAATTTAATATGTTACACTATAAAGCATAGCGATTGACGACATACATGTTTTCAAAAATTGTGCGACACCTAACATTGCTATGTTGTGTTATGTTCTTTTTTCTTATTTGCATTGCACACGAAGGCATTTTTAAATACGAGCAAAGACATACACAGACATCAACTTAAAAATGAAATGTCACACATGAACGAAGAAAGGCATTGTACGTTTTAACTGTCTTTGCATCAAGTGCGACATGTGTGACACTTGTCGCTCCTTTTTCTTTTATATGATTTTTCATAGTTAGGCAATACATACTACAATTTATCTTGTGCATTTTTTCTTCGAAAAATTATTGTAAATTAACAAAAAAAAAAATACTTTTACGAAATGTATGGATTTGGAAAATGAAGTTATTAAATGTAATGTTAAATATTCATTAATTAATAATATTATAAAATGAAGATTCAGTTTGAGTTATACAAATGTATGTAAATTGATAAATTTATGTAATGCTTTATATAAAATTTTATTTGAATGTTATGGAAAATTAGTGGAATATTTCTAAATATAAATTTTGTGTTGGAATAATTTGCAATTAATTGAATATGCAGTAGAAAATTGAACAAGTTTTGAACGCGTGTTTATTATTAAATATATGAAATCGATGTGAAGAATTGTATTTTGTGACGGATGAATGAATTTAATGTATTAATTGTATTTATTTAAAATGCAAGAAAACTCAAATGAACATTTTTAATTTCTTGTTAAGATTTTATAGAAAAAACTAAAAAAAATCATAGATTTTGCGGAAATTTTAAACAAACAAAATACTTTTATGGGAGGTTTACAATGGTGCTAGGTCATAAAAAGCAAAAAAGAGAAGAAAGTATTATTATTTTTGGATTTTCCGTTTAATAATTTTTTCTTATAGAAAATTTTAAATCTACCTGTATTTATTGAATTTTGTATGAATGAAAAGTAAATTTTGGCATAAATTTATGTATGTAGGAACTATAAGAAATATGAACAGTTACTTTAGTGCCTTTAAATTAAATATTTCTGTTTTTTCGCAATAAAACAGACAGTAATAAAATAATATTCGCGGAAAATGCAAAAAGTCACACTTGTGATCATATATTCAAATTTAGTTTTTATAGTACCTGTAAACAATTATCTATTTTTTTTTTTTTATAAAACTACAATGATATTGTAAATTTCTGTTTTTTGAACTCAATAAGTTTTGACCGTGTATTTATTTTTAAATTTGTTAAAATGAGTAGTGCTTCTGAAATAAGATCAAAAATTGATAATGCTTTATTTAAAACAGGGAAATGAATCTCCAAAAGTGAAATCTTCAATATATTTTATGAAATTAAGGATGCTAACAATGAAATTATCAGAAATTATGTAGTAGCTGTAATAATGTATATAAATTCAACGAGAATGCTACATCTAATCTTTTGAGGCATAATTTCTACAAAAAATATAAGTCATCAAAAGAATTGGCACCAGTCAAAATTCAACCAACCAAAGAGCTAAAAAAGGAATATTTATATATTAATAAAGATGTGGTTGAATCACTAAATTTTGATAACAAATAAGAATAGCTTGAATTGAAGCAATAAAACGTGTAATGTATAATTTTCTTAATATATATTCTTTCAGATGAAAATTAAAGTTTTTTCTGAATAATTTTACAAACTAATTTTGAAATTGGAAATATAAATGGACTCTGTCATGTTCTCAAAAATTACTTATTTCTGTAATAGTTATAATTCTCAATAAAAAGGAGTTCATATTAAAAAAAAAAAGTAATTTTATTTTAAGTTTTTTTCTAAAATAGATTGTGAATACATGAGGATCTTATACAAATAATTGGCCCTGCATTTAAAGTAAAAGGAATAAATACATATATATAAACAAAAATAATTTGATTTTCCCATATATTTCTTTCATTGTTATACACTTCTTAATTTATTTATTATTTATTTATTTGATTTTAAAAATGTTTTTTAATCTCCATTACTCTACTATCATACATACAAGTGCTTCTTACAATATACATTTGGTGGTTGTTTTTTTTTTTTTACATCTACATTCAAACTCAAATGTTAGCACCATCATACACAACAATTTCTTTCACTACCTCTGTGTAGATAAAGCATATCACAACATTACGACGACATGCGAAGACAGTAAGCATATTTCGATATGACAGTAAACAACAGTTCATTAGCCAAAGCACGACATAACATAACATTACATTAGCCAATGCATATCACAGCACAACATCAAATTTTTGCATACGACACCTTTAAGCAAAATGATGTCTTCCGCAGTCCTTTATTACACTAGTTACTTTTAATAATTCAAATGTTTGTTAAATGATCACATTTGTCTAAATAAATAATATAAAAATAATAAAGTAGTAATTAAATTACAAATTCGCTAACTACATGTAATGCAGATATTCGCCGTTAGTAATTTGTTAAGTGATTAAATGTTTGTGTAATAAACAAAACCATATGTAAATTAACAGATAACTAACTACATGTAATGCAGAAATTCGCCGCTTGTATTTTAATTTAAGTGTTTGGGACAGATGGTGCATACATTACAACAAACATTCACATGAAATAAACTACTAGTGAATAGTAGAATAGGTTGCCAATTTGTTACCTGCAATGACATCCCCATGTTGAGTTGCTTGAAGAATAACTAGTGGTAGTTCTTAGGGGCTAACGATTTCGATGTTAGGGAAGTAGTTTGGCGAACCGCTGGGTATTTAATAAGTAAATAAGTGTGTGTATTTGCTTGTAAGAACTAAATACCATTGTTATATACAAATGTATAATATATATGGATGTATGTACATAAGTTTCATTTAGCATATGTTGTTTGTAGTTTGACCAGACATTGCAAAATAATTTTAAAATTTATAACCATGTTGCTTACTCGTATCCAATAATAATGCAAATAAGTAAATTTAATGTTGTTTTATTTTGTTTAGTTGTGATCTCTTTGGCTTGTGTCCTTTCAGAGTTCCTAGTATCTGTATGTCTTTAAAAAATTCATTATGATTCACACCATGAATGTCTTCCTCCATCATAGGAGGCTTACATACATGCACATATATTATGTGCACAAACATGAATACCTACGTAATGTGCAATAATATGCTCACACGTATTTACATACTTCAATTTCATTCATGAAAGTGTAATATTGTTATTTTGGAAATTTAAATATGTTGTAGTTTGTTAAATCAAGCAGCATGTAATGCTGAAAAGTCTATGAATTGACCACAAATGTAAATGTATCATATAGTTTAAGAAAACAGCATAATACTTCTATATATATATATATATATATATATATATATATATATATATATATATATATATATATATATATATATATATATATATATATATATATATATATATACAGTTAGGGACAAAACTATTTGTACACCTCATATATTTCGTATACCTTCACGCACATTTTCAACAGATCCGCTGTTTTTATACTTGCTTACAATGTATTGTACTGTGGAATGTTGCAAATTTACTAAATTACTTATATTCCGGAGAGATTTTCCTTTTTTATGTTCATCAATAATTAAATTTTTAATATCCAAACTCACAAATACAGTACATCAGTACTTTGTACAATTATTTGTACGTTGGACTCTTGTATGATGATTTTTTTAAATACCGTTATATTTTCTTCGTTAATCGAGTTTTATTTTACAAAATAAGAAGTTGGCTTTAACGTTTTGAATAATAAGCACATCAAAAATGGGAAAGCGAAAAGAGTTGAGTTTGGATATTAAAAATTTAATTATTGATGAACATAAAAAAAGGAAATTTCTCCGGAATATAAGTAATTTAGTAAATTTGCAACATTCCACAGTACAATACATTGTAAACAAGTATAAAAACAGCGGATCTGTTGAAAATGTGCGTGAAGGTATACGAAATATATGAGGTGTACAAATAGTTTTGTCCCTAACTGTATATACTATTCATATGTATACATAGATATACACGTAACATATAACATTGCCCCAAAAAATAAATTTTAATTATTTATCGATATTCCTTTTTGGAATTATTCGTAAAACTAAATAGATTAACACATTATTTTAAAAAGTGATTTACAAAAAATTTGCTAAAAATAAGGTAGTGCATACTCTAGCCATACTCTAGCTGTAGTCATTGCCAAATTTCATGAGAACTTATATCAGAATATCGATATTTTTTCACACAATTTTTGATCAGTCTAATGAACATAATATTACATCACCTCTATTGTCCCTTGGTAGGAGTTCTTTAGCCTTTGCAATAGGTTAGTGTTGCACATAGCCCTGACAGCCAAAATTTCGTAACCTACAACATTTTCGAAATTCGTGTTTTGATGAAAATCTATAATTTAGAATCATTTACATCATCTGTCAAAATTTCATCGACGTATCAAGTGTCATTTCAGATTTATAGCGAAAGCAATTTTATCGTGACATTTTTCATACATAAATATAACAATGTGTAGACAATCACAAAAATGCTTCTCCTGTAAAGTTTTGTATTCTGCACTTACGACATTTTCGCGGCTAGGGCTCGATATATACATTTATATGTTCTGTACTCGTAATACTAGATACACTAGATACCAAAACAAATCAAATGAGAACAAAAAAAAGCTTCTAAGAAATAAACCTACGGAATTAATTTTTACAGAATGGAATTTTAATACATAAAAACACAGAAAACTAATTTCATCAATTATAATGTTGAACATTTAGAAATTATTATTATTTATTTTTTGTTAACGTTCATTGGCTTTGACGTTAATTTTATCATTAATAAAATTTTATAAATTTATGAAAGGAGGAAAACGAGATGAGTTAGTTGTAAATGATTTGTATTGATTTTTTTTTTTTCTCATTCACTGTATAATAACATTTTATTTTATAAATTTCCATTCATGTGCTGTATTAAGTTATTCGTGTATTTATATTAATCGATTAATTTCACAAATAATTATGCGATTTACCATTACGAAATAATATTACAGAGGGAAACACTGATTCTGTGGCACGGTGTTTCTCAATCAATTCGGATACACGGCATTAATAAGTACTAAGCCTCTAATCCACTTTTTTTATTTTTTTTTTTTGTGAATAAAATAATAACTTAGGTATTAATTTTAATGAAATATGCATTTTTTTTATTTGCACCAAATTTATCTTTAATATTAAGGAATAATAATTTGAATTTTTGATACTTTCGAATTTATATTTATTTATTCCAATGTTTCAGGTACATAGCCTATTGGCCATAATCGATTACAAATTTCTACTTAAAAATATATAATACAGTATAAAAACAATTATTAAATAAGATATGAAAATTGATTTAAAAAATAATGAAAAGTAATAAATTAACTATGATAGTAAAAAGTAATAAATAATAAATTAAATTAATCATAATAAGATGAATCAACATGTTGGTTTGAAATTAAAAAACAATAAAACAAAATGAATTACATTTTTATAAATTTATAACAATTAAACTCCTATATAATAAGAAATAAAAGTAACAACAATAAAAAAATAATAAAAAACCATACAATCAATAAAATTAAAAAAAAAAAAAAAATTAAATAGAAAAACAGTAACAAAAAAAACTGGCAGTTCTCCATTCCAAAGGTAAAAAAAAAAACACATTGAAGGTAAATAAGATACCACTAATGCTACTGATTTTTCGAAAAAAAAATGTTCTTGAATTTTTGTATAAAATTAATTAGAGGCTTAGTTATACCGTGAATCCGAATTGACTGAGAAACCCCGTGCCGTAGAATTTTTTTCTCGTTTGTATTAAATTTATTTTTAATGCTCCTCTGATTGTGTTATGTAAAATTACAAAAAACTAAGTTCACGCAGAAATCCAAGCAATTCCATAAGAAAATGTGAATGTACCTCGCGAAAAACTGACTTTTTGAAAAATTTTCGCACTTGTTTTCCAAACTTTGAGACTATCTACTACGTTGACTATTTCGGGCACGGGATATAGCGCAAAATACGCACAATTACAACAAGTATTGTATTAGTTTCAAGTCTTGTGAGTAGTGTTTATAAAAAACCGACTTTTCAAAAAACCGGTTTGACGGTTAACCGAAAATTGGGAAAAATTAAAAAACCGGTTTTTCGGTTAACCGTCTACTTAAAAACCGGTTAAACCGGTTAACCGACATTTTAATAATTGCTCTAATTTGAAGATTAATAAAAATATTTTTGGTTAAAAAAGTGTTTTTCAGCTTATTGGTTTAACCATGTACCAAATACTAAACACGGTTCTTAATAAATAGCGACAGATTTACATTGAATGTTTATACTACTTTAGGCTAGTTTTAATATAATTTATAAAAACAATTTTTTGGCACCTTTTAGCACAGCTTTTGAAACTTTATTATTACTTCTTTTATTTCTTTTTTATTTTTAATTTTTCTAATTTAAAAATAAAATTTTCAAAATTTTAATTCATCTCAACAAAAGCATAGGACTTTATATTATGATTTTTATGAAGTTTTTCTCTTAAAGAAATTTTTATATATTTTTTATAAAAAAATTTTAATAATAAAAATATCTTTGGAAAAATAACTAAAATTTTTTCTGCAAAAAAAAAAAAAAAAAATCATTTAAAAGTTTATTTTCCGCACTTATTTAGTTCTATTTTTGAAGTATTTCCTATATAAAATCTTACTTTTCTCTTAAGCTTTACATTAGTAGGTGTAATGATATTTTTTTCTTTTGGAAAATTTCATTCGCATTAAAAATTGTTTTTTGTAAATGGAATGCTTAATTATCTATCTGATTTTATTATACATACAGTTTTAAAATATATTTAACTTCTAACAAGTAAATACTTATATCACCTGACGACTTGTTAACTTAAACAGCAAGCATTTTAGTTGTTTTTAGAAGTTTTCTTATATTTTAAATTCAGAAAAAAGTAATAAAAAGAGGAAATTTAATGATATATTTGGAAATTTTTTAAAACCGGTTAACCGACACAAAAAAAACGGATAAACCGGTTAACCGAAATTGAACATTTCAAATTAACCGGTTCGCAAATAACCGAAATTTGAAGAAAAAATCGGTTTTTCGGTTAACCGGTTAACCGGTTTATAAACACTACTTGTGAGTTCAGATCTGTAACCAATTTGTTTAAAATATCATTACCACAAAACTTATTAAAAATTTTTGATAATTGCCCATTTATTTCACTAAAATCAATACACAAGCTTTGATTTTACTCACAAATTAGTCAAAATACTCATTTACAAGTTACATAGAAAAATTTTAAAAATCATAAACTATTTTTTTTTTTTTTATTTTTTTAAATCTTCTATATAACTTGCAGATGAGCAACTTCACTAATTTGTGAATAAAAGCAAAACTTAGCCATTGATTTTAATGAAATATATCTTATTTTATTTTCAACAAATTTATTTTGGTCATTATATAATAAAAATTAAAATTTTTGGCACTTTCGAATTTTTATGGTTTTTCGAAAAACATTTTTCTATAAAATTTAATTTTTTCTCAAAAGATGGGCTTAAAATCTCCATAACTGTTGACCGTATTAAAAAGTAATGTAAGGACGACTTGAAGATAATTTTAATTAGAATTTTTTTATATCCTTTTGTGCAAAATCAGAGAAGCCGTTTTTGCGATATATAGTGCAACCTCTTCAATTTTACAAATCGCGATATATCGCGAGAACTAGAGTCAATTCAAAAAAGTGGATTACAGGCTTAGTACTTATGAATACCGTGTATCCGAATTGACTAAGAAACCCCGTGCCGCAGAAATTTTTTCTCATTTTATAACTCTGTGTTATTTATGGTTGAACAAAATAAAAAAAAATATATATATATAATTTTTAGTATAATATTACACATTTAATTATTTGGCAGGGGTATAAGGGACTACCGAAATTAAAAATTTACTTATATATTAAATTTCTTATCATCGGTGTGCTGTTAAAATGTCCTATGTGTTATTTTCGGAAATGTTTATTCGACCAAAATTATTCGGATAATTTATGTACAATTTAGTCTAATGCAAACACACATACATATGCATGCTGTTCAGTTTTGTGCATTTGACACATTAATTATGTTGCGTTAATATTATAAATTGTTGATTTATTCAAGAGGTAATTCATAAAACGAACATACATACTCACACTAAATAGTAAAGTTGTATCTGCAGACCGACTGACTCAAACACGCACAAATACATATCAGTTTATTTAATATAGTTTTAGTATGCATCTATCCCTCCAAACATTTGAAAATAAAGTATTGCTATCGCATTTTCATCACCTAAACATACAAATACGCAATGGGTATTTCTTTAAGATGGTAAGGATGTTAATTCGAATTTAACAAAAAACTAAATTTGTATATGTGAATATTCTCAAAATAATTTCTATTGAAATTATTGTTCATTGGCAACAAATTGTTAAATTTGCAACTTACAACTAGGGTATAATTCACAATTGGGGCTTAATTCAATAATTACATTATATACATGGATGTAAATTATGGACTTAATAGGTAAAATTAGGTATATAATAAAAATAATAATACAAATCGATAAAGTATTAATTACAAATTCATAATGCATTATGTAGTTTTGTTGTTGTTCAAACGAAGTTGAACAATGTGTATTTAAATTCACTTGGGATTAAACTTCATGTCTCATGTGAATAAATATTTTAAAGTTTTCGAAAGGGTTCGTGGCATAGAAAACAACTAGAACTCCAACTTGCTCACAAAAAACCTAAAGTCCAAATTACAATAGCGCGTAGGCAGCAGCAGTGTGTGCTGACATAATCAGCTGATTATTTAGAATGCACTGTTTGTTATGGTGTTGATTACATATAGTCAGCAGCAGTTTGCAGTGCTGTTTCATTTAGCCCTGTTTCTAAATTCACTGCGCTGCATTCAGATTGAGAGCGAGACAAAGAGAGTGAGCAAATAAATAAGAGGCTAAAATACACAAGTAGAACAAAGCTAGATGGTGGTTGTAAATTGTGGCTGCCTACGCTGAATTGTAATTATAACGGCAGCAACATGTTGTGCTGACAGTGATCAGCTGATAATTTTTGCTGACTACGCGCTATTGTAATTTGGGCTTAAGGCTCAACTACATAGAATACTTTCGCTTCAACTGCGACTGACAGCTACGCAACACATAAATGATGTTAACCCAGTCATTGCATTATTTTGTCATTAAAACTTTATATAATAAAATATAAAGATGTAAAAAATCTATAATTGCAAATTAAAATTTCCGACTTAACGAAAAAATATTAAAATAAGAATAAAACAAAATATATTTACGTACTTCGGCACTTCACAGTTGAACATTTTTCATTTTTGAAGTACTTCACGCAGAAGTTTGGCGTACTGATTTGGTTCCGCTCAATATAAATGCATGTATTTACTTCATGTCGCAGTTGAAGCGAAAGTATTCTATGTAGTTGAGCCTTAACTCAACTGTCAAAAAAACCTAACTCTTTGTATGTGTTAGTAGAATTTTCTACAGAACAAATGTATACGTGTGAAGAGGATAATTTTTTGTTGTTGAGCGAATCAAAAGAGTTGAAGTTATAGTTGTTTTCTATGGTTCGTGGTTAAAAAAAATGTAATAATTTTTGTTATATTTAAAAAACGTTCTATCAAACTGTTGGTAAAAAAATAATTCCGTTGTTTAAGAAAATTCACGTACGTAAAATAAAAAAAAAAAAAGTAATTTAAATGACTTAATGATTTATTTTAACTTAAAGCTACCTGCCATTCACATAAATATGTAAAGGAAGTTCTTTTTATATGTTTTATTTTACATTTACTTGTAAAATAAAACATATCTCGAAAAAATAATAATAATTATGAGTATAAAACTCTTGCACGAGGAACATTTTTTAGTTTATATAATAGCTTTGGAGATATGATTGGCAATCATATCGAAAACTTACGCAATACCAAATGTTTGCATGATATATATCTGTGTTTTCACTTGTGTATATGTTAATATGCATGTATGTGTACTTGTTTTGAAACATACACTTAAGCGGAAACGGAAATTCGAAACACTCAAGTTAAAGTGCCACTGGCCGGATATAAATTTTACGATAAAGTGTCACAAACGGCAAAATATTTTATGTATGTATGTTAAAATGAATAGTATAAACAACTAATACACATAAATACGTAATTGTGGACACACATGCATACATATGTATGTATTTATGTACATTACATTTACACGGCGAGTATATTCAAACATATGGTTTTGCATGTATGTATTTATGTACTTGCTAAATATTGTTGTAGGAGTTAGATCTACACAAAGATATTTTATTACTAAAGTTTCTTTATTTCTTTCTTTTTATTTCAGTTTGAATAAGTTTTGAACAAAAAGAAAAGCAACAAAAAATAAATATTTACTTTTTATCACAAGTCGCCGTTAAGGGAAAACTGAAAAAGGGTATTAAACGTTCTTTATGAATATTTAAATGTTTCTCATACGTTAAATGCAATGGTACCAACCAGGCTTACGTACATAAAACTTACTTTTACAACTAAACGAAAAAATATTTTAGAGGCTTGTTAACAATACTTCGCATTTACACTTTAAAATTTAAAGTTTAAATAAATAATAAATACGTATTCGTAAATCTTATCAAACACAAACAGAAAATTTAAACAACAGAAGCAAATAAACCTGTGTTTACTAATTGTGGCTGAATAAATAGTGGGAAAATATAACAGAATTAAAAAAATCCAGAATGCTCATCCAAATTAACATATCGAGGGCTTATATTCAAAACGGGCCTCATGCAAAACACCATTTTTCAGGAGAACATAAAAACAGTTTATTTCCCTCATTTTTCAACATTTTGCAATCCGTTCTTCTACGAGTTATTAATATACGTCTACTAAACCTCACACTTAAAAATAAATCGTTTAATTCCATTATTCGCGAAGTTATGGTAGATAGCCCGTTTTGTTTATTGGAAATTAAAGAAGTAAAACATAATATTTTTAGGAAAAAAATTGACAATGATATCATACCAATCAGGAGATAAAACAAAGCGAAATTGTGGTAGGCTGGACCATTTTTAATCGTTAGAAATTTCAAATAACAGCAATGTTTACTAAAATGACGAAAATGTGTTCAAAATTGTATTAAATTGCATATCAACAACTCAAAAATTATTAAAGCCTTTAAAGACGATTTTTATTGCAATTTTTATTTAATTGTAATTTTTTTAAGAAACTGCTTTTGGTATATAAGATATTTTGCTTATAATCACCAATTTTTTTCAATAGGTATATTATGAGCTATATCTCAAAAGCTATCAATAAGTATAAATAGGCTTATTGGTGTAAATGATTTTCTTTAAAATGTCCGTTTATTGATTAAAAAATCTTCAATTGGCCTTATCTTAAGATTAAGAGTTAAGATTTTCTGGCAAAAGTTCACAGATATTTTTATTTATTTCCAAGAAAAAATCAGAATTTGTTAGGTAAGTTTTGCAAAACACTCTTCTCCACACGAAAAATAAAAGCATCCGACTATACGAATAAAAAGAAAATATTAAATTTTTTTTTTTTTTATAATTATTGTTTTATTTTTAAAAGTGGTGCGTTTCTACAATAAGTATACATAGTATGTATTTAATTAACAAATACTTAAAATATCACTCATTACCACTATTATATTATTATATTTAAGATTCTGGGTAACGACAATAAGAATTGCTTTCAATCAATTCATGTGGTATCCATTCCTCATATAAGGGCAAACGATTCTTAAGAGTTTCAACTTCTCGCAATATACGCACAACGTTACCACCGATTAGTTTCTTAATGGCAGCATTACCCCAAACACGATCTCGAGCTAATTCAGCCAGTAGAAAGGCATATCCCTTTGGGGCACCACTCAAACCAATATGATCAACACCTGCTACCTTGCGTACATAGTTAATGGCATTAATAGCTTCGCGAACACTAATCAGACGTTCGCCACAACGTTCAAGATTTAACATAATGACACCGCCATTGTCGGGAAGTAAACTGAAAGTAAACACATCGATTGTAACAAAATAAATTTTTTTGGAAAAAAAAACATCACAAACCTTAGAACACGATCAGGAATAGGAGCTACATTTGTACTATTGCAAAATGAGGATGGAGCTGAATTAATCAAAAGTACTGGTGCTTTTGCCGTTCGAAGAGCTGCAACCATAGCTGTGTCAGAAAGATGAGAAATTTCAATCAGCATTCCAATTCGATTCATTTCGAATAACATGGTCTAAAATTAAAGAGATCATTTATAAAATTATTTTAAAAGTGTGTATACATATATGTACATATCGTCGGTACATTAACGAGAAGTTTGAACAAATTAACAATTTATTTTTTATGAAATTCACATGCTTATATGATAAATATTTTGATAAATTCGGAACTAGTTCACATATTTGAAAATATATTACAATTGAAAAATGTACGATCAATTAAGGTTTTAAATGGTCCAACAAAAATAAAAACAAAAAATAACATATAGGACTCAGAAAAAAGACATATAAAACGAGAAAGTGGTAGTCGGTCAAGCCCGACCATATGATACCCTACACCAATGTGTATGAGTATAAAAATTCAAGAAGAGGACTTCTATTAGACCTTTGGCCAATTGCGGACCAAAATACTTTACTAAGTGTAAAATATAGTATACGAATACAGAATAATGCATTAATACTAACATCTATATTGGGCGATTTCCGAAGTGGGCCTTATATGGGTGCTATGGTAAATTATGAACCGATCTTTATAAAATTTTGTACAATAATTTAAATAACTTTTTTATGTCGAATATTAACTTTATACTAACATTTGTATGGGATTTACGCACAATAAAGTGATTTTCGGAAGAGGGGTTTATATAGGAGTTATTATCAATTGTGGACCGATTGTCATGAAATTTGGTACAAAGATTGATACCTATACAAAACTTCTTTTCACCGAATTTCATTAAAATATTCTTATTCCTATTTTTAAGACTGTAACTCTATTCCGGGGGCATTTGTATGGGGCTAGGTGAAATAATGGACCGATGACAACCAATTTCAATACGCTTCGTCCTATATCTTCAAAATTGCGACCTGTACTATGTGCAAAAGGTTCACATAGACAACCAGCCGTCCAGCCAGCCAGAAGGACAACATTAGATCGATTTAAAAAGTGATTCTGAGTCGATTATAAATAAAGTGGAAATATATAAAAAATAAATTTTTTTGCAGAAAATAGGCTAATGGGAATACATCGAACACACACATATATATATATATATATATATATATATATATATATATATATATATATATATATATATATATATATATATATATATATATATATATATATATATATATATATACGAGCTGTTAACCCGCTACTTCGTTAGCGGAATTTTTTCATAAAAAGCATACTATAAAATTAATTTAAAATAGGATTTTCGAAAAGTACAAAAGGTATAATTATAGAAAATTCAAAAAGTACCATTAGAAGAACAAAAAAAGTACCACAATGTCCCCTGTTATGGACTCTCATTCACTTCACATGTCCTTAATTTCATGTTTCTAGATTTATAATTATAGAAAATTCAAAAAGTACCATTAGAAGAACAAAAAAGTATCACAAAGTCCCCTCTTATGGAATTTCATTCATTAAGGACCACATATCTTTAATTTCATGTTCCTAGTTTAAATATTATAGAATATTCAAAAAGTACCATTAGAAGAACAAAAAAAGTACCACAAAATCCCCTCTTATGGATTCTCATTCATTTAGGACCATATATCTTTAATTTCATGTTTCTAGGTTAAATATTACCGAAAATTCAAAAAGTACCATTGGAATAACAAAAAAGTACCACAAAGTCCCCTCTTATGGATTCTTATTCATTTAGGACCACATATCTTTAATTTCATGTTTCTAGGTTAAATATTACAGGAAATTAAAAAAGTACCTTTAGAAAAACAAAAAAAGTACCACAAAGTCCCCTCCTATGGATTCTCATTCACTTAGCACCACATGTCCTTACTTTCATGTTTCTAGGTTCATAATTATAGAAAATTCAAAAAGTACCATTAGAAGAACAAAAAAAGTACCACAAATCAAACATGGTGGATTCTCATTCATTTAGGATCATAAATCTTTAATTTCATGTTTCTAGGTTAAATATTATCGAAAATTCAAAAAGTACCATTGGAATAACAAAAAAGTACCACAAAGTCCACTCTTGTGGATTCTTATTCATTTAGGACCACATATCTTTAATTTCATGTTTCTGTATTAAATATTCTAAAAAATTCAAAAAGCACCATTAGAAGAACGAAAAAGTACCACAAAGTTCTCTCTTATAGATTCTCATTCATTTAGGACCAGATATCCTTAATTTCATGTTTCTACGTTAAATATTATATAAAATTCAAAAAGTACTATCAGAAGAACAAAAAAAAGTACCACAAAATCCCCTCTTATGGATGTACATTCACTTAGGACCAAATATCTTTAATTTTATGTTTCTAGGTTAAATATTATAGAAAATTCAAAAAGTACCATTAGAAGAACAAAAAAAGTACCACAAAGTTCTCTCTTATGGATTCTCATTCACTTAGCACTTCATGTCCTTAATTTCTTATTTCTAGGTTAAATATTATAGAAAATTCAAAAAGTACCATCAAAATAACAAAAAAGTACCACAACGTCCCTCTTATGGATTCTCATTAACTTCATTTCATGTTTCTAGGTTCATAATCATAGAAAATTCAAAAAGTACCATTAGAAGAACGAAAAAGTACCACAAAGTCCCCCACTGTGAATTCTTTCCAACATCGGATCATGCGTATTTAATTTCATATTTCTAGGTTAAATATTACAGAAAATGCAAAAAAGTACCAAAAGAAGTAGAAAAAAGTACCACAAAATCCATCCTCTTGAATTCTTACCCACAGGGCCATGTATCTTTAAGTACCACAAATTCCACTCTTGTGAATTCTTATCTACACTTTCTTAATTTCATGTTTCTATGTTTAATGTAATTGGAAATTCATTATTAAGTTTGAATAAAATGTAATTTCCCGCCTTTACCCCCTTTTTGGTACTTTTTTTACCCATAGAAGTATCAAAAATTGTATTCCAATAAGTTTCTAAATTATAGTGAGATCCCATATTAAAATACGCATATGGTTATGTCAATAAATATAAAAAAAATGTTTTATGAAAAAAGTACCAAAAATAGGTACGATTTTTACCCCTTAAACGTTCGAATTTCGAAAAAGTACCAAATTTATATTTCTAGTTTTTTGATAAGTTATGAATACGGCATAAATTTTATTTGTATGTTGATTGGTTTCAAAGATACATATGGTGACAAAAAGTACCAAAATACAGTTTTTACCCGTTTTCTCTCTGAAAGGGCCGATTTTCAAAAAAGTACCAGACACCTGTCCGATTATTTCTTAAATGAATAACGACAACTATTCAACTTTTTGTGTATCTTTATTAGTTTGGGAGTTATAGAGTTACCGATTTTACCCTTTTTTATCCCCTAAACATTCGAATTTCCAAAAATCCCGTCTTAGTGGATCTATACAGAGGGCGGCCTTCCTGCGTTCCAAATTCGACTCTCTAGCTTCAGCTGTTTAGGCTGTGGGATGATGAATCTGTCAGTCATGTTACTTTTTTATATATCTAGATATATATATATATATATATATATATATATATATATATATATATATATATATATATATATATATATATATATATATATATATATATATCTAGATATATATATATATATCTAGATATATATATATATATATATATATATATATATATATATATATATATATATATATATATATATATATATATATATATAAATATATATTAGGGTGATCGACGCGGTTTTCCAACCGGTTTTAAAACCGGTTTTTTCAGTCAAAGTGCTGTCGGTTTTTTCAAAATGTTCATTTTTCGAATGTCGTATAGACCGGTTTTTTTAAACACAAAAAACCGGTTTTAAAAATAGCATTTTATTTCAGAAAACATGTACTAAATAGTGATAGTGATATTTGAAAATTTAGGGATAATTTTTTAAATATTCATAAAGACTGATTTCTTATGTTTTTAAAATATAGTTTAAGTCTAAATTGGAATTTATTCTGTAATATTAAACAACTAAATAATTAATAATTATCCTGTATGACCCAATTTAATTTTTTTGGTCCAATATTTCCTTTATTTTTTAAAAGTGTTGTGTTAAAAAAGTTTCACCTGCAGAATCGTTTCAATTGAGACTTAATTATTATACTATCTCCATATTAAGCCATGGTTTCTGTTTATGCTAACTAAAATTTAGATGATTTTTTCTACAATTTTGAAACATAATTATCTTTTAGTCATCTAGATATATAATTTGCTTAGCATTTTTTCTCTTTCCAGAGCTTTCTACAGCTACCAAACGACGTAGAAAATTAAAATTTGGCTTAATTATAAATCTTTTTGTCCAACAAATCCTAATGGAGCCATATTTTGAAATTTTTATCAGGGAGCGGATATAAGAGGATTTATGTGTCTTTTTCTAAGAATTTGTTCTCTTTCCAGAGCTTTCTAAAGCTCCCAGAAGACATAGAAAACTAAAATTCAGCTTAATTATAACCCTATTCGTCCTACAAATCCTAACGGAGCCAGATTTTGAAATCTCTATCAGGGAGCGAAAATACGTGGATCTATATATATGAATTTAAATATATCTTTCCTAAGCAATGTTTCCTTTCCAGAGATTTCTGAAGCTCCCAGAAGACGTAAGAAACTAAAAATCGGCATACTTATAAAACTATTCGTTCAACAAATTCTAACAGTGCCAGATGTTTCTATCAGGGACCAAAAAGTCTTTTTTGGTATTAAGAACTTTTGCGTTGCTATACTTATTGTTTGATCTCCAAATCCTATAAAAAACTGATTCTGTATTTCGGCCAGGGAGCGCATTTACCACGATTTTTTTATTTTGAAAGGTTTACGAATTTAAAACTTTAATCAATATAATTCCAATAAATTTGAACGGCTTCAAATAATTGACTTCGATTAGGGAGAGGAAGGTGTCTAAATGTTGTTCATATTTTTTTCTTTTAATTTTCGGATTTGTTTGTGCATATTTTCATTATTATATTATGTTAGGCTTTTACGCTTGTATTTAATAAATTTTAACTTAATTATAAGAATTGATTTTTTTAAAGAAATGTAGTCTTTTGATATAAATATTAACTTCTGTAAAAAACCGGTTAACCGGTTTTTTCTGAATTTCAAAAAGTGCACCGGTTTTTTTAAAATACCAACTATTCGAAAACCGGTTTCTCAAAAAAGTCGAATAATCGATCACCCTAATTGTTTAATTAGGAATTTTTATTAGTGTACTTTTCTTTATCTTTGATTAAATTATTTCGTACTACGTTAGGATTTATTATACTCCTTATTTAACACCCTTGGGTGGGAGTTTTGTTATAAATTCTAACGAGTAAAACCGTTAACGGTACCCTTTTTAAGCATTGCCCTTTGTCATCTTCTTTTACTTTACTAAATTACTTTACTCGTTTTGTGATCGCCATTAGTGCTACCACTCAAACAAAGCTCCCGCAACTTTTTATACAGAAAAAAGGTAATATTTAAATAAAGAAATTATTCTTTTCATTTACCGAAATAAAAACTTGTGTTTTATTTATTTTTATTTGCACGCAAACATTTGGTCCTTATCGAGACGGATTATTTTTTGTATGGTAAACACTTGGAAGTAACTTGGATTTCTTCTCTTCTTTTTATATAGAAAGATCGCCATCTTTACAAACTATTTTACTTCGTCTGTTTTTTATTTTAAATTTTTGAAAAAACAAGGTGCGTATTAATGAAATTTCAAGTGTGAAACAGTGTGCAAAAAATAAAACATAAAAGTTTGAAAAGAAAATTTGTTTAAATATTGCTAAATAAAAAGAAGTAAACAAAAGAAAAATAAATTACCAATACAAACATAAGTTTGTGTAATTTATATTATTGTGAATGATCGCTTTACCAACTTTCGTGGTGACATTTGTTTAGTGACAGCTGTTTTGTTCCTTTTTTATCAACTGTGTTTTTTGTTTGTTTACACAGACGGACGGAATCGTTGAACAAATTTTTTTTGTAAAATTTGTTTTAGTTAGATAAATTAGTAAATTAAAATTATTTGCGCGATAAAAATAATAATTTCAAGGAAAATAAAAATTCCTTTTGTGATCCTAGATAAAAATAGTGATTGACATCAAGTGTAATAAATTTATTTAGTGGTTTTTGTGCTCTTCGTATTTTTTTCATACAGTCCAACTACTTAGTTGTCTTTTTATAATTCTTCTTCTTGGTACCATATAACACCCTACGGTTGGTCAGTTTGACTGTTAATTTATTTGCATTAAAATTAAAATATTTTTTTTGAAAAGTTTGTTTGCTTTTTAGAAAAAATAAATTGAATAAAAATACATTTTTATTTTTTTTAAATAATTTTCGGATTTTTTGTGGAAATAATTTAAAATAAATTTATATTATTTTAATTAATTATTTTTTCTAAATAAAAAATATATTTAATAAATTTTAATTTTTAATACACATTTTTGGGTCCAATTTAATAGAAGAAGAATGTCTATTTCACCACTAGATAAATTTATTAGAGCTTCGGATGCTCTTGTCGCTTTTGAGGCGAATTTTAATGATATTAAGGAAGAAGTGCATACGGTTTTCGCGTTAGAGCTTCATGGTAGTGAGTTGAAACTTTTATGGGATAAAGTTAAAGTGACATATGAACAGTGCCTAGATTATTTGAATACCTCTGACGATGTAGAGCCTGATGATGTCGATGCAACATCATCGAAATATAAGACCACGTATAATGCATATATCAGTTGTTTGTCGAGGATTCATGAAAAGTTGCATATATATGCTTCAACGAATAAATCTAGCGATTCACCTATAATGAATCAAAATATGAATGAAGGTTCGGGTCACAATTTAACTTTACCTCCATGTGATGTCGATATGTTTGAGGGCGACTATCTTTCTTGGCCAGCTTTTAGGGACTTATTTACGGCTCTATATATAAATAGCTCACGTCTTAGTAATATTGAGAAACTTTACCATCTCATACGAAAGACGAGTGGAGAGGCTAAGGAAATTGTTTAGAAATATCCTCTTTCGAATTTAGGTTTCGAATTAGCATGGACTAACCTCAAGGCAGCGTATGAGAATCCTCGTATGTTGGTTAACAACCAACTTAAGCTCCTTTTTAATCTTCCTGTATTGGAAAAAGAGACTTATGATGGTCTTAAGAATTTGCAAAGGGGTATAAATAGTTGTTTATCGGCATTATCTATTTATAAGGTTTCGACAGAGAATTGGGATCCTATAATTATTTTTATTTGCGTACAACGACTTCCTGATTGTACCGTAACATTATGGGAACAAAATATTAGGGATAAATTTGTTTTGTCCGTTTGGAAAGATTTTGATGCATTTCTTACGGAAAGAATTCAAACTTTAGAGTGTCTTCGGGATATTAGGGAGGCACCTCAAACGAAAAAGCCTTCGGCTCAGAAAATAAAATCCCATCATTCAGCTTCGAATTCTTCGAATGCTTGTATTCTTTGTAAGAATCAAGTACACTTTTTGCGGGATTGCAGGCGATTTAAGAATCTTTCAGTTGCGGAAAGATTTTCGACTGTAAAGAAATTTCATTGTTGTATCAATTGTTTGTCGCGATCACATGAAGTTAAAAATTGTAAGAGCGTTCATTGTTGTTCTTCTTGTGGCAAGAAACATCATACGATGTTACATAGAAACGTGCCGACTACAGAGGACTCTACTAGAAATTCTTCGAATTCTAGTTCCGCTTCAAATACAAGTGTGACTCCTCAACACACTAATTCGTCGCCAGCTTTGTCGTTCCAGCCCCCTACTTCTAGCGGTATCAATTCTTCGAATAGGCAAGTATTTCATATTTCTCAGAATAGGACTGTTCTTTTAGGGACTGCAATGGTGAATCTTCAATACCAAGGTACTACGTACCAGCGCGAGCTCTGATAGACCCTGCTTCAGAATCTTCGTTTATTTCTGAACGGGTGCAGAATCGTTTGAAACTTTCTGCGCATTTTACAAATGCCAAAATTTCTGGTGTAAACCAAACGATTTCTGCTACTGCTCGTAAAATTTGTTGTATAGAAATAGGCTCTCCCTTGAACTCCAATATTCTTTTGAGAACTACGGCACTTGTGTTGCCACAGATATCTGGTAATTTACCCTCTTTTATCGTTGAAGGTGAACAGAGAAAAGAATTGCCAAATCTTCGTTTGGCAGATTCGCAGTTTTTCGACTGTAGACCTGTTGATCTTCTTTTAGGGGCTGATTTGTATCCAGAAATAATATTAGGTGAAATACGAAGGAACGTTTTAGGCACTTTATTGGCTCAGAAGACTATCTTCGGTTGGATCATTACTGGTCCAGTACAGCAACCTTCGTTGCAGGTTTATTCCACTCGGGTTGAATTTTCGGAAGAAGATAGTTTAAATAGAAATTTACTTCGTTTCTGGGAATTAGAGGAAACGCCGAAACGTAAAATTATGTCGACATATGATCGTATTTGTGAGGAGAATTATTTGAAAACTACTCGTAGGGGTTCTGATGGGCGTTATATTGTAACGCTTCCTTTCAAATTAGAATTTCCTGATAAACTCTCGTTAGACCATTCAATGGAGAATGTGAGATCTCAATTTTTGAGAAATGAATCATCGCTTATGAGGAAACCGATTATTAAGAAGATGTATGATGATGTGATTAGGGAATATTTATCTTTAGGTCACATGCAGCCGGTTACGGAATGTATTTCATCCCTTTCTTCTTGCTATTTACCTCACCATCCGGTAATAAAGCTGGATCGGAAGACTACCAAATTAAGAGTAGTATTTAATGCGTCGAATAAGACCTCAAGCGGTATTAGCCTGAACGATTGTCTTTATGTAGGACCCACTTTACAGGCGGATTTAGTTTTATTGATTCTTCGTTGGCGAATTTTTAGATTTGTTTTCAATTGCGATATAACACAAATGTATAGGCAGATAAGACTTGATAGAGCACATACTCCATTTCAACGAATTTTGTTTCGTGATTCTCCTACGGAGGAAATTAAGGAGTATGAACTGCAAACTGTGACTTTTGGTGTCAATTGTGCTCCATATCTTGCCATACGTACTTTGCTGCAATTGGCTGATGATACTGAGACTGAGTTCCCCTTTGCTGCACATATTCTTCGAAAATGCATGTACGTTGACGACGTACTAACAGGGACTCATGATATCTCCACTGCTTTGATCGCTCGAGATCAACTTGTAGCAGCTTTATCATCAGCAGGCTTCGAACTTAGAAAATGGACTTCTAATGAAAAATCCATTTTAGACGGATTTCCCACAGAGCATTTAGTTGATGCTAAATTGTTAACTTTTGTTGAATCGAGTAGCTCAAAAACGCTGGGTCTTCAATGGAATGCTCAATTGGATGCATTCTATTTTCAAGTCGATCCTATTGAAACGCGTTCGAACTACACAAAAAGGGAAGTCCTATCAATTATCGCTAAACTGTTTGATCCCGTAGGTTGGCTTGGTCCGATAATTGTGGTTGCGAAAATGGTTATGCAGAAAGTTTGGCTAGATAATGTTGGATGGGATGATTCAATTTCTTCGAGGACACGGATTGAATGGGAAAAATTTGTCACTTCATATCATGAAGTTAATAATATACGAATTCCCAGATGGGTTCATTATGAACCTGATTCAGCAATCGAGCTCCATATTTTTTCTGATGCCTCGGAAAAGGCATACGCGGGGGTAGTATATATTCGAGTTGAGACCCCTAAGGGCGAAATTTTCACAAATTTACTTACTTGCAAGACAAAAGTAGCCCCTATAAAGTCTATATCGTTACCACGACTTGAATTATGTGGTGCAGTCTTGGCTACGGATCTTTTAAAGACCGTTTTATGTGAGCTAGACATTTCATTGCGTCAGGTTTATTGTTGGACTGATTCTACAATCGTCCTTGCCTGGCTGAGGAAAGATCCCTGTTCTTGGACTACATAATTGGCATCACGTTAAATCAGAGGACAATCCTGCTGATTTAGGTAGTAGAGGTACTACGCCTTCGAATTTGGCTCAAAATAGACTTTGGTGGCACGGCCCACGTTGGTTACAGAAAGCTAAATCTACATGGGATTTGAACAGTCTGTCTCTTGTAGACACGGACCTCGAAACTAGAGTGGTAAAGTCCCATGCTTCGTTTATCAGAAATTATGAGGATATTTTGGAGAGATTTTCTTCATTCGATCGAGCCATTCGGGTAATTGCGTATATTTTTAGATTTTTCGATCGGACGCATCCTTCTCGGAGAGGTCGACATTCCTATGAGTCTTTTATACTTTCTGATGTTGAGGTGAGACGTGTGAAATTACGCTTGGCCATCGTGGCACAGAAGATTCATTTTGCTGATGAATATAAATGTCTTCAGGACAATAGAAACTTGTCTTCTAATAGTTCACTTTTACCTTTAAATCCATTTCTGGATAGTGAGGGAGTTATGAGACTAAATGGTCGATTAACAAAAACCCCGTCTTTAAGGTACACGGAAAGTCATCCTATAATTTTACCATATTCGTGTCGTTTTACCGTTCTTTTATGTGAATTTGTTCATTTAATATCGGTACATGGTGGAAACCAATTAATGATTAGGATCTTACGGATCGAATATTGGGTGCCTAGACTGAAGATTTTAATTAAAGCGATAATTAATAGATGCAAACGTTGCATACTTGATCGCAAACGCGCTTGCTCGCAAATAATGGCTGCCTTACCTCCTGAGCGAACCACTTTGGATCGCCCTTTTACAACTACCGGTGTGGACTTCGCTGGTCCATTTGATATGAAAAACTTAGCCGGTAGATCTAATCAAATTCTAAAAGCCTATGTATGCATTTTCGTATGTTTTTCTACAAAGGCCATACATTTGGAGGCAACTTCGGATTTATCAACGGATAAATTCCTGGCAGCGTTTAATCGCTTTATATCGAGGAGAGGGTGTCCACAAACTATCTTTTCGGATAATGGGACAAACTTTGTAGGCGCATCTCGTGAATTAGAAAGGGATTTTAGGACATTTATATTGGAATGTCGTGCGCGAATGTGTTCCACTTTCGGCATTCAGGGCCTGTCGTGGCGTTTTATCCCAGCTGGAGCGCCTCATATGGGAGGATTGTGGGAAGCCGGTGTTCGAAGTTTCAAACTTCATTTTCGCAAAGAGGCCCAATCAGTAAAATACACATTTGAAGAGCTTTTAACCGTATTAGCGCGGATAGAAGCTTGTCTTAATTCTCGACCACTTTGCCCTATGACGGATGCACCTAATGAGCCAGTAGCTCTTACCCCCGGGCACTTTCTTATAGGATCGCCCATATTAGCACCACCTGAACCGTCGATATTCGAAGCTCCTATAAGTCTTACGAATCGCTATCGGAAAGTGAAAGCCTTAACTCAACACTTCTGTCGTCGATGGAAGGAAGAGTATTTGACTAATTTACATAAGAGATATAAATGGAAACATCCAGAGCGCGATATCGCTGTCGATGACTTGGTTGTTATTCGAAACGAACAAATGTCACCCACTTCTTGGAAATTAGGTAGAGTTCTTAAAATTTACCCAGGAAGTGATAATCATGTTCGCGTCGCGGACATTAGAACTGAAAATGGCGTGGTAAAGCGACCAATCACTAAGCTAGTCGTTTTGACTAGCTGAATTATTAAACTTGAATATTTTTTTTAACCCTCCTTGTTTCGCAGTATTATGGATCCTTTAGCCAATTATTTGGAAGACGCTTTGTTAGAGGACTATGACGAAGCAATGGAGGTAGAGGGGCCCACCGCTGCGGCTATTGTTCCAGCCGGTAGTGTCAAACCCGATGATGTACCCAAGTCGGAAGCTCCTTCCGTAATCATCCAAGCTGGAGTGGAAATTGCTCCACCACCAGCCGTGTCATCAAATGGTGACAATTCGTCTAATAAATCACAGTCATCAAATGGTGACAATTCAACACCACTACCTTCGGTAGTGTCGTCGGAAAATCCTGGACCAGTGCCAGGTGCCACGGAAGCTTCTGGTTCGAATTCACCCTTGCCAACAAATTCGTCAAATGGCAATAAAATTACCTGCCGCTTTTGTAAAAAACGACACTCTTTAATATCGTGTGGCGTTTTTAGAAACATGACCGATGAAAAAAGGCTACGTATGGTGATCCTACACCGGTATTGTTCGCGTTGTCTTTCACCGCAGCATATTACTCGCGAATGTAAGAGTACCGGGAAATGTAAACGCTGTAACGGTCACCATCATACTTTACCGCACTCGCATAACCATGTTAGGGCCAAGACGAAGGAGGAAACGTCTACTCGACAGACGAATACTCGTCAGTCCACCTCCAAACGTCCAGCTACGAACCCTCGTCAAACGGCAAATACAAATGTAGCTTCGGTCTCGCATTTACCGCTGCGTACGTTTATAAGCTTTTCGCCTACGGCTAGAATATTTTTAAATAACGGGAGCAAACGTGTTCCTATCCGCGCGGTGCTCGATTTATGTTGTAGTAGAAGTTACATTTGCGAAAATTTAATTAAAAACTTAAAATTGCCGACGTTTGCTATAGATAACGTGAATCACTGTCGGATAAGTATTTGCTCTATCTACGATTCCGCACAGAAAATAGATTTAATGGTTAAGGTTAGTAGGATGCAAGGGATAGCAACACCTCTGGAAACGGTATCGGATTCCATAAAAGAATCGTTTGTAGGAGTTCAATTAGCAGACCCTAATTTTAATATATCTGGTAGGGTCGCGCTTGTGATAGGTCCGGAGGTCGCGCCACAAATTTTGAAAGGTCGAATATATTCGAACCCGGGACTTCCGTTGGCCCAATACACCATTTTTGGTTGGGTCATTTCTGGCCAGTCTCCTCTTTAAGGAGACCAGTTCATGGTCTGTTTTTAAAAACCATACCCAAATGGGTACAGTTAGTGGACTGTGGAAAACCACGCTTGATTTTTGAAAAAAAAAAAAAAAAATGAATTTAATAAATATATTTATTATTTAAAATTTCATATATTTCTTTATTTATTTTTTAAATTACCTTTAAGTTTATCATTAAGTATAAGCTAATTGTTGCAACATATTTGTTGTTGCAAGGTGGCCGGCAATGTTTAATTAGGAATTTTTATTAGTGTACTTTTCTTTATCTTTGATTAAATTATTTCGTACTACGTTAGGATTTATTATACTCCTTATTTAACACCCTTGGGTGGGAGTTTTGTTATAAATTCTAACGAGTAAAACCGTTAACGGTACCCTTTTTAAGCATTGCCCTTTGTCATCTTCTTTTACTTTACTAAATTACTTTACTCGTTTTGTGATCGCCATTAGTGCTACCACTCAAACAAAGCTCCCGCAACTTTTTATACAGAAAAAAGGTAATATTTAAATAAAGAAATTATTCTTTTCATTTACCGAAATAAAAACTTGTGTTTTATTTATTTTTATTTGCACGCAAACACTAATATATATATATATATATATATATATATATATATATATATATATATATATATATATATATATATATATATATATATATATATATATATATATATATATATATATATATAACTTGAATAAACTTGAATATTTTTTTTAACCCTCCTTGTTTCGCAGTATTATGGATCCTTTAGCCAATTATTTGGAAGACGCTTTGTTAGAGGACTATGACGAAGCAATGGAGGTAGAGGGGCCCACCGCTGCGGCTATTGTTCCAGCCGGTAGTGTCAAACCCGATGATGTACCCAAGTCGGAAGCTCCTTCCGTAATCATCCAAGCTGGAGTGGAAATTGCTCCAGCACCAGCCGTGTCATCAAATGGTGACAATTCGTCTAATAAATCACAGTCATCAAATGGTGACAATTCAACACCACTACCTTCGGTAGTGTCGTCGGAAAATCCTGGACCAGTGCCAGGTGCCACGGAAGCTTCTGGTTCGAATTCACCCTTGCCAACAAATTCGTCAAATGGCAATAAAATTACCTGCCGCTTTTGTAAAAAACGACACTCTTTAATATCGTGTGGCGTTTTTAGAAACATGACCGATGAAAAAAGGCTACGTATGGTGATCCTACACCGGTATTGTTCGCGTTGTCTTTCACCGCAGCATATTACTCGCGAATGTAAGAGTACCGGGAAATGTAAACGCTGTAACGGTCACCATCATACTTTACCGCACTCGCATAACCATGTTAGGGCCAAGACGAAGGAGGAAACGTCTACTCGACAGACGAATACTCGTCAGTCCACCTCCAAACGTCCAGCTACGAACCCTCGTCAAACGGCAAATACAAATGTAGCTTCGGTCTCGCATTTACCGCTGCGTACGTTTATAAGCTTTTCGCCTACGGCTAGAATATTTTTAAATAACGGGAGCAAACGTGTTCCTATCCGCGCGGTGCTCGATTTATGTTGTAGTAGAAGTTACATTTGCGAAAATTTAATTAAAAACTTAAAATTGCCGACGTTTGCTATAGATAACGTGAATCACTGTCGGATAAGTATTTGCTCTATCTACGATTCCGCACAGAAAATAGATTTAATGGTTAAGGTTAGTAGGATGCAAGGGATAGCAACACCTCTGGAAACGGTATCGGATTCCATAAAAGAATCGTTTGTAGGAGTTCAATTAGCAGACCCTAATTTTAATATATCTGGTAGGGTCGCGCTTGTGATAGGTCCGGAGGTCGCGCCACAAATTTTGAAAGGTCGAATATATTCGAACCCGGGACTTCCGTTGGCCCAATACACCATTTTTGGTTGGGTCATTTCTGGCCAGTCTCCTCTTTAAGGAGACCAGTTCATGGTCTGTTTTTAAAAACCATACCCAAATGGGTACAGTTAGTGGACTGTGGAAAACCACGCTTGATTTTTGAAAAAAAAAAAAAAAAATGAATTTAATAAATATATTTATTATTTAAAATTTCATATATTTCTTTATTTATTTTTTAAATTACCTTTAAGTTTATCATTAAGTATAAGCTAATTGTTGCAACATATTTGTTGTTGCAAGGTGGCCGGCAATGTTTAATTAGGAATTTTTATTAGTGTACTTTTCTTTATCTTTGATTAAATTATTTCGTACTACGTTAGGATTTATTATACTCCTTATTTAACACCCTTGGGTGGGAGTTTTGTTATAAATTCTAACGAGTAAAACCGTTAACGGTACCCTTTTTAAGCATTGCCCTTTGTCATCTTCTTTTACTTTACTAAATTACTTTACTCGTTTTGTGATCGCCATTAGTGCTACCACTCAAACAAAGCTCCCGCAACTTTTTATACAGAAAAAAGGTAATATTTAAATAAAGAAATTATTCTTTTCATTTACCGAAATAAAAACTTGTGTTTTATTTATTTTTATTTGCACGCAAACACTAATATATATATATATATATATATATATATATATATATATATATATATATATATATATATATATATATATATATATATATATATATATATATATATATATATATATATATATATATATATATATATATAAACTTGAATAAACTTGAATAAACTTGAATATTTTTTTTAACCCTCCTTGTTTCGCAGTATTATGGATCCTTTAGCCAATTATTTGGAAGACGCTTTGTTAGAGGACTATGACGAAGCAATGGAGGTAGAGGGGCCCACCGCTGCGGCTATTGTTCCAGCCGGTAGTGTCAAACCCGATGATGTACCCAAGTCGGAAGCTCCTTCCGTAATCATCCAAGCTGGAGTGGAAATTGCTCCAGCACCAGCCGTGTCATCAAATGGTGACAATTCGTCTAATAAATCACAGTCATCAAATGGTGACAATTCAACACCACTACCTTCGGTAGTGTCGTCGGAAAATCCTGGACCAGTGCCAGGTGCCACGGAAGCTTCTGGTTCGAATTCACCCTTGCCAACAAATTCGTCAAATGGCAATAAAATTACCTGCCGCTTTTGTAAAAAACGACACTCTTTAATATCGTGTGGCGTTTTTAGAAACATGACCGATGAAAAAAGGCTACGTATGGTGATCCTACACCGGTATTGTTCGCGTTGTCTTTCACCGCAGCATATTACTCGCGAATGTAAGAGTACCGGGAAATGTAAACGCTGTAACGGTCACCATCATACTTTACCGCACTCGCATAACCATGTTAGGGCCAAGACGAAGGAGGAAACGTCTACTCGACAGACGAATACTCGTCAGTCCACCTCCAAACGTCCAGCTACGAACCCTCGTCAAACGGCAAATACAAATGTAGCTTCGGTCTCGCATTTACCGCTGCGTACGTTTATAAGCTTTTCGCCTACGGCTAGAATATTTTTAAATAACGGGAGCAAACGTGTTCCTATCCGCGCGGTGCTCGATTTATGTTGTAGTAGAAGTTACATTTGCGAAAATTTAATTAAAAACTTAAAATTGCCGACGTTTGCTATAGATAACGTGAATCACTGTCGGATAAGTATTTGCTCTATCTACGATTCCGCACAGAAAATAGATTTAATGGTTAAGGTTAGTAGGATGCAAGGGATAGCAACACCTCTGGAAACGGTATCGGATTCCATAAAAGAATCGTTTGTAGGAGTTCAATTAGCAGACCCTAATTTTAATATATCTGGTAGGGTCGCGCTTGTGATAGGTCCGGAGGTCGCGCCACAAATTTTGAAAGGTCGAATATATTCGAACCCGGGACTTCCGTTGGCCCAATACACCATTTTTGGTTGGGTCATTTCTGGCCAGTCTCCTCTTTAAGGAGACCAGTTCATGGTCTGTTTTTAAAAACCATACCCAAATGGGTACAGTTAGTGGACTGTGGAAAACCACGCTTGATTTTTGAAAAAAAAAAAAAAAAAATGAATTTAATAAATATATTTATTATTTAAAATTTCATATATTTCTTTATTTATTTTTTAAATTACCTTTAAGTTTATCATTAAGTATAAGCTAATTGTTGCAACATATTTGTTGTTGCAAGGTGGCCGGCAATGTTTAATTAGGAATTTTTATTAGTGTACTTTTCTTTATCTTTGATTAAATTATTTCGTACTACGTTAGGATTTATTATACTCCTTATTTAACACCCTTGGGTGGGAGTTTTGTTATAAATTCTAACGAGTAAAACCGTTAACGGTACCCTTTTTAAGCATTGCCCTTTGTCATCTTCTTTTACTTTACTAAATTACTTTACTCGTTTTGTGATCGCCATTAGTGCTACCACTCAAACAAAGCTCCCGCAACTTTTTATACAGAAAAAAGGTAATATTTAAATAAAGAAATTATTCTTTTCATTTACCGAAATAAAAACTTGTGTTTTATTTATTTTTATTTGCACGCAAACACTAATATATATATATATATATATATATATATATATATATATATATATATATATATATATATATATATATATATATATATATATATATATATATATATATATATGGGTAAATTTGAAAATGTTGATTTTGAGATATCATACCTTTTTAGAAGGTTTTTGCAGCAGTAAAAATAATGGCGTAATTTTTTCTTTTCTTTAAATTTTCCAACTCCTTCCCCTGTATATCTTCGTCTAAAAATGCACATTTTGAGCGCCATTTTGGGCAGAGACGAATCCGATTGATTTATAAAAAAAAATTCTTTTGTACATCAATTCTACATATAATTTTAGTAAGAATGATCACTATTCAACCCGCTTAAAATGCATTCAAACTCAACACAGATCACTTTGCGTGAATGTAATGTAGTTTTGTTTTTAGTGATGTAGTGTTGTTCATATTCATCCATTTATTGCAAAATTGAAAATGTTTTTTAAATAAGTCATAAGACAGTGTCATTTATATACATTTTTTAATTACACTTAGTCAAATCTCTAAAGTTGCATTAAATGAAAAATCTTACTTTTTTTCGAACGCCATATTGAGTTTGATATAGGGTATTAAAGCAGCTACAGATTGACATATATCATCGCCAATTTTAATTAGCGCCTTGGGTGTGCCTCGACGATTAATGTTAAACTAGAAACATCGCGTTCTTGGCCCATGAAAACCATTGATGAATATTTTTAGTGAAATTATATTTTCTGTGTAAGTAGAATTTTACATAGAAACTTATTTCAGTTTAAAATTGATTTATAACGCCAACATCCACTATAACAAAATATGCATAATTGCTGAATTTATTAAAATAGCTATACAAGTTTATCAAAAATATTTTAAAACGCCACAATGATTTTTAAATGTCATTTGGAAACCTTCTTTGATAACGCTATACTCTAGCTTCACTGAAATAACGTTGTGAGTGTGCCTCGCGATAAAGGCACCTCTTGGAGCCATTCACGTTTTTATCTCTCAAAGTTTGGGTAACTCTTTCAGCATTTCTGTAGAGGGCACATTAACGAGATATATGTCATATGATGCATAATTTCAAGAGCTATTGGGCTCTGTTTTGAATTTTGAAATATCCGACTACAGCAATAAAAAGAAATAAAAAAATCTTGTTAGTTTCAAACACTTTTTTTTGGAATTTTTGACTTTGGGTGCTTGCCGGTACCACATGGAACCGTTTCAGGTTTTAATATTTTTTTTTTTTTTCTGTTATAGCAAAAAGTGTTGTTAAAATAATTGCATCAGAAGTTGTTTAAAAAAGTCAGAATTTAAAAAAATATTTGAGGTGGAAGGTCGGTTTCATAAAGGCAAACGTAAAAAGAGAATTGCCCATATATATAAAATTCTGCGACGCGTGTTATCTCAGTCAATTCGGATACAGGGTATTAATAAGTACTAAGCCAAGCCTCTGATCCACTTTTTTCAATTGACTCTAGTTCTCGCGATAAATAGCGATTTGTAAAATTAAAGAGTGTGCACCATATATTGAAGCATATCTCGAAAACGGCTTGTCTGATTTTATTAAAAGTAAAAAATATATATCGTCCATTCCATGAAAGAACGCCCAAAAAAGGGTATTTTTTTTACTTGATGCCTTTCAATTTCGATAATAATTTGTATACATAAACTCCATAAAGCCTTTTATCAATTTCAGTTTTCAGTTTCGTGAAATTGCAAAAACTCTCGACTTTATTTCGCTTTTTCATTTTCTCAAAAACCGAAAAAATTTCAAAAGTATGTAACTTTGAATAGCAATATCTTTGAGGCAGTTTAAATTTTAATGATTTAAACTGCCTTTGAATTTCACATATGGCGGCTTTACGACTAACATTTTAAAAATAAGAAAGATATTTTAGAAATGCATTTTAATGCAATTGCATTTTTCTTTAAATATGCTATTACAATTTTTTAATTTTTTAACATAATTGAAAAGTTTGGAATATTAACATTAAAATAAAGGTGTAAATTTTTTGGGACGCGAAAATCTTATATGCATAATCTTATTTTTATAAAAACATGTTCCCAATTTTTCATATAAAAATTAATTATTTTCTTGTTTTTTGAAATTTTCTTTAAAATGTGTATAAAATTTAACAAAACATAAAAAGTATGAAATTTTAAATATTCATATCTCTTGAAGTCATTGATGGATATCTGTACTTTAAAAAGTATTATATTTATTTTGTGTAGTTTTGTCAGCATTTCCAAAATCTCCTTTTCGTTCCAAAATATTTTCAAAATATAAATGCAATTAATAGATGCATTTTTGTTAATTGCGAATTTATTATATTTTAATTTTTCTAAAAGTATATTTAAAAATACTTTGTTTATTATAACTTGACACAATAATTAGTCTGGTACATAAAGGTTTACTATTTTTAACGAATTTTTAAAAAGTAAAACAATAAATTTTTATTAACAAAATATGTAAAGCTACTCATAATACCAGAAAAATAAAATTTTTATATGAAAAAATTTAAATTAGTTGAAGAAAATGTGAAAATGTGCATAGTTTATGTGTTCGTCCCAAAAATTTGAGATTTTATTCTTATGTAAAGATTCCACGCTTTCCAAATACGTAAAAAAATTAAAAAATATTAATAGCATATTTAAAGAAAAATGCATTTAAAAAATGCAATTGCATTAAAATGCATTTTTAAAAAATATTCATTTTTAAGCTGCCATAATTACAAATCAAACGCCGTTTAAATCATAAATTTTTGCAAAGTCATCCCAGAAATATTTGTATTTAAATTTGTATACTTTTGAGATTTTTTAGGTAAATTTTTGGGCGTTCTTTCATGGAATGGTCGGTATATATAAAATTAAAAAATTATTAAAAAAAGTGGATTAGAGGCTTAGTACTTATTAATACCCTGTATCTGAATTGACTGAGAAACCCCACAGAATTTTTTTCATTTTGTAACTGTGTTATACATAGGTATTGGAATATTAAATATATAAGTTATCATAATTCAAACAATTTTTATACCCTTCACCACAGGTGTAAAGGGTATATATAAGTTTTGTCATTCCGTTTGTAATTTCCACAATTTTCGTCGGAGAGCAAAAAAGTTTATATTTTCGGAATCCTTGTAAGAAGCGATGACGATTGGACCATGTCCGTCCGTCCGTCCGTCCGTCCGTGTGTCGGTTGAAATGGCGTTTATGAAGCCCACCGATAACAGACATATATAATATGTATGTCAAACGATCGGAAATGCTTTCGAGAATTTTGCTATTGGAATTCAGCAAGATAGGTTCATACAATGCGGAGATATGTTCAAAAAACCGGTTTTTTTAACCGGTTTTCCAGTTTCTGAAGCCTCTGTATACACTACGGACTTCGTTTTTACAAAGAATTCTCGGACATTTTTTTCTGAATTTTTGTTCTGAAAAAATGAAATAAATCGGTTCAGTAATAACTGAGATATCGGACAAAACGCATTTTTTATTTTTTGAAGCCTTGGTTTAAGCTATAGATTTTTATTTTTATACAGATCGGTCACAAATATTTTTATAAAATTTCAGTTTTTTGAATCAGGAAGATCGGTTTATAAATGGTGGAGATATGCTTTAAAAACCGGTTTTTAGAACCGGTTTTTTAGTTTCTGAAGCCTCTGCATATACCAGGGACTTCGAATTTTTAAAGGGGGCTCGAAAATCATTTTCTGAATTTTTGTTCTGAAAAAATTAAATAAATCGGTTCAGTAATAACTGAGATATCGGGGAAAACGAATTTTTTATTTTTGAAGCCCTTGTTCAAGCTATAGATTTTTATTTTTATATAGATCAGTCATAAATATTTTTATAAAATTTCGGTTTTTTTAATAAACCAAATTCGTTCATAATCAACAGAGTTATGGCCCAAAAACAAATCTGTTAAGAATATAAATACACCAACAAACATGTATATTAAGCATTGTAATGACTATTAGTGACGTTTTTTTGTTTTTTGTATAGACAAGTAGTTTAGTTATCAACAGCAGTAATATGATGAATAACAGTGTTGTTGTTGTTGTTCTTTGTATATGCAGTCTGTACAAAAATAAATAGATATGGAATTGTAGTTGTTTATTTTTAAAAACTAAAACATATCTGTTAAGAATATACATATACATAAATACATACACAAACATGTATATTAAGCATTGTAATGACTATTAGTGACGTTTTTTGTTTTTTGTATAGACAAGTAGTTTAGTTAGCAACAGCAGTAATATAATGAATAACAGTGTTGTTGTTGTTCTTTGTGTATTCAGTCAGTTTGTACATACAAAAATAAATATATATGGAATTGTTGTTGTTTCTTTTTAAAAGTAAAGCCTGTTATGATTGTTTTTTTTTTTCATATTCAAATTTTCGTAGTTTGAAAAAAATTTAGATTTAGAAAATATGCAAGCATACGTTAAGGCGAAAATTTTATTAATTTTCGGTAATATGGTAATATGATGTCGATAAGATGGTAAGATGGTAATATGGTGAAGGGTATCAAAGATTCGGCACAGCCGAATCTTTTTTCATTTTATTTTTTTATAAGTTTTTAAACTTACCTTTCCGAAATCATTAATAGAATTGGTTGAATTTCCTTCGATTAAATAGTCCAAGTTTTTTGTGGATGCCGCCCATGGTGTTGTACATTCCAAACTTGTGATGGAAACAAAACGGGCACCCAATAAATACATGGAACGAAGAACAGCCAAACTAGTGCCCAAAGCATGTCCACCACCAAGCCCCATTAAAACTGCCACTTCACCACGAATGTGAGTTTGTTCCATTTCATCGGCAGATTCAACGATGTGCATTGAGTCAGTAACAGCTGTTATACGTTTAGCCTCATCAATTCCTTCTAATGCCAATTGAACGGCATCCAAATATTGAGCTCCACATGGCACTGCAATGGGCCATAATACAGCACCGACATATTTCTGACGCATTTCATGCATGCTACTGCTGTAGTTTTGATCACGTGTTGGTGTCCACGAGCCCTCAATAAGAGGTGCTTCACTTAGTAGACGTCTGATGAAAGCTAAGCGTGCCTCCAATAGTGAGGATTGCCTGAGCTGTAAGGCAAGTGGTATTCCACCGGCCATGGCAATACATGCCAACATTACGCCCAATACAATAAGGATTCTCTTGCTCCTCGACTTTTTGATATCCGATTCTGTGGGTGAATCCATACCTCCGGATGAACTGCAAGGATCTTTAGTATACGGTGATATGCCACCGTTTTGCATCTTTTCACTTCCAATCTTTGTTATTTCCGGTGGCAATTCTACAATGTCTGCTATTTCCGTAAAAACAAAACACTGTTGCTTGCAATGTGGCTGATGTTGGTGTTGACGATGAGGATGCATGGAATGCACCTCAATAAAACCATGATTTGGCACCGTGTTCATTATAAACGAGTAATTTTGGTCAAGTGACCAAGTAATAATTACGTTATATTTTCTTTTCTATAATTTTCCTCTGACCTTGTGAACTCTTTTGAATTTGCAAGTAAACACAAAAGTATATGTATGTATGTAAATAAAAAATATTTTTCAGTTGATTAAGCTGAACTTTATTGATTATGTATGTGTTATTTTCCAGCAAATTGTCAAATAGTCATTTGACAGTTTATTGTTGTATTAGAAAGGATTCGACGCAGTAACCAAAGTCAGTGTGAAACGGCGATTTATTTAAACATGATTTATACGTTAACATTTTTGAATTTAGATAAATAACAGTATGGCTACACTGGTCTCTTACGGATAATTTCATTATTCGACATTTTGTAGCTGTCAAATACATAAACTACAAAAAAAAAATTGTAAACAAACAGCACGTGTAATATAAATAAATAATACAAGATTATTTTTGATACATATTAAAATTATTTCTTAGTAAATAATGGTTGAAATTGATGGTTATAAAGGTTAGTCAATTTGGAAACAATTTAATTTAATTATGCTAACTTTTTTCTTAACATTTGCAGTGGTTCCACTGAGACTAGCTGCCAATGTTGAGCACTGTCACAGTATTTATATGAAAGAACATTTCATACGCTTAATGGATCCGAATAAGCCCAAAGGAAGGACTTTGTTTCTATTAAATATACCTCCGTATGTAACAGAAAAGAGTTTAGAGGAATTTTTTAATCGAACTGCTGCAGTAGTATCTATCACATTTGCTGAAAAGCCAGGTAGAGACGAAACCGATAAATGGATGCAACATGTCACCGAGTTTAGCAATAAGGAGACACCATTTAAATTTAAAGTTGCTTACGTAGTATTTAAAACAACCAATAGTGTGGCGAGAGCTTTACAAGTTACAAGCATAGATTTATTTAATGAAACCACCGGCGAATCAACTATTGAAAGCGGAATGCAATTATGGCATTTGCAATATCAGCAAAAACTATTGGATGTTGTAAAAACTCAGCAATACATAGATGAATATATGGCAGCATATGATGAAAGGGAGAGAGAAGCGGCCGAAGCTGCTAAAAATACTGAAGCAGATGCCGATGGCTGGGTAACAGTTGGAAAACAAGGTAGAAATTCTGGTTTTGAACAAAAGGACACCGTTCTTGGAAAATTGGAAGAAAAAATGGAACGCAACAAGAAGAAGAAAGAGTTGACCAACTTTTATACGTTCCAAATAAGAGAGTCTAAAATGAAGAACATTATTGAATTAAGGAAGAAGTTTGAGGAGGATAAAAAGAAAATTGAATCGCTAAAGCAAACACGAAGATTTAGACCTTTTTAAAATAAATTAAAGACCAATTCAGGTATGTGATGAAAACCGATAGTTTTCAAATCGAATCGGTTTGAAAAGTTGTGACGAATTTCAATCGATTTCAAAAATAATTTTTCAACAATGATCTATTTTTCATTAAGAATATACAGCTCATGGGAAAAATAACAATTAATTTTAGAGAAATATACAAAATTATATAATAAAATCTAATAGTGTTTTAAATATAATTTTTATCAATAACAAAAACGAAAATATAAGTACATCACACATTTTTTCGATTTAAAATCGATTCGTTTTCGAAATTGTTTTCCATCACATACCTGATTAAATAAACAAAATCTGTTTTGTCTATTTCTAAAATTCTATTTAATATGCTTTATAAACTCTTATTTGCTGAAATAACGATTTTCATTAGACTATGAGGTGGTAATGATTCGAGGGCACACAATAATTGCGGCACATTTCCGTACACGCAGTTTGCACTTAGACCAACTTGTACAGCCTGAGCGTAACGTTCCAAACATTTCTGGAAGTCGACATTTTCGGAAGGATCAATTTTGTCTTCCGCCAACCGAGCAGCATGATTTTTTAAAGGAACTGCTATCATGGCCAAATGTTGAGCACTTAGAGCTGTTGGTGGTCCATTGTTTACAATTTCCAAAAGCGTTTGTAATAAAGACAAATGTAAATTACTATAAGTGCTTCGATTCGAAACAATTGGCGATAGAACCGACCACCTTATAAGACCAGCAAGCGGTGTAACCACGGGCATAGCTATTGCCCCAATCGGCAACGCTAAGGGTTGCTGCGAAGCTAGACATAAAGAAGGATTTTCCGTAACCCATTCACAAAAAACATCTAAAAGTGCATCAGGTGGTGCCGTCATTGCTCCTCTCTGCTCATTCAAGTACAAATCGGCAACGGCTGTCATTAAATTGGCAGCAAAGTGTGGCGCCACTAAAGGTAACTGTTTTAATTGTTCCGAAGTTTTCCGTGAGAATATTATAAAATCGCTAACCAAGCTTTGAGCAACTTCTAATGAAGGAGGAGTTGTGCAACCAACTTGTTGCATCCAAGTACCGGCCGATGATAGTAATGGTGCCACAGACCCAGATACAGCTGTACTTATTAGTTTGCATAATATTTTTGAACGCTGCGGTGTCAAGTTGGTACCGAACAGGGAAAGAAAAACTGCATTCCTTGTTGAATCCGGACCCGGTTGAGAAAAGAATTCAATTAGCACTAATATCAATTGAAACTCTTGTATTTTGTTCATGTGCATATTGCCATATGATTGCGGCGACTGTCCTCTTCGTACGTCAATATCTTTGCTACGCTCCAAAAACACAAATTCAGATATTAACTGCATTATAAAATTTTGTTTACCTCGGCCAATAATAATATTTTCTATAGAAAAATATACATCAATCATATTCTATTTCAGAAGTGATTCGAATTAATACTAACCAATACGAGGAAGAGCCTCTTTAACACATGCTGGAAACTCCAATTTCCTTAAGGAATGTTTTATATCTGCTTGACTCATTGTTAGAAACGATTGTACAATATTTTCAAAAACATAAGCAAGCTAATCTTTAATACTTTACTCAATAGTAAACAAAATAAATAAATTGTGAAGTAGAGACAGAAACCTGTACCCAAGGCGTATATGAGCCTTGCCTGTACCGAACGATTTTAACGGCGGCTGCGGCTTTTTTTTAAATTGACGGCGGTGGCACAAAATCGGCTGTTAGCCGGTTGAGAGATGAACATAACAACTTTTTATTTCCTAGTTTTCATATCGTCTTATAGAGCACATTGGTTCCCAAATGTTGGTCCACCTCCCTTTAGATATAAAGGGAGACGAAGGCCGTTTGTATGAATATAATTTATAAGTATTTCCTAACGCCTAGTCTCCACGTAGACATTTTTGTGTCCGCAATTGTCAAATTCAATTTCTCTCTTCAAAATGTTACGTGTGGACCAATAAGAAATCTATTGCGCAATCTATTTCGCAATAAATGTTTAAACACAAAGCTGAGCAATAATGTTTAACATAAGCTGTCAAATTTATTTTGTTTTTGCATTGTCATCTCTTATGTCAACTTTAATTTTGTCATTTCACATGTTTCTTTACAAAAACAATTCATGTAGTAAAAAGAGAGGAGAAAGACGCAATAACACAAAAGTAAAAGAAAAAAACTCTCAGCTGTTTTAATGTCGTTACCTTCTTAATCTACCTTGGATAATATTTAGTATTTTTCGACAATAAAATATTACGTATTTCATCAGCATGTCAAAAAATCCAATAGAAAATCCTAAAGTAGTTTACACGGTAATACATAAATTGTATATTATGTTTGCAAATTCTTACCTTTATGAAATTCATGACGAATATTGATTTAAAATTTCTTTAATAAATATTTTATTGTTTTTACTTTTTGTTTATGAAAAATATAACATGAAAATCAAAAGATTTTGAAAATTTTCTAAAATTTAAAATACCATTGGTATTTTCAAGAAAATTATAAGTAATTTTTCATAATCAAACAATTTGTATTCAGACGATAAGTAAATATTTTATTATTCAAATTTTTGACAAATCTTTATATTGAATATTATCGTCTGAAAATACCTTAAAGTGTTTCGAAGTGAGTGATTCCATGTCAAAACGGACAGCAATCGGATTTGACATCTTTGATTTCAATAAAATTCACTAAAAGTATTGACCATTGGAAGTGTTTTTCAAATCATAAGGTTTTAGACCCATGTCTCTTTCTGGTTCAAAAATATGACGGTTTAAAAATCTAAAAAAATGTAAAAACTTGACAAAGGTGTATTTTAATTGGTAACAACTTCTAAAATATAAATGGTAGATATCTAGTTTAATTTTTAGAACAAAGATATGATCTTTATAATGACATATACAAAGTTCTATTACACCAAAAGTTCAAAGGTTAAAATTCAACATATAAAATTGAAATCAGTATATCTCAAAAAAAGGTATTTTTTAAAATTATCTATATATATAAAAATAAATGTGTGTTTGTTTGTATGTATGTATTAGTCTCCTGCGCAAGATGATTTGAAAAGCAAATACACTTGAATTTCAAGTGTGTGTTTCATAGCCAACATGTGCAAAAACAACAATAAATACTGTTCGTACTGTTCGCTGCCCGACGCAAAGCAAGTGTGTACTGTGTATGAGCAACTGCAAATCCGTGCGTTCAAATCATTTATCGTAAACAAGTGGTGCAAGTGGTGTGGCAAAAAAAAGCAAATCATACAAGACGTTGAGAAATGATTTAAAGCATTCAAGTGGTCTTGATGATTTGTTTGTTTTTTGTAATACGTAGTTGCTGTGTGTAGCAAAAAATGTGTGAAAAGGGGTTGTTTATAAATGTTCTTGCATACACACATATATATTTATGTCTACATTTTATTGTTGGGTTTTCTTTGTCACAGTAATGATCGCACACATACATATATATATTTTTTTTTTTTTAAAAAACATGCAAAGAAAACAGAAAAAATCTTTCATTTTTTTCTTATTGAAGCAATCAAGTGGTCAAAAGGCTTGTATTTTTTTAGCGTCGCACTCTCATGTCTTGTTTGGTCGCTATCATAATTTGCCGTCCACACGAGCCTTTTTCATGCTCGCACATTGAACAAAATGTTGTGCGCACATGCATTTGGATAGTGTGGACCCAAGTTGTTCATGTTTTGTTCTTGTTGGCACACCGTTGTTCGCACAATTGTTCAAGCAACCATGTCTGCCATCAAACGTCATTTTGTATGCGGAAGAAGAGGCGCTGCATGTAAAAGTATCGAAGCGACATTGACGGCAAACAAAAAATTATGATTTGTTCGACAAATGTTCTGCCCACTGAAAACAAAAGGAAAAAAATTGTGTGTGTTGCTCTGCCGACGTTTTGTTCTTGTGCGAACAAGAAAAAGGCTAGTATAGACGGTACGTAACACACTCATGATTTGTTCATAAAATTGAAGCACACACGCAGTATTTGTATGGTTTTAAGTGCCTGCAGAACAGTATTTATTGCTCCGCACACACACTGATAACAGCACTTGAAAAATATCAAGTGGCTTGAAATGCCTTATAAGACACAGTTTGCAGGGCTCTAGTATGTATATATGTATGTTTGTTTGAAGTCTATAGCCGCCTAGTCAGCAGCAGTGTGTGCTGCCATAATCAGCTGATCATTTAGAAAGCACTGTTTGTTATGGTATTGATTACGTTTGGTCAGCAGCAGTTTGCAGTGCTGTTTCATTTAGCCCTGTTTCTAAATTCACTGCGCTGCTTTCAGATTGAGAGCGAGAAAAAGAGAGTGAGCAAATAAATGAGAGGCTAAAATACATAAGTGGAATAAAGCAAGATGGTGGTTGTAAAGTTTTGCTGCGTGCGCTTAAAGCCCAAATTACAATAGCGCGTAGTCAGCAACAGTATCAGCAAAAATTATCAGCTGATCACTGTCAGCACAACATGTTGCTGCCGTTATAATTACAATTCAGCGTAGGCAGCCACAATTTACAACCACCATCTTACTTTATTCTACTTGTGTATTTTAGCCTCTCATTTATTTGCTCACTCTCTTTGTCTCGCTCTCAATCTGAATGCAGCGCAGTGAATTTAGAAACAGGGCTAAATGAAACAGCACTGCAAACTGCTGCTGACTAAATGTAATCAACACCATAACAAATAGTGCATTCTAAATAATCAGCTGATTATGGCAGCACACACTGCTGCTGACAACGCGCTATTGCAATTTGGGCTTAAATGTAATTATATGGGCAGCAACATGTTATTCTGACAGTAAACAGCTGAAAATTTTTTCTGATACTGTTGCTGACTACGCGCTATTGTAATTTGGGCTTTAATAGGGTTTATCAAATCGACTTTCGAATAATCGAAGAATCGACTTTTTGTTGTAAAAAGCCGAAAAGTCTAAATCGACTTTTTGATTTGAAAATTGTCAATAAATCGACTTTCTTGATGACAAAAGTCGAAAAGTCGAAAATAGTCGGAAAAAGTCGAAAGTCGAAAAGTCGGAAAAAGACGAAAATAGTCGAAAAGTCGAAAATAGTCGGAAAGTAGAAAAATGTTTAAAAAATTATCCTATTTAAAATGAATAGTTTCTTATCAGCTTTTATTTATATACCATTAAACCGTGTAGTTAGTACATATTTTGTGTAACTAGCACTCTCATTGGATAGATTTGTATGTTAATCAATCAATATACATATTTGTTTGCGTTGTATTCATTTTTATTTTTAAAGTTTTTATTAGACAATTAACAAAAAATAGTCAAGAAAAGTCGAAAAGTAAAAAAATCTACTATTTAATAATTGAAAAAGTCGAAAAGTCGAAAAATCTACTATTAAAAATTAAAGAAAGTTGAAAAATCGAAAAGTCGACTTTTTATTCAAACTATAAAACCCTAATACTTAATAATTATACTATGGTATGAACCAAGGTAGATTGAGAAGGTAACGACATTAAAACAGCTGAGAATTTTTTCTTTTTGAAATCAATATGACTATTTCAAAATTAAAAAAAGTCGAAAAGTAAAAAAATCTACTATTTAATAATTGAAAAAGTCGAAAAGTCGAAAAATCTACTATTAAAAATTAAAGAAAGTTGAAAAATCGAAAAGTCGACTTTTTATTCAAACTATAAAACCCTAATACTTAATAATTATACTATGGTATGAACCAAGGTAGATTGAGAAGGTAACGACATTAAAACAGCTGAGAATTTTTTCTTTTTGAAATCAATATGACTGCCTGTGTTTTATAATTTTAAGTGTCAAATTTTTGTTTATGTTTACATTTTTTTGCTTACTTTTGTGTTATTGCGTCTTTCTCCTCTCCTTTTACTACATGAATTGTTTTTGTTTTTTTTTTTTTTTTTTGTAAAGAAACATGTGAAATGACAAAATTAAAGTTGACGTAAGAGATGCCAATGCAAAAACAAAATACATGGGTTTTTTTTCGGTGTTGTAGTTGTTGTAGAGTTGTCGTTACCTTCTTAATTTGCCGTCCACACGAGCCTTTTTTATGCTCGCACATTGAACAAAATGTTGTGCGCACATGCATTTGGATAGTGTAGACCCAAGTTGTTTATGTTTTGTTCTTGTCCGCACACCGTTGTTCGGACAATTGTTCGAGCAACGATGTCTGCCATCAAACGTCATTTTGTATATGGAAGAAGAGGCGCTGCATGTAAAAGTATCGAAGTGACACTGACGGCAAACAAAAAATTATGATTTGTTCGACAAATGTTCTGCCCACTGAAAACAAAAGGAAAAAAATTGTGTGTGTTGCTCTGCAGACGTTTTGTTCTTGTGCGAACAAGAAAAAGGCTAGTATAGACGGTACGTAACGTCGATGGTATATTAGAGAAATTTGTATCAAGACAAACGTCAAATTTTTGTTTGAGTTGCAGATAATTTTTTATCTTTGTCAATTACTTTGAGTCTATATTAGAGAAATTTGTATCAAGACAAACGTCAAATTAAAATTTTGACGTTTGTCTTGGTAAAAATTTGTCTAACATACTGTCTCCACATTGATATAATATGTAAGATAACGCCGGCAGAAGAGAGTAAACATTTTGTTAATATTATGTTAAATCTTAAACAAGGGGTAAATGTATTCTAATAAATCTCATAATATTTCATTATTTTCATTCAGTCACAGAGTTAACATGTAATTTTTATTTAAGAAATTCGAAATTTTTTAGCACAATTTTAATGAAAATATATTTCTGAATGTAGAATAACCATTAAAATAAAACTATTTTACAAAAAAACATTGTTTTTAAGTACTTTTAAAAATAAACATTCACACACACAAACAAACTTTCGTATATGTGTATTTTTTTGAGAGTAAATCTTATAAGATAGTTGTGTAGAAAAATCTTATCACAACAGTCTTATAATATTTCTTATAATACTAATATTTTAGTCTACATGTGAGATAATTCTCTCAGAGAGCGGATTTGACACTCTCTGTTACATATTATGATATAAAAAAATCATATGTAGACCCAAGGTAGATTAAGAATGTAATACCAAAGAGTAACAAGAGACGAAACTAATTGTCAAAAACCTAAGTTGGTTGTCAAAAACCTAACTCATGCAACAACAAAATACATATAATCAAATACATTTTGTTGTTGCCAAAAGAAAATAAAAACACATTTTTGTTTACAAAACAACAATTTTGTTCAATTGTCAATCGAGAATTTCGTCTCTATATGCTACTCTATGGTAAAGACATTAAAAAGAATTTTTTTCTTTTTGAAATCAATATAGCTGTCTGTGTTTTGTAATTTGAAGTGTCAAATTTTTGTTTATGTTTAATTTTTTTTTGCTTACTTTTGTGTTATTGCGTCTTTCTCCTCTGTTTTTACTACATGAATTGTTTTTGTTTTTTGTAAAGAAACATGTGAAATGACAAAATTAAAGTTGACATAAGAGATGACAATGCAAAAACAAAATACATGGGGTTGTTTTTGGTGTTGTAGTTGTTGTAGAGTTGTCGTTACTTTCTTAATCTACCTTGGTGTAGACCCAGTGTTACATACTATCTCCACGTTGATATAATATGTAAGATAACGCCGGCAGAAGAGAGTAAACATTATGTTTATATTATGTTAAATCTTAAAGAAGGGGTAAATGTATCCTAATAAATCTCATAATATTTCATTATTTTCATTCAGTCACAGAGTAAACATGTACTTTTTATTTAAGAAATTCGAAATTTTTTAGCACAATTAGAATAACCATTAAAATAAAATAATTTTACTAAAAACATCGTGTCTAAGTACTTTTAAAAATACACATTCACACACACAAACAAACTTTCGTATATGTGTATTTTTTTGAGAGTAAATCTTATAAGATAATTGTGTAGAAAAATCTTATCACAACAGTCTCATAATATTTCTTATAATACTAATATTTTAGTCTACAAGTGAGATAATTCTCTCAGAGAGCGGATTTGACACTCTCTGTTACATATTATGATATAAAAATATTACGTGGAGACCCAGTGTTAGGAACTCTAATATATAGCCGCCGATAGTTTTTTGAACAGCCTCCGCCGAAATTTTTTATCGACTTGGAGCTCTGGTTACAAGCCGGCTGGTGAAATATTTTACTTTGATGTTCCAAACAAGTAAGAACACTTATTTTCAATTAAATAATTGCAGTAAAACAAACTTTTATTAATCACTAAAATGAATAAAATAGAAAAATCTACGGATTTTTCGGGATTACATGCGGCGTTTACGGTGAGTTGTTAAAGTGGTAGACCAAACCAGGATGTGTCGTTTATGCTACAAACATGACTATTGCTTATTTAATAGGAAACATTACAAAAGGCTTTTGAAGAAGACGATGTAAAGATTTTAAGAAAATCCTATGATAGTTTCTCGTATAACTCAGATCACGATAAAAAGCCACCAATGGATCAGGCATTCAGAGAACTCTTGATATTCAAATTGAGTAATGATGTCCAGTTGATTGGAAAGTTGGTAAAACTGTCTGTGGCCGCTGTAAGAGCGGAAATTGTTTCAGTTACTATACCAGTAGTGTTGTTGGGTGATATTTTTGAAACAGTCACTTTAGATAAGTGCGAGAAAATTTTTAATTATGTTGAAGAAATGGTTGAGGTGTGGAAGGAAGAAATATTTTTCTCTTCTTGCAAGAACAATATATTGCGAATGTGCAATGACCTGTTACGGCGACTTAGTCGTGCTCAGAATACGGTATTTTGTGGACGAATTTTGTTATTTCTTTCAAAATTCTTTCCATTTTCCGAAAGATCTGGTCTTAATATTGTTTCTGAATTCAATTTGGAAAACGTCACAGATTATGGCATAGATGGAAAGGACTTGGATGACACATTGGAAGATATTGAAGATATACCAATTAAAATTGATTACAATCTGTATTGTAAATTTTGGTCTCTACAAGATTTCTTTCGTAATCCCAACCAATGTTACAGCAAAGCATCATGGAAAATGTTTCAAACTGTAAGTAAAAAAAGATTTTATTTCCATAACATCGTCTTTCACCATTACTAAATTTGTGCATATTATGCTATTTTTTTTATTTACATTATTTACATTTCTCTAAAGCATGCAACCACAGTTCTGGAATCTTTTTCCAGTTTTAAACTTGAAGATACTCGATCTAGTTCCTCCCAAGATGATAGATCCGATGACTATAGTGAAAAAATGGACATGGATGATGGATACGGCAACGATTTTAAAACAGGAATAGTTCAATCAGTGCAAAAAGTCGACAATTTTTTTGCGAAATTCCTAACAAATCCGAAACTGTTAGCTCTACAGCTATCTGATGCAAATTTTCGACGAGCGGTTTTAGTGCAGTTTCTCATATTGTTTCAGTATTTGCAGCTTACTGTTAAATTCAAATCGTAAGTATTGTATTCCTTCATTAGAGAAGTATTTCTAGTTTTTAAATTAATTCCAGAGAATCAAATACATTGAACCCGGCGCAATCCGAATTTATCAAGGAAACAGAAATCAAGGTTTATCAGCTGTTGGAAGAAACACCTCCCAATGGCAAACGTTTTGCTCGTACAGTTAAACATATGTTGACTCGTGAGGAAATGTGGAACAATTGGAAAAATGAAGGATGCAAAGAATTTAAAAAACCTGAAGACTCTTCGCAGGATGAAAATCCACCTCCTGCTAAAAAGGAACGAAAAACTTTGGGTGATTGTTTGAAAGAGGCAAATAGACAATCGAAATTTTTCCTTGGCAAGTAAGTGAATAATATTTTTTCTAATTTACTTCTCACACGTTCTCTTTTATTAACACATTTCCTGTATATATTTCAGTGATGTTCTAACCCGCTTGTGGAACTATTCACCCGATAATTTGCAAGCCTGTAAAAGTGAAGAACGAAACTTTCTTCCACAAGTCGAAACATATTTGGAAAGTTCACGAGATAAAAATGATACATCTTTCGAATGGCGTGCTTTACGTTTGCTTGCACGACAATCACCACATTTCTTCACTTTCATCAATTCGCCATCATATAAAATTTCCGACTATTTGGAAGCTGTTCGTAAACGTTTGACAAAAGAACGCTTAGATGCAGCTAAACAAGCCGCAGCTAATGCTAACGGCTCTAATCCTGATAATACGGCAACATCATCGGAGACACATGAGCAGGAAACAGTTGCCTTGCAAGAACAAGAAAACGATCATGATGGAAATGATGAAGGCGTTCTGGGCGACGAGGAGGAAACCAATGATTTGGATAAACCAGAAGAGGACAATAACTCCCATTCCAAGTTAGTTACTGCGACAAAAGAACAAATAGAAAATTTGGCGCCATTAATAGGCGATGATTGGAAAAAACTTGGTAAAAAATTGGGTTATAAAGCCGACGAGCTATTATACTTTGAAACAGAACACAGTGAACGTGATGGTGGATGTATAGCTATGCTTGTAAATTGGTTTGCAGACGATGATGACGCAAGCTTAGACAATTTAGCATACACCATGGAGGGACTAGAAATCAATACGGCTGCCAAGGCTGTTAAATCACTCATAGACCGTTTATCAGGTAACAAAAACTCCTCTGCAAGAGATGACGCAGAAGATGCGGATATTAAAATGGAGACAACAGATTAAAAATACCACACTACATACATACATACTTTATGTACATTAAAATAGATTTCAAACTTATTTGATTCGTTTCATTTATTTATATTAATTCAAGTTAGAAACAATAATTAAAATTCGATTTACAAAAGTTTATCACATGTATAGGAGTAAATTACGCATTATTTTTTACGCATAAGTATTAATTATTAGTAAAAAAAAAAAGGGAGAATAAAAAAATTAAAATACAATTAGAAATATAAATCGTCACCGAAAATGCAAAACAACGTAACATCACTTTTCACAACTTTACAGGAGACACAAAAAACATTATAAAATCTAAACAAATTGTCCTACAAACAAGATTTTTGGGTTATTACATCCTTAAATATTGCCTAATATATTGATGATGAATAATTTAATTTTTATTAAATATTTTTTAAGTTATGTGGTTTACGTTTTTCAAGATTTCAATTTTGTAAAGCCAAAAAAACGTAACATCAATAAAAATTTTACAAAAATTGTAATTAAAAGAATTTTTGATAACTTTTACTCCAAAATTTTAATAGCTATTATATTTTTAATAATTTGCAATCTAAATTCGTAAAAAAAAAAGAAACATTTTTTTTTTATTTTTTTAACAAATGTGATGTTACGTTGTTTTGGCTTAAGAAAATTATTGCTTTAGTTAATATAATCGTTATTTTTTGAGCTACAAGTCTGAAAATTTGTGATCACACGTATTTTGGAAAAATTAACTATATTTCATCAAAAAAAAAAAAACAAATTTGAAAATTTTGATGTTACGTTGTTTTACATTTTCGGTGACGAAATATAATTGGTGTTAAAAGCAATGCAATCTTTAAAACATTCTGAATTAAAACTTATTCTATATTGAATGTAAAGTATTTTTTTTAGTCTTTTGTCAGCAATGAATATTTTATATACGTTTTTTTGGAGGTTTCGGCTTGTTATGCTGCATATTGGCGCACTTGGGAATGTGACGTTCAGCAGCCGATTCATTAAATCGTCTACTACAATGAGGACACTGTATATAATCGGGATTTTCTGATGGTGGAGGTGGTGGCAAATCGCTTAGTTTTCCTCCTTTGGCTAAGTAAGCTTGAACCTTTTTGGCTTCTCGTATAGCTGCTATAAATTCTTCATGCTTTTTACGCCAATTGCTCTTCTTCTCGCCAGCATTTGCTGCAGCTGCTTGTGTCGGTTTTATTACAGTCGATATGGGTTTTGGAGCAATAGAGCTTGTACCTTTACCTTTTTTCAAATATTTTTCTGCTTCGGTACCCTTAACGCGATGTTTAGAAGCATCGAATATCTTACGTTTTTTACTAGTCATCTTTCTACAAACTTCTTCGTGTTTACCCAAACGATCTTCAATGAAGTGACGTTGGCAATATTGACACGAAGCCATACCAGGTGGAGGAGTAGTTATTCTAGGTGGAGGTTTTACCGACTGTAATTAAAAAGAAATCTTAGTTTTTACAAAAACATAATATTTTATACATACTATATGTCATTAGCTTAATAAAGAAAATGCGTATCACGTTTTAGGAATTTTCTATTAGTTTTCTTTAAAATACGCTTCCTTTATATAACTTGAGTAAACTATGAAAATGGCAATTAATTCAGGGGAAGGTGATATCAAAATTTTAATGATCACGTTTTATTCTTTTATTGATTATTAGGTAAAAAAAAATAATTTTTAGAATTTTAAGATTTTTTTTGGTAGAATGGTAATGTCCGTCGCTCCGTCTATACATTAGAGTTAAATGGGTCGAAAATGATGCATAATTTTTTCTGAAATTCATTTTTCATTTGCACAGTGTAAAACCTCTAAATTGGAGCATTATTATTTTACAAAAAAAAACTGAAATTTTATTCTCCAAAAATTATCCAATCACTTTTAAATTGTCCCATTTTTGAATAATTACGCAGAAATCGGCAAACACTGCTTTCTATATTAAGCTATCGATATATAAGTTTACAAAACTTACCAAAACAAATGTCGCTGGTTTCGAATTGGCATTTTTATTGACGGTAGCCTAAAAAGAAAAAACATTATATTATCATTAAAAAGAAAAACTTAGCTGATAACCAGGGCTATCAGCTAAATACTGCTAAAATAATAAGATATATTAACATTATATTTATAGAAGTTTTATATGTAAATATTACATAATAATTTTTGAATCTAGTTGAGAATTTTCTAACCACAGATTGCACGGATTGTTGAACTGTGTTTTGACTACACATTTTTTAAACATTTGTTAAAAAAAAAACTTTTAGCTGATCAGCTAATTACTGCTAGAATAATAAGATATATTAACATTATATTTATAGAAGTATAATATCATGTAAATATTACATAATAATTTTTGAATCTAGCTGAGAATTTTGTAAACACAGATTGCACGGATTGGTGAACAGTGTTTTAACTACACATTTTTTTTTTCTAAGTAAGGTAATGTCCGATCTTATTTCTATTCAATCATTCCTGTTGTACTTTTATTTTTATTTATTTAATTAAATGCCCAACACTGCAACACTTTTTTTTATTAACTTATATATACACTAATAACATCGGTCGACGTTGAACTTTTTGAAATTTTTAAAATTTGTTTACGAAAATCATGTACTCCAAAAAATAATAATAATATGAAAATATTTTTTTGTGAAAAAATGAGACCAACAAAAATTCCGGAGGGATATCAAAATTAAGCCGTATTGCGCTTTTTTAATATATTATAAACAGCGTTTGAAAAACTCCAACTGCTATCAAGTTTTTTGGATTGGCTTAAACTACAGCTACTGAAAATTGTCAGTAGTGGTAGCCAAAGCAATTATAATTTTTTGTAGTCTAACACATTCTTTGACTACTGCTACTTGCAAGAAAATAAAAAAACACATAGTTAAAATGAAGCAGTAGTTTTAAAAACAAAATAATTGACTACCACTCCATTTGTAGTTTAACCCTTATATTTTTTATTTTTACTGCTGCCTTCAATGTGTAGTTAAAGCCCAAATTACAATAGCGCGTAGTCAGCAATAGTATCAGCAAAAATTATCAGCTGATCACTGTCAGCACAACTGTTGCTGCCGTTATAATTACAATTCAGCGTAGGCAGCCACAATTTACAACCACCATCTAGCTTTGTTCTACTTGTGTATTTTAGCCTCTCATTTATTTGCTCACTCTCTTTGTCTCGCTCTCAAACTGAATGCAGCGCAGTGAATTTAGAAACAGGGCTAAATGAAACAGCACTGCAACATGCCGCTAACCAAATGTAATCAACACCATAACAAACAGTGCATTCTAAATGATCAGCTGATTATGGCAGCACACACTGCTGCTGACTACGCGCTATTGTAATTTGGGCTTAATACTTAAAGAAGATGTAGCAGTAAACTACCAGAGAAGGTAGTCAATAGGTAGCAGAAAAAGTAGTTTTAGGAGCAGCAATAAACAAAGAACAACAAGAAAACATAAGTGAGTACAATGCGTTGTTTTTGTAATAATACTTAAAAAATGTCATTTTTAAAAAATGTGTGTGTATTATTTAATTTGAAAAATTTTCTTTGTAATATAAAGAATTTTTCTACTTTGTATTGCATTTAAATGCGTTTTGGTTTTCTTACGTGGGTGATTGGCACATTATGTATTTGTGCATAAGAAAAAGATACCAATAGGCTCAGGATAATTTTTTGAGTAGATTTATCGTCCGTCTGGTCTGCAGTCCTTGTAAAGTTTGTGCGCAAAATACAGATCGCAATTTTGGAGACAATTTGATGAAATTTGCTTCATATCATTATTTTTACACAAAGGCAAAGCCTATTGAATTTGATCCTCCATAATATAGTTTTAGCACTAAAAAAAAAATTGCTTAAAAATAGGAATATTTTAATGAAATTCGAAATACATGTTTAAATATGTTTACTAAATTTCACGAAGATCGGTTCATATAAAAAATTAGAATTTAAAACTACAGTACTTTCAGAATTTAAGTTTTTGACTACAACTAAAAATACTGCTACCAAAAAGTGAAGATAGCTGTAGTTTAAGCAAATGAACTGCTACAAGTTTTATATTTTGCTGGTACGACTACTTGGAGTGTAGTTTTTCAAACGCTGATTATAAATGAAATAAAATAAGAAAATACTTTATTTACCTTAATGTTTTTAGATGTGGTTGTTGGTGTTGTTGCTTTCTGTAATGGTGATTTAATTGTACCGGTTGTAGTTTTAGATAATGTTGATGGTCTACTACTACTACTTGGGGTTCTGCTTGTTGTTTTTGCTGTATTTGTCGTTGTAATTGGTGATTTTTTTGTAATAACTGGATTCAATTTAATGTCATTTGTTTTAGGACTTGTTTTTTTACTGATAACAATTGTGTTACCTAAACTTCCACTTTCATCATTGCTATTGTTATCGAACTCATTGCAACTTGTAATGTGGGAGCCCATAATATGTGTGTCATTTAAACTCAAAGATGAAAACTCCTTGGGAAATGTTTCATTATCTATATTATCAACCTCATCAAGATTATTATTGAATATATTACTATTGCCATTGGCAACAGATTGATTGTTATTTACAGTACTACGAGTCGTCGAAACTGAGTTTTGCGATAAAGTGCTATTCATAAGTATTGGCCGTCTTGTAACATTTGTTCCGCCAATTAGACGTCTATTTGTGGCGGGCTGTTGTGTTAAAGTTCTAGTTGTTACAGTAGATGAGGTGGTAGAAGTCATGATTGGTCGTAGTGGATGACTTCGATCTATTCCAACACCACGTCGACGATCATCAAACATTTGACGTACCTAAAATATATTCATATTTAGATATATTTATGTTGTAGCAAATCTTGGGTCATCGATTGTATTCCGAACCAAATGGAGCATAACTTTGACCAAAAAAAAAAAAATAACTACAATTTGTATAATTTGTATTTTTATGAATATTTTGCATATAAAGTATTTTTCATTGGTAATTTATTGAATCTTTTTCTGATTTCATTAATTTTTCAATATTTTTTAAAATTAATATATTAATAATTAAGTACGAAAATAGTTTATTTTCGGACCAGTTTTTTAAATATATAGCCGAATATATTCATCCGATTTTGCAAATTAGTTAGCTAAATTATCTATCGAATAAAAAAAATTTTAAGTCGATATCTTTTCCGATTTTGAAATTGAAATCGACAACTGCAAAAATAATGATTTTTTTTTTTTTTTTTACCAAGAAAGTGACACTTTTTATTCTGAAATAAAATTTTCTTTAAGAACTTATACAAATTTTATACTTTACTGAAATGTATCTTCAGATGATTTTAGAATTTAGAATTGAAAACGAGCCCAATCACCCAATAGGTCTAAGCACAGACTCTCCCAAATTTGACCTATTTTCTATCAAAATTTTGAAAATTAAAAATCCCATTTTTGGAATTTTCGGCAGATTTTTAGGAATTGTGAGATTCCTTTTAAAAAAATCTAACACAATTTAAGCCCAAATTACAATAGCGCGTAGTCAGCAGCAGTGTGTGCTGAAATAATCAGCTGATCATTTAGAATCCACTGTTTGTTATGGTGTCAGCGTTGCCAATTTAGCGCTTTTCGCGCTAGATTCAGCGCTTTTCAGCAACCCAAAAGTCGCATTTTTTTACATCAGCGCTTTTTCTTGAAAAGGCGCTAAATTGGCGCGTTTTGTATTCGGTTAGTTTTAGTTACAGATTTTAATCATGTTTTCTAATTTTTTCTGAATTTGAAATGTTGAAACGTTATTTTTTATGCAAAACATAAACAATTCATAAAAAATTAAGTTTTTAAACATTTTTAAATTTTGTTCTTCAAATGTATAATTAATATTATTATACATACTTAATATAGAACTTTTAATGAAAATAATGTTTGTGAAAGATACACATATCATATTGTGTTGGAATTTCTTATTTTAAATTGTGACTCAAATGTTCCAAACAAAGATGAATGGAATGAAAATGGAAATAAAAAATAACAATATCTGAGTATTTCTAAAAGTGCTCTTTGTAACAAGTCTTCCAAATCAAAAACATTTCAAATATCAGGAAGAATCGATTTCCAATATCTAAAAGCAATCCTGCCTCCAGTTAGTTTAGTTTTTTTGCAGTAAACTATTGAAACACAAAAAAAGTCCAGAAATAAAAGTTAGAATTAGTTTCGGTACTTTGGTATTGAATTAAAAGTTTTAAAAGTTTCTTAGGTTTTATTCAGTATTTTCTCCTGTCAAATTACGAAAGGGGCAGCCATCGATGTATATTCTGTATTTCTATTTATTTTATTTTCAATAAATATTTTTTTCAGACGTCACACAATTTTAATACTTAGGAAAAGCTTAAGCGATGAAAAAAAAAAGTTTTAAAACAGGATTTGGCCACTAAGTGAGTAGTATAATGCTGGGCCTAAGACCTTCATATTTTAATTTAACAAATTTATAAATTTAAAAGCTTTAAACTGAAAGTTATTATCAAATGTATAACCTTTCTTTGTACCTTAAATATTGTTTTTATAAAACGTTAATGTTCAATATTGTATATAACTATTAAATATTTGCACATGAACTTAAAATAACAAATATATATGTAATAAGTTGCTTTGCTCTTAATAAAAAATACATATTTAACTAAAAAATAAAAACAAATTTTATTCAAATAGAATTTAGCGCTTTTTAGCGCGTTTTTAAATGATGACCGGCGCGTTTTGGTTGAAAAAAGTTGACAACGATGCATGGTGTTGATTACATTTGGTCAGCAGCAGTTTGCAGTGCTGTTTCATTTAGCCCTGTTTCTAAATTCACTGCGCTGCATTCAGATTGAGAGCGAGACAAAAAGAGTGAGCAAATAAATGAGAAGCTAAAATACACAAGTAGAACAATGTTAGATAGTGGTTGTAAATTGTACCTGCCTACGCTGAATTGTAATTATAATGGCAGCAACATGTTGTGCTGACAGTGATCAGCTGATAATTTTTGCTGATACTGTTGCTGACTACGCGTTATTGTAATTTGGGCTTTACACTTTGTCATTTTAAATGATAAAGTTTACAATCACCGAAAATTTTAAATATTTTAACTAACGAAGATATTATTATGGATAAAACATGTATAGTTTCTCTTAAAAGCCTTTTTTTACGAAACCTTCCAAACGAATTGTATGCTACGCCTATGTGAAATTTGATGTAAATCCAATCAGCCGATTAGAAGTTACAAGTATATTTTCAATAATTTCCGATTCTGCCCCACTGAGTGATGTCATATGAATAACCATTTTATTGGATATTTCCTGTACTTCGAATTCGGAACACAATTTTTCTATGTACAGTGTAAAACACTTACTTTTCCGTTGCCAATGGTAGTTTTCGATGCCTGGGAAATATCCCCACCCGTCAATGCCAATTTCTTCTGTTCGCGTTCCAACATTTGTTTCTTCTGGAACTTCATCTGGAAAATTTAATTAAAAACACAGAAATTAAAAAATATTAAAAATTAAATATTATGATATTGATATACATATATGTATATATATGACATATATTTCTCTAATTTGTACTTAGCAAAACGGGAATTCCTTTCAAATATCTTTGACATTATCTGCTAAACTCAATGTAGCTATATACATACAGTTTAATTATATTAATGTACATACTTACATCTAAAGATGAGCTAAAATTACTTGGCGGCAATTGACTTAATGCCTCTAATAGACGTCTACCTGCCCACGATTCGTTTAGTTTAAGGGGTAAAAAATTGTCCGAATTTAAATAATCCCGGTTGTTTCTTTGGCCTTCTTGACTATCGTCAAATATTTCGTATTTATATTTTTGCATTTTTATTCATAAAAGTTAAAAAATTTAATAAATAAAATTGCACATAATAAAAGTATGTACAATGTGTATGTATTTCTATATGTAAAGATAATGGAAGTATAGGTTGCGAGTAATGTCTCATAAAATAACTTTAACTTAATGACGTTTGGTGTTGAACTGAATATTGTCCTCAAAAAAGAAATCGAATTTCACCATCCACTTTTGTGGACACACACGACTAAGGAATCGTTTTAAAACAGGACAAATAGAGGGATAAATAAATAAACAAACTGTAATAATCAGCGAACATACGACATATGTACATCGATATGTATGTATAAATGCATACTTATATACGACCAATAATGTCAGATAGCACTTTTTAATGTTCGAATACAAATGTATGCATTATATAGATTGTTATCATTTTTTTTAATACATACTATTATATATTAATGAATACATATAAATATTAGGGTGGATCCATTTGTACGGCATCAGAATTAATTGTCTAGTTTTTTCAAGGCAATTTTAAGACAGATATTAATTTTTATTTTCTTTTAAGAAAAAATGAGCTAACTACGTATATATACCTATCCGTTTGTCATTATTTTGGAACGCATATTAAAAATCAAATACATTACTATTCTGATACGATTGTAAATACACCTTACATCGTTGGTCGGCATCCATATACCGAAGGGCAGACATATTAGGGTAAGAAAAGGTACTATCAACGTGTTTTGAATTTTTAAATAATCTAACATATGCCTCAGACCTTTTAGACACAATTTAAAAAAAAATAAAAAATCGAGAAAACTTTTATTACTCCAGCGGAAAAAGAGGGATTCCCTATCTAGGGAGCCCGCATATTTCCAATGTTAATCAAACTATTAGACTTCATGGAGGAAAGGCCATAATTATCCACAATACCTTTATAAAGAATTCTTCTAAATATCCATTTAAATATTATTTATTTTAACTCTTGATGATTACACCTTTTCTTCAGGTGTTATTTACGTCCTTATCTTATATTAGCTACATATGTATGTCCGAAAGTGTCCTATTCTCAATAATTTCACATTGGCAAATATAGCAGCTTGCTGGTTAATTTGGCCAATTTTCAGCACTCCTAGAAAGCAAACGGAACCTAACGTTTATTAGATTATTGTAGCTTTTCTACAAATGGAGTGATTTTAATTGCATTATTTTTTAATTGGCAACGATATTAATATACCCAGCAAACACAATGTCAAACGTTTGACTTTAATATTTGTTATTAAACATATTTCTCAAACTTGTTTCAAATGTTTGAATTTTAAAATTGATTTCAACTTTTGAAAAATGTCTCAACTTAATATCAAATGTTATTATATTAATTAGATCATTCTCAAACCTAAAGATAAGTTAAAAGATATTTGAAAAGTAGCATTTTTGATACTAATTTGATATCAATTTATCCTTAAAGATATTTGAAAAAATATATTTTAAAAAATATATAAGAAATATGCACACAACTACTTTCGTAGTTGTGAAAGAAAAATAATGTTTCGAATTGCTTTCCATTTTATTGCTGGGTAACTTCTATTACTACTATTTTATATACATAGGTATGTATTTACAAACATACTTTGATTTGGCCTCGTATACAACCCTTTTGCTGCCATTAATAGTTTGTTCACAATTTTAATTATTTAAGTTCGTTAACACTATTAACACAAATATTAATAACAACTTTTTCTCTTCATTGGCCTTTAAACTCAATATTTAAATAAGTAATTTAATAATAAGTATTTGTTGAAGTTCAATGTTGTACTGCTGCACATATTTAAATTATAGTAAAAATCAATTTTTAAACGTTATTTCTTTACTCGAAAGAAAAAATAAACAAAATGAATTTGTTTGATGAGAGTGTCTATTTTTATTTATTGTATATCCTATAATGGATTCTACCTTTCGACATTTATCGTTGCCATGGTTTTGACTTCTATAAAATAAACGTACAAAGTTGGTCATACACAAATGTTCTATATTTTTTTTATAACAGGAATAAAGATATAAGGAATTTAATTTGTTTAATGTTTTTAATGCAACCCTACCGGTATTTACTTATAATCAATTGAAATTTAATTCAAATACTTTAAAAATTATTTAAACATAGCCCTCATACAACTGGTCCCCCAGAATAGGCATTACCAATTAGATATGATATCTGGTTGTCAGAAGCCTATGACTACTATCGAAAAATTACTTTGTGTTAAGTTCGTTCGTGTGTTAAGTATCGAAAATCATTGTGATTCATACAGTGGTTGTCAGCTTATTTGATGCAAGCAAAATAAAAATATTAAAATCCCTCTAACTCTTAAATTATTTTCCATTCCTGAAAAATTTTAAAACTCAGTTATTTAAAAAAGTGTTTTTTACAAAAATCATAAATTTATTTATTTCATATTATATATTAACGTAAAAAAAATAAGAAAAACAAAAAAAGTCAAATTTACAGGAAGCAGCTTATTTGATGCAAGGTATTGCAATTAAAAAAATTGTACTTTTGTTATTTTTTAATGTAATTTTTTATAAAAATTAGTATTTAGTAGCCATTTTGATCCAAAACTGCTTTTAGCCTATTTCGCATTGAGGCAACCAGTTTTTGTGTGGTTTCTACTGGTATTTTATTCCACTCTTCGAGTAAAGCTTTTTTCAGCGATTCTTTGCTTGAAATATGGTGATTTCTGATATTTTTTTTCTAATAACGCCCATAAATTCAGTTCCATATAAGCCAGTTTTGAACAACATTGGATTTATGTTTTGGGTCATTAGCTTGGTAAAAACGAAAGTTGCTTCTCAGACCCAATTTTTCCGCATTCTGAACCAAATTTTCTCTTAGAATGTCCATGTTTCCTTCGATGAAAACTAAATTTCCGACACCTGTTGCGGCCATACAAGCCCAGACCATAACACTTCCTCCGCCGTGTTTAACTGTTGCGTGAAGGTTCTTTGTTTGGAGCTGCGTATTTGGTTTCCGCCATACATAATCTGAGCCAAATATATTAAATTTAGACTCATCTGAAAATATAACGGTATTCCAGAAATCTAGTCCTTTTGAAATATGGCTGGTAGCGAAAGCTAATCGTGAACTTTTATTTTTTGGACTTATGAAAGGTTTCATCTGTGGTACTCGACCATGAAAGTCATGTGATCGTAAAACACGACGAATTGTAGATGCACTACACGCCTTTCCAATACCAGTGACCACTTCATCTGCTATTTTTTGCGCTGATAATCTTGGGTTTTCTTTAACTTTTCTCACAATCCATCATTCATCACTTGCAGAAAAAATCTTGTTAGGAGCAGTTCTGCCTTTATTTTGAATTCTATTTTCCTTTGAATACCGCTCTATTATATGCTGGACTGTAGATTATGGCAAATTTAATATTTCTGCAATTTTTCTTTGCGTTTTTCCACTTTTAAAATAATGAATAACTAGCTGAATAATGACCCATATTCAAAAAAACCTCCTTAACGTTCTCAAACTCCAAAAAATAGAATAAAAATTACACAAACCTTGAAAGTAAATGACAGTATAAAGAAAATTAATATATAAATGCATTCCATTTTTGGAAATAACGGTTTTATTCCAAGGAAAGATTTCTTGCAAGGCTTATTTACTATTAGGTTAGAGCAATTCTACAACAAATACAACAATAAAAAAAAGTTCTCTCATTTGTTTTCGTAAAATGTCAAATTTTGTACATTGAAACAATAACAAAAATGTTATAAAAAATGTAAACAAAACACACATAGAAACAAACACCATATAAAAAAAAGATTTGACAGTCATCACATATAAAGAAAAAAAAAGTCAGCTGTGTTTTTAACTCTACCTAATAGTTAATATACCTTGATTTCTTGCATCAAATAAGCTGAGTAATTAAAAAACAGAGTTCTTTTTGTTCTTGCCATTTTTTTAATAGTGCGAAAGATAATATTATAAAAGAGTATTTTTTTTTTTAAGAGCCTTTAATGCCCATTAATGGGTTTTTTGTTTCTCTTTAATATTATAATTACTTTATGAGTTATAGCGATTTTACTTTTTCAGAATTGCTTGCATCAAATAAGCTGACAACCACTGTAAATATGTATGTTAGTATATAACGGGATAACTTTTGTGAAAAATAGCTTTTATGCATTATCGACTATTATAGGAAGATCGGTTCATAAGATAGTCGACAAAAACATAAATAGGTGGATTAGATAAAATTTAACATTCTGAACACAAATCTGCTTTCAATCAATCTAATTTTCTATGAGGACTTAATTATACACTACACCATGGGGTATTATGTGTTTGTGCAGAAGTTGTATACCGTTCGACTCAGAACCACTTTCTGAGTCGATTTAACGATGTCCGTCCGTCCGTCTGGCTGGCTGGCTGTCCATGTAAAGCTTGTGCGCAAAGTACAGGTCGCAATTTTGAAGATAATTTGATGAAATTTGGTACACAAGGACGAAGCCTATTAAATTTGGTTATGATCGGCCTATTATTTCACATAGCCCCCATACAAATGTCCTCCCGGAATACAGTTTTAACACTTATAGATGCCTTAAAAATAGGAATATTTTAATGAAATTTAGTACAAATAAGTTGTATATCAGCAAAAATCTGTCTGCCAAATTTCATGAACATCGGTCCATAACTGACCATAGCTCCCATATAAACTCCTCTCCCGAAAATCACTAACGTGCATAAATCTCATACAAATGTTAGTATTATGTTAATATTTAACACAAGTAAGTTGTATACATATACGTAAAAACGAAATTATGTTGATCGAAATGGTGTAGGGTATCATATTTTCTTCTTTCGTTTAAATTGGCTTTTGCTACTGCTTCTACAAATTTCAAATTTTCTAGCAACAGCGGCAGTCTTGCTTTTACTTTTATTCAAACAATCCATTCAGCTTTTTTAAGTATTCAAATTGTTCAGTAATAATAAATAGCCACACAAAAAGCAGTGACACGAAAATATTTCTTTTGCTTTTTTATTTTGCTAGAAATAAAAAGGTTAACTTCAAAAATGCAAAAAATGCTTATTCAAAAAAGGCATCATAAGAAGTGCTGATAGAAAAATTAAAAAAGTTAGTGGACGCACGAACATATGCTAAAAGCCACACAACCAAATTCAAGTAGGCAGCTGAAAGACACAGAATGAATTTACATACAATGTGCATAATGAGTACGATAAGAAATTTAAGACAATTAGAAAACAAAAATTTTTATTGTTTAGTACCTCAAACGTGTAAAAATATTCCCGACACAAAAAATGAAGTTCTTCTAAAAATTTTTAAATTTAATTTAGTTTTCTTATGTATATATTTAAATTTTATTAATAATTTCTTAATCAAAACTGAAAATAAGGATTTTTAATGGGTTTATAATGAATTTAAGTGACAAAATCATGAATGAAACATTTTTTATTATTTTTTAAGAAATAATGGGGATTTCCCAAATGTTATTACCAAGTATGTGCGATTTCTTATTATATTTATTACCTGAAAAAAGCGTTTATGGAACAGGTATAAACAGACAGATAAACTAACATAAAGAAATTTGTATAAATATGTATGTTTTCATTCATTCAAAAGTTCGAAGTTAAAACTGTGTCATTTTCAAACAAAACTATTCTTAGATATCAACTGTATTTTCCAAATAGTAGAAGTTTGTTTAACAAGTGGTTTTTAAATGTTTATGATTTGAAATGAAATACATTTGATCAAACTATACTATGAAATAATATTTTTGTTTAACTACTCAAACTCAAAAGGAAACATGCATTTATCATTATAGGGACACTGTTCATCATATTTCTGATTCTGATTTTATAAATTTTTTATGTCGCAACGTCTACCATATAGTAGTTTTTAATATAAAATCTCAGTTTAATTCCATTTTTTTTAAAACAAAGACGTTTTAAAATTATGTACATACCATAGTATAATTATAACGTATACTCGTAACAACAGCTGTTTTACAATTTTTTCATTGGCAAACCTCGCGGTACTGTCAAATTGTTTTTGTATTAATATGTAAAATTTTTTTTAGATTTTTTTTACTCTTGCTCTCCTTCATTCTCTCATTTTTCCGTTCAAAGCATTTTGATATTGTGGGCAGTAGTTTTACACTAACAAAATACAAACAATTGTTGTTTTTGTAGATGTGAGTACTTTATTATTATACTATGGTACATACCAAGGCAGATTAAGAAGGTAACGACAACTCTACAACAACTACAACACCAAAAAAAATCCCATGTATTTTGTTTTTGCATTGTCATCTCTTATGTCAACTTTAATTTTGTCATTTCACATGTTTCTTTACAAAAAACAAAAACAATTCATGTAGTAAAAAGAGAGGAGAAAGGCGCAATAACACAAAAGTAAGCAAAAAAAAAATGTAAACATAAACAAAAATTTTCCACTTCAAATTACAAAACACAGGCTGCCATATTGATTTCAAAAAGAAAAAAAATTCTCAGCTGTTTTAATGTCGTTACCTTCTTAATCTACCTAGGTACATACCATAGTATAATAATAAAGTATACTCGTAAGACCAGCTGTTTTACAATTTTTTCATTGGCAAACCTCGCGGTACTGTCAAATTGTTTTTGTATTCACATGTAAAATATTTTTTGAGTTTTTTTCTCTTGCTCTCTTTCGTTCTCTCATTTTTCCGTTCAAAGCATTCTGACATTGGGGGCAGTAGTTTTACACTAACAAAATACAAGCAATTTTTGTTTTTGTAGATGTGCGAGTACTTCATTATTTTACTATGGTACATACCATAGTATAATTATAAAGTATACTCGTAAGAACAGCTGTTTTACAATTTTTTCGTTGGCAAACCTCGCGGTACTGTCAAATTGTTTTTGTATTCATATGTACAATTTTTTTTTCGAGTGTTTTTACTCCTGCTCTCCTTCATTCTCTCATTTTTCCGTACAAAGCATTTTGACATTGTGGGCAGTAGTTTTACACTAACAAAATACAAGCAATTGTTGTTTTTGTAGATGTGCGAGTACTTTATTATTATACTATGGTACATACTATACACGCATATGAATATAATTACATATATACATACATATGTACGCATGTAAATAAATCAAATTTCTAAACATCAACAAAAAAAAAAAAACACATACGGTTGTGTTAGTTAACATTTCTAAATGCATTTAATATTAATCCTACCTACATTTTGACATTCGCCTAATAGCTCATGTTCGAGTTGCTTTTAGCACTTGCTCGTGCGGCTATTAGCTCATGGTCGTACTGCTTTTAGCACATTTTCGTTTTTCTGTGTGTGCCTTTTTTGTCCGACTACTTTTGCTTTTTGTTTTATTTGAGATGGATTTTCATAAACACAAAAAATGAGTGCTGCTGCTTTTGTTTCGTTTCTAAAATTTTCCATTTAGGACTTTTTGCTTTTGTTCAATTTTTGAATTTTGTCAGCAGCTAGTGCTATTAAAATTGACAAATTTAAAAAGCAGTGTGTTATTTTTATACCCACCATCAAAAAAATGGGGAGTATATTGATTTTGTCATTCCGTGTGTAACATGTCGAAGGAATCATCTAAGACCCCACAAAGTATATATTTTCTGGGTCCTGGTTAGATTCTGAGTCGATCTAGCTATGTCCGTCCGTCTGTCCGTCTGTTGAAAGCAGGCAAAATCGGATAATAAACAAAAAAGTTATGGGCTAAAAACTAAAAACACAGGGTGTCCGTTTTTTACTTTACTGCTGATATTTCTTCAACAAAAGCATGTACGACAGCGAAATTTTGTACGTATAGTTCGGGGATCGATATAAACTCGGAAACCAAAAATGGGCGTAGTCCGCCCACTTTACTGCCCACCTCCCATATAAGGTGAAAATCAACGAAATTGTGTTTAAATAGTTCAAGAACCAATGTAAATTCGGAAACAAAAAATGGGCGTGGTCCGCCTACTTTACCGCCCCTCCCATATAACGTAGAATTTGAAAAAGTGAATTGAATATAGATATTTCTTCAACAAAAGCATGTACGACAACGAAATTTTGTATGTATAGTTCGGGGATCGATATAAACTCGGAAACCAAAAATGGGCGTGATCCGCTCACTTTACCGCCCACTTCCCATATAAGGTGAAAATCAATGAAATTGTGTTCAAATAGTTCAAGGACCAATGTAAACTCGGAAACAAAAATATGGGCGTGGTCCGCCCACTTTACTACCCCGTCTACCGCCCCCTCCCTTATAACGTAAAATTTGAAAAAGTTGATGGTGGGTATATAGATTCGGCCGGGCCGAATATAATTCCCGCTTGTTAATGTTTAATTTAGCCACGTAACGGGCAATTTTTAGATGCTTTTGCTTAAAAGATGATAGCGATTTAAACGCTGGTTACATTAAACCTCTTTTTATTTTTAAAATAATAATGAAATTTATATTTTTTCATAATAAATTTTAAAATCCTCAATTCTAAAATATTTACAATTAAAATAAATTTAAGTAATAACCAGGGAAACCAAAATATGCTCTAAAAAAAAGGTTTTATGCGCATTAAATATGCAATAAAAAACGAAAAATATGCTCTAAAAAACGCGAAAATATGCACTTAAAAAACAGAGATTTTGTGTAATTTAAAAAAATATGATTTTCATTAAAACAAAGGGTTTTATTATTATTTCAACGTTATAAAAAAAGGCAACACTGAAATTTATCAACCTTGTCGAAATTTGATTGCCATTTTTTTATTGTATCTTATAAAAACTTTATTGATCTTCTATTTTCTTACCCATCTAGGTTAGGACTCGATATGCTTTCATAAAAAAAATATTGCTTTTACAATATAAAGGTCAATCATAATATTCAATTTTTTATTATTTTTATTTTTTTTTGTTTTCTATTTTTTTTTTTATAAAATCAAATTTGAAAAACATTTCATGATGCATAAAAAAATTATCCTTAAAATATCAAAATATGCTCTAAAAGGGTTAAATGTGACCTAAAAATAAAAAATTATGCTATAAATATGCACTAAAAATCGCCAAATGCAAAAATATACTGTTAAGTGTAAAATATGCAAAAATATGCACTAAAAAATCGATGCCAAAATGATTTATTTGTTCTGAAACGGATAAATATTTAATCGATGGCTTCATTCAACGTCCAGGAAAAAACATGCAATTGCATATTGTGGTTTCCCTGGTAATAACTAAGTACGATTTTTAATGATTTTTTTCCAACACGAGAATTTTTTAGGTAAATTTTTTGTTTCATCTGAATAGGTTCAACGTTATTTATTCAATATAACAACAAGATGTATTGATTAATATGGTTCTTTTTTGTTTTGTTATATTATTCGGAAATTATTAATAATACACGCAGAGAAAAAACATGGTTACAGCATGATCACCACGACTATTCAATGATTATATAGCCGGTTTTCATTGATTTAAATATACTGTGTTCATGATAGCAACGTTAATGATTCTGTTTAATCATTTAATTATTATCCACAATCAAAATTTTAATATGGTTCACTGAATTATAATATGTATTTAAATATGTTTATATGAAATCATATTTATGAATAAATCCAACATTTAGTCAATTCTACAACAATTTAGTTAATTACATAACCATTCATTTCATTTTACAAATTTGATTAATTCTACAATGTGAATACACATTTTTGTGTATCAGTACAGTAGTTATAATTCTCATTTAGTTTATATATGAAAAAATATAAATTGATAAGTTTTGTTTTTATTCAGTATGATGAATGTATCATGTATCGTGGTACAAATGAATATAAATATAAAAATATGGGATCATATATATGATAAAATGGGATTATATATATGATGAAATTTGTTCATATATATGATAAAATGGAATTATATATATATATGATAACATGGGATTGTATATATTTTAAAATGGAATTATACTTATGATGGAATTAGTTCATATATATTATAGAATGGAATAATATATATGATAAAATGGAATTATATATATGATAAAAACATGATGAAATTGAAAGCAACACTTAAGAAAATGTTATAAAACTTACTAAAAGTTAATAATAAGGTTATAAACCTTAATAATAAATTATAAATTGGAATCATAATAATGATTACGTACAAATATACTTATTGTAACCTGGAATCATATATTACAATCATGTATGTTGCTATTAGTTTATGGTCACAGAAACCATAGTTTTTCTTTACGTGTAAGAATAGCCTTTATTATTCAATTTAACCTAAAAATTTATATTTGAAAGGGACTTAAAATTTACTAATTGAGTAAATTTATCCGTTTGAATGAAAATCCTTAATATTTACTAATACGTAATATTAAGTATACGTATTAGTAAATATTATAAGTATATACTAAAGTTGGGGATATTGCACTAAGCTTTCAACTAAATCTCATTATAGTGGCAAAATTTATATTTCCAACAATTTGCCATCATTATAGTGATAAGGAAAGATTTCTTCACTATCACTTAAAAAAAAAGTAATATGTGGTCATAAAATGACAGTTTTTTAAAATCGAAGTTGTTCGATTTTATTCGTATTTTTCGAAACAGAACTTAATTTTTAATAGAAATGTTTTTATGTGAGGAGAAATTAAACGAATTTAGTATCAAATTACGCGCCTTTTTATAAGCTTTTTTATGATATATAACGCTTCATACCCTCTGAAATACCGACAAAAATTGTGCTTGACAATTTTTTACATTTTTAATTGCAAATATTAAAGTTACTGTATATATAGTATTATATAAAAGTGCTAAAATAAACTATGTAGGTATGTACAGTGCTGTGCAAAATAATAGACTTATTTTTATTTGGTAAATATTTTCCATTATGAATGATATTTAAATTTATTTTTTATTTATTTAAGAACTGTACTAAAAGATACACCATCCACAAATGTTTTTGTTTTTTTATGACTTTATTAAATAAAAAATAAAAAAAAATAAAAAAATAATTTTCCTATGATTCAAAATAATAGACATTCAATATTTCTTAAACAAATATATATTTTTTTCATTAAAGACAAAAACAAATTAAATTTTCTACTAATATTGAATATTATAATAATATGCCATGTTAATTCAATAACCTGAACGACCGCCATTATTGTTTAAAATGCACTGAACTCTTCTGGGCATTGATGGCTGGCTGGCTGGCTGGCTGGTTGTCTGTCCATGTAAACTTTGTGCACAAAGTACAGGTCGCAATTTTGAAAATAATTTGATAAAATTTGGTACATATGTTTATTTTGGCCTAAGGACGAACGCTATTGAAATTGGTCACTATCGTTCCATTATTTTACCTCGCCCCCATAAAAATACTCCCCGGAATAAGGTTTTAACGCTAAGAAATGCCTTATTTATGTCACTATTTTAATGAAATTCGGTACGAATATGTTCAATACAAAGATAAATCGAAGTGAATTTCGGGAAGATCGGTCCACAATTAGGCATAGCTACCATAAAAGGCCAACCTTCGAAATTTACTTTAACTCGCAAAAATCGCACATAAATGACACTATCATGGTAATATTTGACACAAATAAGTTTAATAAAAGCAGGAAACATATTATCTAATTTCATATGGATCGGTCCAAAAATTGGCAAAAGGTCCCATATTAGGTCCATTTCCGAAAATTTCGGAAATATTTTTTATGCACAAACGCAATGGTGTAGGGTATCAAATTGTCGGGCTTGACCGACTATATCTTTCTCGTTTATTTTTAACAAACTTAAAAAAAAAAAATCTAAACTTTTTTCGGAGCCATGAAGACGAATTTGAAAAATGTAGAATATTTTTATTCTATTTAGCTCATCAATACGCATCGTTTGGTCCTAATTTTTTCAACGGGTCACTAACTAATCCACATATGAATGTGTTAGAATGTATAAAATAACACAAAAAACCATAACGTTCTTAAAAATCTTCTTAATCTCTATATTCCTTTAAAACCACAAATATTTAAAGCATTTAAATCAAAATATTTTGTTTTTTTACGACGATATTTGTAATATGTACAAACATACATATGAACATATGTACGTGTATCTATGTACATATATACGACCAGTTAGTTTAATATAAAAATGGTTAAAATAAATTTTTATTAAATGTGGCTTAGACATTTAAATACTTGACTTACCTGCATTTCAGCCAGTCGTGAGTTGGCTGCTACACCTTGTGACGCCATTGCCAAATATGTGGTATGTAAATTATTATTAAAGCTATACTGTCGACGAAGAATCTATACGAGTGAGTATTCTTTTCTTAATCGTTTTCAGTTCTGTCTATTGCTGCTGTTGTTTTGGCACTTGAGATGAGAAGTCTTGAACTGATGTAGTCGATGGAAAAATAATCAAATCGGCCGTTTGTGTGACTGAAGTGAGAATGAATGAATGACTAATTGTGCCGTGTGCGATTGATTGTAGGTAGCGTTAGTTATGTAAAATTATTCTGAGTGAGAGAGAGTGAAAACTAACGTTTTTTTTTTTATAAGATGTTGTGTGGGTCTTTACTTAACTTATGCGTCAATATAAAATGGATTTACGTGAGATCGGCTAATATCAAATCTCGTTTTTTTCTTCTTATTTCCTTTGTTTTTGCTAACTGCTTGTTGCTTGGTTTATTCGTTTACTTGTCTACAAAACTTAAATTTATTATATTTTTGCAATGATGACTCACTTTAACGTCTGTTTTTGTTATGAGTTTCTTTAAAAAGCCAACAAATCAAATACAGCTGATGACAACACTAATAATATTACTGTTCAGAGCTTGTTTCGATGAAATTGTTGCTATTTTCGTTGGTTTTGATTCAAAACATGGTTATATTGCTTTGATATTTTATTTTAGCTTTGTAATCTTCTTATTTCTTTTATTTGTATCTATAAAAAAACACAAAGAGATGATATATATATATATATATATATATATATATATATATATATATATATATATATATATATATATATATATATATATATATTTTTTTTTTTTTTTTAATATTTATTATTATTTTTTTTATTAACTGCAGGTAAAACTTAGTATTTGCAATGGAAGTCAAAACAAACTATTTTATATAATTTTGAATAAAGTTGGGAGAAGAAGGTCATAAAGGTTTTGTAAAAAAAAATTAGAACTTATGAAATCCATACAAAATAATGAAATATTTATGTATGATGCTGCCAGAAGCTTTGTTTTTATATTTTTTTCACTTGGAAATTAATATAACTTTCACGTTTGGAAACATTATTAAGTAATATGAAATTACTTAATAATGTTTCCAAACGTGGTATATTTATTATTTCAATCTGTTTTCTTCGGCTCCCGGGAGATTTGTAAAATGCTTATTATTATTTCTGTATTTAAGAGAGCGATATTCATATATAAAATTCTTTTAATACTACTTAGATCTCATTAACAAATCTAATAGCAATGCGCATATGGAAGTACATTTACATATATGTAAAGGCGTTAGAGAACGGGAAAGGAAAATTAAAACATGACATATTTATGTATGTACATATGTGTGTAAAATGTACTTTAAAATATAATAATTCAATGTAATTGCGCGACAATTGATTGTTTATTTATGTGTGGGTTGAATTGACTCCTATACGCTTAGTCACAGTCTTATTAATTATTATTATAAATAAAATGTTTAAACGTCGATTTAAGGTGACATTGATCTTACCAAAAAAGGTGAAATGGAAACTATAGCTGCTTTTGCGGTAAAATTTTATTATTATTTTTAAACACCGTTTTTTTTTTTTTGTTTTGTTGTATATTTAATTATTATTGCTTATAACAAATATAGACTGAGGAAGCACAGCGAATTTTTCTCTTTAATTGAAAAAAATAAAAAAATATATATTTATTATAAATGCTAAGCAATTGACAAAAATAATAAATTTCAAAAGTAGTTGGTTGACACAATTCAATTGTGTGAAAGGAAATTGAAAATATTTCGAATATAAATTATAATAAAATATTCTCTATTGTCACACATAGATAGACACACACACATTCATAGATATTTATGTACATTAAAATGCTTAGATTTGTATGAAGCCAAAACAAGTTCCAAATGTACTCCTCAAAAAATATGTTTTAGGTTATTTGTATTAAAAGCAAATAAATGACTGGTTAATAACTATAAGTAATGTTAACAGAACCATCATTTTTCAGGAAAACAATATATTTGTGTAAACTAATATCTTTTAAGTCTTAAATCTCAAGCTAAAATTATCTTATAGAGCGGAAAAAACAATGAGGTCACAAGTAAATGTGTTTAAATTTATATAAAAATGCTTCAAAATTATACTTTTTTCTTAAACCTAGAAAACGATATTAACAATTTAAAACTGAAAAAGATTAAAATCGTTGATGATCTTAAATTTCTAGAACTACACGTATCAAAAAAAATCTATAGATTATGGACTTCAAAATATGTTAAAAAATTTAAGGTACAAGGAAATGCTTAGCACTCAAATCTCTATAGTTAGATAATTTTATTTTCAATTAAAAGGCAGCCATCAAAAGCAATTTGAAAAGGTTATAAGATAATTGGAGGAATTTGGTAACTCTATTTGTTTTGTTCGTCACTGTATGTATCTACCTACATACAATTAATATTTATTTCATGTACAATAATATATTTGCGATTATGTGGGAATATTTAATACTTCCCTATTTATTGGAAATAATGATTGGTTTAAACTATTATGGACCAAATATGTAAATTAGGGTGGGCCAACATTGTATGAAGAAAACCAAAATGTATCGCACCATTAAACGTACCTCAAATTATGAAAGAGGACATTATTTAGAACATATTTGCAAAATTTCAACTTCATACGATAGTTGGAACAGGATGCTACACGGTCACAAAAATTTAAACATTTTACGGAAATATTTTGAAAATAATTTAAAAAAATTAAAAATTTAATCTTAATTTTAGATGATACATTTGCAACTTTATTCGAGGCGGTTTAATGTACATTTACATACATATAAATATTTAAGAAAAAAAAAAAAAAATACTAAATATTTAAACTACAAATAACGGTATATTTTTCGCCTATTTTGCTATTTTAAATTCTTTGAATTAAGCGTTAGAATTTGTCGCTTGCTGAATATTTTTACTGTATCATTGAAACATTTTGGAAATGTAACTGAAATAGTCATTCATTTCTGTGTTATATACTATAGTACGTACATATGAATGTTTGCAACTTATTTAGATCCATTGATGTGATTCGAGTATAAGTATTATTTGCAAAAAATAAGTAGATTTTTGCTTTGGTACAATTTTAAAATACATTGATCACACACACATACATATGCATATGCATATGTACATTCCCAGCGGTAAAATTTGCGAGGCCTCTACCGCGCAGGCCTCCTAGAAGGCCTTTTTTCAGATGCAGTTGCTCATGCTAACACGCCTTCTCTAATAAGGCCTGCATGTATGCCTCATCCCTGCCTTCTGAAAGATCCACAGACCTTCCGACTTCGCTTCTCGTGGAAGGACCATAAGAAGTTGTATTTTTTTAAATATATTTTGTTTTAAACAACAACAAATCTATTTATAAAAAGTACATTGTTTTAATTCCCTTCTCTTAGAAGGAAAGAAAGACTACAGTATTTGAAAAAGCAAAACCATGCAGAAACCGTTACAAAAACAATATCAAAATTCAAAGCAGAAATTCCAAAAAAACAATTATAAATCATTTAGTTGTCTCCAATTCTTTGTTTGAATAAGATGTGATTTTCTAAGTTAATAATATATTTTATTTATGGTTTTTATTATAAGTATTTTATTAAAAACTTAATCGCTTATATTATATCTTTATATTTTTGTCAAAATAATTTAACAAAAATTTTAAGTTTTTTCAGGAATATTAAATAAAAAATCAACAATTTCTATACAAATGTCATTTTCAAATAATTTGTCTTATAGCGACTTAAGATGTTTTGTCAAAAGTTAACAGAAATGCTTTTTTAGTATTGAATTTTGTTTTTTTAAGTTTTAAACATTTTACAATAATTTAAAATAAAAGTAATATATATTTTATATAAATAGAAACATATTTTATTAATAGTGTAGAAGGCTTTCTGTAGAAGGACTCTTTTTAGTACTTCTACGGAAGGCCTGCTTGCAGTTTTCAATAAAAAGGTCTTCTAGAAGTGATGTATCGGGTCGCGAATGTGTAAGGCCTACCTTCCAATGACATCGCGTGTAAAAATTAAATGAACATGGAATGCAGGGAGAAGGTCTTCTGGACATAAAAAAGGCCTTCTAGTAGGGCTCTTTACCCCTTCTTTTTACCACTGGGTTTAGTCTTGCAAGTACATGTGTATTGTATAATAAACATACATACATAGGTTTGTAGTATATTTGGTTTTATTCTTTAACCGAATGGAATAAAGATAATTACAAGTAGAGCTGCGCCTTTGAATATTGAAGAGGGTGTGTTGTTAAAATTTTAAAAATTTATAACAACAATTTATAATAAATACTTAAGTAAAGGAATACTTTTCAAAATGATGACCGACCAGAACAAAAACACTTGTCTGTTTATTGACTTTTTATTTTATTTATTTTTTTTTTTTTTAACTCAGATGGTGACTTTAGGGTACATATTAGATATTTAAGTAAGTGAGAATAATATTATAATAATTATTATTTAGTTAGTTCTTTAAGTATTTATTTGTAACCGCATATGCAAACTATTATTATATATGTATTTGTATTTATCCTTAATTTAGTGACACTTTACAAATATTTGTAGTTGACCCACCAATATACCGACAATAACAGCTGACCATTTAGATTAAGGTTTTTAAAAGTTTTTATTTTTTTTTTATTATTTTTTTTTTGTATCTAGCACGTAAAGAATGAGTCTTTTCTGTTGCCGTTTACTTAGAAGTTTATACAAAGACTAACTGTGGAGCTGAAAAACATTTCAACAAAGTCTCCAACCACAACTTTTTTTACGTGTATGAGTATTACACACAGATACATTCGTACATACATATTACATTTTTATAAAATAATATATTTTTGAATTAAAAACTCAGACACTAACATTGAAATGAACATGTATCTCATTTCATTTTTCAGTTAGTTTACTGCTATCTAGTAGTTAGTGTCGTATAAATTGTTGAGAGAAATTCACCACACATTTATTTGTTTCCATTGTTTGGTTGGCTCTTTATTAAAAAATTAAACTTTTATGCAAAGAATTTCCTCAAAAAGTGCTTTACTTACGAGTTAAAGAAAGAAAACAAAAACGAATTAACAACACATTTGTATCATTCATTATTGACTAACGTACTTATATAATACACGCATACCCCTCACACATTTTCTATCGCGGAAGTCTGTAAGATTTTTATTGAAGTTAAAACTCATCACCAAAAAAAGTAAAAATCCCATTTTTGGACATTTTTTAAAGTTTTTTAGGAATTGCGGGATTTTCGTCGACAAATCTAAAAAAGTGAATAGCGCATGAAATTAAGTATCAACAAATCTACTTAGGTAAAAAGTCTCATTGAAAAATAACAAGCATTTTATTGCATAGTTAAAATTGAAAAATATGTACAAAATCACAAATCCATCCTTTCTCAGACAACACGAATTGTCCAAATTGGACTCGCCCCCTGTCTTTATGACCCAAGCTCAAAACAGCCGTTCCGAAATTGCGTAATTATTTCCATTTAATTTTTTGAATCGCACATTGTGCGATGGAAGATAGAATATTTATTACACTTTGGTGATGAGTTTTAACTTCAATAAAACTCTTCTTATTACCTTTTTTAATTACTTTTTTTTTGCAATTGTGGTCCAAAATAAATTAACAAATAATACTTTTTTTGCCCGTTTGACATGGTTTTTACTAAAATGTTTTTATTTTCGACATAACGAAGAAAAACTAGTTACTATATTGCAAAAGCAACTGCAAAGTATAGTTTAGAAACATGAAAACACGATGTAAAAGTAGTAGAAGTTTGTTGAAGTCACTAAAAAGTTTCGCTTAGCCGGTAGGCAACAATATTATCTTCCAAATGTTTGAAGGGTATACTTACATATAAATACACATGTGTGTATGTGGTACAATATACGAGAATACAGTTAAAATTTTTTTATTTATGTATTTAAACAGATGATTTCAAAATCTCTTTTTCGATTTTTTGTACCCTACACCACCATAACTGATTGGGGTAGTATGTGTTTGTGCAGAAATTGTAACGCAGAAAAAAATCTGTAGACCCCCACCTTAAAGTATATCGTTGGACTCAGAATCAATTTCTAAGTCGATTTAACGATGTCCGTCCGTCCGTCTATTCGGCTGGCTGGCTGGTTGTCCATGTAAAGCTTGTGCGCAAAGTACAGATCGCAGTCCTCCCGAAATAGAGTCTTAACACTTATAGATGCCTAAAAATAGGAATATTTTAAATTTAGCACAAGTTAGTTTAATATAAGCACAAATCCGTTTGCCAAATATCATGAAGATCGGTCCATAATTGACCCACATAAACTTCTCTCCCGAAAATCACTTTAACGTGCATAAATTCGACAGAAATGTAAGTAATATGTTAATATTTAAAATAAATAAGGTTTATATAAGTGAAAACTAAATTATGTGCATCAGAATGGTGTAGGGTATCATATGGTCGGTGTTAACCGACTGTACGTTTCTCGTTTATAAAATGTCGTAACCCGCTACTGGTATTTTGATAAAATACACATTTCATTAAATAAGGTTTAATTTTTTCATTCAAAATTTTCGTTTTTGCCTTTACTTAACATTTTTGTATGGGAAAGTTTTTAAATTACTTTTTTAAATTGGTATTTGGCATTTTTTTATTTATTATCTAAAACTTATTGATGAAAAATTTAAGTCCATCGCATATACATATGTATAACAAACGTTATATTCTATACAGAACACTAAAACACTTACCATTTTTAAACTAGATAACTCAGAACTAGTGTTTATAAACCGGTTAACCGGTTAACCGAAAAACCGGTTTTTTCTTCAAATTTCGGTTATTTGCGAACCGGTTAATTTGAAATATTCAATTTCGGTTAACCGGTTTACCCGGTTTTTCTGTGTCGGTTAACCGGTTTCAAAAATTTGCTAAAAATATCACAAAATTTCGTCCTTTGTTGTTTTTTTCTGAATTTAAAATATAAGAAAATATTTTTAAACTATTAAAAATGTTTGCTGTTTGAGTTAACAAGTAGCCAGGTGATATATATTTACTTGTTTGAAGTTAAATATATTTTAAAACTGTATGTATAAATAACTCAGATAGATAATTAAGCATTCCATTTACAAAAACTTTAATTTCATGCGAATTTTCAGCTAGAAAAATTAAAAATAAAACTGAAAAAATAAAGTTTTTTTTTTCGATCATTATTAAGCTTCAAAAGCTGTGCTAAAAGATGCCATAAAAGTTGTTTTTATAAATTATATTAAATCTAGCCTAAAGGCTAAAAAAAAGGATTATAAAATTTCGATGTAAATCAATCGAAATTTATAAAGAACACTGCAGTGCACTGTTTATTATTTGGTGCATGGTTAAACCAATAAGTTGAAAAACACTTTTTTTAGCCAAAAATATTTTTATTAAGCTTCAAATTAGAGCAATTATTTAAATGTCGGTTAACCGGTTTAACCGGTTTTCTAGTAGACGGTTAACCGAAAAACCGGTTTTTTAATTTTACCCAATTTTCGGTTAACCGTCAAACCGGTTTTTTGAAAAGTCGGTTTTTTATAAACACTACTCAGAACCATTATATTTTTTAATTTTGAAGAGTACTCTTAACAAAGAACAATCTTCAAATATTTAAGACCTAAGCAATATACAGTATGTCAAGAAAATGTTTTTACATTGAAGAAAAAATTATTATTTCAACTTTATTTTACAATATTTGCAAATGTTTATAACATTGCAAATTTTTTTTGTTACATTTTGTTTTAGGTATATTTCTTTAACGGGTTTTACCAGAAAAAAATTTATTATGAATGTAATACGATAATACAACAACAAAAACTACACATACTCTTTAATATACCTGTCAAGAAAATGTTTTTACATTTGCGTTTTTTTCGCTATGTGAAACAATTATTGAACTTTGGGATGTATTATTGCCAATAAATTGTCAGTGTGATAATTATAATCACATAGTACAATAATATGTGTTCAAATCCATGATATACATATATTACGAGTAATCCAAAAATTATATATTAAGTCCAGAGAAAAAACTCCAGATCATAAACCCTTTTGGGGTTTTTTATAACCTCCAATTCGGGAAAATTGTTAAAGATATTGTAAAAATGTATTCCTTATTAAGATATATACTTAATAGAATATTAAATCTATCCAAAATTCCCGTAATATTGTAGTTGATATCTCTTAATATCCATCTTCTTCAAATATTTGGCAGAGTTAAACCTATAAAAATTAAGAAAAATTTGAATATATCCACTAGGGCTTATAATAAAGTGCTGTGGAAAGGGTATATCAATTTTATCTTCAAAGAAACAATGAAAAAAAACACAGAAGGATTACAATTACAGATGGAAAACTGCATGGAAAGAAACACTCTTATGTGGACAAAGTATTCAACAATTATAATCATTCCCAATTATTTAAGTTGATAAGCTTAAAAAGTTATGGAACGAATTGTATGTTGTACAGGAATGTTTATACTATATAATACAATTTAATACGGTCAGAATACGCCGAAAACCTTCAAAATCCTTTACAAAGCATTTAGAAAATTAAATAATAAATATTCATACTTTCGTATTTAAAAGATATTGTTAAATACAGATAAATTTTATTCAAAATAGTTGGAAAATCAGTTTTATTATGAAATAAAACAGGTGTGCAGTAACATTTCTAGACTTTTAAAGCTCATTTAATAAAAAGTGTTAATAAATATGAGTTTAGGAAGGATGAAAACTAAAATTCATGTCATGAGAAAAATAATGACTCCAAGCATATATGAGCAAATAATAATAATGCAGCAAAATTTATTTACAAAAAGCTTTAAATATACCAGCATAAGGTCCAAACTTTCATCCCACATCATTTTTTTCTCCTTATTTGAAGAACAAAGTGACAAAAAGGTATTACAGGACCATAATGAACTAAAAAAACGCACTAATGTTGGAATATACAAAATTCCAATTGACTGTGACATTCATTAATAATTTTATTTGATGAAAAAGGTTCCACAAGCAGTTATATATACCAGCTGTTACCATTTTAAATTAAAAATTCCGAAAATTTTTGATTTTCTTAAGCAGTTTTATAAATGTAAAAGAATTTCTTGACACTAAGATTTTTGTGTTTGTTTAGTTTTTTCTCCATTTCTAATAGTTTAAATCATTAAATATTAAGTTTCTTTGAGTTATATAATAAATATATTAATTAACAAATTCGTATTAAAAATTTTTACATTAGCAAAAAATTATATAGTTTTTTAAAGCCAAACTTCGACAAATTCAAGTTTTCTTTTAATGTAAAAACATTTTCTTGACATACTGTATAACTATTTTATAGTTATATGTATAGTATAACATAATCATAGGAGGTCATAGTATGATTATATTAAAAAATTATGGATAAAATAATCCATTATGAATTAAAAAAAGTAAACGAATAAACAAATTATTTAACTAAACTATAACATTTATTAAAAAATACTCTCTAAAAAATCAATTACAAATTTACCAATATAATTTTTACTTAAAATAAACTACTCTTAAATCTATACATACATGAGATTTGTTTTTATTTATTTATTATTCTTTTTTTATTTCATTTTTATTTTACTATAAATATATTAATATTATTAATTTTATTATTTACTTAAATATACAAAACTGGTGGTAATTGAAAAAAGGGAAAAGAAAAATTAATTTTGTACGTATGTAATCGCAAATGAAACCACGACGATCATTTCTTGTTAAATTAAATTTGCAAAAACTAGTTTGTAATAAAAAATAATAAATTATTTTTAGCTTTCTTTGATTCTTTAACATGACAGTTAATTAATTTATGCATTAATTAATTAATTTTATTTGCATTGTCTTTAATAATTAATTTAATGTCGATTCATTTTACTACATTTTCATTAAAATATTATAGTTTTACATTTACTATTATACATATAATACATATGTATGTATATGTATACATTGTATTTCTCTTAATTCTATTTTTATTTTTGCATCAGTGTTGTGATTTTTTATTTTTTTTTTTTTTTTTTGGCGAAAAGTGTAATTTATCTATTTTATTATAAGCGTATTTTTTTTATTAATTTTTTTATTTCTTCTGATTTTTGTTTTTACTCTGAGCTAAGGTGGTTGGTTTTGTGGTTGATTGGAGTACAAGTAAGATACAAGTACAAATATACAAAATACAAAATACATTTGTAACAATGACATCAACGACACGCAAAAATACATTGACGATGACGACAAACAACAAATTACAATAACGACGACAACGACGGCGATGATAACTAACTTACATTTTACATACAAATGCATACATATATATGTATGTACGCTACTTCTAACATAAAAACTTTTATTAATTACATATTTATTTATTTTTTATTATTATTATTATTAGGTATTATCTACTTTATTTTAATTTTTTGTTTTTTCTTAAAAATATTACCGCAAATAATTCTTTGTAAAATGACAAATTATTTGTTAATAAACATTTATGAATTAAATTTTCATTTTTATTCTGTTATATTATTGCTTATTATTAGAATAAGTACGTTTTATAATTTCAGAATACATTCATACTCTTTGCCATTTGAGGTACTAAACATTTATAATAATATAGAGCTTAAGGACATTTTTCTCTATCACACAACATTTCATATAAAATTTAAAAAATGCATAAAATCACAATCGCCATCACTTTAAAAATGTACATTAGATCGCATCAATATCTGTCAGCGGTTCGTTATAATTCCAATAATTAAAAAAAAAAAGTTTTATTTAAGAATGTAATTTAATTAAAAAAACCCACCAGACGCTCTCAATCTACACTGATTCAAATCTACGCAATGTTAATGTAACAATTTAGTAAATTTTAAACGAAAAAAAAGGTGTGTCACCAAAAATTGATGTCAAGTATTTTGTTAATTTTACAAATTGTTTGATCATTTTTAATAAACAAAATTATCAATTTCACTAAGTTCATGTTAAATTTAAAAATTTTTTTTGAAATTTTATAAGATAAATGAATGGTTGGCTACCGTTACCGCTAAAATACCTTTACTGCTAAAAACCCATTCAACTTAATTACCGTTACCTCTAAAATACCGTTACCGCTAAAATAGCTATACCGAAATAGCTTAAAATACCGATAACGCTAAAATACCGTTACCGTTATTTCTAAGTTCGAGAAAAATTATTATTTCTAATAAAATTAAATAAAACTTGTAAAAATGTTATGGATATCCCAGCCCGATCTTAAAATACTTGATTCCACTTTATATTTTATCGTTAAGAACAAATTAAGTATTTCAAAATTTCTGAAACAACTCGAAATACCGATACGCTAAAAAAACCGTTACCGAAATAGATCGAAATACCGATAACGCTTGAATACGTTTCCGAAATAATTCAAAACACCATTTCCGTTACCTTTTTGCATTTTTGAATCGGTTACCAACCTTGGATAAATGAAATAAAATTCATTAATCTTGAAATTGACTAAAAAAATATGAAATTAATTTTTTTAATATAAAAAATCTGTTAAGTGAAGTAATGATAATTTAAAGTAAAAAAATTGTCCTGTTCCAATAAATATTTTTTTGCTTGCAAAAAATTAAAGTTTTTTTTTATACCCTACACCACCATAGATGGTTGGGGTATTATGCGTTTGTGCTGATGTTTGTAACGCATAGAAAACGTTATCCAACCTTAAAGTATACCAATCGACTCAGAATCACTTTTTAAATCGATCTAACGATGTCCGTCCGTCCGTCTGGCTGGCTGGACGACTGGCTGGTTGGCTGGCTGGACGGCTGGCTGTCCATGTAAACCTTGTGCACAAAGTACAGGTCGCAATTTTGAAGATAATTGAATGAAATTTGGCAGGTGGGACTTTTATGACACAAGGACGAAGCTTATTGAAATTGGTTATGATCGGTCCATTATTTCACCTACCCCCCATACAAATGTCCCCCCGGAATTAAGTTTCAACACTAAAAAATGTCTTAGAAATAAGAATATTTTAATGAAACTCGGTACAAAGAAGTTTTGTATAAGTATCAATCTCTGTACCAAATTTTATGAAAATCGGTCCACGATTAACCATAGCTCCCATATAAATCCCTGTTCCGAAAATCACTTTAACGTGCATAATGTTAGTATCAAGTTAATATTCGACACAAATAAGTTTTATATAAGTAGAAACAACATTGCCAAATTTTATTAAAATCGGTCCATAATTTACCACAGCTCCCATATAAACCCACTTCCGAGAATCGCCCTAAAGTGCATAAAATCAAGTAGATGTTAGTATCAACGTATTATTCTGTATTTGTATATTTTATTTTACATTTAGTAAAAGTGTTGATCTAATATAGGTCTCCTCCCCGAATTTTTATGGTCATACATAATGGTGTAGGGTATCATATGGTCGGTCTCGACCGACTATACCTTTTTTTCTCGTTTTATTATTCGAAAGGGCAGGTTTCGTTTAACATAAAACAATATTACGAGTAAGAATACTCACACTCCCTAATGTAAATATCGAAGTAAATTAAAAAAATAATAAATAAATAAAATAAATAAATAGTTAAGAAATGTTAAAGAAATCAATAAATAGTTGGTGCTTAAACGAAATAAAGCTAACTTGAATAAATATCTAATGTACAAAATTATGTGATTTCTTCTTCGGAAAAAACAATTACATATTTAAATTAATTTTTAGAGGGAGGAGAATAAACTTTCTTTCTATTTTTTTCTGCTTTTTATTTTTATATTTTTGAAAATGTTTATATAAATAACAAATTACAAATACAAACATCTATCTACGATTTGTTGTTGGATTTATAAACATTATTGGTAAACACTTACATATAAATTCAAGATATGGATGCGCAAACCGTTTTCTTTATAGTTAATGTTAACAAAAATTAAACAAATAAAATAAATAAAATAATATAATAATAAAAAAAAAATTATCAAATTAATGTATTCTTAAAAATACATTTTTCTTTATGATTAAATATCAAGTGATTAATATACAATGTAACTTCTAGGTGGCGACTGGTCATTATTCGGAAGGATGTTCGAAAATTATACACAAACAAAATATGTACATTACTATCGTATTTCGCAACTTCTTAACGTATACATCAATAGTCAGATTTTTATATCTCATTTGATAACAAATAAATCTTAAGTAATTAGCTTCCAAATACTTTATTTAAGAGAAAAAATAATAAAATGATGGGATTTTAATCCATAAGTAAGTAGTACCATTAAAATATAATATTCTGTGCAAACAAAATTTCGAGTTTTATTTCAATGTGGCTGGCTCTAATTATTTTGCTGATTCCGTATTCGAATCAGCAAAATAAATTCCAAAATAATTCATAATAACTGTATAAGTAAAATGAAAAACCGAACAAATTTTCCAATTAAAAAAATTATTAAATCCATAATATAATAACAGAAGGTAGAATCATTAGAGAGAGCTTTAAATTTTAATTCTTGTTATGTCAAATAACAGAAAAAAAGAAACAAAAAATAAGAATAAAAAAATCAAATTTTTCAACACAATTTTGTTATTTGTTGTTAATAAAATAAAACATATTTCAAAAAACTACCAAGATAGGTCCAAAAATAAAAATTTTAATGTTTGAAGCCAAATATCTCTTAAACTAAAAGAGATAACCTACACATACGATGATGTTTTTTGTAGATCTCGACTAGCAGAATCCACTCATACTTTTAAATCGGCTGAGATATAACGAATCTGAATCGTTTTAAATTTTTTGAACACCCGAGGTGTCCAACTTTAGGACCCTCTGGACCCCCGTTATGCTTATAAGGTCCAAACTCAAAACTTAAACTCGCCTACACCTCTACTAACACTGTCTGAAATTTCATTGAAATCGGACCAGCCGTTTGGAAATTCCAGATTTATTTCCATTTTATTTTTAAAACGGGACACTGTGCGCCATTATCACGAGCGGCATTACCATACACATAAACATGAGTTAAAATTGGACAAATTACTTGAAACCATAAATTTATCATTCAATTGCAAAATCAAAAATACCAATATAAAATTGTTGCACATCAATGTTAAGGAAAATTTGTCTTCTTTTTAACTATGTACAAACATTTTTAAAATACTAAAATTTGCTGAAGACTTTTTGCAAAAAAAACACTGAGAAGGCATGGATTTGTGATTTTTTGCTTATTTATACCCTACACCACCAAAGGTGGTTGGGGTATTATGTGTTTGTGCAATTTTGAAGATAATTTGATGAAATTTGGTACATATGCTTTTTTCAACACAAGGACGAAGCCTATTGAATTTGGTTATTATCGGCCCATTATTTCACCTAGCCCCCATACAAATGTCCTCCCGGAATACAGTTTTAACATTTATAGGTGCCTTAAAAATAGGAATATTTTAATGAAATTTAGTACAAATAAGTTTTATATCAGCAATCTGTCTGCCAAATTTCATGAAGATCGGTCCATAACTGACCATAGCTCCCATGTAAACTCCTCTCCCGAAAATCACTAACGTGCATAAATCCCATACAAATGTTAGTATTATGTTAATATTTAACACAAGTAAGTTGTAAGTAAAAGCAAAATTATGTAAATCGAAATGGTGTAGGGTAACATATAGTCGGGCTTGACCGACTATATCTTCTCTCGTTTTCATTTTTATACCCACCATCAAAAAGATGGAGGTATATTGAATTTGTCATTCCATGTGTATCATGTCGAAGGAATCATCTAAGACCCCACAAAGTATATATTTTCTGGGTCCTGGTTAGATTCTGAGTCGATCTAGCTATGTCCGTTCGTCTGTCCGTCTGTTTATCTGTTGAAAGCAGGATAGAGCTCGAACGGGGCAACGAAATTTGGCACAAATATTTATCTTATATAAGGTTTGTTTGGTATTGAAAATGGGCAAAATCGGTTAATAAACAAATGTTATGGGCTGAAAACTAGAAACACAGGGTGTCCGTTAAATACTTTTCTGCTGATATTTCTTCACGTACGACAACGAAATTTTGTATGTATAGTTCGGAGGTTGATATAAACTTGAAAACCAGAAATGGGCATGGTCCGCCCACTTTACCGCCCACCTCCCATATAAGGTGAAAATCAACAAAATTGTGTTCAAATAGTTCAAGGACCAATGTAAACTCGGAAACAAAAAATGGGCGTGGTCCGCCCACTTTACCGCCCCATCCCATATAACGTAAAATTTGAAAAAGTTGATTGTGGGTATATAGGTTCGGCCGGGCCGAATATTCGCGCTTGTTGAATCTCAATATGTCTTAAACTAAAAGAGATAATATATGCATACGGTAATGTTTTTTGTAGATCTCGACTAGCAGAACCCTCCCATATAAAAATCTTTGAAATTGGTTCATATATAAGGAATCAAGATCGTTTTTAATAAATTTTATATCCGAGGTGTAAAACTTTGTGGACTCGCCCCCAGTAAATCTATATGGTCCAAACTCAAAACTTAAACTTGTCTATACCTCTACTATCACCATGTGAAATTTCATAGAAATCGGAGCAGCCGTTCCAAAGTTCCATAATTATTTCCATTTCATTTTTTGAATCGCACACTGAGCAGCGATCACGGGTCTAGAACATTTTGACCAAGAACAAGCGCGAATAATCGGCCCGGCCGAATCTATGTACCCACCATCAACTTTTCAAATTTTACGTTATATGGGAGGGGGCGGTAAAATGGGCATTGAAGTGGGTGGACCACGCCCATTTTTTGTTTCCGAGTTTACATTGGTCCTTGAACTATTTGAAGACAATTTCATTGATTTTCACCTTATATGGGAGGTGGGCGGTAAAGTGGGCAGACCACTCCCATTTTTGGTTTCCGAGTTTATATCGATCTCCGAACTATACATACAAAATTTTGTTGTTACATGCTTTTGTTGAAGAAATATCAGCAGAAAAGTATAAAACGGACACCCTGTGTTTCTAGTTTTTAGCCCATAACTTTTTTGTTTATTAACCGATTTTGCCCATTTTCAATCCCAAACAAACCTTATATAAGACAAATATTTGTGCCAAATTTCGTTGTCCCGTTCGAGCCCTATCCTGCTTTCAACAGACGGACAGACAGACGGACGGACATAGCTAGATCGACTCAGAATCTAACCAGGACCCAGAAAATATATACTTTGTGAGGTCTTAGATGATTCCTTCGACATGTTACACTCGGAATGACAAAATCAATATACCCCCCATCTTTTTGATGGTGGTATAAAAATAAAACCATTATTTTAGTATATCATGCGCAAAAAGTATGACATTTTTTATTGCAAAATGGAAAAAATATTTTTTCTATATCAAGTTTAAATTACGAATTTTTTGAGTGAACTGAAAATTAATTTAAATATTTTTTCCATATTCGTTTTTGGTGTCATCCTACATCGAAATCCCAAAAAAGCATTTGCACAGGACACTCTAATGTATAAGTTTAAATCCTCCTCGATAACTTTCGTAAAGATTTATTTTTAATCATAGCAACAGTTTCAAATCTCCATGCACACATATGTATTTGTTAATTTTTTCCAATCGCGCTATGGTTTCGTTGATTATTTTTCTTGGCCAAGAAAAGAATATTTTAGGTCATTTTAAATATGGTTTAGATGAAAATCAAAGCGATTTAATGCATTTATTTTGCATCATAAGCTGCAGAAATATATCAACACACATTTTTTCTCCATGATGGAAATTAGTTCCAACTACTTTCATATTAAATTATAAAAGTACTTATCATCGATATATTTTCCATTATAACTTTTTTCCAAGTATTCTTTCTTAACAAAGCCAACTTTGATCAGTTGTAAGTATTATGACAATAATGGCTAATAATAAAAACAAAATTGATTTTCTGGATTTCTAAAGTGTTTACTATTTAAATACGATAACAAAAACACAAAAAGAAAATGTGAAAGAAATATAATTTTGGACAAGAAAAATGGTCGGTGAAATCATGTGAAATCGGCTCAACTATGCGATGAGTCGTATATATAAATATGTAGCTATAACAGAGATGATAATTGCTGCTTAAAAACTGCAGGATAATTATGTACATACATATGTAAATATTTACATATACAAAAATTAAGACATTTTGCTTAACGAGCACATTTTTAATATGTATTTTATAACATTATTCGATCGGCCAATTAACGAAAAAAAAAAAAAAAAATCATAAAAGTATCTAAAATAGACATAAAAATATTTTTTACATACATCTATATGTATGTATTAAAGTTTGTATATATTACTGTTTATGCTGTTTATTTTTATACATATATTTTATTTTAATATTTTTTTTTTATAAATACAAATTTCCATTCAATGAACACATTTAATAAAGGCAGGCTTTTTAATTGTTGTTGTTGTTTAATAATTATAGGCGTGGTTTATAATTGATATTTGTTAACAATTCACAATATACTCGTAAAACATTTGCTTATGTATTTTCAATTCAAGTTCACGATACGATTCCTTGAGAATTAAGTATATATGTATATTTATAGTTTGTATGTAAATTAACATCCAATTTAGTTGGTCCCTACGCCCAAAAATTGAACTCGTTTAATTTTGTTTTTATAAATAAGAAAATATACATATGTATGTGTAAATAAATAATTAGGAAAATGATAATATCTATTAATCTGTTGTTGTCATTGATTTACATATATATGTATAAAAGAGTGATTGTCGGAGTATTAGTTTGCGCATCCATTTTGTTTATTATTTTTTTTTTTTTATTTTGTCTTACATTTGAGGGTTTTTATTATTTTGTAAGTATATATATAATCAATTCATTTTAGTGTGATTTTTGTTGCTTTTATTCTTAATTTGTTTTGTTTCTGGTGAAAACATATAAAATTTATTTATTTAAGTCTATTTTGTCTACATTTATTTACTTCATTTTCACAATAATACATATTTACTCAATAAATATTATTTTGTTTTTAAGTATTTTCGTTTTATTTCTACAATTTAATAATACCACTTATTTTTGTTTGTTATTTTTTTTTTCGATAAAGCCAACATTTAATGCTCTATTAACTGACATTTATTTCATCTATAGTTTTTTTTTTTTTAATATTTAACGTCCTGACGACAATTGCTTAAGTCTTTTTTAGTCTACAGAAAATGTTTCTATATACAATGCATTCTTTTTTTATTGATTAAAATTAAATTTAAATATTTTCGATCATTTTATTTTAAGCTGATTATTTTCTATGTATGTATCTATATATATAGTATTTTGTGTGTCTAATTTAACATTTGTAATTACATTCATTTCATCTTAACATAAGTGTCATTTTTATTGTTTTCATTATTAAGTATTTTTTACTTATTTAGTTTAGTTTGTTTTTATATATTTTATTGAAACCTGCAAATTTTAAGGATGTGAAAGAAAATTAATAGTAATTTTATTTAATGTAATTCGAATTTTTATATAATTTGAGCAATTTTAAAATAAGCAACATATTTTTCTTACATTTCATATAGTAGATGCATATGTTATCTTTTAAAGTTTTATAAAGGAATTTGAAACTTGAAAAAACCGAGACGCCCTGATTCTATTCGTATATTCATTCATTCACTTCATTACAACTAGATTCGAGTAAATTAATTGCTATTTTCAGTTATTCATAGCTGACAATAGCTGTTTGTAAATCGACGATCCTAAGTTTTAATATATCGAATATGTTTGCGGACTAAGTTCTTACACAGATCTAACAGAAACTTCTCAATATCTTTAGTTGATATTTTTTATGATAATATGGTCAAGTGTAGCAGTAGTTATTATATTAAGTTTTTCAATTAAAGATTAATTACACTATTACTATTATTTTTTCCCCTAAAAGTTCTTTTCAAAAAGGAAAACTAATTTTTATTATACTTAATAGTAAAGCTAGTAATACTACGAATAAAATCAGCCAGGTATCATGAAAATTCATGAACAAATCTTTATCTTATACACCATTGAGTAAAGACATCTTTACTCATGTATACGCAGTATTGCCATTTTAGCCTTTTTATCTTGCTTTTAGCCTCGAAATTTGCGTTTTAGCTTCTAACTTTTTTATACCCAGCACCAAAAAGATGGGGGTATATTGATTTTGTCATTCCGTGTGTAACATGTCGAAGGAATCATTTAAGACCACACAAAGTATATATTTTCTGGGTCCTGGTTAGATTCTGAGTCGATCTAGCTATGTCCGTCCGTCTGTCCGTCTGTTATGGGCTAGGGCTCGAACGGGAAAACGTAGGGAGACGAAATTTGGCACAAATATTTGTCTTATATAAGGTTTGTTTGGGATTGAAAATGGTTAACAAACAAAAAAGTTATGGGCTAAAAACTAGGGTGTCCGTTTCATACTTTTCTGCTATATCTCTTAAAAAAAGCATGTACGACAACGAAATTTTGTATAAATAGTTTGGGGGTCGATATAACCTCGGTAAAGTGGGCGTGGTCCACCCACTTTACCGCCAACCTCCCATATAAGGTGAAATTGTGTTAAAATAGTTCAAAGACCAATGTAAACAAAAAAAGGGCGTGATCCGCCCAATTTACCGCCCACCTCCCATATAACGTAAAATTTGAAAAAGTTGGTTGGTTGTGTATTAACGCACAAAAAATCGAAAATATTTATATTTAATGAAAATATTCGCCTGCGGCGCTTAATTCAACAAGAATATTATTATTTTTTAACAAGCTTTATTAAAATTAAATTAAATTATATAGAATTATTAATTCTTTCAAATAAATTCATTGTAATTAATTCTGAAGCTTAATTCCTAAAGCTTTTGATATAATAGAATTAATTATATCAATTAATTTGGGAATGCTTAATTCTTCATTAAATTTTCATTAATTTTTTTTTTAAATTCAAACTATTACAAATTGAATTATAAAAATTTTCAACCATTCAATTTGTACTAGATTGAATTAAAGTTTTATTTTTTAATTCTTTATATTTTAAACAATTTTATATAATTGCAAAAACGATGTATGGTAAGTCGTGTTTATGTACACACATGTTTCGAGACGTGTGTCACATTTAGTATGAGATATTTATTATTTTTATTAGTTCTGTATTGAACGTTTACTAAATTTCATATGTTATATGAACTCAGGTTATCTTGATTCATAAGATTTATCCCTAGATCGCACAGAGAACATGTTAGGAGTATTGTTTATCTTTAAAACTGTGAAATGCAGCTTCTCCAAAGTTTATTTGGACACAATCATCTTCTATTTCATGTGGAGTTTTGCTGGACTGTACCATGTTGATTTTGTATTGATTTTTGCAAAATACCACTGATTTTCGACTTATTTTCAAAATATATATAAAAATACAATTAAAAAAAATATTGTCATTCAATTTGTAGTAGAAGTGAATGAAAGAAAAAAATATATCATTCAATTGAATTTAATTTTTTAGAGAATTAATTCTACATATTTTTCATTCATTTTGTAAAAGAATGGAATTAGAGAAAAATTGAATCATTCAAATTGAGTTGTAATTCTTTAAGGAATTAATTCTCTAGGGAATTAATTCAATACAAAGTTAAGCCTAAAGAATTAAGTCTAAGAATTATTTTTTGGGGAATGATTTTAAAGAATGCTAAATTAAATTTTAATAAGCTGAATTAAGTTTATACGTGAATTAATTCTAAATAGAATTCATTCTTTCGAAGCTCTGACTATATATTAGCTTTTTTTTTACATTTAGCCTTTTCTGAACTTTTTTTCTAATTTAGCTTCTTTTTTTTCAAGTCTTGGCAACACTGTGTATACGTACAGTTAATTGTAAATAAAATCATTATTTGTTCATCACTTAACGTGATTATGGCTTTGGTATTTTAATTTTATATCAAATTTTTTTACCACTAATTTCCGAATAACTGCTAAACTATTCCGCTTATAAAAAAATAGATTAAAATAATTGGAGTTTTATTTATCTAAATTAGACAAATCGTTCACGAATTATTCTGCTGCGACCGCCTTGTGTCATAAAAAAATTCATTACGTGATAGAAAAAACTGAAAGCAGATTCTTTTTTAGCGCGGTAAATTCCATCTAGTCCATATGTTTTTGTTTAAAGAATAATTTCTTTACCGACCAGTGTTATTTGTTACTTTAAATATTGGTCCCTATATACCAACATGTTCAAACTATTCATACCCCACTAATTTCATTAATTTCACTAATTGTATTAATTTATGACATTTTTTATTGCAGCTGATTTAGTTTTAGCTCTCAGAAAAACATTTTTTTAAAGCAATTGGGAAAGAAACTTTTGTTTTAAATAATGTAAATTTGATGTCCTAAATTTACAAAACACTTCACCTGATTCGAAAGTGTAAAAATTCAAATTTTTGTTATTTAATCATAATGATAAATTTACAAATTAAATAGAAATATCAACAAGCGCGAATTATATTCGGCCCGGCCGAATCTATATACCCAACATCAACTTTTTCAAATTTTACGTTATAAGGGAAGGGGCCGTAGACGGGGTAGTAAAGTGGGCGGACCACTCCCATTTTTTGTTTCCGAGTTTACATTGGTCCTTGAACTATTTGAACACAATTTCATTGATTTTCACCTTATATGGGAGGTGGGCAGTAAAGTGGGCGGACCACGCCCATTTTTGGTTTCCGAGTTTATATCGATCTCCGAACTATACATACAAAATTTCGTTGTCGTACATGCTTTTCTTGAAGAAATATCAGAAATATCTATATTCAAATTCTACGTTATATGGGAGGGGCGGTAAAGTGGGCGCACCACGCCTTTTTTTTGTTTCCGAGTTTACATTGGTCCTTGAACTATTTAAACGCAATTTCGTTGATTTTCACCTTATATGGGAGGTGGGCAGTAAAGTGGGCTGACCACGCCCATTTTTGGTTTCCTAGTTTCCCCGAACTATACGTACAAAATTTCGATGTCGTACATGCTTTTGTTGAAGAAATATCAGCAGTAAAGTAAAAAGCGGACACCCTATGTTTCTAGTTTTTAGCCCATAACTTTTTTTTTATTAACCGATTTTGCCCATTTTCAATCCCAAACAAGCCTTATATAGGACAAACATTTGTGCCAAATTTCGTCCCCCCCGTTCGAGCCCTATCCTGCTTTGAACAGACGGACCGACGAACAGACGGACGGACATAGCTAGATCGACTCAGAATCTAACCAGGACCCAGAAAATATATATACATATATATATATATACATGTTACATACGGAATGACAAAATCAATACACCCCCATCTTTTTGATGGTGGGTATAAAAAATAAAAAAAAATATTTTGTGATTTTTTTAATATATAATTTGTAAATAAGTATTTTTACTAATTTGTGAGTAAAATTTATGCATTGATTTTAATGAAAAATATATGTATCTTGTTTTATTTGAAACGAATTTATCCTTATGATTAAAGAATAAAAATTTTAATTTTTGACACTTTTCAATTTCATTTCTTTTTTTTTCAGAAAGTATCTCCATAACCGTTTTTTTTTTTTAAAAACCAGACAAGTTCGAGTTATGCTTCAATATATGGTGCAAACTGTTCAATTTTAAAAATCGCGATTTATGGCGAGAACTAGAGTAAATTAAAAAAAAGTGGATTAGAGGCTTAGTACTTATTAATACCGTGTATCCAAAAATTTTTATGGATACTTTTTTAAAGCAATTTACAAAATAAGGGGGTTTAATTATTTTTTTTTTTTTTTTTTTTTGTTTTCAGCTTATTAATTAAATTTCACATACATTTTACATATAAGATGAAAATTTAATTTATTAGAATGGTTTAGTACTATTATAAAAATCAAAATTACCACTTGAAGATTTATATCGTATTTTTTTTTTTTTCAGTATAAAAATGTTAATAGTGAACTCATGAACAGATGCAAACGAGTTTTACTCCATTTAATATTAGTTCATAATAAATGTAATTTTGGATTAAACTGACATTAAGTAGCACTTGTTGTAAGTTCTGCCAGCAGAATTAGTTACTTACTTAAAAAGGATAATCTCCTGTAACGATATATGCATTAATACAAAAATTTGATAATAAGGTACACTCACACATATACACTAAAGTAATTACACAAATATATATTACATACACATACAATTTGTTTTCTAAGTTATGAATTTAGTAGTACAACTATTTCATTATTACGCGTATTTATTTAATTTTATTGTTATTATTATTTTTTTTTTTTTTTGTATTTTCGGGTGTTTTCTTACAACAAATATTCAAAAAATAACGAAATTTTTGTGTTTTCGTTTCTTTTTTTGGGTATTTAAATTTTTATGACTGTGTATGTATTTTTTTTGTAAATCTAAAAACATAGATTGATTTCTTGTCTAGAGGAAGCGATTCCTTTTTTCTATGTTATTATATAAGTTGCTATAAAATTATTAATTTTATTTTTGTTATTATTGTTGTTGTTTTTAATTTTATTTATGGTTAATTTTATTAAACGTTAAAGGGGTTTTGTGTAAATATGAATGTTTTCGGTTGTTGTTGCTGTTGTTGTGTTTTCGTTACTTTATTTGATACTTTGTCACTTTACATGATTTCATTTACATACATATTTAGTTTCTAAGGAGTTTTTATTGTTAGTTTCTGCAGTATCTTGATGGTGTTGTAAAAGAACATTTCATAAATTTTGTAATAAAATAAATTCTTTTAAATCAAATACCCGTATATAATTATCATTAGTGTTTTATGTTTTGAGGTTCAAGTTTAAATGAAAATTTTCTGAACAATAATGATTTAATTTTTTTTTTTTTTATAATTCAAATCAATTTAAGTAATTTAAATTCACTACTACAACTATTGTCTGCAGTTCTTTACTTTTATTAGTTTACGACTCAACTCTAAATATTTTTTTATATAATTATTATTATTATTATTATTATTGTTATTATTATTATTATTTTTAGTTAGTTCTATTTTTTATTCAAATAGAATTGGCTCAAAAGGCTGGCATAAGACGTTTTAAGAACGCTTTTTTTATAGGGTGGGGTTTGTTTTGTTTTTGGCATTTGGCATAAGTTTAAATAAAATGACTTAAAATATAAAATCACCACAATCCATTGCATAATCGAAATCTTCACCACCCAGATCTTCCACAGTCGATGAATGAAAATCGAATCCTCCAATGTCAGTGTGGTATACGGCTCCGCTACAAGCGGTATCAATTAAATTTGTGCAATGCGTGGTTGGCAGTGCGTGCAAAGTGAATGTGTCTTCACATTGAGACCATGTTAGTCCTATAAAACATATAGCAATTTTAGTTATTACTAATTGGATATAATTGGTCGACACACGGACTCACCGCCACTCCATACTCCATTGGGTAGTGTGGCCCAACCCCAACCATGACCCCAGGGCAAAGCACATGCTAGAGAAGCTTTTGAATCGGGATTTTTACTTAAAATAGCAACGGCAGCATCACTCTTCACCAGAGGGTTCTGATTGTAAAAAGCTCTCTGAGTTGCCAAAGTTGAATGGGATTTACTACTAGACTTTGCTAATGACTTTCTCTGTTTAACTTCTGAGCTGGTTGCAGCTATAAGATTTTATTGGAGCAAATATCATGACATCCAGTCAGTTAAGTTCATATTTTTAATAAATAGGTAGTTATGTATATTAATAATAAAGAACTTACGTCTTATGCGCACCAATGGTCTACGTAAGACATTCATTAAATGTGGTTTGTCCACAACTAGTTCGATTTGTGGTGGTGGCGGCAACTGAAAGTATGAAGAGGAATAAATTAAATTATGAAAATGAAATGGGAAAACATTTAAAAGTGTTTCCTATTGTTTTTCATTCTATGTATTCACTCAACTCAGTTAATTAAGTTGTACCTTAAGTGGGCAGGCGATAATAATTTGTTCATACTTACTGTCTTTGTAATAGCATCGATCCATTCACTAAAAATGTAGAAAAAAATTAATTAAATCTGTTTCGAAATTCTTTTCAGTTTCTTTAATTACACTGGTCGACAAAAAAAAAAAAAAAAAATATACCATATACAATCAGTTGGATTTGATGTATTTTGATTAGCTAAACACGAATCTGCTTCCAATTTTTTTTCTATCAGGTCTGGATTTTTTTATGGGCATGTCTAATATGCGTACTAAAAATATCTTCAAACCTTCCAAACTTCATTTTTTTATGTGCTCAATAGTTTCGAAGTTATTTTGAAATAAGTGTCTAAAAAAAACTTTTCATGCTAAATTTTAGATTTTTTTGTTACTAAATTTTTTTTAATAAATGAAAACATAAAAAATGTTTCAGTTTATCATCTTTAGTTTAATGCTGCGAATCAAATAAGGTATGTATCTTTAAAATTGATGCATAAGTCTTGATTTTATTCACAGTTAAGTAAAAATACCCATGTTACATACAATTGAGTAAAAATACAGTGGTGGCCAAACAAAATTTTTTTTATTTTTTTCTTGAAACAAAAATAGGTGGACTAGGTGGATTTTGACGAATTAAACAAGAATATGCATTCACTTTTTTTTTTTATCGGATACTGATTTCTTTTTATGGGCATGACTAATATCATCATCTTATAAAATTCGAGAATGGTTTGTCAAATTTAGGCTATAACTCAAGAACCGTTTACACGATTTTGATAAATGATACACCAAAAGACGCATACGAAAATGTCAACAATAATTTTTATTCGCTCAAGAATTTCAGAGATATGGATTAAATTTTTCACGATTTTTAATTTTTATTTTTTGATACTAATTACCAAATAACTACGGAAATATTAACTGAACAAAAAATTATGTAAATTCAGCTTAAAGACAATTTAAGTCGCTATATATTGAAGATTAATTTATCGTAATAAAGTTATACAAGTGTGACTGCCTAAAGACGGGGTCATAGTATTCATGCACATAAAAAAAATTGATACGTGATAGAAAAAAAGTAAAAACTGATTCTTATTTAGCACGTTAAATTCCATCTAATCCAACAATTTTTTTTTTATTTAAGACGAAAAAAATTATTTTTTTTTTTTTTGCCCACTAGTGTATCTCCACTTAACTGTAGGTATGCAGGGTTATCCTAACTTAACTGTGAATGCAATCATGATTTGTGCATCAATTTTTATGATACGTGGCTTTATTTACTCGTAGTTTTGCCAGCTTTGAGATAAAGATGATAAACTGAAACATTTTAGATGTTTTCACTTTAAAAAATAAGTTTTAGTAAAAAAAAAAAGAAATCTTGAATTTTTCGGACACTTGTTTCGAAATATCTCCAAAACTATTGAGCGGATAGAAATTTGTTAGTAGAACGACTAAAAGCCAGTTTTCCATATTTTGGTGTATTGTTTATATAAATCATGCATACCGTTCTTGAGTTATAGTGAAATATATTCGAGTAATCGGCTTATTTTGGCGCAATATTAGACACGCCAAAAAAAAAAAAAAAAATCTCGACCTGATTGGAGAAAACTGAAAGCAGATTCGAGTTAGCATGCGGAATTCCATCTAGTCTCATAATATTTTTTGATGGGGCACGAAAAAACATTTTTTTGTCTACCAGTATTATTTAAATAGGTACATGTACGAAAACAAGTTGCAAATATAGCCCTCTAGAAATGAAGATTAGTATGTTCTTAAATGATTCCCAAAATATTACATCTCAATGTTAAAATTTACGTGAGCTGGACCATTTTCTAATAACCTCTAAAATTACGTATTTCTTTCAATATCATTATCAATGAAATTGAAAAAAGATTCGGCTGTGCCGAATCTTTGATACCCTTCACCATATTACCATATTACCATCTTATCGACATCATATTACCATATTACCGACAAATAATAAAATGTTCGCCTTAACGTATGCTTTCATATTTTCACATATATAAATCTAAATTTTTTTCAAACTACGAAAATTTGAATATATAAAAAAAACAATCATAGCAGGCTTTGCCTTTAAAAAATAAACAACAACAACAATTCCATATTTACTTATTTTTTTATGTGTGTATATACAAACTGACTGCATATACAAAGAACAACAACAACACTGTTATTCAGTATATTACTTCTGTTGCTAACTAAACTACTTGTCTTATAGGCAAAAACGTCACTAATAGTCATTACAATGCTTAATATACATGTTTGTGTATGTATTTATGTATATTCTTAACAGATATGTTTTAGTTTTTAAAAATAAACAACAACAATTCCATATATATTTATCTTTGTACAGACTGCATATACAAAGAACAACAACACTGTTATTCATTATATTACTGCTGTTTCTAACTAAACTACTTGTCTATACAAAAAACAAAAAACTTCACTAATAGTCATTACAATGTTTAATATACAGTTAGGGACAAAACTATTTGTACACCTCATATATTTCGTATACCTTCACGCACATTTTCAACAGATCCGCTATTTTTATACTTGCTTACAATGTATTGTACTGTGGAATGTTGCAAATTTACTAAATTACTTATATTCCGGAGAGATTTTCCTTTTTTATGTTCATCAATAATTAAATTTTTATTATCCAAACTCAACTCTTTTCGCTTTCCCATTTTTGATGTGCTTATTATTCAAAACGTTAAAACCAACTTCTTATTTTGTAAAATAAAACTCGATTAACGAAGAAAATATAACAATATTTAAAAAAAATCATCATACAAGAGTCCAACGTACAAATAATTGTACAAAGTACTGATGTACAAATACTTTTGTCCCAAAGATTTTTACTTAAATTGTACTTTTTTTTAACAATGTGTTATATATTAATTTATTTTTTATCAAATAATTCAATAAAAATGAACCTGAATTAAAACTACATATAATAATTTTTTTATTCTTTATAAATTATTGAAGATATACGAAATGCATGGGGTGTACAAATAGTTTTGTCCCTAACTGTACATGTTTGTATGTGTATTTATATTCTTAACAGATTTGTTTTTGGGCCATAACTCTGTTGATTATGAACGAATTTGGTTTATTAAAAAAAAACGAAATTTTTTAAAAACATTTATGACTGATCTATATAAAAATAAAATTCTGTAGCTTGAACAAGGGCTTCAAAAATCAGAACAAAAATTCAGAAAATAATTTCCGAGCCCCCTTTAAAAATTCGAAGTACCTGGTATATGTAGAGGCTTCAGAAACTGAAAAACCGGTTTCAAAAACCGGTTTTGAAAGCATATCTCCGCCATTTATAAACCGATCCTGCTGATTTAAAAAACCGAAATTTTATAAAAATATTTGTGACCGACCTGTATAAAAATAAAAATCTATAGCTTAAACCAGGGCTTCAAAAAATAAAAAATGCGTTTTGTCCGATATCTCAGTTATTATTGAACCGATTTATTTCATTTTTTCAGAACAAAAATTCAGAAAAAAATGTCCGAGACTTCTTTGTAAAAACGAAGTCCTTAGTATATACAGGTGCTTCAGAAACTGGAAAACCAGTTCTAAAAACCGGTTTTTTTAACATATCTCCGCATTGTATGAAACGATCTTGCTGAATTCCAATAACAAAATTCTCGAAAGCATTTCCGATCGTTTGACTAATATATATTATATATGTCAGTTATCGGTGGGCTTCATAAACGCCATTTCAACCGACACACGGACGGACGGACGGACATGGTCCTATCGTCATCATTTCTTACAAGGATCCCGAAAATGTAAACTTTTTTGCTCTCCGACGAAAATTGTGGGAATTACAAACGGAATGACAAACTTATATATACCCTTTACACCTGTGGTGAAGGGTATAAAAATTTAGCTATAAGAAAATTAACTTCAAATTATAATAGAGGCATACTACGACCTTGAATATTCATTTAAATAATTATTATGTCGCTTTTCAGTCGCGGAATATTAATATTTTACTAACGTTTTTTGTCATATTTTGTTTATTGAAACATGTAATTTTATATACTTCGGACATTTTTCAAAATATATTAGGTTTAAATGTACATTATATTAACCCTTTAAGAGTTAGAGGGTCAATTTTATGCATTTAGTTCCCAAAAGGTTGAATTAGCAATTTTTCCAAATAAGTCGCACGGAAGTACTAATTACACTTAAATATTGATAAATTTATGAAAAATATAAAAAGTTCATTTAAAACCGAGATAATAATCGAATAAAAAGAAGTTTTTGAAACTTAGCCACTATTTTTCACGAATTTACAGCTTTTTTGATCAATTTATGCTTTCGGGGACATTTATATCCTTAACTAACCATTTATTTGCCGTTAAAATTAACTTAACCAATTATGGACCGGAAAAAGTAAAATTTTATTTTTGCAACTAAAGGGTTAAATGAATGCACATATAAATAGTATTTAATGAGAACCTTTCGGTTCAATTTTTAATTAGGAATTAGTTTAAAACATATCAATCTTTAATTTTAGGGGGGTACATTTGCAACTTTTTTTGTCACCACACAAATCAAGGCACTTTAATATACATATATAGTCACATATCGAGGGCTTATATTCAAAAAGGACAATCTGCAAAACCCCAATTGTACATAAGGGCATAAATACTGTTTCTGTTTTTCAACATTTTGCAATCCGTTCTTCTATAACAGTTCAACTCATTTATATATATTTTTTTTTTAATCGTCAAAAATGAAGAAAAAAATCTATATATGGGAAATTCTTATTTCTTTTTTTAACTTCTGATTTTTTTAAATAACTTTTGATGCAATTTTGTTAACAAAACTTGGTGGTGTCACAGAACAAAAATTCAAGATCTGAAATGGTTCCATGTGGTGCCGGCAAGCACTCAAAGTCAAAAAATCTAAAAAAGTGTTTGAAACAACAAGTTTCTTTCTTTTGATTGCTGTAATCGCGGATTTTAGCATAAGTGTCTAATTCTTCTAATGTGGGCTACAAACACTTGTAGAAAAAGACCAGCATGGATTTAATTAGTGTGCCATTAACCAGTGTCAAATTGTATTGTACAAAAGTCGTGAAATCAAATTTTTAAATTTTGCATTTTTTTATTATAGATTTTACGCCGTTCCAGGTATCGAAATGGAGCCTAATTGCTCTTGAAATTATGCATCATTTGACATATATCTCGTTAATGTGCCCTCAACAGAAATGCTGTAGGAGGTACCCACACTTAAAGAGAAAAAACGTGAATGACTCCAAGAGGTGCCTTTTTCGCGAGGCACACTCGCAACGTTAATTTAGTGAAGCTAGTGTATCGCGTTATCAAAGAAGATATCCAAATTACATTTTGAATTCATTACGGCATTTTAAAATATTAATTTGCTAAAAGTTTATAGTTATTTAAAAACAAAATCAGAAATGTTGCATATTTTGTTATAGCGGATTTTAGCGTTATAAGTAAATTTTAATCTGAAATAAGTTCTTGTGATACGCAAAAAATATGATTTCAATGAAAACATTCAACAACAGTTTTCATGAGCTAAGAACGCGATGTTTTTAATTTAACATTAATCGACGAGGCACACCCAAGTCGCTAATTAAAATTGGCGATGATAGCCAAAAAACCATACCTTAAGTAAAAAAAAAAACTAAAGATTTTTACATAAAAAAATATATATTTTGATAAATCTGCAGATAGCCATTTTTGTGTATAAGTCCTTGATATATAGATATGTATAACTCATAAAGTACGCTTTTGCTTTCAACTTTCATTAATTTGGTTCGTTTAAAGTGATTACGTACCTGACTTCTTCTTCCGATTTTGCCAACATCCAATAGACCTTTGAACGTTTTCTACGAGATCCCAGTGCTATCAGCTGTGAAACACTACACCCATCAGGTAGTGGCGGACGTCTCGGAATTTGCCCTGTCCAATGTGCTATGGCCAACATTTCAGGAGCCTCTTTTACAAGAATTTTCCCAGCTGGCGATGAACGTCCTGGTTCGGTAAACCATGCCATGGTTGAATCATCATACAGAACTACCCATTCTTCAGACCATCTGTTCCAAAGGAGTTGTTCTAAAATCAAATGTTTTTACTTTTGTTAATATGTGTGTTAGTAAAACAATTTTTTGTTTTTGTTGAGCTGAAAAAAAGTTTTTTATGTTTTTAACATTTCAGGAGAACAATTAAACAATTCATTCTTTATATAAAAGCCATAAAATAACATACAGTAGTTTTCCGGTTTAACGAGCATTCGTTTTAACAAACATCTCATTTAACGACCGAGCAATATTTTTCTACTGAGTATATTATATATCAAACAAAAAATTACATATTTGTATCAAAACCATGATTGTATAAAGTCACTGTTTATAAGATTTTAAAATGAAAGATAATCATTAAAAAAAATTACAAACATTTTTGGACACCCATAGTGCAGTTACAAAGTGAGGGCGAATATTTAAAAATTGAGCATAAGAACATTTCGGTTTAACAAACAGGACTGTCTACAATTATATAGGTTCGTTAAATCCGAAAACTACTGTATATATGAATCATTGTGATAACTTCAAAACTATTACAGATTTATGAACATAGATTGGTAAATGAACAATTAATAAATCTTAAATAGTTTAATAAAAAAAAGTTAATTAAAGCACTTTTCGTCAGACCTAAAAGATATACGTAGCGCGCGTTCACTATGCAAAATTAATATAAAAGAAAACATGCATAGGTATACATACTGCTGTGTACAATATAATAGTAGCGCCATTTTTAACTTTTTTACATTCAATAAAATTAAGATTTTTTATTCATTTAAAAAAATATTGTTCATGAAATTTATTATACTTTCCCCAATTTATATACTAAATAAGCAAATCTTAAAATTTAATATCTTAATTAAGATAAAATACTCAAAGTGATTGAACACACTAGAAATTTGCTGTGCAAAATAATAGTAGCAAAATGTAGCTAAATTTTAAAATAGGTGAAGGCGGGTATTACTAGTACCCGTAATCTAATGTTAAAAATACTTTCAGAAGGTAAAAAATACCTACTTATGCAAACTATTTATCAACAGTTTCAAAAATAATATCTTTAAAAAAAAAAAATTCCCAAAAAAAGTCCCATTACTCAACTACGGACTAAGTCGCATTCGCATTCTATCTGACTTACCTCATACAAAATGGCGCAACATTCTCTGCTGAGATGAGATCTAAATAATTCTTTTTGGTACATATGGGATGCATGGGACAAGAATATATTTGAGGAGACCAAATAACAAATAATATGACCCAACATTTATTCTGAAGTCCATCAAGCCCGTTGGAGGGAAAATTAATATTTCGAGATGCCTTTCATATTATAGTTCAGGGTCCATATTTTGAATAAAAGGTGACATGGATGCCCCAATATATATGGAAATATTAAGAACAGTCACGTTGTCTTATTCAAAAGAGAATTTGCCACTCAAATAAGTGCTTTAGCAAAAAAATTTGCCTAGGAAAACAAACAAATTTTCTAAAAAAAAATGGTTTTCCGAAAATAAAACAGATCTTCTTTAGTGACCTGCCCAGTCACCATATCTGATTCCCATTGAAGATCTTTGAGGAAATATTTAAAGATGCCGGTTTTAAAAATGCTATTGCACAAAATATTAATGTGTATAAACAAAATATGCCAAAAAAAGAAAAACTTAATCAGGCAGTTTTATATTTACAGGTATTTTTCATCGATGCTACTATTATTTTGCGCAGCAAGTTTCTAGTGTGTTCAATCACTTTGAATAATTTATCTGGATTGATGTTCATTTTTAAATTTTACTTATTTCGTATACAATTTAGGAAAAGTATAACAAATTCCATGAACAATCTTTTTTTTTAAATGAACAAAAAATCTTAATTTTATTGAATGTAAAAATGTTAGAAATGGAGCTACTATAATATTTCACACAGCTGTATGTATGCATATTAGGGTGGCCCTCTTTTTTGTGAAGGTGTTCAAATTCTCGGAAATTTGTGAATGGCCTAAAAACTGTGAAATACAAAGACTGAATGAACAAAATTTATAGGTGGCACAAATCGATCGAAATATTTAAAAATAAAATTATTACTTTTTTATATTCAATATAAACGGACTTTTGGAGGCGCATTAAATAGCATAATATAAATTTTCAGATCAGTCCAAATATGTCCAAAAGGTTTACATGTAAATGAAATATACAAATATATGAATACCCTATGTGTAAAACTTTATATTGAAAATGTTATGACTCAAATGTTTTGTTTTTTCATTTAGATATTTATCAAAAAAAAAAAAAAAAAGGTTAGTGCAGTAATAGTTTAAAATATGACGAAAGGATATCACCAGGACGAACAATCTTAAGAAATGCTATCTTTAAATGAAATAAACTTTCATTTAAGGTGGTAACATGATTTTTATTTTATTAATATTTTTCTGATCCATGCTAATATATAATAATATGTACATATTTATAAACTTGTCAGAATCATTTTGTATGGTATTCATAAGTATATCCGCACTTTTTAAAACAAGTGTATAGTAATTTGTAGTGATATTGTCTTTTTTCTTTTTTTTTTTTTTGCTTTTCGTGTTCTTGTCTTTAAGTGTTTATGGTGGTTTTTCTTTTTAATTTCTTCTTTAAACTTTTTGAAAATTGTATGATGCTATAATATTATATGTGCATGTAGTTCTATTAGATTATTTTACTTTATTTAAATATTAATATCAAGGTTGGCAATATTATAATACTAAGTCTAATCTTCGAAAAATACACGTATATAGAAAACCATGAATTTCTAAATGGTTCTACCACAAAAGGGGTTAAAATATTTCAAGTTTTTAAAAAGGCCTTTTAAATGTATATTTTGTTCAATTTAAAAGAGATAAGAACATTTCTTACATGATGTCAAATGTACTCACTTTTATATCGTAATAAATATCCTCCTTTAATTTGTTTACCGACATTACCTGAAAAGAATAAATTTTAGATAAAATTATAAAAATAACTTGTAATCTTAAATCATGTACATAATTCTAAATTTTAATAATGAAGGCTTTAATGATAATGATATTAAAAAGTGTATATTGTACATACACTGAACCAAAAAAGAGCAGTAAATACGGTAAAATGGGTGTAGAATTGAAGAAAAGTAGGTTAAATATCAACCAACAAAGTCATTATTCAATTTAACAGAATTTTTTGTTAATTTTTCGTAAATTAGTTAAATCGACGAAAATTCGTCAATATGACTAATTCAAATAGTTAATTAAAAGGTAGTTAATTTCACAAATTTTTAGTCAAATTGAAGAAAAAATTTATCAAATTAACTAAATTTTTTATTCCTATTGAAGATTTTGTTAATTTTATTTGTCCGAAGTACACAGATTCAGTTTTTAATAAAGCTACTTACAAATAAAATATTAAATTAACTTAGAAAAACAACCTAATCAAAGCATTAAACAAAACTAAATGAATTATTATTATTATTATTATTATTATTATTATTTTTTTTTTTGGAATATCTGCTTTGATTTTTTTTAACGATTTTTCAATGGTTTTGTTTCTTTAAAGCAAAAAAATATTGTAATCTTTCTTCCCTTCTAATAGAAGGGGATTAAGACGCTGCACGTTGTGGTAAAAGGGGTCGAAAATGGCGCTTAATTCAGGGAGAGGTGATATCAATATTTTAATGATGAGGATCTATTTTTATATTTATTATTAGGTAAAAAAAATATTTTTTGAATTTTAGGATTTTTTTTTGGCAGAATGTCTGTCCGTCCGTCTATACCTTAAGATTAAATGGGTCTAAAATCGCCGCATTATTCAGAGAAAGGTGATATGAATATTTAAATGATCATGATTTAATATTTTGTCAATTAGTTAGTAAAAAAATATATTTTTAGAACTCTTGAATTTGTTTTGGCAGAATAGTAATGTCCGTCCGTCTGTCTATACATTGGAAAAAATGGGTCTAAAATAGCCGCATAATTCAAGAAAAAGCGATATCAATATTTTAATAATCACAACTTGTTTTGTTTTTTATTAGTTAGTTAAAAAATATAAACTTTAAAAATACTCCGATTTTTTTGGCAGAATGGTAATGTCCGTCCGTTTGTCTATACATTAGGATTAACTGGCTAGAAGAAAGCCGCATAATTCAAGGAAGGGCGATATGAATATTTCAATAACTTGTTTTGTTCTTTACTGGTTAGTAAAAAAATGTACCATTATATCTCTACGATCTTTTTGGCTAAATGGCAACATCCGTCCATCTGTCTGTACATTGTGAAAAAATGGATCTAAAATGGCCGCTTACTTCAAGGAAAAGTGAAATCGATATTTTTATAATCACAACTTGTTTGATTTTTACTAGCTAGTAAAAAAATGCATTACAAGAATCTTACAAATTTTTTCTGCCTGATATGTAATGTCCGTCCGTCTGTCTATACATTGGGGTTAAACTAGGGTGATCGATTATTCGACTTTTTGGAGAAACCGGTTTTCGAATAGTTCGAATAGTTGGTATTTTGAAAAAAACCGGTTGAAATTTTTTAAATTCAGAAAATACCGGTTAACCGGTTTATTTGCAGAAGTTAATATTTCTATCCAAAGACTACATTTCTTAAAGAAAAATCAATAAATCTTTTTTTTTATTTTTGGAAATAACTATAACCCATTAAGAACGAGATAGAAACATATAGTCGGTCAAGGCCGACATTACCCTACACCATTGTGTGCATCAAAATTCGATGAGAGGTGTTTTTTTTCTAGACCTGTGGAATTGTGGACCACTACTATGGTCAACTATGGACCGATATTCATGAAATTAGGAATACAGATTTAAAAGTATATGATTTCTGGGAGGTTATTTGTATGGGGGCTAGGGGAAATAATGGACCGATCATTACCAATTTCAACACGTTTCGTTCTTGGACTATAAGAAATCAAAATTGCGACCTGTATTTTGATTAAAAGTTTTACATGGACGGACAGATGGATATCGTTAAATCGACTTAAAGCCGACTGGTACAAATGAAGGTAAGTGTTAGACCCATATTTTTGGGTGTTACAAACATCAGCACAAACGCATAATCGGATGTAGGATATAAAAATTGTAAGAAAATAATCATCAAAAATGATATTAACATTTACTTAGCCCAAACAGAAACCATGGGTTAATATGGAAAAAGCCAGAATCAATTTTATTGAAACGATTCTTCAGGTGAAACTTTTTTAAAACAAAATCTTTGAAAAACAATTTCTTCGTTGAATAAAAAAAAAACTAAAACTTTTAATTAGACGCAAAAATATTACAGGTGTTACAATAGATAAAACAAATTTCATTCTGGATAATTTTTACTTATTTATTCAATTTTAAATTATACTTTTAAGACATTAAAAATCATACTTTATGAATATAAAAAAAATAATCATAAATTTCGAATCAAATATCAATATTTAGTGCATAATTTTTTAAATAAAAAGGTATTTTTAAAACCGGTTTTTTGTGTTTAAAAAACCCGGTCTATTCGACATTCGAAAATTTAACATTTTGAAAAAACCGACAGCACATTGACTGAAAAAACCGGTTTAAAAACCGGTTGGAAAACCGAGTCGATCACCCTAGGTTAAACATGCCAAAAACTAAGCATACTTCAGAAAAAGTGATATCAGTACTTTAGTGATCACTTTTGACTTTATTATTTATTAGTAAATAAACAAATTCATTTTTAGAATTCTAAGGCATTCTTTGCAGAATGGTAATGTTGTCATACAAAAAAAAAAAATCGTCATCAGTGAGAATAATCAACTGCGGATTGTGTTAGGTCTATATGTTTTATTTTATACTTTTTCCCCATACTTGATTGGATCGGAACTTATCAAAAGTCTATTAAATATATCTTTGTTTGATTTTTGTCTACTACATTTTCGTGAAAAATTTTTCCGGTAATTTTTGAAATCTTTTTTTCTTGATTCTTGATTGTCTCAGAAAGTTGGCCATTTCGTAGAAGAGCATGTTTTATAATTTCTGGGCCGTGAATAAAAAACTTGTGGAGGATAGGAGACATACAATACCATGGATATTTATCAACTTAGTATCTGGCTGTATTGTTCGCATAGTTCCTGAATTTTTCAATATTAAATACCAAGTACCAATATAAGACACATCACTTTGTAGAATATAAAAACATTACATGAAATAATGTTCACTTTAACTGAGTTCGACTGTATTAAGCAGTAAAATTATTTTTTTTATTTAAAATAATTGTACAAAACAATAACAAAAAACAATAGTGAAATAACAAAAAATAAAACAAAGTAAAAAAATAAAAAAAATCTGCACTTAACCTGTTTTTGGTTTGGAGCAACTTGAGTTTTTTCACAAAATGTAAATTTCTAAAATCGAGCAAAATATGCGCAGGATTTTATTTCAGAATATTTAAGTAGACAATATGTAATATTTTTCAGACAATTTTTCAGAACAAAAGTCTTGTTATATTTTTAGTTACATTCCATGAAATTTGAAAATTAGTGCATTTTTGGACTATTTTCAAAAAAATAACAAAAAATACCAGGACAAAAAATAATTTACAAATTTTTGTATAAAAGTAAACTCAAATACCTGTAGTTGATGATTCCATTTTAAAATTTTTCTTTAAAGCACTTTTTATTAAAGAAAAATTCACCGAAAGTTCATGAAAATTTAATTTTTTGCTCTTTTCTTAAAATATAAAAAAATGTTGAACTTTGACAGCTCAGTACTCAAAAACCACGCAACCTACGTTAATGACTTTTATCGTTATTGATACATAATTTTGTCTATTTTTATTCGGTACCAAATTTTATTTAAAAAAGTTAATTTTCAAAATTCAATTAAACGCCACTTTCGACCCCTTTTACCCCAACGTGCGCTGTAGAGAAGGAAAGTTGGAAGTTCTATTGGATATTTCATAAAACAATGATGAGGCATTCTTGAAGGCCTTACTATAGAAGGCTGGTTAGCATGAGCAACTGCAAAAAAAGTGTAGTGAATACGGAAAAAAGGTGTGTAGAATTGAAGAAAAGTAGGTTAAATATCAAACAACAAAATTATTAGTCAATTCAAAAGAAATTTTAGTTAATTTTTCGTAAATTAGTTGAATTGACGAAAAATTTAATTAGTTAATTAACAAATTTTTGTCAAATTGAATAAAATATTATTAATACAAACGAAACTTTTTCTTCATATGGAAGAATTTTTATTCAAATTAACCATTATTTTAATTAATTCAAGTTAACAATCCTTTTCTTCAAATTTAATACGTTTATTAATTTTTACTATTGAATTTTCTTCAATTTTACACACATTTAGTCAATTTTAAAATATTTATTCAAATTGAAGAATTTTATTAAATTTTAATAGAATAAAATTTCTTAAAATTTATTTGTCTTCAGTCAATATAAATATTCTTAATCAGGTTGAAGAATTTTATTCAAATTTAGTAAAATATAATAGTTAATACTTAACCTGGCAATGCGCATTAACATTATTTACGATTTGAAAATTCAGACAAATAGGAAAACACAATTTTCGTCTATTTTGCTATATTTGCCTAGTTTAGCTATAAAATCGATTTTTATCTTTTACATGTAAAAGTCGATTTTGGGAGGGAAATTTACGTAAGTGATAACAGATTTTTATCTTTTTCCTCCATAAGTACTGCTTAATCTGCTCTACTTTAGTGATTCATTTTTATATTTTTTTAATATAAAGGAAATGTTAATGAAATAAAATAAAAAAATAAAAATACTTTGAATTATGACAAACTATCTAAGAAACAAAGTATAAATTTCTGAAAATGATGTCCTTCGATCGGGTGTATGGATTATATTCTTTTTTTTTTTTTGCGAACTAATTGATTTTTATATAAAACCACACACACATATATATATAATTTCAAAGAACAGCATTTTTTCTTACTTATTGAATATGTTAATTTTATTAACATATATGAGGATTAATCAAAAATCACTTTAGTAGTTGACGTAGGTAACTTGGCCAATTTATCAAGAATTTTATATGGAACTATTTCTGATTTAATTATTAAATAAATTATAAAAAAATTGTAAAAAAAGTTGTTCTGTTTAATATTGAGATTAGGATCCTAATATATGTATTTAAAGTAAAAAATAAATAAAAATAAAATAATATATAATCGGCCTAACCCTATAATACCCCAAACACCCATGGTAGTGTAGAGTATAATTATCGAGACAAAAGTTGCAGGAGCAACATAATAAAATACCTAATTATTAGCTTTTATTTATTTTTTTTTTATTTACATTTTGTCTAAATAAATAATATAAAAATAAAAAAAGTAGTAATTAAATTACCAATTCACTAACTACATGTAATGCCTAAATTCGCCGTTAGTATTTTGTTAAACAAGACATTTTCTCTAAATTCATAATCAAACCCATATATAAATTGCCAATTCACTAACTACATGTAATGCACAAATTCGCCGTTAGTATTTTAGTATAATTTTTTTTTTTGGCACAGATGATGCATACATTACAACAAATATTCTCATGAAATTGAAAACAGCACATAGCAGAATGTTAAATGAAGAGATCAATCAAGTGGTTAATACGCGTGCCTACAAACCAGAAGGTTAGAAGTTCAAGCCCAGCTGAAGACATCGATGGAAAAAAATATAAAATAAAAATATCAGAAAATTCTTAAATAAAAGTAAATTAATAAAATAAAAAACAACAATTACTTATCAGGGAAATTAATTTTTTTTTTTTCAACTTTTTCGTCCCAAATACTAGAGTTTTTGTACTACTGAAAATACTAGTGACTTGTTATGCTGATAGTGCTAGTTTCTTACGATTAGTTCAATGTGTAGCATCATGTTACATTCGAAATTACTAGAAAAATGGTACCATCCAAACTACTAGTGAATAGTAATGCAGTTAAAAGCATTGTGAGTGGTTTGAAGAATAACTAGTGGTAGTTCTTAGTGGCTAACGAATTCGACGTAACGGAACTAGTTCGTCGAACTGCTAGGTACATGTATACTTATGTTTGTGTGTGTTTGCATACAGAGAAATTTCCCAACCCTCTGTGGCATACTGCAGACAGATTAAAAATGTCGCTGGCTGTCGTATTTACTACTATGTATTAAGAGAGTTTTCTGAAGGACGTTAACATATTTACGAGTATGTTCTTACATAAATACATTCATATACTCGTATATATGTATAGTATATCTGTATATGAAAAATAAGAATGAATAAAATAAACAGCGGGAAAAAGAAGTACAAAAGAGCCCTTCGGAATTATCTTTTGAAAACTTATTTTGGAGCCAGAACGTGCCATTAGAGTCAAGACCTTACCTTCTCCATGCCAAAAGAACCAAGTAAACAAGAATTGGCGCTTAAATTAATCGGTTCTTTTATTTGCAATGCTATTGAAAAATAATGAAATTTTATTTTATTAAATAATAATAATTAAGACTACCTCCTCTAACGTCACTTAAAATATGACTAAATGGTTTTGAGTTCTTTATAATTCAGATTTAATTATATTTCTGTACGTAATGAGACATCCATCCATTAATAATTGAGCGATTATACATCTTCTACTTAGTGGAGAAGAAGTACATAGGGTGAAGGGTTTTACAAAGGCCTGATCATTGAAGGACTTTCACATTTTCCCGCTAGGTGGATGCAATAATAAACATTGTATTATTTATTGATTTTGTTAAAAAGTCTATTAAACAATTACAAACGTATTTAATAGGGTATTCACTCGAATAACCTTTGTTCGATTAATCAACAAATTAAAATCAAATAGTCGTTTGGCAATCAACATTTTCGAGTAAAAATGTATGCGATAAAATTATGCCGATTAATCGAATAATTCCAGCAAAAAAGTATTTTGAAAATTTAATTTCTTTAATAGTTTCAAATAAGTTTTAAGCTACTCATAGACACATACTGCAGAGAGCTACTGCTTACTTGTTTTTAATTGTCTTAATTACATGTGTAATTTTTTTGGAACAAACCCTAGAATATATTCAATGGATATTGTTCATCATAATTTCATAATTACACGCAAAGAAAAAACATGATTTCGAAATGCTCGCGGAAATCAAGTGATGTTCCTAAGTAGTTTATATGGCTAACACAATCAAATTATTGTGTTTTAGACTAAGCTGAATCAATTATTTTTTGTTCTGATCATTTTAACATATGATACTTTGTAATAATATAAAGTCGGTGTACTAAAAGAATAATATGTTTCATAGTAACATATTATTTCAATGAAATATTTGTATGTAATATTTTAATGCGAGGGGTGACAATAATATGCTCGTCTTTATTGTTATCTCTCTTTCGAAATAATTTACTCATTCAGTAATGAAATCTTAAATGTGACGGACGTAAAGTGAAGAAAAACGTTTAAAAAAGTTCACAAAATTTGTATTAAAAAACTTTATTATTATTTTTTAATAACGAGAGTGTTGACGGAGCAAATCATCAATGGCCACATTTCAAATTGGAAATATTTTTCGGTAAGTACAATAAATATCAATAATTCAGTGCGGTCAAATATAAAAATAATAATAAAAAAATGTATTTCTACAATTTTCTTTTAGGTGTGTGAATGTGAAGATGAATTTTCTTGAACGAAATCGTCCAGTGAAGGCTGTGGTATTTGTTTTTTAATTATTTTCTATTTGCAAAATTTAAATTAAAAAAATAATAATAATAAATAAAAATACATTTTAACCGTATGCATAGTATTATGATTGGGGGTATTATAATATTTAATATAAGGATCATGTTATATTTATGCAGTATGGTTGTGAGGACTATCACATATAAATGTTATGATTGTGAGGTCCATATTATATTAATATTGGATAGGACAATATTATGTTCACAAAAGGGTATAATAACTGATATGATTGAGGGAATCATAAACCTAAACATTAATGATAGTTACCGATTATGATTTGACCAACCATGTTTTTTCTTTGCGTGTACATCTGAAAACCAAGTTAAAATCTGAATCGAAGGTGTTTATAGAAAAAAATACATACAATACTGTAGGTGTCAAATGGAGAATTATTAAATATCTCCAAAAAATATTTTTATTTAAAAAGTTTATTTTTCAATCGAATAATAACTAATTAAATGACTCGGGGGGGTACTTCGGTAATTTTAAATGCTATATAGTATCGAAAAATTTACGATTGTATCAACTTTTCCATCACGGAGTCCAATTCTTTCAATTTGCTCAGCAAATAATACTCTCTTCACACATATAAATTAGTTCTGTAGAAAATTCTTCTAATCGATAGGTTTTTGACAGCTGAGTTAGTTTTTTGAGAGCTGTGAGAATAGGATTGAATTTTCTTTCCTTTCAAATAAAAAAATTTCCTTTCTCCAGCTTACTTAATTGCATATATATAGCTTCCAAGAGTGCAATAACGTAAGTTATTAACTGCGTGCAAAAGAAATTCTATCCTTACTAAAGTGCTACGGGGAAGCACTAAAATCCATACTATGCATCTCGCACACATGACTTTGTCAGTTAATAAAACACCTTATAAATAAGTACACAGAAAAAATTATTACAGTCTTTTTTACAATTAACTCAGTTGTTTAATTTTGCATCAAAATTTAATAAATATGTTCAAGAAAAAATAAAATAAAAATAAAATTTTGGTATGATTTTTTTTCCTATACACATTTTTAATTTATTCAATCACCTACTTGATTGATTTAATTAATTAATTAATTGGGAATTTTTTTCCGTTTTGTATTTTTTATAGTTTTTAGTAATTGATATAATCATTTTGGTGAGAGGTGCAAATTTAAACAAGTTTATAATTGAATGAATTATTTTCATATAGATTTGTTAATTGGTGACTTTTTTCTGTGTATGTATAGTATGCAAGTAAAAATTTCACATTGTTGCAGCAATTGAGCAATATGCAGATTACACCTGTTCTTAACATATTTTTTTGTCAAATGGCTCTAATTTTGCTCTTTAGCGCTCAAAACTAGCCGATGAAATATTTTAACTCGATCGCATAATGGGAGCCCATACCTGAAATCGTGACATTGTAGAAATACAGAAATATATACGTATATGTATGTTGGTAGCACTGTCAGCTATAATGATAGCGGTCACTTATTGTTTAATTTAGTGAAATTGTTGTTTGTGTTTAAATCTAGATGGTAGACATATGTATCTAATTTTAATCTCCAAACAAAGTTTGAGCTTTAGTTTGATATATACATCAAAAGCCGCACAAAAATTTAAAAAAATTCCCTAGACATCGTTAAGAGGTCGCAACATTCAGAATATCTTACTAGGAGTTGTGTTAACACAAACAAGGCAACAAAAAATATTACATCGCACTTGCCAATAATGTAAATATACAGTAAAAGCTCCCTTTGCGGACAGCTCCCATATGCGGACAGTTCCGATAGACGGACAATTTTTTAGGTCCCATGGTTTAGGTGGCATTTTTAGAATAAATTAATATCCGCTAGGCGGACGCGGATACCTGTTTTTAAAGAAAACATCTCTCGTAGGCGGACAAAAATAATAAACGGTAAAAGAAGTGTACCAAATATTATATAATGAAATTATTCTTATTTTCATTTTTGTCTGTGTTTGCATTCATATTTCATCTTTATTTACATTTTTTGAAGTAAACTTAACTTTTTGCTGGTTTTGAGAAAAAACTATTTTTTTTTTTTAATTTAACTTTGACTTTTTACACTTGATTTAAAATTCTTCATACTAGAAAAGAGAAAATGAATCTTAATCCCTAAAAACAGATGCTGTTCCAGTTATTTATGTCCTGATTTTGTTATAATGTAGTCTTGATGAGAACACAATGGCGACAGATTCCTACAAATCTTTACAATTTTTTGAACAAAGGGCATAGAAATTCTGCACAACAAGCAGGGCGACATTGTCATCAGTCATATAAAAAAAAGCAATTGTGCGCAGCTTAAGATCGAGGTCAGGCTACCAACATAATTTTCCCAAGTTAATCCTGTCGTTTTGAAATGGAGTTACATGCCAATGATGACTTTGTTGTCAAACTTGTCCTCAACATGCTTTTTATTTTTAAAATTTCGTGGAAAAATCCTTAGTAAAAATGCTGTTAAAAGAAGTCTGACCTTTTTTCGCGTAAAAAATGACTAAATTTAGAAAGTAAATTTAGGAAAATGGAATGAAGACGGAGAGAATCGAACTGTAGCCATAAATTCCATAGAATAAATTTCATAAAATTGTAATTTATTGCAAATAATGTCCAAATGAAAATGCAAAACGTCATTGCCGCAGAAGCAAAAGAAAAAAGAAATCACAATTTTTAAGTTTTTTTGCTTTAAAATTGAGCAAAAATAGATAAATCATAAAACACCTTTCAAATAAAATGTTTCTTATATGTAACAAGATTTACGATTGTTTCGTTCATGAAGTTAAAGTTACGATTATTTGACTTTTATCAGTACTGATGTAATTTTTGAAGATATGAACATGAAATTTTTGTATAAATGTACCTTGGATCAGTACATTATAAACCAGTAAATAAAACCAACATTTCATTTTTAAGTGGTTACGACCTTTAGCATTTTATTTGACGATCTATATCGTCACCGAAAATGCATAACTTTACAGGAGGCACAAAAAACTTTCTAAAATATAACCGAATTGTCCTACAAACAAGATTTTTGGGTTATTACATCCTTAACTACTGCATAATATATAGATGATGAATATCTTTATTTTTATTAAATATTTTTTAAGTTATGTGGTTTACGTTTTTCAAGATTTCAATTTGCGGAAGCCAAAACAACGTAACATCAATACAAATTTTAGAAAAATTGTAATTAAAACGATTTCTGATAACTTTCACTCCAAAATTTTAATAGCCAATTCGTAAAAAAAATATAATTTTTTTTTTTATTTTTTATTTTTTTAACGAATGTGATGTTACTTTATTTTGACTTAAGAAAATTATTGCTTTCGTTAATATAATCGTAATTTTTTGAGCTACAAGTTTTGTGATCACACGTATTTTGGAATAATAAACTATATTTCATCAAAAACACAAATTTGAAAATTTTGATGTTACGTTGTTTTGCATTTTCGTTGACGATATGTATAAATAAGAATATGTATATTTAAAAGTTAATTCATTACAATCAATCTTGAATGTTGGAATAAAAATATATAGTGCGGAATTATCCTTTGTAAAAAAAAAAAATATGTACCATATCCCATAACGGACAAAATCAGCGTGACGGTCGCTGTCCGTCTATGGGAGCATTCACAGTATATTTAAAAATGATCAGTTTTTAATTCTTTCTATGTGTTAAATTTTACTAAGACCCGTTATTATAACTTTCCAATAACTAAAGTTAGGATGTTATCGTTCACTTTAACTGTTTTTGGCTGTTATAAGTATAAGTTAAGCCAATAGTGACCAATAAGTTAAAGGTAAGAACATCTGACCATTAACTTTTATCGGAAGGTTTATGTATTCAGAGCTGCCATTTTTTCTGCTTTATACAATAAATAAATACAATCTTTATTCCGCTGTAGTTTTTAATAATTTTTCTGTCTATATTTATATTTGTTCTGGCGTTGTCTTTTAGTTAGCTTAAACTCATTTATTTTAAAAATTTCTTTGTTTTTTATTTGTTTATATTTCCGTTAGTGGCAGTTACGTTCAAATAGTACATGTTGCCACTACGTTAAGTGGCCAAAAGTAATAGGTTTTTGCTTTGGTATTGCCGTATTATCAAAATTATAAAATTTACCTTAAAACCAAGTTGTAATAACCAAAAGTAGATAAAGCTCACTTTATCGTTTACTTTAGTTTATCTTACCTTTAACTATATGATACCTTATAGGTAGGTTATAATAACGGCCATATTCCATTTAAAACCAACCAGCTGATTTTCTCACCTATTCCGAATTTAATGATATTTGGTACAATCTTATATCTAACCATTTTGATGTTGAGAAAAAAGTCATGTTATACGTCATATTAAATGTAATTTTGATGTCTTTAATATGACATCTCAATAAATCTTATATAATAAATACTTTGAAAGATATTTGTAATTTTGTGTATACAACTTTGTTCATATTTTGAGCTATTTTACACTTTCAAAGCGCTATATTTCGCGAACCACTTGATGAAATTATCTGAAATTTTGAATTAGTCTTAGTTTTAACATGAATAATGATTGTACCAAATATAATTAAAATCGGAGAGGTAAAGTCAAAAATTGTAATTTTTCGTGTTGGTTTTAAATGGAATGACTAAAATTGACTTTGAACTCGTATCCATACTAATATATATTTAGTGGTTGTGGGATGTGAAAGTTGTTGATTTTTTTAAAATTATATCTATGGCTGACATGCTACATAAGTATTCATTGTCATGTCATTAGAAAACTACCTCTTCTTCATCATAATAATGATTGTCATCATCATTTTCAACATAAATATTAACAAAATTAAATCTATAAAAAGAAAAAAAAACAGGATGGATATTTTACGAGGAGCACTTTCTAATAGTTACACAATTACATGTAAACATTTTCTTTTACACGTAAAAGAGAGGAAACACAACATTCATATACACTTACACTCATATATGCAATACATGTACACGAAATAATAAAAAAAAAGAGAAAAAGAGAAGCAATTCCATTCAAAAATCTGTAGAGGTTTATTCGTTCAATACGGATAGTTTTCATTATGTATTGTTGTTGTTTGTTTTTGAACTTTTGTGTTTGTGACTAAATGTGTGTGTGATTGGTTTGTATGTGTTATTTTCATTGAGAAAAACTGAAGAGCCCGCCATTAATAAGCTTTTTTATTGTTGTATGCGTATGTGAATGTGCCTATGTTAATACATAAATGTTTATAGACAGACAGGATCTAAGGAAAGGCAAAAGTAGAATTATTATCTAAAGACAATATTTTTGAATTCTTAAAATTTATGAACGTAAAAGGAAAACTGAATGTTTTGAGAATCACTTTCACCCCACCCAAATGTTTGAAATAAATCCGCGCCTGTTCAAGGAAGATTTTTTCTTTATTGTATTATTTTTCTTTTTTATATTTGTGTGTGTTTCAAACCTCTCTCTCACTTTCATTTCTATTAGTACTTACCCGTTGTTTGATGATGTTGTTGTAAATTAACAGAATTGTGGGGCTTAATTTTGGAACACATGGAGAACATAATGTCAGCTTTTGTTATACTTTTATTTATTTATTTGTTTATATTATATTATTATTAAAAAATTTATAATATTTTATGGTTCTTTTTTTAACTTTTCAATTATCAATACCAATTATAAAATTTATGGCGTCATTAACAGGATCACTAATTACAAACTCAACATATACATATATATGTGTATACTGAGCACACATATATATATATATATATATATATATATATATATATATATATATATATATATATATATATATATATATATATATATATATATATATATATATATATATATATATATATATATATATATATATATATATATATATAAATAAGTCCTTTTTCGAAATAGAAGAACATAAATGATAGTTGATTTTTGTCAGTGTTTGTGTACACGTACATACATACATATGTATGAAAGTTTTCGATTGTGGTATTGATGGCGACAACGATGTTGAGTGAGGTTCCTAATAATGTGATGAGTCTGTTATGTCCTGGTATTACGATTGTTTCGTTCGGTCTTTGTTTCAATGTATTCTGGCTTAGAGACACTCTTGACTTGATTGTTAATCAAAAGATAAATAACCATGCTAGCAAAGAAAAACTCCGTCTGAAAATTTCCAAATAAATGTATATTATTGTAGATATGGAGGTATTTCCTCTTGAACATTTTACAATTTGTTAAAGAAACTTGCACAGCAACAAGAAGAATAATTAAAACAAAATGGGGACAACAAATAATTTCATTTTTATACGTTATATTCTCGTATGTATAGATAAATATGTATGTATGAATATGTGAGTTTATTATTATTGCAATTTTTTATTATTATTATTTTTTTTTTTTAATTATATTTAAAAAAAAAGTAATAAAGTCGTCTGTTGTAGTTTAGAGAATAGTATACTTAAGTTTTTTTACGATAAACCTAAAAGAACTTTTAATCATACTTTTTTATTGTTTCGCTACTTAATCTCTATAATAATTTACTAAATTTATTACGATTTTTATAGTTTTAAATAAAATTGTAGAAAGTATTCCGATAAGTATGTACATATATGTATATACATGTATATGTATTTCTTATTCCTTTTGATTTTCTTTTGTTATAATTTAAAATTTTATTGATGGATATTTTTAAGAGATTTTCGAGTATTAAATTTGCAAAAACATCATTTTCCGTAATATTTCATAAGAATGTTACATTTCACTTTTAGGTTATTAAGGGAATTTTTGTTGATTGATTTGCAATATTTTTTTTTTTTAATTCATATATTCCCTTACACTTACACACACCTCAATTTAAGTTAACGGCCGAGATTCAACTGATGGATACTGTAAAAGTGATTGTCTGACAAACCCTACAAGAGATGCTTAGTACTCCTACTCGCAGTTGCTGAGCTGGTAAGTTCAGCGTTGGCAGAAAAATTTAAAAGCTTTAATTTCACTTTTTTCAAAACAGGGAAGTTATCCTAATGAATCTGAGCGTATAATTTTTTAATATATCTATATATATATAAAAGAGTAACGTGACTGACTGACTGACTGATTCATCATCCCACAGCCCAAAGGGCTGAAGCTAGAGAAACGAAATTTGGAACGTAGGTAGGTCTTCCATCATATAGATCCACTAAGGCGGGATTTTTTGGAAATTCGAATTTTTATGGGGTAAAAAAGGGTAAAAACGGATAAAATCGGTAACTTTATATCTCCTAAACTAATGGAGATACAAAAAAGTTGAATAGTTATCGTTATTCATTTAAAAAATAATTGGACAGGTGTCTTTGAACCATATGTATCTTTGAAACCAATCAACATACAGATAAAATTTATGTCGTATTCATAACTTAACAAAAAATGGGAAATAAAAATTTGGTACTTTTTAGAAATTCAAACGTTTAAGGGTAAAAATCGTACCTATTTTTGGTACTTTTTTCATAAAACCTTTTTTTTATATTTATGGAAATATTCATATGAGTATTTTAATATGGGATACCACTACAATTTAGAAATTTATTGGAATACAATTTTTGATACTTCGATGGGTGAAAAAAAGTACCAAAAAAAGGGGTAAATGCGGGAAATTACATTTTATTCGAACTTAATAATGAATTTTCAATTACATTAAACATAGAAACATGAAATTAAGAAAATGTAGATAGGAATTCACAAGAGTGGAATTTGTGGTACTTAAAGATACGTGGTCCTGTGGGTAAAAATTCAAGAGGATAGACTTTGTGGTACTTTTTTCTTCTTCTATTGGTACTTTTTTTAGTTTTCTGTAATATTTAACCTAGAAACATAAAAATAAAAACGCATTTTCCGATGTTGGAAAGAATTCACAAGGGTGGACTTTGTGGTACTTTTTCGTTCTTCTAATGGTACTTTTTGAATTTCCTATAATTATGAACCTAGAAACATGAAATTAGGGATATGTGGTCCTTAGTTAATGAGAATCCATAAGAGGGGACGTTGTGGTACTTTTTTGCTATTTTAATGGTAGTTTTTTGTTCTTCTAATGGTACTTTTTGAATTTTCTATAATATTTCAAGTAGAAACATGAAATTGAGTATGCATGGTCCTATGTGAGAAAGAATTCACAGGAGGGATCTTTGTGGTACTTTTTTGTTCTTCCAATGATTCTTTTTTAATTTTCGATAATATTTAACCTAGAAACATGAAATAAGGATATGTGGACCTAAATGAATGGGAATCCATAAGAAGGGACTTTGATGTATTTTTTTTCGTTCTTCTAATAGTACTTCTTGAATGTTCTGCAATTTTGATCTTTAGAAACATAAAATTGAAGATGTAAGGTCCTAAGTGAATCAGAAACCTTTAAATGGATTTTGTGGTCCTTTTCCTTTATTCTAATATACTTTTTCGTGATTCTGATATTTATTTTTCATTATTCTAAAATTATAAACCTGAAATTAAAGAGATATTGTTATTTATGGATGACATAACACCATTATTAAAAATGTTCTCAAGGGAGTTAAGAATCTTAGTTTAAATTTATTATATAGTATGGTTTTTATATAAAATTTCCGCTAACGAAGCGGGTTTGCAGCTCATATATATATAGCGTAAAAAGAAAAATTTTATAAAATTTTTTAGTTAAAAATCGAGTTTTTAACAAAAAAATATAATTTTTAGTGAAAAAACGATTTTTTATGGAAAAATCGGATTTTAGTAAAAATTTTGCTTATTAGTAAAAATTTCGATTTTTTATGAAAAATCTTATTTTTGCTGTAAAATTATGTTTTTAATAAAACATTTTGTAATACAAAAATTTAATAACAAATTTCATTTTTTTAAGAAATCTATAAATAAAATAATAATAATAATTTTTAACAGAGTTAATAAACATGTTATTATGTTATTTTTTATTTCCATTTAAATTTAAACAAGCGCGAATTATATTCGGCCCAGCCGACTCTATATACCCACCATCAACTTTTTCAAATTTTACGTTATAAGGGAGGAGGCGGTAGACGGGGTAGTAAAGTGGGCGGACCACTCCCATTTTTTGTTTCCGAGTTTACATTGGTCCTTGAACTATTTAAACACAATTTCGTTGATTTTCACCTTATATGGGAGGTGGGCAGTAAAGTGGGCGGACCACGCCCATTTTTGGTTTCCTAGTTTATATCGATCCCCGAACTGTCGTACATGCGAGCTGTCGTACATGCTTTTGTTGAAGAAATATCAGCAGTAAAGTAAGAAACGGACACCCTGTGTTTCTAGTTTTTAGCCCATAACTTTGCCCATTTTCAATCCCAAACAAATCTTATATAGGACAAACATTTGTGCCAAATTTCGTCCCCCTATGTTGTCCCGTTCGAGCCCTATCCTGCTTTCAACAGACGGACAGACGGACAGACGGACGGACATAGCTAGATCGACTCAGAATCTAACCAGGACCCAGAAAATATATACTTTGTGGGGTCTTAGATGATTCCTTCGACATGTTATACACGGAATGACAAAATCAATATACCCCCCATCTTTTTGATGGTGGGTATAAAAAAAATAAATAAATTAAAAATGTGTTATTTAAAATAACATATAACAAAATAATTCAAATAATATACTTTGTTAATTGGGTAAATGAATGAAGGGACTCCTGTATTATTAAATAAATATGATTTAGGAAAACATCAAGATACATATTAATTTGTAAATATGTTTTTTTATATGTGTAAGTGTTTGCAATCCTTGCATAACTGACAACAGCAGACATATTTAGTGTCCTTCAATTAAACAATTTGTATGTTTTTGTTGCCTCTGAGTAGGTTGCATACAAAACATTTCTCATCTATCTTACGTGCGTTAGCTGCTCAGCTTTAGCGGCAACGACCCGAAAACATATGTTGGTACAAAACAAGCTCCTACACATATACTTATATTAACATACATTACATATATAAGGCAAACAAAGTAAAGAGAGCAAGAGAGTGAAAGAGAGAGAGAAATGATAGAGAACGCCGTAATAAGGAGGATAATTACAAAAATTTTAACATAAAGTCCTAATAGTAACATTTTATTTTTATAACAATAATCACTAATAACTAATATATGTTTGTATATAAATATTATATTATTATAAATATTATAAGTATATTATATTTAGAACACATGTTCATATATTTATGTATATGTATTACTTTGTATTAAAAAAGTCAAAAGTTGGACTTGATTTATATATTCGAAAATAATTTTTTTTAACAATTTTAACTTTAAAATATTAAATTTGAATTCATATAAAAATCAAACCATAGCTTCACTAATATGTACATATATAATAATGTGTTCTGAAGGACTTGCGTTGTCGCCCTTTTCAGACAAATATTACTTTTTTAAAGTTTGCCTCTAAAATCGTGTAATTACAGAGCTTTTACCACCTTTTTCAACAAAAGTTTTCTTATTAGAGCTTTTTTATACTCTTAGGAAAATGAGAGAGTAAAACTAAGAATATTATTTGTTTTCTTTGTATTCGACTTTGACCGCAATTCATACTTTGAATCATTTTTAAAAATTTTTTTGTCTGACTGTGTGAGCGTATATGTAGTATGTGAATTTTATGGGTATTTTCCGAGTGCGGGTGTGTGTTTGTGTAAGTAGGGGTTTATCATTTTGGTAAAACATATACATACATACATATAACCTTTATCTGTAAGTAGGTTATATATCCACATTTATAAACATCTTGCAGATACAACTCACATAGATTTTTATGTTTGTTCACACCAATACAGATATATACATGTAATATACATATGTATATATTAGGAATACAATAAAAATATTCCAACACCTTCATTGAAGATATAACGCTTCACAGTTGGCCCTGTCTTTAAGACATCCTCGAGGATGGGTTCACGATCATGTTAAGTCCTTGACGACATTTGTAGGACAGCTAGAGCAATTCGTCGACGACTTTTTCAAACAAGTGTCGCGAAAATCGTACACGATTAAAAGAGAGACAATGTCGCCCATCTTGTCGTTAGTAAAACTGCAATAATAGAAGACAACATGTAAGATGTTGTCTTTAATATTGTATATTGTCACCTATGTTTATGACAAAATGCAAGACTTTAACGCTTATCTTGTCGTTAACGATGATTTTCTTTGAGCTGTCGTTAAGAAAACTAATAAAATAGGGGACATATCTTGCATAAATCGTCAAAGACCATTTTGCCAACTGGGTTATGTTACGTACATAAGTATGTACATAGGCATGTGTACATATTTATAATAATTTTAACGAATATTATTATTTGTTTAATTCAATTCTTAAAAAATGTCTCCTTTGAAAGTGAAAGCATTAAATTACAGACAATTCTTTATAATGCACAATAAATGTGCAATAAATTTCAATCGAATACGATAATTTTTCATTGATTTTGCAGAATACTTCAAAGGAATATTTATGTATTTAATACAATACCGTATTCCTATAGCAACCATATTTTAAAATGGATAAATAACAAAACATAGATTTAAAAGAATGATGCTTCAAGATGTTACAAGTAAAATCATGTTAGTATTATTTGTTGGTTTCGAGTAAAATTGTGTCATGGTCAGGATGATTGGTCGCTCCACCTTGGGCACATACATACATACCAGTTTATAATTAATTCATTCTGCATGAACTAGTACTTTTTACTTTAAGTTATACAATATATTTATTCAATTTTTTTCTCCGCTTTAGCTTTTGATATATATTGCCAGCAGTGAGCTGGGTTTATTCACATACAAGTCCGCAATGAGAATTTACTTATTATGTATTTTATATTTTTTTTTTTCAGAAATTTTTGATCCTAAACGTATACAATGAGAAAAAATTTGTATAATCTAAAATCATATCTGGGACTTGTGGTTTTTAGAAACTAACCTCCAGTTTTTATAAAACGAACGAAAAATTAATTTCAAATTGTATGGAAAACAGCAAATAAATTTGAAATTCATTTGCTGTTTTCTATATAAATTGTCGGGACGATTTTTTTTCCATTGTAAGGGGCATACTTATTATTTTTCAATTATATTATTATATTATTCATACGCTAACATTGCTAAATTTGCGGCCATAATCATATTTATTTATACACTAGCTTTTAAACTTCCTACACAATTAAATTTTTGTTACTAACACATACTAAGAGTTAGGCACTTTTTCACCAACACACTCTTAGAGTTAGGTACTCCTGCCAAAGAGTCGGACTACTTGTATATACTTTGGTAACTAGTATAGAAACTGACTCTCTTTTTTAGTAAACCTATTCACATACATATGCTGTGTGAATTCAACACACTTGAGAGAGACCTAAACAACAGAAAAAATTAACAAAATTATCCTTTAAAACAACGGTTCTCAAATGGGGGTCCGCGACCCACAAGGGGTCCGCAAGGGTATTCATGGGGGGTCGCGAAATCATCTTGAGAAATATTTTTTAACACAAAATTTTTTAATGTAATAATAATTTAGAAATTTATATAAAAATTCGAATGAATGCTTGAAACTATTCAGAAATGGAATTAAATACAAAAGTAAACATTATTTTATAAAATGAGATCTTTTAGGAAACATAGTTCACTTTTATTTGAGTAAATCAGTTTTTGACATGAAACCCTAAATTTTTTTCAATCATAGAATAATATCTGTGCAAATAGATTGTTAAAATTTGCTTGAAAGATGCGGTGCGACTTCTTAATGCTGAGTGATCAAAACTTTTATTTCTCAGAGAAATTTTCGGGCTATAACAATAACATTTTTTTAAAAGACTTTATAATTTGAAGACGGAGCAATTCTTTTGTTATGAATAACGATATTTAATATTCCATATTTATGTATTTCAAAAGGAGTTAAAAAAGTAACTCAAATAAATTTTAATTTGATTTCAAATCATTTTTGAAGAAATACAGATCCGTTTTTTTGGGTCCGAAGCCCTAAAAATATTAGAACAATTTTCATCAACATACATTTTAATGTGAAACTATCTCCTTTCTTATACAAAGATCTCATGAAGCAAAAACAAGGAACTGAAAAAGTAATGAATATAACATTGTGTTGTAATTGGTAGGATGTTCTTTTATACTTCGTCTGCATTGCTTTTGAAGTACATTTCTTAAAACCATGTGTATAAATAACATTTTTTAATAAAAATTCAGTTTTATTCTTATTAAAATATAATAAATGTTTTAAAATTAGCGAAATTTTAATTTGTAGAAATTATTAACTTTTTTTTGGCGTAAAAATTCATTTACTTTCACTTTTTTAGAAGTAATTATAAGGAACTTCAAAATAAAGTTAAAAATATGCGCTTAGTTCTACTTTTGAAGTGGTGAAAATGTTCTTTTTTAGAAGCACTTAATCGTTTTTATGTTGGGTTATTTTATATTTTTAAGCCAATAAAAGTTGTTGTGGGTCGCGCTACCATTGATATGCCAAAAAGGGGTCGCGAAGCAAGATCTTGTGAGAACCCCTGCTTTAAAATAACATTTGCAGCACATTCTTTCATACACATATAATATTTTATTATTTTTTTAAACACTTTTATCACATTTTAATTTCCGGCACGTTTTTATTTTTTACAAACGAGAAAAATATTTTTTTTACTATTTTTGACATTTTCTTATTGGCTGTCGAATTTTAAACTAAATAAAAACAGTTGCAATTTTTGGTATTAATAATGTAATAGATTTTACAATAATTTATATTTTTGTTGATATTTAGCAACAAAAATATAATAATTAAATCATTATAAATACAATAGACGTTAAAATCTTTTATATTTGTTGAGAAATATAAATATACATGTAAAAGAAAAATTTAATAATTTTTTAATACAATTTTTTGCAACTTTGTGCACTTATGAAGTGTGGTGAATGTGAATTTTACACCAATACATATAAATAAAATTTTACTAACACATTCTTAGCGTTACGTACTTTTGATTAATGCGTGATGTACCAAATGAGAGACTTTCCGTACTAGTTCTTATACTATGTTACCTCTTCTAATCCGATAACTAATATTTACTTTATATGGTGGCTAACACTCTCCCTGGACCTGTCCGCCCTATTTGAAATTTCATATGAAAATTAATTATTGTTAAGACTCTTTTAGATATGAGAAAATTAATACTTGCTTTGTATGGAGGCTTCCTCTTCCCCTGGCCCTAACCGTCCTTTTTATATTTTATCAATGCCAAATGAAAAGAATGTAGTCCGATTTTCGATTTTACGATCAACTTTTTTCATTTCGATATCAAAATCGATAAATCGGTCCCCAAAATCGATTTTATTTTGAAGTAGATTTTTTTTATTGATAAATTCAAAAGTGTATCAAAAACAACTAAAAATTAAAAAATAAACATATAAAATGATTTCAACTATTCAGGTCACAAGCAATACATGTATAAAAGCTATGTATATAAGAAATCTGTGAATATTTAATTTATCCATCAAACCAATCTTCTTCAGAAAGGCTTTGTAAAAAAGCCTTACATTTAAATCAATGTTCACTACTAAGCTTGTTTTTTTGTTGGGTTATTATAAGGCTTTCCTTCAAGAATAGACGTTCACACGGTACTGATATTCTCGAGCTATTATTTCATTAATAATTGGGATAAATTGTTTTATTATTAATTTTTTTTTTCCTTCAGATGATTTCAATCGTCTGTTTTGCCAAATGCCCAGCTAGGGATGATATGTAACAATACTAAGATATTTTGCGAATTGAATATTGGGATTTTTTAACTTTCTCTTTTCTTAAAACATTGGAAAACTCGACTTGGGGCCATTTTTAAATTTCACTTTTACTCCTTAAATGTTCAGCGCCAAATTATGTTAAAAAAGTAGACATCAAACGAGATTAAAGCCAAATGATTTTTTTTTTCTGCACGCAATTCAAACATTTTTCCGACGTCGTAGAGAAATTTACCGAATTTTTAAATTTTTATATTTTTTATTCCTTTGTAGATCATCATAGAACTGATTTAACATAACTTTATTATTAACAACAAAAAAATAGGCAATTTATAAGATTTTTATACCCATCATCAAAAAAAATGGGGGGTATATTGATTTTGTCATTCCGTGTGTAACATGTCGAAGGAATCATCTAAGACCCCACAAAGTATATATTTTCTGGGTCCTGGTTAGATTCTGAGTCGATCTAGCTATGTCCGTCCGTCTGTCCGTCTGTTGAAAGCAGGATAGGGCTCGAACGGGACAACGTAGGGGGACGAAATTTGGCACAAATGTTTGTCCTATATAAGGTTTGTTTTGAGATTGAAAATGGGTAAAATAAATAATAAACAAAAAAGTTATGAGCTAAAAACTAGAAACACAGGGTGTCCGTTTTTTGCTTTCCTGCTGATATTTCTTCAACAAAAGCATATACGACAGCGAAATTTTGTACGTATAGTTCGGGGATCGATATAAACTAGGAGACCAAAAATGGGCGTGGTCCGCCCACTTTACCGCCCACCTCCCATATAAGGTGAAAATCAACGAAATTGTGTTTAAATAGTTCAAGGAACAATGTAAACTCGGAAATAAAAAATAGGCGTGGTCCGCCCACTTTACCGCCCCCTCCCATATAACGTAGAATTTGAAAAAGTTAATGGTGGGTATATAGATATTTCTTTCATAAACAAAAAATGGGCGTGGTCCGCCCACCTCCCATATAAGGTGAAAATCAATGAAATTGTGTTCAAATAGTTCAAGGACCAATGTAAACTCGGAAACAAAAAATGGGCGTGATCCGCCCACTTTACTACCCCGTCTACCGCCCCCTCCCTTATAACGTAAAATTTGAAAAAGTTGATGGTGGTTATATAGATTCGGCCGGGCCGAATATAATTCGCGCTTGTTATAATTGTACAAATTTTTTTTTAATTTTTTAAAACAAAATCGATTTTTGAAAGTAAATAATCGATTTCAGTATAAAATCGTTGACATAAAATCGATTGCAAACAACCGATTTTTTTCTCCTGAAAATCGAATTTCGACTAAAATCGAAATCGATTTACCATTTCCTAGTTCCCACAAAATTTGAGGGCTCATTGTTATAGTTCTTTAGATATACAATTAAGAATGTATGCTTTGTATCATTCCCCCTCTACAATTCTCCTTGGTCCTATTCGTCCCATTTTAATTCTAATTTGGGAAGTTGGAGAGAAAGGTATTCCTGTAAAATTTTAAGACTTTTGCTGTAACAGTATTTGAGCTATGCGATAATTATTATTTTCTTTTTTTCCCCGTAGGCCTATCCTCTTCATCTCAATTATAATGGATGTTAAGAAAATTATTTCATCAAAATTCAATCATTTTCATTGTATGGAAGGTACATTTTTCTATTTTTCAAAATTATTTACACAGCTTCAAAAATATGTAATTTATTTACGTTCCAGGTTGATAAAAACGCGCCAAACTAAACTTTAATAATAAAATAATAAAAAACTTAAAAGAAATAAAAAATAATAATTTCCGTAAGTAAGCTGAATAGTGTTACCAATCAGCAACTTTTCAAACAAAAATATACAGGTATGTGATGGAAAACGATTTCGAAAACGAATCGATTTTAAATCGAAAAAAATGTGTGATGTACTTATATTTTCGTTTTTGTTATTGATATCAGTTATATTTAAATCACTTTCTATTAGATTTTATTACATAATTTTTAATATTTCTCTAAAATTAATTGTTATTTTTCACTTGAGCTGTATATTCTTAATAAAAAATAGATCATTGTTGAAAAATTATTTTTGAAATCGTTCGAAATTCATCACAACTTTTCAAACCGATTCGATTTGAAAACGATCGGTTTTCATCACATACCTGCTAAATACATTTAAAATTGGGCTGAAATTTATTGGAGAGTATATTCAATCGATTTATTGTTTAATTTACATAAATAATGTAATTTGTTTATTATTTAAACCGAAATATCGCGAATACGAATTTCCTTTACCAGTGGGATGCCCAGCAGTGTTATTAAAAATGAAATTGAAAAAAGATTCGGCTGTGCCGAATCTTTGATACCCTTCACCATATTACCATCTTACTATCTTATCGACATCATATTACCATATTACCGACAAATAATAAAATTTTCGCCTTAACGTATGCTTTCATATTTTCACATACATATATAAATCTAAATTTTTTTCAAACTACGAAAATTTGAATATATATAAAAAAAAAACAATCATAGCAGGCTTTGCTTTTAGAAAATAAACAACAACAACAATTCCATATTTATTTATTTTTTTTTATGTGTGTATATACAAACTGGCTGCATATACAAAGAACAACAACAACACTGTTATTCATTATCAAGGTTTAATTTTTCTACTATAGTAGCTCTCATTTATCATGAATATCAACTACTAACAAACGCCATATTAAAAAATATATTCACTGTTTAACATTTTGTGTTCCATACTACTAAAAACTGCTGCAATATATTCATGTGATATACTAAAAATTGCAGCGTCTGCTTAAAATTTATAGTATCATACTTAAACAGCAGTCAACTTGTTTAATATGTATTTCAACCAGCAACTCGTAGTAGTTGTTCTTACACATTTTTGCCGAAAACATATTGCAATCTGTTTTTTTGCAATTTTGTGTGTAAGTGTTGAAATGTAACGTAATGTTTATGTATGTTGGTATGTACGTTTGTTTGTAGGTTAGTGTGTATGTTCGTATGTATATTTATGTTTTTAACTTTCACACAAGAAAATCTAGCAGCAATGGAATTGTAAGCAAAAAGACTGCTTAACTTGTTACTATAGAAGCAAAATCAAAACGAAAATAAATAATACTGCGCAATATGGGTTCAACAAAATTGTGCGTGCGCAACTATACAGAAATATATTTTATTTCGTGTGCAATGCTTTGCGTTTGCTGCTGCAAATTGCAGAGACGAGTAACAATTTTAGTAGTATAACGAAGTTATAGTGTGGATATTTCTAGTTGTTGTGTCTTCTATAAATGAAACATTTGTATATTTATTGCACAGTCGTAAGTGACAATTTTTTTGCTAGAACTGCATATTTAAACCTTGTTCATTATATTACTTCTGTTGCTAACTAAACTACTTGTCTTATAGGCAAAAACGTCTCTAATAGTCATTACAATGCTTAATATACATGTTTGTGTATGTATTTATGTATATTCTTAACAGATACCCAGCAGGCCACATGTCCATTAACGACACTTTCATCGATGATGTCGTCTAAATTTGTCGTCAAGAAAATGCATGTAGAGGACAAATTTGATTAAAAGTCACCTATATTGTCATCTTACCCCATTTTCGGCGACTTCAATAACAAAATATACTGAATTGTCGTACATATTTAGTTCGGTGAAAACATAAGTAAAATGTCCAGCGAGAATGTCGTGAATTAAACCAAACACACGACATGCTGCATGACTGCTGCATGACAATGTCATCAATACCTATCAGATAAATAAAAGGATTAATAAAACCATTAAAAAGTAGAGAATGTTGTAGCTAAAGTGGTAAGTGCGCTTGACTATTCAATAAGAAAGAGAGAAATTGGTTGCCTGGGTTCAAATCTCGGCGGAACCCAACTTTTTTTTCATTTATTTTTCTTAAAATGGTTGACGAAAATATACATGACACTGTCGCTCAGGTTATCGTTGATGACTTAAGTGCCCTTTGTTCGAAAATGTCACCAATGTTTGTTCGGAGCCGTCGTACATGTGTCATCGAAGACTGTGACAAATCATCAAGACATCGTCGATATTTTCTACTAGACATGGCCTGCTGGGTATGTTTTAGTTTTTAAAAATAAACAACCACAATTCCATATATATTTATTTTTGTACAGACTGCATATACAAAGAACAACAACAACACTGTTATTCATTATATTACTGCTGTTTCTAACTAAACTACTTGTCTATACAAAAAACAAAAAACGTCACTAATAGTCATTACAATGCTTAATATACATGTTTGTGTGTGTATTTATATTCTTAACAGATTTGTTTTTGGGCCATAACTCTGTTGATTATAAACGAATTTGGTTTATTAAAAAAAACGAAATTCTGTAAAAACATTTATGACTGATCTATATAAAAATAAAAATCTATAGCTTGAACAAGGGCTTCAAAAATAAAAAATTCGTTTTCCCCGATATCTCAGTTATTACTGAACCGATTTATTTAATTTTTTCAGAACAAAAATTCAGAAAATAATTTCCGAGTCCCCTTTAAAAATTCGAAGTCCCTGGTATATGTAGAGGCTTCAGAAACTGAAAACCCGGTTTCAAAAACCGGTTTTTAAAGCATATCTCCGCCATTTATAAACCGATCCTGCTGATTCAAAAAACCGAAATTTTATAAAAATATTTGTGACCGATCTGTATAAAAATAAAAATCTATAGCTTAAACCAGGGCTTTAAAAAATAAAAAATGCGTTTTGTCCGATATCTCAGTTATTATTGAACCGATTTATTTCATTTTTTCAGAACAAAAATTCAGAAAAAAATAGTCTCGGACATTTTTTTCTGAATTTTTGTTCTGAAAAAACGAAGTCCCTAGTATATACAGAGGCTTCAGAAACTGGAAAACCGGTTCTAAAAACCGGTTTTTTTTAACATATCTCCGCATTGTATGAAACGATCTTGCTGAATTCCAATAGCAAAATTCTCGAAATCATTTCCGATCGTTTGATATATATATTATATATGTCAGTTATCGGTGGGCTTCATAAACGCCATTTCAACCGACACACGGACGGACGGACATGGTCCTATCGTCATCATTTCTTACAAGGATCCCGAAAATGTAAACTTTTTTGCTCTCCGACGAAAATTGTGGGAATTACAAACGGAATGACAAACTTATATATACCCTTTACTCCTGTGATGAAGCGTATAAAAAGCAAAATAAATGGTAATAAGTCTGGATCTTTGAAACCACTGAACCGATTTAGATGAAACTTGGAATATCGATAGGAGGAGTTAGGCTTTCAGAATATTGTTGGCTATAGTGTGTAGCTACAATCCGGACCCCGCTACAGTGGGCCAAAGTTGACCACCTCGGGGTTGAAAAACATATCGGGGCTTATAACTTTTACAAATATAAACCGATTTTTGAATTCTCCTAAGCATGACAAGGAAAAAACATGATGACTGTGTGAAATTATCTCGTAAGGTTTAAAAGATATTTAACTTCAAAAAAATAAATTTCTCATTTTTAGCCTTGACTTTTTTCCGATTTTGCCCTATAACTTTTAAAATAAAACTTCTAAAATTGTTTTAAAAATATATTGAAATTCTCTATAATTTTCCTAATTATGCAAAAAATGAAAAATTTTTTTCTTATCTCAATCCGATAACAAGAAAAAATTTTTCAAAGTAAAAATTTCAAATCAGGTCTCAAAAATTGCAATTTTTTGCCAAAAAAGTATCTTTATATATTAAATTTTTTTTAAAAAGATTTTATATTTTTTGGCATTTTCTGAAATACTGGACCTTAAGAAAACGTGCAAGTGTAATTCTTAAAAGTTCTGAACGTTCACCCTACAAAACTTTTAAGAACATATTGAGCTATATAGTTTAATTCACAGAAGTACCGAAATCAACAATCAATTTTTTTACAGACTCAAAAAGTTCAACTTCTCATCCAAAATTGATTATTTTTGACCACTGGTGGATTTTTTATTACTATAATTTTGAAAATTATAGAGAATTTCAATATATTTTTAAAAAAATCTTAGAAGTTTTATTTTAAAAGTTACAGTTGGTACAGTTAGCTTTTTTTTCCTTGTCTTGCTTAGGAGAATTCAAAAATGTAAAAATATTTAAAATCGGTTTATATTTGTAAAAGTTATAAGCCACGATATGTTTTTCACCGTCGAGGTGGTCAACTTTGGTCGGTTCAGTGGTTTCAAAGTTCCAGACTTATTACCATTTATTTTGCTTTTGGCCCCACTGTGCGCTGTATATCACGAACTTTTCGGTTTAACGAACAGGCCTGATAACAATTAGGTTCGTTAAATCGGAAAACTACTGTATTTATTTTAAATTATTAAAATTAGTAAATATTTCCGTCACAAAAAATCTAAATTCAATTGTTTAAGCCAAACCAAATGATATCGTAATGATATCATATTGAAATCATTTCGCATCGCGATAATTTTTCGGTACATTTATCGATATTCGAAAAATATATGATACTATAATGATATTATTGTAAATGAATTTGGTAAATCATAAATGATACTAAATGATATGGAAAAAGATTAGCAAGAAATAGTCCAATACTTTTAATTTCAAATATGTATGTGTTAGCTTTATTAAATACAATTTGTCGATCAAAAACTAACTGAACTGATCTGTATTCTATTCCAATTTAATTGAGCCTGCCGGGAGACAACAAATTATTATTTTCATATTTAACAAAAGTTTATTGAAAGGCACTTACATTTTCAATATTTTGCTTGAATATTTCAGTTAGCCACCCGCAGTCCTCTTCAAAATTTCTCTTTAGGAGAAATTGAATTATTTGCAATGTTTTTAAATTTTGTTATAACAAATTTTCTAATTAAAATATTTTTGTATGAAATTTTTTGAAGTTTATTTCTTTAAAAAATTAATTCGATATTCCATTATAAATTTTCATAGTTATGATATCATTTATGATACATTATCATTTCTTGGTTTGTTGGAAAATCAATTTTTATTGTGAAATAAAAAAAATAAAATAAAAATCGAAGGGGACAACTATTTCAAAAATGCATCTGAAAAATGCATTTAGTAAAAAACTAAATTTAATAAATAAATCAAAAAAAAAAAAAAAAACATAATCTTAAAGTTAGGTGTTAGTCAAATTTTATTAATATGTATTAAGGCTCAACTACATAGAATACTTTCGCTTCAACTGCGACTGACAGCTACGCAACACATAAATGATATTAACCCAATCGTTGCATTATTTTGTTGTTAAAATTTTATATAATAAAATATAAAGATGTACAAATTCTATTATGTTCTCAGTTGAAATAATGAATTGCAAATTAAAATTTCCGACTCAACGAAAAAATATTAAATTAAGAATGAAACAACCGACAAAATATATTTACGTACTTCGGCACTTCAAAGTTGAACATTTTTCATCTTTGAAGTACTTCACGCAGAAGTTTGTATTTAACTTAGCTGTCAGTCGCAGTTGAAGCGAAAGTATTCTATGTAGTTGAGCCAAAGAGTAACTAGAGACGAAACTAATTGTCAAAAACCTAAGTCAGTTGTCAAAAACCTAACTCATGCAACAACAAAATACATGTAATCAAATACATTTTGTTGTTGCCAAAAGAAAGTAAAAACACATTTTTGTTTACAAAACAACAATTTTGTTTAATTGTCAGTCGATAATTTCGTCTCTATGTGTTACTCTATGAGTTGAGCCTTTAGTGCTGAAACCACTTTCACCACACATCATAATCATACATAGTTGCACAAATGAGTATTTAGAAATTATTAAATATAATTCATCACAATTATATTCGCAGATTTTTATCTCTTGATGCGGGTTACATCCACAAATAGTAATATAATCACATTTTTTTGCTTTTTTTTTTTGATAAATATGAAAATAATTTAAAATTATTTTAAATTCTATTTTATTTTTAATACCAAAAGTAGCAACATTGTTCGTTGAATTTAAATTTCAACATAAAAAAAGGAATGTCAAAAATAAAATAAAAAAATATTTTTTCAGTTTGTGGAAAATATCCGTGTAGTGGGCGTGAAAGTACAATAAACGTGTGTGAAAAAATTAATAAAATATCGTATGTTAGTGGAAAAATGTGTCGCGTGTGTAATTTTCCTTAAATTTTAAGGAAAATATTTGTTAAAAATCGCCAAAAAATTCGCCATGTCGCAAAACGAAAAATTCAGTCGCCAAGAGCAATTAAAAATCGCCACGTTTGGCGAAAAATCGCCACATCTGACAGCCCTGTAGCTAACTAGTATAGAAACTGACTCTCTTTTTTAGTAAACACTCTTCACATACATATCCTGTGTGAATTCAACACACTTGAGAGAGACCTAAACAACAGAAAAAATTAACAAAATTATCCTTTAAAATAACATTTGCAGCACATTCTTTCATACACATATAATATTTTATTATTTTTTTAAACACCTTTATCACATTTTAATTTCCGACGCGTTTTTATTTTTTACAAACGAGAAAAATATTTTTTTACTATTTTTGACATTTTTTTTTTTTTTGGCTGTTGAATTTTAAATTAAATAAAAACAGTTGCAATTTTTGGTATTAATAATGTAGTAGATTTTACAATAATTTATATTTTTGTTGATATTTAGCAACAAAAATATAATAATTAAATCATTATAAATACAATAGACGTTAAAATTTTTAATATATGTTGAGAAATATAAATATACATGTAAAAGAAAAATTTAATAATTTTTAATACAATTTTTTGCAACTTTGTGTACATTTGAAGTGTGGTGAATGTGAATTTTACACCAATACATATAAATAAAATTTTACTAACACATTCTTAGCGTTATGTACTTTTGATTTCTGCGTGATGTACCAAATGAGAGACATTTCGTACTAGTTCTTACACTATGTTTCAAACTTTATTAGCTTCACAAAGAACATACATACATACACTTACGTGTTCGTTTGTGGAATTCATGGTGTTAAAAAAGTAATTTTTTATTTACCCCCTTCTCCATATATTAAAATATTTTCTTCCTTTTCGGTTAGTTCGAATTTCGGTTTTATGGCATCTCAATATTATTGTAAATAAAAAATGAATACAATGTACTATTGGCTTCCAGAGGATGCACTTTATATGTATACTTACATATATCTACGTACTAAATATCTGATAAATTGATTGTTACTACTCAAACATTGCTAACAATATAATTATGAAAACTGGGTGCAAAAAGGGGAGAGACATTAAAAAAAATATATACAGTGCTGTGCAATATACAATAGCCTATTGTATATTAAATATTTTCTCTTCGATTTAACACTCTTAAAAAACATTCTCTTAGGAATTTTTGGTACCGTTATTTTTGATATTGTCAATACTAAAAATAATGGGTATTTTTAAGAAGTTTCTTTATTTCCTTTATGCTCTTTCGTAAACATTTTAAGAAAAGTTAAAATATAATTTGTGCAAAATAATAGACTTATTTAAAAGGATTATATTTTTATACCCTACACCACCATAGGTGGGGAGGGTATTATGCGTTTGTGCTGATGTTTGTAACACCCAAAAATATTGGTCTAAAACCCACCTTAATTTATACCAATCGGCTCAGAATCACTTTCTGAGTCGATTTAACGATGTCCGTCCGTCCATGTAAACCTTGTAATCAAACTACAGGTCGCAATTTTGAACCAAAATTTGGTACACAGGTTTCCTTTGGTCCAGGGACGAAGCCTATTGAAATTGGTTATGATCGGTTCATTATTTCACCTAGCCCCCATACAAATGTTCTCCCGGAAAACGGTTTAAGGATCATATATCCCTTAAATATAGCAATATTTTAATGAAATTTGGCACATATAAGTTTCATATAAGTCCAAATAAGTGTGGCGATTTTTAAAAAGATCGGTCCATAATTACCCATAGTTCCCATATAAACCCCTTTTCAGAAAACCACTTAACGGGTATAAATCCCATTAAAATGTTAGTATCAATTTAATATTCGACACAAATAAGTTTTATATGAACATAAATGATAGTGCCAAATTTTATAACGATTGGTCCATAATTTACCATAGCTCCCATATAAGGCCCCATTTCGGGAATCACCCAAAAGTGAATAAATTCATGTAAATGTCAGCATCAACGTAATATTCTGAATTCGTATGTTTTATTTTACATTTATGAGTATCGGTCCACATTTGACTCCAAGTCTAATAAAGGACCCCTCCTCGAATTATACCGTACACAATGGTGTAGGGTATCATATGGTCGGGCTTGACCGACTATATCTTTTTCTCTCGTTTGTTTTAATTTACCTTATAATTTGGATAAATTTTCTGAAAATAATTAAATGTAAGGTAAATGAAATATTATTGTTGAAAAAATATTATAAAATAATATTATTTTTACGAAAAGATGGGTCATAATGTACATTGCACTCCTGAAGAAAGGCGAATAGTGAAAAATTACGTGACCAAGGAAAAACACTTGATTTTATATCGGAATTGCTTGGAAGGTCTCATCATTTCGTCAGAAACGCGATCAAATGGAAACCATCAAAAGAAACACGTGGTAGACCTCGCAAAATAACCGCTACCACGGATTCACAGATAGCTCTTCAAGTGAAGAAGCAGCCATTTCTATCTTCAAAAGCCGTTTCTTAAGAAATAGGTAACATAATTAGTGCTTCAACAGTCCGACGAAAACTTTTAGAGAAAGGTTTGACAAGTAGAATCGCCAGGAAGTTACCATTTTTAAGCTCAAAAAACTAAGCAGCTCGAAAAAAATTTGTTACAAAAATTAAAAATAGTGAAGTTGATAATTTCAAGAACATTTTATGGAACGACGAGACAAAAATTAACTTGTTCGGGCCAGATAGTCGCAGAAATGTTAGATGACCAAATGGAAAGGAACTAGATGATCGTTATACAAAAAAGATTTTAAAACACGGCGGAGGAAGTATAATGGTGTGGGGTGAATTTTGTTGGCATGGTTTTGGCCCTCTTTATTAGATCACAAAAATAATGAACCAAGAAATGTACCGTGATATTTTGAAGGATATTATGCTACCCTATGTGGATAACAATATGCCACCAGAATGGACTTTACAACAGGACAATGATCCTAAGCACTCCTCAAAATTTGTTAAATCTTGGCTGAGTGCTAACAATGTATCTGTTTTAGAATGGCCTTCACAGTCACCGGTAATTATTTTTTTTTTTTTATTTTTTATTTAAATAAAGTCATAAAAAAACAAAAACATTTGTGGATGGTGTATCTTTTAGTACAGTTCTTAAATAAATAAAAAATAAATTTAAATATCATTCATAATGGAAAATATTTACCAAATAAAAATAAGTCTATTATTTTGCGCAGCACTGTATATTTTGCATATATCTAAAATCGGATTTTTCACCAAAACTTCAAATTTGTACAAAAAATTTTCAAATTTTCAGTATAAACACGGCTTTTTCATAAAAACCCAAATTTAGTTTTTCACTAAAAAATTCCTTTTTCCACTAGAAATTAGATTTTTAACAAAACATCAATTTTATGCCATGAAAAATATTGAAAACACAATTTTTTTTATAATATTTTATCAATTTAAAGAAATATACTTTTCTAAAAACAACACTCACCAAAATTTTTATTAAAAACCTATGTAGTCATAGTCATATTATTTACACATTTTAAAATTTTTCGAAAATTTGGAAAAGAAGTCAAATATTTTTGTTGTTATAAAATATTTTGTAAAAATTCTTTTGTTGTCGTAAATCCTGAAATGTGTAGATAATATTGTGCTAATTTCTGAGAAAGTCGCGGTATTTATTTCTGATAATGAATGAAAAATTCGTACGCACTTTTTATTTCAAAAGTATTTACACACATTTTTTATACTTCATAATTATTTACACAGCTTTAAAAAAGTCAATTATTTAAGCTTAACTTTGCTAAAGATGATCCTAAATATTGTCTATAATATAGTGTAAATTTTTTTAGATACAAACTCAACCTTAAGTTGCAAAAATCTTAAAATAGTGGCAAAAATTATGAAAAATTCATTATGAGCCAGGTGACAATTAAATGAAGGTTTAAAATGGTACATTGTCATTATGGTTTGGAAAAAGGAAAGGGAATAGTTAAAGGATGGTATAGTCCTTAGTTAAAAGATATAATTACATGAAAGTAAAAACAATTTAGGCAGAATGTGTGAGAAATATGACAGAAAAATTTAAAATCACTTAGAAAATTTTCAAAAATTTTTGCAATCGTTGCTATGTTTGGCGAGAAAGTATGATATTTAGATAGGTTATGATGTTCCTTACCCACTGCATTTAATGTCGGCAAAAAACCAACCAATCAAGAAAGGAAAGTAGGAAAAGAATAAAATCATGGTTTCTTTGTTGGGCTTTGTTTAAGAGTTGATATTTTTTAGTGTAGAACTTTTAATTCTCATAGAGTATATAAAGCAGGGGTTCTCACAAGATCTTGTTTTGCGACCCCCTTTTGACATTGTAATGGAAGCGTGACCCACTACAACTTTGACTAGTTTAAAAATTAGATAAAATGTTATGTAAAGATAAAATAATATTAATAATTGCGACATTGTTTTTGCTTCATGAGATCTTTAATAGTAAGAGACTTTGTCTTATAATTAGGGTGATCGATTATTCGACTTTTTGGAGAAACCGGTTTTCGAATAGTTCGAATAGTTGGTATTTTGAAAGAACCGGTTGCACTTTTTTAAATTCAGAAAAAACCGGTTAACCGATTTTTTTTTTTTTTTTTTGCAGAAGTTCTCATTTCTATCAAAAGACTACATTTTTTAAAGAAAAATCAATAAATCTTTTTTTATTTTTGGAAATAACTATAACCCATTAAGAACGAGAAAGAAAGATAGTTGGTCAAGACCCGTGGAATTGTGGACGAGTTCTATGGTCAATTATGGACGAATCTTCATGAAATTCGGCACACAGATTTAAAAGTATATGGAACTTAGACGTGCAAAAATTACTGCTACATTTAAGGGACGTTATTCGTCCTTGGACTATAAGAAACCAAAATTGCGACCTGTATTTTGATTACAAGTTTTACATGGACGGACAGACGGACATCGTTAAATCGACTTACATAAATCCGATTGGTATAAATTAAGGTAGGTCTTAGACCAATATTTTTGGGTGTTACAAACATCAGCGCAAACGTATAACAGTCATGTAGGGTAAACAAATTGTAAGGAAAAATATTACAGGTGTTACAATAGATAAAACAAATTTCATTCAGAATAATTATTACTTATTTATTTAAATTTAAACTATATTTTGAAGACATTAAAAATCATACTTTATGAATATTAAAAAAAATAATCATAAATTTCGATTCAAATATCAATATTTAGTGCATGGTTTTTTAAATAAAAAGGTATTTTTAAAACCGGTTTTCTGTGTTTAAAAAAACCGGTCTATTCGACATTCGAAAATTGAACATTTTGAAAAAACCGACAGCACATTGATTGAAAAAACCGGTTGGAAAACCGAGTCGATCACCCTACTTATAATGCGAACATAAAAGATCGATACTTTAGTTTTGATGGACAAAAGAGTGAATACGTCAGTTCCACATACAAATGTATGTTGATGAAAATTGTTCTAATACTTTTAGAACTTCGGAGACAACAAGCTAATAAACTTTGCTATATTTTAAATCTACAGATTGAGAATAAAAGTTTAAGCAATGAGTTACATTTTAACTCTTTTTGAATTGAATCTAGTATTTTATCAATATTCATATTGTAAGCATTTTTACGCCTTTGAATTATAAAGTCGTTTAAGCAAAATTATTTTTTGCTGCCCGCAACTTTCTCTGCGAAATAAATGTTTTGTGTACTTAGCATAAAGAAGTCACACCATTCGAGCAAATTTTAATAATCTTATTACACAGAATGTTATTATTCCATGGTTAAATTTCGAAGTTATTGGCATAATAAACAAAAAATAAAAGTGAAAAATTTATAGTTTTATCAACTTAAAGTAAACTATTTATCTTTTTAATTAAATGTTTTCCCTGCTGCATCATTGTTTTCTATATATTGTGTCATTCGGCAGCATCAATTTCTTTATTTGATCATTTTCTTTATCAAACAGAATATTTTCAATCGAAACTCGAGTTTCAACATTGGTTTTCTTGCATCTAATGCTAGTTGATTCCTGAAAGAACCCATTAAAAAATGTTAACTTTTGTCTTTAATTTGGAGATTTTTTGTATAAAGATACATATCTTATCATTTTTAAATACTTAGTTTCTTGCTTTCATTGGAATTTTTATTTAAACTTCTACATAATATTTACATAAAATAATTGTGTGTTCAACAAAATGTTTCAGAATCTCTCCGCGACCCCCCACAAATGTCTATACGGACCCCTTGTGGGTCGCGGACCCCCATTTGAGAACCGTTGATATAAAGTATACACTCTAATATATCTTTAGTTTTTCTAAAGAAATTGGGATGTTATACTTTCAATTTACGTTGGAACTACTGAGGCAATATTTAATGACTTAAAATTTGTTGCATAGTGTTGTCAGCTTAACCTATAAAGTAAATAATTTTTATGAAAAAAAAAAAAATATATATATATATATATTAAAAATCTTGAGAGAGAAATCGGAACTTTCTAGGCAAAATATAGTGAACCCGTGGTTTTTAATGCTGGTCCAAACTGATCCAAATAAATAATATAGATAATTTTAAAATTGGTGTATTTAAATAATATTTATTCTGCATTTAATTTCCAATGAGATCTTATTTATTTTATATTAATTGCATTAATGATTTTGTACTACTTTTCTCTACATATTTTTGCAATAGACTGACTCAAATACTAATTTAAGTTTATTAAACATTTCTTTACATTCATTTATTTTTTATTCTTGTATATTTATTAACATTTTAACATTAATACTTTATTTACTTACATAATACATAATTTGTATTAAATATGCATTTATATTAGGGGCATAACTTTTTATGAAAAAAAAAAAAGAAAAGAAAAAAAAAAAACGTATTGTTCTAATACTAAAAACCGTCTTAAAGTCTTTTTGAACACAAAAATAACTTAAGCACAATTTCAAAACTATTAAGATTTTCATTAACATTGTTAATATTATGACTAACAGTGCCATTCTCGCCCAAGTGACAAACGAATTTATTGTGATAGTATACATTTGTGATAATAATACTATTTTTTATATTCTGGGTATCATATAAAAGCTCAGTGATAGTTGTCATATCCACATGACAAGTACTAGTAACTGACAACTGTGATGAATTCGAGAATAGCTTTGTTAATATCTTTACCTAAAATGCTTCCGGCACTAAATAACATTCGCTTGCAGGAGTCGAAGAAAACTTGTTGTTTTTTACTAAAAAATACTAAATTCAATAGTGTTGTTTTAGTCAAGTTGTAACCGTAATAACCTCTTAATATAGAAAAGGCGTATCCCAATTTTTTTTAATTTCGTTTTTTGGTAGTATTAATGTAAAAAATTAATTCAAAAAATTAATTGAGAGTTATAATGGCGTTTTAGAAGAACTACAAAATTTTGAATTTTTTTAAATTCATTCATCCGGTGGTCAAAACAATAAAAAACCGAATAAGTTGATCCAATGCTATTATGAGTAACAAACGAAAAAAATATAATTTTGAGATTTGAAACCCAATAAGCACTCAAAAAATTAAAATTCAATTTGATTTTATTTGAATTCAACTGGAATTCCCACCCATTTCTTAAGTATTTTTCAAGTTATAACGTGCCTTAAATTCTGTTCAAACTGTTGTCAAAAAAAAAAAAAAAATAATAAATAAAATAAAAAATTAAATTTGTGTAGAAAACAAATACATAATAAAACTGTTGAATTTTTAACAAAGATAGTTAATTACAATGATAAAACAGCAAATCCGAGTTTAAATCGCGTCAAGACTAATCGGAATTTGGAAGCTCAAGCGGAATACATACAACCAATAATCAAAAATGGAATAATGTGTTTAAAATTGTCTTCAGCTATTTTTGAAATGTAATCTTTTGTGAAATGTAATAAATAATTTTAAAATTGTAAAATAAAAATAAAACGTTATGTTTATTTTGAGCTTATTACAATTAACAAACATTTTGTTTTTTATATTGTTTTTTCACGCTGGAATTAAACTAGTTTTTGACTAAAATTTCACTGTAATTCAACACTTGATTGTAACTGTATTAACATTATTGTGTTTCATTTTCACTGGAGTATGCTATTGAATAAAAGTGTAGTAGATCTTTATTTCAACATTTGAAATTTGAATTTATAACTGGAATTCAATGCCAGGTAAAATGCTTATTGGGTATATGGAAGTTGTTAAAAAAAACATTGTCAAAATTGGAAAATATATTTCCGCTTTATATAACTTAAAAATTAACAATAATTTTGTATTTAATATATGGTCAAGTCTATTAAAGATTATTTCACATTTCATTTTTTAATATATTACATAGAATTTTATTCCTTTAATTGAATTTTTGCTTTAGGGACATTGACTTGCAGTGTCGTATTTCTATAAAACTTTTCACTACAGCTTCAATTTGTAATTTCGGTTCATAATTTATATGGGGACTATATAAAGGCTTATAAAACTCTTGAATAAAACATCACCTTTTTTATAAAATGTTGCGAAAATTGTTTTATAACTAATCACCAAAAAAAATAATTTCGTAATCAAATTCAACATAGAATAAAAACTCACAGAACTGTGATTTTTCATTAGACAAAACAATTTGTGGAATCATTAAAAGTACAACAAGATGCAATGTTTTGCATTACGGCAATAAGATGTGTTGTTTATGTAAAATAAAAAAGTGTTAATTAAGCGTATCTAAAAACAATACAATTAATTTTCTAAAGCAGTGCGAATAAGACTATCTCTTCGTTTGGCTCTATTTTCTGCAAGACGTTGCATTAGGGTGATACGTTTTTTGGGAGTAGCTGGAGGTGAAGATGGTTCCATAATTTGTTTACCATTTGGTGTAACGTCCTTCTCTTGTAGAGATGAATCCGTTAAAGTTTGTAGGGAGGATATAATTGCATAATTAGCCGGAGAATTAAGGACTTTTTCAGGCGGCTTTAGAAAATTAGTATCCTCTTCTTGTCTATGGATATTATTAATTTGTTGTTGTGTTGTATCAAACTTTTGGAGTATAGAGTTGAGAGGACTGTGCTGCAGTGCTAACAATGGCTTCATTTTAAATGGAGGATTTGAGGACTTTGCAAACTTTTCTAAAAAGGAATCATCAAAGAATGTCGATTTCAAACGAGCAGCTTCTAGTTCTGTTGTCTCAATTATGGGTACTGTGTTACAGTCACTTCGCGAAGAAGATATGAGTCGGGAACGCATTTGTGGTCGTTCCGTTGGTAAGTCGGGTAGCGTTGAAGGAGCAGCTAGACCATCATGAATTACATTACGATAAACATTGGCTGCATGCCCCTTTACAGTATTTTTATCCGCAGGTATTAAAGGTTCTGTTCTTAATCTGTAAGGTGTTATTTTAATTGGAGGTGGCGTAAGTTCTTCACATTTTAAATTATTTTGATCGACAAAGATCGTATTACGACGCTTGAGCTCTAATCGTGATTGTTTTTTAGGCTCTTCTTTAATTGTAAGCAGATCATATACGAAGTCCTTCTTAACCGTTTTAATACGATTGCGAATTGGTCTCTTTTGACCTTCAACTTTTTGCTCCAAAGATTTTTTAAATTTCTTACGTATGACTTTCACGTGAGACACATCTTTAGGTATAACTGCAGTATCTATTTTAAGTGGTTGCACTAGCACTTTATTCGATTGCAACAGTATATTTTTACGTTTTTCCCGCTTTTCATATGTCTTCAAAGTAGTTTCCTGTGTAAAGGTTTGTGATTCAGACACTACTTGCTGCTGTTCTTGTGCCTTATTATGTTCGGATGAGATCGCCTCCTCATTAACAACTACAATATCACCTTCAACATCATCTTTTGAATATTTTATTTCATGAACCGTTACATATTCGACAGCCATAGATTCGCGTTCACCCGTCATTTTATGAACAAATGTCAGATGATTAACAATGTCATAACGTCTGAAGGCACGATATTCGCATAAATTGCAACCAAAACGTCTCGATCGATAGTGGAACATGGATATATGGCGTCGCAAATTGCTCAATGCATTGAATTGTTTATTGCAGATCTTACAACGGCAAGTTAATTGCTTTGCTGTGGGAACTATACGAAAACGTTTGGTCTTTTCCTTTTTTACAGCATTATTTTTCTTGATTTGTTTCTCTTGCTTTTTTTTGTCATCTTCTTCTTCTCCTCCACAATTTTTTTTTGCCTCCACCATCATTTCCAACTTTTCCAACGAAACTGTCTGTAAACCGTTGCCAAATGTTTGATTACCCAAACTTGCAAATAATTCATTTATATTTGAATTGTTGGTGGATGAGTTTTCTACATCCTGAGGTTCTTGTTTGATATTAAATGGATCTTCTGATTTTTCAATATCTTCTGATTTTTCAATATTCTTGATGTTATCATTTTTACTGTTATAACTTAAATGTTGATTTAAGATTTTGTTCTGTATTTTATCTTTCTTGACCTGCTCATTTGAAACGTCAAATTTCTGTGATAATTCTACCTTGTTGTCCATTGATGCTTTTCTTGCTAAACAGTTTGTAAGATGAGTTGCTAAAGCAGCTCTCCTTTCGAAATTCTTCCAACAATACAAACACGATGTGATGGATTTTCCATCTTGCTGATCCAGAATATTAGTGTCACCGAAATCTTTGGTATTATTCAATTGAAGTCGCTTCAATTCTCGGCTTGGTCCTTTCATTTGGACATCTCCAATTTGAATACGCTTCTTAAGAATAGTGTCGCGCATTTTACGAATTCGTCGCAATGGTTTCCTATGAATAAACAAATTAAAAAAAAAATAAATTTTAGTCTTATTATTGTGTCAAGAAAGATTATATTAACGAAAGTAATTATTTTCTTAAGTCAAAATAACGTAACATCACATTTGTTAAAAAAATAAGAAAATTTTTTTCCTTTTTTTTTTCAACGAATTAGATTGCAAATTATTAAAAATGTAATAGCTATAAAAATTTAAAGTTATCAGAAATTTTTTTAATTATAACTTTTCTTAAATTTGTATAGATGTTACGTTCTTTTGGCTTCAGAAAATTAAAATCTTGAAAAACGTAAACCACATAACTTAAAAAATGTTTAATAAAAATAAAAATATTCATCATCAATATATTAGGCAATATTTAAGGATGTAATAACTCAAAAATCTTGTAAATAGGTCTGTTTGTTTAGATTTTAGAGAGTTTTTTGTGCCTCCTGTAAAGTTATGAAAAGTGATGTTACGTTGTTTTGCATTTTCGGTGACGATAAAATTGTAAGGATAATAAAAAAAATGTTTTGTTTATGTGTACCAAAATTCGGGAAGGGGCCAATTTTGGACCGATACTAGTATTAAGTGTAAAATAAAACATACTAATACAAAATATTACATTGATACTAACATTCACATGTTGTTAGGCACTTTTGATTGATTTCTGAAATTGGGTCTTATATGGGAGCTATGATAAATTATGAACCGATCTTCAAAAATCACTTCTATTCGAACAATTAGTCGAACGAAAACGTAAGTGTTTTCGTACTAAATTTGGTTTCTGTATTTCGAATTATACGAACGAAAATGTCAAAATCAGTCACTTGCTTTTTTGCTTTCGACTAGTTGATTTTTTCAATAAAATATCAGAAATTTACCCATTTGGACACTGCAAATGTTCCTTAATCATGCTTGTTTTTCATTGATAAATGAAGCTTTTGTTGCAGATATAAATTTTTAAATAAAAATTTTATTTTTTTATTTATATTATTTCATTTGCATGCTTGTATTTATGTTTAAAAAAATTAGTAGTATTTTTAATATTACTAAAGAAATTAGTAGTATTTTTAATATTACTAAAAAAAAATTACTCTGAAAGAAAAACATAACAAAAACAATGTGTAAAGACGTAACTCCATTCGAACGAAAGCATAGGAAATAGAGAAACCCAAAATGATTCGAATTCGTTCGCTTTGCTTTCGTTCGCCTGGATTTTAGTTCGACATAGAGAAACAGGCTACTAATTTATTTCTGAAAAATTCTGATATTACCATAACATTTCCATTGCTTAGTAAACATACACAGAAAAAAGTAAAAATTGACTTCAATTACGAAATTGCTTATATTAATTGTGCTCCAACCATCAAAATGATAATACTAATTAACTAGAATAATTGATTTTATTATTACTGCTTTTTTTAAATAATTGTTGGAAATTGACTTTCTATATTTTATAAACAAATTTTTCATTTTTCTTTATATTTTTTTAAGAGCTGTCAATTTGTAAAAAAACTACTAAATTAGTAGAGAAATTAGTTTCTGTTTCATAATTATAAATAAAATGTTTTCAAATATAATCATTTTAATAATATTCAAATTTAAAATATCAAAATTTTTAATTTTTCATTTATGCTTTTAGCCAACAGAATAAAATAATTTTGCTAAAATTTAAAATTGAATTTTAAAATTTTAGTTTTTGTAGCTTTTTAACATATTCAAATTTTAATTTTTTATAAATTCAAAGAAATGAAAATTTGAAAAATGAAAACTAAAAATTTATGAGAAATTGAATTTTTAACAAGCACCCGAAAACGTTTTATTTTTATTTTTCAATCAAAATAAATATCTTTAATGTTCAAAATATTTTTTCATTTGTTGAAAAAAATATGTGAGGGATTTTTATTTTTAAAATAAATATCCATCAATGATGAAAAAAATAAATATCCTTAACGATAAATATCTTTAACGATAAATATCAGTTCGAAAAAAATTTAAAATGATTGTTTTTTTTATTCATACTTAGTTTTGTTTTCAAAATATTTTTTTATTCAAATGAAATTGTTGTTTAGAATTTTTTCCATCCGATGAAAAAAGTTCAAAATAATTTTCAACTTTTGAAATAAATATCACAAAAGATATTTATATTTTTATTTTCATCATGATGAAAAAAATTAAAATATTGATGAAAATAATAAAAATCATTATGGATTTTTATTATTTTTTGAACATTAAAGATTGTTTTTCGATTGAAATAAAAATAAAAAGATTGTTTTTTTAGTATTAAAATCCGGTCTCTGATTTTTAATACTAGAAATTTAAACTACACCGAAAAAAATACATGCCTTATATAAACGAAAGCTAACGTACAATGTACGAAATAAATCGTTATTTTGGACCACGAAAGGATTGTGTAATATAAACGAATATTTACGAATATATTTCTTATTATATACGAAATTTTTATATTGCTTTACGCTAAAACTTTGTATTTTATACGAATATTTTGTTTATAAATATAAAAGTAATTGTAATATATACAAAAAACTTTAATATTTTTAATTTATAATTTAATATTAATAGAATTTGTTTACTAAATAAATTGTATTTTTTAGATTTAGAATATTAATTCATCTATATTTTTTAAGTAAAAGTAAAAATCTGAAATTCATTATTAAACATAATAACAGACATACAAGTTTTTGGACCTGAGCAGCTCAATATGGTAAATTGGAATCTTCACTAATTTTTTTTAAATTAGCTTTCAAGATATCAACAAAAATAATTAATAATAAAAGATCGGATAAGCAAAAAGTGATAAGTCGAAATTAAATTGGGATCTGTCTTATGTATTAGATAGATGATTTTCGTCAAATTGTATCCAATTTTGTAATATTTATCTCTCCGTTATATTTTTTTAAATATTCCGTCGTTCATTAGTTTTCTAATATTAGATTTTTTTCAAATAAACCTATTTTAATTTTGGTCATTTGCGGCTTTGAAAATGGTATGGAATTTGTGGCATGAACTTTTCACAAAACAATTTAACTCAGGTTTTCAATTTTTGTTTAAGAAATCAACAATTTCAATGGAAATGCTAATTTAATAAATAATTAAATAATATGAAAATTATTTTATATCGAAATAATACAAAAATATAATAAAACACTTTAATTATTTAAATCAGAATGTTTTAAATTACAATATAATTCTATGTATTATTTAAAATAAAATTTTGTAATATCTATTTCTCAAAAATAAAAAAGAATATTACAAATTATATTTTGTTATATAACGAAAATATTTAAATATTACGATAGAAACCACTACGAAAGACTTCGTGAATTTCGTAAAATGTTAAAATACTTCATGAAATTTATTTTCGTGAAATATAAGAAATATTCTTATATTTTACGAATGAAATGGACACGAAATATTTTTTTGTAAAATGTGTCGCAGACTTTTTTCGCTGCACCGAAAAAAATCCATGCCTTATATAAACGAAAGCTAACGTACAATGTACGAAATAATTCGTACATCTTACGAATATATTTCTTACTATTTACTAAACATCTGCATCAATTCATTTGTAACTCATTTTTAATGATTCCCTTTCTTTTCAATTGTTGACTGTTATTGTTTTTTAAACTTAAAATCAATTCGCTGTGTGTGCGTACGGATGGAAAAGACAAAGAAACCAAAACAAAAACAAACAAAATCATTTGTGCAGGGAGTCATAAAAACAATTTAGCAACAAATCATTTGCAACTGAATTGAATTGAATTAAATATAAAATGCAATACTGTCATTTGTTTGTTTTTTGTTTACAAAATTTGAAGTGAAGGAAATATTAAATAAAAAAAAATTTAAAAAGTATAGATTTGTAATTAAAAGTAAATGAAAATATCATAAATAAAGTAAATTTTATTTCATTTAAGATATAATTAATTATAATTGAAATAAAAAATAATTAAATTTTCTTAGCAAAAAAAATTAAAGAAAACGTAATCATAATCTATTTTTTATTTAAAAATAAATAATTGTTACTTTCCATGCATTTTTTCATATTAAAGTAAGGGAATGACAGTAATTCACAGTTTTGATTTTATGTTTTTTATTAAACATTACTGTTTTTGAAAAAAATTTCTTATGACAAACAATTTCTCAAAGAGAACATAACATGATTTGTTTTTGTTTCATCATTTCAATTCAACTCAATTCAAATAATATTTTTTTGCGTGGTTTGTTTTGTATTGTTTTGTTTTTTATTTTAGCAGTAATGTGAGAGCATGTATTAAAAAACATTACTGTGAATTGAAAAGCAAATGATTTGATGCAGATGTTTACTATTTACGAAATTTATATATTGTTTTTCTATAAAACTTGGTATTTTTAGGATTATTTTTTTTTATAAATACAAAAGTAATTGTAACATATACAAAAAACGTTAATATTTCAGTTTAAAATTTCATATTAATAAAATGTGATTTATACTAGTTTACAAAAAAAAATCGTTTTTGTTTTTAGATTTAGAATATTAATGAATATATATTTTTTTAAGTAAAAGTAAAAATCTGAAATTATATCTTATTAAAAATAATAATAACGCTATACAGTTTTTTGACCTCAGCAGATCAAAATTGGAATCTTCATTAATTTTTTTAAATTAGCTTTTTTTCAAGATATTAACAAAAACAATTAATAATATAAGATCGGATAAGCAGTTTAAAGTGATAAATCGAATTTAAATTGGGATCTGTGTTATGTATTATAATCCAAAAATAGATTTTTTATGTTTGCTGTTTGTTCTATCTTGTAACTTGAAGTCTAAACTCAAAATATCGAATAAAGAAAGGCATGTATCAAAAATAGGTGGACTAGGTCGATACTGACGAATTAAACAAGAATCTGCATTCACTTTTTTTCTATCGGGTACTAATTTTTTTTTATGTGCATGACTAATATCATCACGTTATTCAGCGGTCACACTATAAAATTCGAGAATGGTTTGTCCAACTTAGGCAATAACTCAAGAACCCTTTACACGATTTTGATAAGTGATACATCAAAAGATGCAAATTGTCTTCAAGGTACATCAACAATATTTTTCATTCGCTCAAGAATTTCAGAGTTATGGATCAAAATTTTCACCACTTTTCAAAAAAATAAATTTTAAAATTTTCGGTACTAGTTACCGAATAACTACGGAAATATTAACTGGACAAAAAATTATATAAATTCAGCTCAAAGACAATTCAGGTCGCTATATATTAATGTTCAATTTGTCTAAATTGGACAAACTGTTCTCGAGTTATACTAGTGTGACTGCGTAAAGGTGTGGTCATAGTAGTCATGCCCATAAAAAAAAAAATTAATGCGTGATAGAAAAAAAGTAAAAGCTGATTATTTAGCACGTTAAATTACATCTAATCCAACTATTTATTTTATTTAAGACGAAAAAAATTTTTTCATCCACTAGTGTATTTCAACTATAGGTAGAGGTATGCATGGGTATCAAAACTTAACTGTGAATCCATTCAAGATTTCTACATCAATTTTTATGATACGTGACTTTATTTACTCGTAATTTTGCCAGCTTTGAGATAAAGGAGATAAACTTAAATATTTTTGATGTTTTCACTTTTAAAAATAAATTTTAGTAAAAATATAAATCTTGAATTTTGCGGATACAAATTTTATAGTAAAGCAACTTAAAGCCAATGTTTTTCCACATATTTTAATTTCGAAGGAGCTCAAAAAAAAAAAAAAATTTTTTGTCGACCAGTGTAATCGGAGTCTGGTATATTTTTGAAAACCGTCCCTTTTAGGGAGAAAACGGGTAAACGGCACCATATGTATCTTTTAAACCGGTCAACATACAGATAAAATTTACATCTTGTTTTTAACTCATCGAAATATGACAAATTAAGGGGTAAAAATCGTACCCATTTTTGGTACTTTTTTCATAAAACAATTTTTTTTATATATATACACATAAAAATATGCGTATTTTAATATGGGATCCCACTATAATTTAGAAACTTTGTGGTACTTTTGCGTTCTTTTAATGGTACTTTTTGAATTTTTTATAATATTTAAACGAGGAACATGAAATTAAAGATATGTGGTCCTAAATGAATGAGAATCCATAAGAGGGGTCTTTGTGGTACTTTTTTGTTATTCTAATGGAACTTTTTGAATTTTCTATAATTATGAACCTAGAAACATGAAATTAAGGACATGTGGTGCTAAGTGAATGAGAATCCATAGGAGGGGACTTTGTGGTATTTTTTTGTTTTTCTAATGGTACTTTTTTAATTTCCTGTAATATTTAATCTAGAAACATAAAATTAAAGATATGTGTTCCTAAATGAATAAAAATCCATAAGAGGGGACTTTGTGGTACTTTTTGTTATTCCAATGGTACTTTTTGAATTTTCGGTAATATTTAACCTAGAAACATGAAATTAAAGATATATGGTCCTAAATGAATGAGAATCCACAATAGGGGATTTTGTGATACTTTTTTGTTCTTCTAATGGTACTTTTTAAATTTTCTATAATTATGAATCAGAAACATGAAATTAGGGACATGTGATGCTAAGTGAGAATCCATAAGAGGGGACTTTGTGGTACTTTTTTTGTTCTTTAAATTTTCTACAATTATGAACCTAGAAACATGAAATTAAGGACATGTGTTTTTTTTTTAATTTTCTATAATATTTAACCTAGAAACATGAAGTTAAAGTTATGTGGCCCTAAGTGAGTGAGTATCCATAAGAAGGGATTTAGTGGTACTTTTTCGTTCTTCTAACAATACTATTTGAATGTTCTGTAATATACATCCTAGAAACATAAAATTAAAGATGTAAGGTCCTAAGTGAATCAGAATCCTTAAGTGATTTTGTTGTTTCTTTTTCTTTATTCTAAAATACTTTTTCGTTATTTTAATATTTATTATTCGTTATTCTAATATTAAAGAGATATTGTTATTTATGAATGAGAATTCTCAAGCTCTATTAGTCACATTCCTCTATACTAAAAAATAATAATAGGAATACTTTGGTAGTTTTTAACTTTCGAATGTTAAATATGTTAAAAATTGGTACTTTACTGGCACCCTATCAAACATGCCTTTTGTACTTTTCGAAAATGCTGTTTTAAATTTATTTTATAGTATGGTTTTTATAAAAAAATTCCCCTAACGAAGTAACGGGTTAACAGCTCGTAAATAATATAATTAAATTCCAATATAAAGTTAGTTAAACATTTTATTAAAAATAATTTGAAATATTTTTTTCTGTGTATATTATCGGAGAGAGTATCTCTAATTTTGTAGCCACAAATGCTTACAAAAGAAAACTCTACTTTGAATTTTTTTATAAATTTTCCAAGTAAATATTTTGGCTTTTCAATAACAGGATTTTTTTAATATTACAATTTTTTATAAAACAATGTGAATCTGCAACGGAGTCTTTTATTTAAACCAAAATAAGTCGTTGGCTAGCATCAGCGAAAGATCGTTAATTGGTAAATGCTATAAAAAAAGATATACATATATTGGCAGTGTGTTAGCTATTTAGTTTTCAGTAGTTTTTAGCAACGATTCAAAAAACAATTGGCCAATGGTAGAATGATGTTATCATAACGTTTTAATAAAAGAACGTCTTACGTTTTGTCAACGTTTGAACCACGTTTGCCAACATTGACCCGGTTGTATTTTTCTGCCTGGGTAGTCATGCCCATAAAAAAATCAGTACGTGATAAAAAAAAGTGTATGCAGATCTTTGTTTAACTCGTCAAAATTCATTTAGTTCACCTATTTTTGTTTCAAGAAAAAATAAAAAAATATTTTTTTTGCCCACCACTGTATTTCTACTCAATTGTATGTAACATGGGTATTTTTACTTAACTGTGAATAAAATCAAGATTTATGCATCAATTTTAAAGATATGTGCCTTATTTTATTCGCAGCATTACCAGCTTTAAGATAAAGATGAAAACATTTTTGATGTTTTCATTTATTAAAAGAAATTTTAGTAACAACAAAATCTAAAGTTTTTTTGGACACTTATTTCAAAATAACTCCGAAACTATTGAGCACATAAAAAATGTAGTTTGGGAGATTTGAAGATATTTTAGTCCGCATCTTTTGGTATATCTATTATGTCAATCGTACTCACCATTCTTGAGTTATATGGTAATATACTAGAGTAAAGGCCTTACTATGGGCGAAATATTAGACATGCCCATAAAAAATCCAGTCCTGATGGAAAGAAACTGAAAGCAGATTTGTGTTTAGCACATAAAAATACATCAATTCCTACTATTCGTCTATGGTGGTGTATTTTTTTGTCGACCTGTGTTTAATTTTAATTAAAATTTTAAGTAAAATTATTATATTTTTTTTAAATAACTATTTATAATAACAAAATTATTAAAGCTTTAAATATATTGCTTTTAATTTTCATTATAATATACAAGAAATAACATGTTTTGTAACGTATTTTGTGTTTTATTATTATTTTTTTTTTTTCAGTTTGACTTTTTTTGAAGAAATTTTGTGTTTTTGTTTTTATACGATTAGAGAAGAAAAAAAATAAATAAAAAAAAAGCAATGGGTTATTTATGGGTTACCCAAAATTTCTATATATAATGTACGGTACGTATCATGATATAAGAACAGAAGGTAGAATCATTACGGAGAGTTGCCATTTGAAATTCTTGTAAAGTCAGAAAACCGAAAAACAAAAGAAAAAAAATTAGAAATAAAAGAAATATAAAACAATTGCCTGTTCTTAAAATTTTAAGTTTTTTTGCAAAGATAAATAAATCTATCAGCAGCAGAACTCTCCTTTTCAAAAATTTCACACAAAAAATTACATGGATATTTGCTTTTTCAAAAGAATTTACAAATTTATATTAAATTTAACCACAAACAATTTTATTTTTAGTTTGAAAACAACTTTTTATTTTGATGTTTTGTTTTGATTTTTTTAAATTTTATTTTGTTTTATGTGTGACTGACTTTTCAGGGTAAATGAAATTGAGAACATAATTTCTAATGATTATACCATAGATTAACAACTAGATATTTATGTGAGAGAAAAAAACCTAATTCAATTGTCAGAAACCTAATTTATACAAAAACAAAATACATGAAGTCACATATATTTTGTTTTTGTATTTTCAAAAAAATGAGTAAATTTTTTGAAAATTTAGTATAGGGTGGCTCTCACATAAACTTCTAGTTCTATTCTATGGATTATACCTTCTATAGTTATATTATGGGTGCGTATAACGTATTTTATGTTTTTTGTGTTAATTTTTCTTTTTTCCTACTGAGTAATATACAATTTTTATATATTATTATTTTTTTATTTGCAGATTAAACTATTAAGGATTACCCCAATAAAAAAGGCCATTTGACTCAAATAAATTTAGTTGATGAACCGGTTTAAAAAAATTCAGATTTTTCTTATTATTGTTTTTTTTTTTATAAAATAAATCAAATAAATTAAAAAAAATAAAAATAATTTCTATAAATGCATTATTTAAATTCAACGCATGATTTCACAGCTTCTGGGATCTCTAAAAGATTCACATAAAAGAGGCATGATATCATCACATCTATGATGCCTTAAAATGCGCATAATAAAGGCATGTATGAACCTAATACGTAGCGCAGCAAAGAGACCTACCAAGTGGGACATCACGAACAAAAATCATGCCTTCTTGAAGCAGGTTGGTAAGGGAGAGTTCTTTTATCTATTACAAACCTGCATCTGGGTATGCAACAATTTTTGCTGGGATAATACCTCAACCACCTATGGTGGTGTAGGATTTGACAGATAATCCAAGTGTTGGTAAAATTACAAAACTCCTAATGAAAAAGGACCTAAAAAATTAATTAAATACAAAATATTGATATAAGTCCCAAATTATGTACATGTGCATATTTTAAAAATGTTTGAAGCTTTAATATTAATATTTAAGAGTAAATTTAAAAAAACTAATTGTTAAATAGAAAAAATTATAAAAATCGGGTGACGTTTTATTGAAAATGTATCTGTATTGGCTGTAATTGGCTTCCAACTAAATGTATTTTTTTTTTAAATTTTTAATAAGAAATAGTAAAATGAAAAAACGTTTTCTTTTACAAATTTTTATTAAAAAAAAAAATCGCGCAATTCGCTTCCAGTTATTAGATTCATTTTTATTTATTACTAGCTAATACCCGGTGTGCTTCGCCACCCCCCGAAATGAAATACATAGTAATTAAAGGATTAAAAAAATATACTAATTTTTGTATTTAATTCTTATGGGAGGGACCATACCCCCATAATCCGCTAATTTATTAGACAAATGTTTTCATGGATGTCAAAATTCTTTGTGCAAAATTTGAGCATTCCAACTCCAATAGTTTCCCAGATATACGAATATTTGCATTTAATTCATATGGGAGGTACCATGCCCCCTACTTCTAGTCCGCCCATATTTTTCTTAAATATTATTTTATTTATTTTTTATTATTTTTTTTTTTTTTTATTTATTTAATAAATAAATAAAATAAATAAATAAATATTAATATTGATACCAAAGTGGCTCCGACAAAATTTTAGAACTCTAACTGTTATATTTTCTCAGATATGATAATTTAATATTTTCTTTATATGGGAGGTGCGACGCCCACTATTGCTAGTGTACCAATTTTTGTCCAAAATATTCATATTGAAGCTAGTCGTACAAAATTTGAGCTCTCTAACTTTTATAATTTCCCAGATATAAAAATTTTGGTATGAACTTTATATGAGAGATGACACGCCCACTATTTCTTTTCCGCCCATTTTTGCACAAAATGTTCACATTGACACTTAAGTTTATTCTACAAAATTTGGGAAATGTAACTGTTATAGTTTCCTAAATTTACGGCATTTGGTATTGGCAAGCAATATTAGGCGTGGGATGTGCCACACCCCCTATCGCTAGTTCGCCTATTTTTTTCTAGAATGTTCATATAGGTGTCAAAGTTTATAACATTCTTTGCCAGGATATGCCCATTCGGTTCCAGGATGAATTAAAGGGTTGATTTATTTTTCTTATAAAACTCACAAAACTTTATTCATTACTTTTACAAAATAATAATTACACAATCTTAAAAACGAGCCAGCAATTAATTTTTGAAAACAACTGAGAAACGTCCTGCCTGTTACAGTGTTGAATACTGACTCCCGACCAGTAAGATGTAGTCGACTTTTATTGAAAAATTTAGGAGCTGTTAATGTGTTAGTCACCACTACGCCTGGGACCTATGGCCATTAGTATCCCTGTGCACTACAACTAATGTGTCTGGGAACTATGGCTGTATCATACCAGTAGTAACCCTCTACACTACTACTTGAGTTATGCTTAACCGTGTTCGTGTGTGGCTGCTAGTAAAGCTATTACAAACTTGTACTAGCTGTCCGCACACGAGCACAGTCAAAGCTCAACTGAACTGGTAGTGATAAACACTGCGACCGCATAGTGATCCCCAGCTACGTAGTAGTGATAAACATAACATACTCATTACAAAACGTTAATGAAAGTGTGTGTATACAAGTTAATTGCTGTTAAGTTCTCTTAAACTTTTATCTCTTTAAATATAAAATTAATCGTACTCTTATATAATTAACATATTTTACTCTTCATATGAAAAAATGCATGTTCTAAATAAATAATTTCAATACAATTCAAAAAGAACTAAATTCATTACAATTTAATAAATTAAATTTATATAAATTCAATATCATACATAAAATTAATATCGATAATTCTTTATGTAACGAAAGCTTCGTTAAAAGTTGTTCGTGCAAAATTTGAGGACTCTAGTATTACCAATTTCCGAGATATACTACTTTTAATAGTTATTTAGTAAGTGGGCGTGGCATCTCGCCCACATGGAATTTCAAAATAAAAAGTAGCCTATTTTTCCTTCCAGGCATATAGGAATACACTGTGAAAAATTCAAGAAAATCGGTTTAGCCGTTTAGGCGGCTATATACTTCAAACAAACATACATACATACATACATACATACAAACAAACACACATTAATTTTTATATATATAGATATTAATATTGATACCAAAGTGGCTCCGACAAAATTTTAGAACTCTGTCATATCTGTCTCAGATATGACAATTTAATATTTTCTTTATATGGAAGGTGCCGCGCCCACTATTTCTTTTCCGCCCATTTTTGCACGAAATGTTCACATTGACACAGCAATATTAGGCGTGTTATGTGCCACATCCCCTATTGCTAGTTCGCCTATTTTTTTCCAGAATGTTGATATAGGTGTCAAAGTTGTTCGTGCAAAATTTGAGGACTCTATTATTTCCAATTTCCGAGATATATTACTTTAGTTATTTAGTAAGTGGGCGTGGCATCTCGCCCACATGGAATTTCAAAATAAAAAGTAGCTTATTTTTCCTTCCAGTCATATAGGAACACACTGTGAAAAATTCAAGAAAATCGGTTTAGCCGTTTAAGCGGCTATAGACTTCAAACAAACATACATACAAACAAACACACATTAATTTTTATATATATAGATAGATTCATCTTATTAATGAATATCAAATAAAGTTGTTTCATTAACTGAAAAAGTCTGATGTATTTAAATTTCAGATTCTAAGCAGCGGCAAGAAAAAATCATGTTGTTCTAACTACATTACCTATTGCGTATTTCTTGAAACATATTAATTATTTAAGTTATGCGTCGGCTTTTTATAGTCACCATCACTAAGATATATAGAAAAACTACCTAATTGACAATAATATTATTTGCATTTAAGAGTTAAAAAAAATTACCTAACTTTAGTAACTAAAAACGCGTTTCCTGAAAAATTAAATGAAAATATAGTTCATACATAAAGTCTTAATTAGACTTTCTTTCAAAAATTATAAAATTAACCCAAATTTATGAAAATGAAATAAATCCTTAAAAAATAAAATAATTTCTTACTTCATTGAAAAATGAAAAAAATCTCAAAATAAATTTTTGTGGTCGGATAAGATAAAAACCAAATATTTAAAAAATATGGGTATGAAATAAACAAGAAAATTTTAAAAATTTCCAGTTAAAGTATAATGTTAGGTTTTTATAAAATTTTCAAGTAATTCTAAAGTGTAAAGTTAATTATTTTTATATTTTATTTATCTTGTATTTTTTCTATTGTTTATAAGAAAATATTCAAATGTTTTTCATATTTAAAAAAGCTTTCAGTTTTTTTTTTTTATAAAAGAGTTTTAAACTTAGACATGTTTGTTCAAAAAATAAAATATTATACATACATTATAGAAAGAAAATATTTGTACGCCGCAATAAAATGGACAAAATTAGCTACTATGGTCCATGGAATATGATGAACACTATGCTTAAAATGATGAATGCAAAATTTTCTTTTCAGCTAATATAAAAAATATATCAATATATAATTTATTCATGCAAAATTTCAGTTTTAAAAATAGTTTAGAAACAAATTTATTTCATGTTTAAGTCAAGTGTATTTTTAAATTTGTAAAAAACGTTTTGAAAATATTTGAGAAACATTTGTTTGTTAAAGAAACTTCCAGCTTAGTTTTAAATTATGAAAGCGTTTGACAAATACAATTGTTATATTAGAACCCTTTTGTTGGAGAAAGGCATAGTTTTGTATTTGAAATAATATGAATTTAAAGCCTTTTCTCACAGCTAATGTTTGAAATTTAAACTTGCTTTCAAATGAATAAATATGAAATTTCAAAGGTTTGTGCTTATTGGGTATAAAGTAATTTCGTAAGTAAAACAGTCGTTTAAAAGTATTGTTTATAAACTTATTGTTATTTACGATCAAATAAATTATTAATGTTACTAGTTATAACAATTTAAAGAAACATGCATTAAGTTTTATTAGTAAACAGATTTTATTAAATATTTAAAGTTTTTTACAAGGTTTTTTTATATTATTACTTAAAACAAATATATACTTAATTACTTATATACTACTTTCTTATACATATGTATATAAATACTTAAACTATATCACAGATAATAATGTTGTCTGTATTCATGTGAAGAAACATAATCTGTGAAAAGATGGTTGAGTTGGAGGAAAGATTCGTTCTTTTTTCCGATAACAATTGTCTAACAATTGAAAAAACTCTTTCGGAACTTGCACTACTTGCTGGAGTAGCCAATAGTTTGCAGCTTAATTTATACAACAAAGGCAACTGTGTTCGATGTAAATACCACCAACTGATGACATTAAAGTTTTCTTCGAAGGGAACATCCAGGTTTTGGTATGTTTGAATTTCTCTAGCTATTTTATCATCCCATGTTAGATTTGATGTTGGCGATACAAAATTCTTGAAATATGATGATATTACTGATGTTTTAGTTGATGTTGGTGATTCCATGATTTCTTCACCTTCATTTTGCCAGAGAATTTTTAACTCCTCTGCACATTTTGATTTTATATTATCCATTTCGTCTTTTGAAAATTGTAACAGTTTATTCGCGGGTGGAAAAAGGAAATGTGCAATTTTATGCGTCATGGATATATTTAAAAATACAGTTGTCTGTATATTTTCAAATAATGCTTCCTTAAATTTTTTTACGAGTTCAATATCATCATCTTCTGATATGCAAGTGTCCCTCAATCCATTGATGTATGCATAAACTAGATGTAATGTAGCATATTTTTCTCCTTCTAAAGTTTTGGACGCCTGTTCAAATTGTCTCATGACGTTCACAATTCCTTTAATGTGGCTTATGTTTATTTTTTCGACTTTTTGAAGCTCATTTTTTTGCTGCAATATATTATTGACATCCATCCAATTTTTTTCCACAGATTCCAAAAGGTAATACATTGTGTTCCACCGTGTAGGACAATGGCTTTTTAATGTTTGGCTTAATTTGCAATTATCGCCAGATTTCTTGAAATATTTAACCAATTTCGAGCATAAATTACACAGTTCATTTAGTTCCTCTACATTTTTAATAGCCTTTTCGATTACATTATTAAGTAAATGGTTAATGCAATATATGTGTGGAAAACAATTGAACGCAGCAACCATGTTGGAACCTCTGTCTGTTACCATAACTCCATCTTCCAGTTTGCAATCATATCTTCCTAGTAAAGTTTGAGCTTTTACTCTAATGGCATCATCTAAAATAAATAATTATTAAAGATATGTGGTTCATTTGGTATTCATTTTTTCATTTATGTAATAGTAATATAACTGTTTAAATTTACTTACGCGTACATCTTTCCCCATTCATTGAATTAAGACCTATCAACCTGGAAATCAATTGGTCATTTTTTGTATAATGGATAGTTAGAGAGATATAACTTTTCCGTAAATAGTTGTCCGTCCATATATCTGAAGTTAATCCAAAACCATTTTTGCAGACAGCATTGATTTCATGTTTAACATTTAGGAATGTTGCTTCATATATTTTTTCAATATTCCGCGATATTGTGGTAGGATGTGGCAATAATTTTTCTACATCAACATTTGGTCCATACTTCGCTCCAATTGAAATCAAGAACTCCGAAATCTGCATTAGACCGGTATCTTGAACAAATTGAAAAGGCCGACAATTTTTTATACACCATTCGGAAAATAATCGCGTTGCTTTTTTTTTCGTCTCGTTGTTAACCTCTACTTTTTCTGTATTAGTTTCCTTCGTGGTGTAGTAGCACTTATGTCTCACCAAGTTCGATGTGTTTCTCGAATCATATTTTAAAACAGTAAAACACTTTATGCAGGCAACTTTGTTTGCTATTTCGGCTCCTTCCTGGTTTACAATCTTTCCAAATGTGTCCCAAATCTTGCTTCTGCCTCTTTTCGTAGTTATTTTGAATGTTCCTGACATGATATTTTGTTTGATGCTGGCAGCGTCCATTGATTCAGTAGGAGTTGAATTCTAAATACATAAATATGATATATTTTGTTTAGTAAAGTAACTTTAAAAAATAATTTTATTTCTTACCATTACTTCTGCCATTATAAGTATACGAAGATATGTATATTTTAACACGATTGTGAAAACAAATAATTTGTTGGAGCACAAAAAATTCAATTCTGAACACGAGAACACTTTTGAAATAACTGTTGAAAGATTTTCATTCATAACTTCATTTATAGCATATATGAAATATATTAGGTAATAATATTATAATTTTATTTATAAACTCATTTTTACATTAGGTAATAATATGTATAAGCCTTTTCTAAAAATAACTTTAGTCCAATAAAAACAGGTATATTTCTTAGTGTAAAAAATTTATTTAAAACAGCAAGAATTTGGCAATAAAATCTGTAGAAGCAGCTAAATAGATCAATAAGAAACAGGTACATATGTTCTGCACTGTAAAAAATGTAAATTTATTTTTTATAAAACCACGAATTGAGTTCGCTTACAATCAGGTAAAACAGCATCCTTTACTTGATTATATATTGAACATGTACATATGACGGGACACACAATTTAGGTAAACGTCTTAAAATATTTCATTTATAATTTTATTACAGTGCAGATGTTCCATCGTATTCTTAACATTTGGGAAAATTTATTAGTCAAGGAGTAAACGTATATGGAAACGAATTTGAAAAATGAAAAGACATTGTTCTATATTATTTCCTTTTAGTTTTAAAATAGAATGATTACTTAGTAAATATAAATTAAATGCAATAAAATCTATCATAATATAAATAAGTACAATTTTAAAATTTTTTATAAACATACAATTAATTATAAGACTAACTTTATTGAAAATATAAAGAAATACTAAAGATAAAAATTTTCTAACTTACATATGTAACTGACAGTTTCAAATGTCAACTTTAATTTTTTTACTTTTTTAACTCTTAATAAAGAGTATTTTTTAATAACTTTATGAATTCACCCTTTTACATTTATTTAGAAAAGAAGAACCAACAATAAAATATAGACATACTGTATATATGTGTGTGTATGCAAGAATATTTATAAACAACCACTTTTTAAACATTATGAAGATTTTTTGCCACACACAGCAACTACGTATTACAAAAAACAAACAAATCATTAAGCCCACTTGAAATCTTTAAATCATTTCTCAACGTCTTGTATGATTTGCTTTTTTTTGCCACACCACTTGCACCACTTGTTTACGATAAATGATTTGAACGCACGGATTTGCAGTCGCTCATACACAGTACACACTTGCTTTGCTTCGGGCAGCGAACAGTACGAACAGTATTTATTGTTGTTTTTGCACATGTTGGCTATGAAACACACACTTGAAATTCAAGTGTGTTTGCTTTTCAAATCATCTTGCGCAGGAGACTAATACCAACAAGCGCGAATATATTCGGCCCGGCCGAATCTATATACCCACCATCAACTTTTTCAAATTTTACGTTATATGGAAGGGGGCGGTAAAGTATGCGAACCACGTCAATTTTTTGTTTCCGACTTTACATTGGTCCTTGAACTATTTTAACACAATTTCGTTGATTTTCACCTTATATGGGAGGTGGGCGGTCCACGCCCATTTTTGGTTTCCGAGTTTATATCGACCCCCGATCTATACGTACAAAATTCCGTTGTCGTACGTGCTTTTATTGAAGAAATATGAGCAGAAAAGTATTTAACGGACACCCTGTGTTTCTAGTTTTTAGCCCATAACTTTTTTGTTTATTAACCAATTTTGCCCATTTTCAATACCAAACAAACCTTATATAAGATAAATATTTGTGCCAAATTTCGTCTCCCTACGTTACTCCGTTCGAGCTCTATCCTGCTTTCAACAGACGGACAGACAGACGGACGGACATAGCTAGATCGACTCAGAATCGAACCAGGACCCAGAAAATATATACTTTGTGGGGTCTTAAATGATTCCTTCGACATGTTACATACGGAATGACAAAATCAATATACCCCCCATCTTTTTGATGGTGGGTATAAAAATTGTTTCTCCTAATAATAGATACAGTTAATTTATTTCTAATTTGTTTATATTAAATCGAATTCTTTTGTACTTTTTTGATTATTTTTACATAATAGAATAAGAAAAGTTTCATTTAGGTTGAAAATATTATAAAGAAATAGTATTTTGACACAGTAAATGTAAAGAAACAATCAGTGCATCAAATAGGAGAGAAAAATTTTTCAAAACAAGTGAAAAATTGAAAATCGTTACTTGGAATTGCAAATAGAGGTTTAGGAAAATATCTACGTTATCTATAAAATGCTTTTGTACGATTGAAACTTGTAATAGACCTCATAAAATAACCCTAAAATCAGATAGTAGGATTATTGTATAGGCAAAAAATGACACCTTCAATCCTCTGAAGGCTATTTCAGCTGAAATTTTTGATTGAATAGGTCCGTCTTCGTTTTGTGCAATATCCCAGTACCGTATTCATTTATTATATTTATCAATATGATAAATAGGATCATTTGAATTTAATTAAAATCATTCCCAAACCTTTAGTGATAACTACTCTACTAATATGAATTTTTGTCTTAATAATGTTGCTATTGAAATTGTTTGTCAGCACAAGTGCTTGGGTTTGGTTCTCGACAGTGGACTTTCGTTTGGTTGTCATATTGACCTCATATCAGGAAAGGTGTGGTGTGCACTTAGAAGAATTTATTCGACTAACATGTATTTACCTTTTCGTGTTAGACGAAGATTAGCTCATGCTCTACTTATGCCACAGGTCTTATATTGTCTCGAAGTAATATCTGTTCTGCTTTCTCTATTAATAGATTGAAATGTATTGGTAATACCATTGTTAGATTTGTTTATAACATAAGACGTTGGTGTCATATTTCTGCTTATGTTCAAAAATTTCTTGGTTGCTCTTTTAAGAATTTCGTCAAATATCGTAACTTGGCTTTGTTTTATAATATAATTAAAAACAGTTATCCTTCTAACTTGTGTAATAAATTTATATTTTTACGTTCCTCCAGGAATCCTCAAATTTATATTCCGAGAATTTTTAAATTATCTTTTGAAAGATCATTTGTTGTGAGGATTGCACGCTGTTGGAATTACTTGCCCTATGAACTTCGTATTTTTTCTCACTCCAACAATGTTTTTCGTCTTAAACTTCTGGCTTTTTTAGCTCATAGTATTTGATTACCCCTAATATAGCTACTTCTTTTTTTTTTATTTTTGTAAGAATTACTGCTATATGGACATTTTTTTTTTTTTTTTAGTTACTAATATTATTGCCTACCATTTAAACTTTTATGGCTGGGGAGCCGAAGACATTTCTATGAATTTTAAATTAATTTTTTTCTATGAAATGTTAATTGATTAATTTATTTTTTTTTCCTTTTGTTAAATAATTTTTTAAGATTATTTTATATTAGTATGTAAGCTATATTTACATAACTCAGGATTATTACTGTGTAATACATATTTATATTTTGGCCTTGAAGGCTTTGTATTACTATGCTGAATAAATAAATTAAATTAAATTTTAAATTAAATTATATTTTCACCTCACTCTAAAACAGTTAAATTTGTGAATTTTTTCCCTACAGGATGGCGAATATTCTTTCAATTTTTGGAAAATAAATGCATATAAAAACTGAATTGATTTGTATGAAGACAGAAAATGTTGCAAATGTACCCCCTAAAATTAAAGATTGATACCTTTTAAATTAATCCCCAAAATATTTGGGTTCAATTATTTCGTTCACGTGAGCTGGACCTTTGCATTATTATTTGAAATTATTACGAAGTTCAATTAATTACAAGAATTCAAATGATTCGTTGCTCATATTTAACATTTTCTATATTGATTTTTTTTTATTATAAGTTTATAACTTTTATTCTAAAGAAAATATTTTGCTATCGATATTTAGCACTTACTTGTGTTCATTGGCAAGATGACGTATAACAGCAGCTGGTTGCATGAAAGTCAATGAGCATGTTGGACACTGAAAAACGTACGTGGTAGATGTATGCTTCTTTTGAACATGCATTTTCAATGTCTTTTCTGTTTGAAATGGTATTTTACATATTTCACAAGAAATTCCCGTTAATGAATTACTGACTTTGTAATTATTATTTTCCAATCCGTTGTTGTCACTGGCTGTTGATGCAGTGAACGATATTAAGGTCGGGCTGATTATTGCTTTTCCATCGGGCCCCAACAAAGTTTTTCGATTTGTTAAAAGGTTGTGAACTTCATCCAACTCGGTTTTTATACTGTCGGAATCATTATGTGTTTTCAATGTCTGATATACAGCGTGAGCAGTAGTTGGGACATGTTCAAGTTCTAATACCGGATCGGGGGCTTTTGGCTCTGGTGATGAGGGTTTCATTTTGTTTTCCATGGCCAAATTATTATTATTGCCGGACTCTGAGGTAACCTCTACGCGCTTTAATCGTTCAATCACTTTACTTAAATCACGACTTGAAGATTTTGTGCCTGGTATTGGAGAAGACCCAGTACTTCGACTTTTAGCCAGCCATGGTTCTGGACGTTCAATTGTTTGAATAAGCACACTTGTGTTGCGATCCTAAAATGAAAATATGTATAAAAAATACTCTTAAATATATTTAAAAAGTACTATTAAATTACTCAATGTGCATAGAATTATCGAGTATTCCAAACTACCGAGTTCCGTTTGTGGTTCTTTTTTTAAATACTTATCAGGCGAAACTTCATATACTGAAGTCAAAGAACAAAGTTCATAGCAAATCTATATAATTTGTCTATATATGTAAAAAATTGTTTTGGGGACCTTTGGTTAATGGGGAATGATTAACACCGGCTTCGCTGAATACTCTTTTCTTACTTAAGAAAAAAGTTGTAAATTGATTGATACACAATACAGATTTAAACTTTAGAATTTCATTTTTCATATCGTTACCGAAAATGCAACCGACCAACATTTCAACAAACGATGAAAAAATAAGATAACTAAATACAAAATTATTCAATTTTGATCAATCCTATTTAAATGCTCCTGCCGAACATTTTTTAAGTTGTTGCTGTCGTTAAAAGTTCTACCCTTGGGAAAAATAAGTCCGGTAGTTGAGTTGAGCTGGGGTCGTTTCGGAGGGAAGATCCAATTGTCGTAGGATGTTATGACCGGTTGCATTTAAGGTGACGATATGTAAATACTCTTAATACATTGATACATTGTATATAGTTTGAAAGTTTTTTAAAGAAAATACATGTAATTTTGTATGGCTTTCATTATAAAAAGTAAACGGTAAATTCTAGCGGTATAGTTGTTAAAAATATATACACTATATGTTGTATGTACATACATATGTGTTTGTTTTTGTAGGAGCAGATACAACATTTAGATATATACATTACATATGAAACTTACAGGAAAGGAATAGAAATTATCTGCTGTTTTCATTTTGCAATAATTGTGTTTGTGACTGATAAAATTTGCTAAACTGCGGAACATATTACGACAAACATTGCATTCATAGATGAGAGAGCATTCTTGTAACAATAATCGACGCACCTGGAAAAAAATACATACATTAAATATAAACTTTGTCTTCCCTATTATTTTTTACACTTTGCTTACCTCATCTGTACCGTTTTCATAGGCCTTTTTTGCCTCCCAAAAACCAGCACACGATGTTCGGAGTGGTTGCCTAAGTAAACTTTCATCTTCATTCAGGACATTCGAATGGATGACATTGCTGTCTGGTTTTTTGTATTTGCTATTTGGAAAATTGCATTTTGTATCCACCATAGTGTGTCTTCTCTCTATCACGTACGCCTACCTAAGAACTTGACTAGTTGATTGGTAAACGACGGCTTTTATCTGATGTTTTACACTTATTTTCTAATCACTAATATACAATTAATCCATATGAAATTCCTTTTTATAAATATTATTTTTTAATTATTAAAATTGACGAAGAACACGAATTCTGCAATTTTTTAAGGAAAGAAAAAAAAAACAATCAAATTTATCTGCAAAGTGCACAAGCGAACGAAGTTCCAAGTCAAAATATTAAGCTAAATAACGGCGAAGTTATATTTCATTGACTTTGGGTTATGTGCTAGAGATGACATTTTTACGAAATGAGCTGAAAGCAAACGTCAGAAAAACTTCAAAGAAGAAGAAAGACTCAACTACATAGAATACTTTCGCTTCAACTGCGACTGACAGCTACGCAACGCACTAATTATATTAACCCAGTCGTTGCATTATTTTGTTATTAAAATTTTATATAATAAAATATAAAGATGTAAAAATTAAACTATGTTCTCAGTTGAAATAATGAACTGCACATTAAAATTTCCGACTGAATAAAAAAAATATAAGATAAGAATAAAACAACCTTCAAAATATATTTACGTACTTCGGCACTTCAAAGTTGAACATTTTTCGTCTTTGAAGTACTTCACACAGAAGTTTGGCGTACTGATTTGGTTCCGCACAATATAAATGCATGTATTTAACTTAGCTGTTAGTCGCAGTTGTAAAATTCTAAAACTGTTGTAAGACATTTATTAGCAATTTTAAAATCCATTTTTAAATACAAAGGATTTATCTTAAATTTATAATTAATTGAAATCAAATGTTTTTACTATTTTCTTAAATATAGCCTGATTTAACAAAAGCATTAGGTATCAAATTAAGAATATGCCATTAATTTTTATCTTTAAGTATTAATTTATTTTTTGATTAAGAATTATTTAGGAATAACATTTGATATGAAATTGAGAAAGTATCACTTTTTTTTCAAATGAATATTCATTTTAATCAAACTTGAAATTCAACATACTTATTTTCAGAAATACCTTTAAATTATCAAATTTAAAGAGTTTGTAAAAACCTCTGATCTAAGTCGGGGATCACACACAGCAATTTTTCCTGCTGTAATTCTTTACCTCTCTCGTCTACGAATTGCAGCAAGAAAAATTGCGGTTTATGAACCCCGACTAACCAAATTGTTAATCAGAAATCGCCAAAATTAAATTTTATATATTTTTTTTTTTAAGAAAAACAAAAAACAACTAAAATATTTAGTGCTTCAAATGTTACATAATTTTAAAATGTAAATTCAGCATCAACAAAGTCAATAATAATTTCAGTAGCTAATAATAATTTGAAAAAAAAAAAAAAAAATTTTAATTTCAATACACTTTTTTGACATACATAGCTCAATTTTAGGTTAACAATTTTAAAAATTTATTGAAATTTATTATATTTTTTAACAGAATAATTCTAAAATTATATAATGAACATTTGTCCTATTAACCTTATAAATTGTTTTGAAGAATTAATTTATTCATGAAAGTTTTCTTTTCATTATGGCCCATAAAATCTTAATATTCATATTTGAAAGATGATGGAAAACAAATTGTTAAATATTTATTAAAGATATGTATAAATTAAGGATCTTTATTTTGTTATTCGGGGTTCATAAACATCAACTTTTCTAGCTGCAATTGTGAGTTCGTAGACTAGAGAGGTAAAGTGAGTGTAAATGTTTAGTATTCCCTTCTATTCTCTCTCCTACGAATTCAGAATTGCAGCAGGAAAAATTGCTGTGTGTGATCCCCGACTTAAATCAGGGGCTTTTACAAACTCTTGCTTCGTGTCTTTAAATTTGATAACACTGGTCAACAAAAAAATCCTCCCCCACAGACAAATAGTTGGACCTGATGTATTTTGATGTGCTAAACACGAATCTGTTTTCAGTTTTTTTTCTATCAGGTCTGGGTTTTTTTTATGGGCGTGTCTAATATTTCGCCCATAATAAGGTCATTACTCTAGTATATTTCCCCATAACTCAAGAACGGTGTATTCGGTTGATCAAAGTGATACACCAAAAGATGCGGACTAAAAATATCTTCTAATTCCCCAAACTTAATTTTTTTATGTGCTCAATAGTTTTGGAGTTATTTTGAAATAAGTGTCCGAAAAAATCATTTTCATGCTAAATTTTAGATTTTTTTGTAACTAAAATGTTACAGTTTATCATCTTTGTCTTAATTTGCCATCCACACGAGCCTTTTTCATGCTTGCTCATTGAACAAAATGTTGCGCGCACATGCATTTGGATAGTGTGGACCCAAGTTGTTCATGTTTTGTTCTTGTTCGCACACCGTTGTTCGCACAATTGTGCGAGCAACCATGTCTGCCATCAAACCTCATTTTGTATGCAGAAGAAGAGGCGCTGCATGTAAAAGTATCGAAGCGACACTGACGGCAAACAAAAAAATTATGATTTGTTCGACAAATGTTCTGCCCACTGAAAACAAAAGGAAAAAAATTATGTGTGTAGCTCTGCAGACGTTTTGTTCTTGTGCGAACAAGAAAAAGGATAGTATAGACGGTACGTAAAGCTGGTAATACTGCGAAAAAAATAAGGCATGTATCTTAATAATTGATGCAGAAATCTAAATTTTATTCACAGTTAAGTAAAAATACCCATGTTACATACAATTGAGTAGAAATACAGTGGTGGACAAAAAAAATTTTTTTTTTTCTTGAAACAAAAATAGTTGGACTAGGTGGATACTGACAAGTTAAACAAGAATCTGCATTCACTTTTTTTCTATCGGGTACTGATTTTTTTGTATGTGCATGACTAATATTATCACCTTATTCAGCGGATACACTATAAAATTCGAGAATGGTTTGTCGAACTTAGGCTATAACTCAAAAACCGTTTACACGATTTTGATAAATGATACATCAAAAGATGCATACGAAAATTGTCTTCAGAATTTCAGAGCTATGGATCAAAATTTTCACCACTTTTTAAAAAAATAAATTTTAAAATTTTCGGTACTAATTACCGAATTACTACGGAAATATCAACTGGACGAAAAATTTTATAAATTCAGCTCAAAGACAATTTAGCTCGCTATATATTAAAGTTCAATTTATCTTAATTGGACAAACTGTTCTTGAGTTATACAAGTGTGACTGCCTAAAGGCGTGGTCATAGTAGTCATGCCCATAAAAGAAAAATCAATGCGTGATAGAAAAAAAGTAAAAGCTGATTCTTATTAAGCACGTTGAATTCCATCTAATCCACCTATTTTTTTTATTTAAGACTAAAAAAAATTTTTTTTGTCCACTAGTGTATTTCCACTTAGCTATAGGTATGCATGGGTATCCAAACTTAACTGTGAATCCAATCAAGATTTGTGCATCAATTTTTACAATATGTGGCTTTATTTACTCGCAGTTTTGTCAGCTTTGAGATAAAGGTGATAAACTTTAATATTTTTGATGTTTTCACTTTTAAAAAAAGTTTTAGTAAAAAAAAAAGATGTTGAATTTAGCATGAAAAATTTTTTTCCGCCACTTTTTTCGAAATATTTACTAAACTATTAAGCGGATAAAAATTTTATAGTAAAACGACTTAAAGCCAATGTTATTCCACATATTTTGATGTATTATTTATATAAATCACGCATACCGTTCTCGAGTTATAGTGAAATATACTCGAGTAATCGCCTTATTTAGGACGCAATATTAGACACGCCCATAAAAAAAATCCCGACCTGATGGAAAAAAACTGAAAGCAGATTCGAGTTTAGCATGCGGAATTCCATCTAGTTCACATATTTTTTTTTTGAAGGAGCTCAAAAAAAATTTTTTTTGTTGACCAGTGTAATTTAAAGGTATTTCTGGAAATACCTTGAATTTCAAGTTTGAATAAAAATGAATATTCATTTGAAAAAAAGTGATACTTTCTCAATTTCATATCAAATGTTATTCCTAAATAATTCTTAATCCAAAAATAAATTAATACTTAAAGATAAAAATTAATGGCATATTCTCAATTTGATACCAAATGCTTTTGATAAATCAGGCTATATTTAAGAAAATCGTAAAAACATTTGATTTCAATTAATTATAAATTTAAGATAAAACCTTTGTATTTACAAATGGATTTTAAAATTGCTACTAAATGTCTTATTCCAAGGACGAAATATCATTAAATGTTTTTTACAATTTGCAAAAATTACCAGAATGATAATAAAAATCATGCACAAAAAATATTTTCAGAATTTTTACTCTATATTTTTGCAGCTTTATTTTATAAGTAGAGAAATTAATATACATACGTGTGTTATCTGTTTGAAGATATACTTTTGATTTTATGTTCAAGCTAAAGGTCTTAGCGACCACCTAACAATCTTTGTATGGACCCCTTGTTGAGAACCGCGGATCTCCAATTGAAAACCTCCGTTTTGGATAGAAAAATACTAAAAATATACGTTGGCTAGTAAGAAAACGTAATAGTTTTACTGAGAATACCTATTTAATGAAATTTTAAAAATTAGCCAAATAAATCGCCACCTTGTTAAAAATCGCCAAAAAATTCGCCATGTCGCAAAACGGAAAATTCAGTCGCCAAGAGCAATTAAAAATCGCCACGTTTGACACATCTGACAGCCCTGTGAACAACTTGGGTCCACACTATCCAAATGCATGTGCGCACAACATTTTGTTCAATGTGCGAACAAGAAAAAGGCTCGTGTACACTGCAAATAATGAATTTAATATAAAACCTTTAGTAAATTCATTATATTCTTGAAATTTTAAATTTTAATATTAATTTAAAATTTTTTCATAAATTTCCTTATAATGTCGCCGACATTTTTTGCATTGCATACGTAGGATCCTACAAGTTAACACTGGAGCTTATGAGTCGTGTAGGACAACATAATTTAGCCAGGTTTGTGCAACTCATCATACCATTTGATTTACATGTAAATCGTGTATGATGAGTGTATGAAGGCAAGTACAACATCGTCGATGCTGTGACACAGTCAGCAGAGATTCTGCTGCTTCAGAAAATAGTAAATACAAATGTCAAAAACTTGAAAAACAACATAATTTAATTGAATTTCTTTTTATAAAAATTAAATTTAAACAAATTTAAAGAATAAAATGAAAAATAAAATAGGTATTGTCGACTATAAGCTTTTTATATTTTTTGTAATAGAAATTGTTCCGAAATCAATGATTTTTATGTTCAATTTTTCCAGATTTCGAGATTTTTTGTTGTTTTGATGATGCTTTGACTACTTTTTTTAAGAAAACGAATTTTATTTTTTCAACAACATACTGTGGCTCACAGCCACTACTTCTTTTTGGAAAAGTACTTACATGCAGGGTCCACGCACTGTGCGTACTATATAAAGGAGTATTGGTTACAAACCATTTTAAAATGGTCGCTTTAAATGGTTAAAATATATGCTTCTAATACAAGAAATCATTATGAGTTTTTTTCATGAAAATCGGTTGAACAATAAAAGGCATTGATGAAGTTCGGAATAAACATTTATACAATCGCAGTCTGCGACAACCAACGGATCTCAGCACAAAAACTGACATCCGGAGTTCAAACAACGCAATTGCGTCAAAACTTTTTGCCATACATTGCAAATACTGGATTATTGTACTCGTCTTCATGGCGTATCACTGACGGATTCTGGAGTGATACCCATACATAACATTCGTAAGTGTATTCGTATTACAAATTTATTGGAATATTTATTTATTATATTAATATATTCAATTAATTTTGGTAAATAGAAAAAGTCCAATAAGGGAATACGGACGACCGGTTCGTAGAAAACTTCTAGTGCCTACAAGTCTTAATAGGTAGTAAAACTAAACTTCTTCGTAGAACTGTGGGTCATTTGTCGTCAATTTATTGTGTTCTATTTGATCGTACAGGTCATTATAATATAACAGGAGCTGATGATCTTATAAAAATATGGTCCGCAATGGATGGACGATTATTGGCTGATTATTGCCTCTAATCTATTGCATACAATTAAGACTACCATTCCATAATCAGGTATGTGATGAAAATCGATTGCTAGCCAAAAACGAAAAAAGTTGTGATACACATAAAATTTTTGATTTCAATTTCGTTTTATTGTAATTCATTTCCATTTTGTTTTATGAAAATCACAATAAATTAGGTTGTGATCATGGTTGTGATAAAAACGAAATTGACATGATTTTATCGTTTTCAAATCGAAAAAATTTTGGTACTCGTTTTAAAATTGAATTTGATTAAAAATTTTACAAAAGAATTAGAATCATTAAGCATGTGGGTAAAAAATAAAAGCTATATTATAGAAAGAAAAATAAAAAAAAATAATACCTTTTAAAGAATATACAGTGGTGGCCACGAATTTAAGACACGACATTTCACTTATATATTTCTGATAATTTTTACATCTTATCGAACAAATTTTAGATCCATGTTATTTTTTAAAGATCCTAGTAATGTTATGAAAAAAAATCAACAATAGTTTGTTACCTATATTTAGTTTCCAATTTTTATTTACATATTATACAGATTAATACAAGTTTAAGCCTGGTCATGAATTTAGGACATAGGCAAAATAAAAGTTAATTCACAAAAGTAAAGCTCAGCTTCATAAAACAATATTAGTATTTGGTGGGAAATCCTTTATTTTGAATCACAGCAGCGCATCTCCTGGGTAAACTTTCAACTAAGGCCATACAGCGCTCATTTGGAATGGCATACCAAGCCTTTTGAATTTCTTCCCATAAATCAGTCAAATTTTTTGGCTTTACTGCTCGTACATGCTCCTCAACATCATTCCACAAGTTCTCAATTGGATTGAGATCCGGGCATTGAGCTGGCCATTTCAGAACTGTGATATTATTTTCCTCTAAGCAACTCTTCACTAGGCGTGAAGTGTGCTTAGGGTCATTATCATGCATAAATTTCCACATTAGAGGCATGTTGTCTTCAGCGAATGGTATCATGATGCTTGTCAGTATGTTTTTGTAAATATGCTGGTCCATTTTATTGATAATCTTCTGAATGGGACCTACACCATGCCAGGAAAATGCTGCCCACACCATGACATTTCCACCACCATGCTTAACCGTTTTAAGGGTGTACTTTGGGTGATGCTCCAGGTTTGGAGGACGCCATACGTACTGTTTTCCATCAGAACCAAAGCGACAAAACTTCGACTCGTCGCTCCAAAGTATATTTTTCCAAAATGTCATCGGCTTATTGAGATTTTCTCTTGAAAACGCTAGTCGGGATTTAATATTTTTTTTTGACACAAGTGGTTTACGTTGTGCAATACACCCACGTAAGTTCTTCTCATTCAGACGTCTTCTTATTGTCCTGGACGATATATTAATACCAAAATCCGATGAAATCTCATTTTTAATTTTACTTGAGCTCTTGAAAGGATCTTTAGCAGCTGATTTATAAATTAAGCTGGGCCCTGGGTGTAGTTTTTCGGGCTCTAGGGTGCTGTTTGACATTTTTGGTAGTGCCATGTTGCTTGATGTGTTCCAGTGCATTGTAAATCTTGGATCTGGAACATTTTAGTAGCTTGGAAATTTCCATTACTGTTTTTCCATCAGTATTCATTTGTTGGATCAATTTTCGCTCGGCATCCGAACTCCAAGTACCTCTGGCCATTTCTAACTAAATATTTTGATGTATTCTAACATTAAATGGAATAAAACATTCATTACTTACCTTTTAGCTTCAAAAAACACCAAAAAATCACTTAAAAACCAAATATTTCTTATATGTTTTAAATTCGTGACCAGCTTCAAAAGCACGTTTTTACGAAAATATAATAAAAACAGCAACAAAATGTATACACAAACAAAACCAAATAACGGTAATTGATCTTAACATTACAGGGTACACTGAAAAATTAACAAAATCTAATTTTATATTGCAGGGTTGTAATAATTATCACAACTTAGTTCGTTACATGTTGTGTCTTAAATTCGTGGCCACCACTGTATATTGAGGGAGAGGTTAAGAAAAGTATAGAGATTCTGTAAATCCTAAATTTTTTTATTCTGTTGCGTTAAAACACTGAATTTTAAGTTTAAAACTTAAAATATATTTTGTAATTTGTGATGGAACTTGTGGTGAAGCGAAGGACCTTATTGTTTAAAAACCTAAATCAGACACTCGAATTAAAGTGTAACATATGGGTTTTACAATTTAACTTTTAAGGTTTCTGAATATATCTACCACAAAGGAAAAAACTGATTTTGAATATTCAAAATAATCATTGTGCTAACCCAATTTCAAATCACCAGTAAAAATTTAAAACCAATGCAAAGTCCAAACTGCATCTGCTAAAAAGCGTTCCCATTCAAATATTGCATTCCTTTTTATTTTTGTAGGCTTAATTAATTAATCGCCAAAAATGTAAATTTATTATTCCTCCACAAAATGTTATTTTTATGGGCAATGTTTTCTTTTTTTATTCAGAAGCAACGAATATCTCCTTTGTGGCAGCTTCACGCAAAATCTTAACTTTTGATAATTTTTTATTAAAAAATTAACATTAAAATAAAATTTATTTAATTTAAATAATACAAATTTCAAAATTAATTTGTTGTGATTTGACAAGAAACACATTGCACAGAAACAAAAACAGAAAATGAAAACGATCGAAATTCATCACAACCTAATCGATTTAACAATACTATTTACTTTTGAAATCGATCGAATTTCATCACATACCCACATATGTCATAAGTGGGTGCTTAAAATAAGCTCTGAGATAAGAATATTGGATATTTTGTTTTCATATCTTTAATTTGCTTAAAGGTAAACTTTAACACTAAATAATGGTTCTATATTAAACTAGAAATCTTCCTCTTTCTAATGATACCAAATTTTATTTTCAAGATTACCATACGTTATGTTGTTTCTTTCTCTCCGGAGTCAGTAACAATTTAGCGTCTTCATTATAAATCGTCGATGGCATTCACTCAATATTTTTATATAATAAAAATTCAAAATTAATCTCAAGCCAATAAGCTACTATAGGAAATTACATATACAGCGAAAGCTTCCATAGGCTGTGATTTTGTCCGTTATCAGGAGATGTTCGTCTGTGGATAATGGTTCATCATATTTTTTAATAAGAGGTAATTCGGTAGCATAGGTACTGGTATCTTTTTATTTCAAAATCCAAGGTTGATTGTAATGAATTAGCTTATAGATAAACATATTCTTATTTATACATATTAAAATGCAAAAGACCGTAACGTGATGTTAAAATCAAATTTCAAATTAATTAATTATTTGATTTATTCAACAATTTGATTAAATTATTTATGATTAATCGAATAATTTTGATTTCATTTGTTCAAAATTATGATTAATCAGGAATTTAAATAGTTAAAATCGTGAATAATTGAATAATTTTAAATTTATTTGACTTTCTTTATTATGTTTTTAATTTTCGTTATAATATAAAAAAATGCATGCAAAGTCGTTTGAAAATATAAAATGTGGGTCGTTTAATCACCAAATAACATATATTATATATTTAGCATTTTTTGTTTTATTTGTTCAATTGTAAACTAAGAGCCTATTTACATTGGTGATTATCGCAGCATTTTTTTATGATATTTTGTTTTGAAGTTGCTTCGTAAACCCTTCTACATTTATACATATAAATTTGTGTTGTGAAATTTTTTTAAAAAATGTTTGACAAAAAAAAAAAGATTTTAATAAATTTGAAAAAATGAAATTTTTAGCTCTGCGACGACGTGCAACTTTTCTTACCCCGCTTGCTTTTCTACATCTCTTGCCAACAAAAGTAAAAGTTGCAGCGATTTTTCCCAGTGGAAATCCCCAATGTAAATGAGCTCTAAATTTGAGAACATTGAATAATACTATTCAAATTTAAATAAACAAAATTAAAAGTGATTTATCAGAATTTTTATTAATTAGAATTGTTTAACTGATTAATATGTGTATAGTTAAAATAAAATTTTGTATAACCGATTAATCGCACATCCATAGTATTGACAAAAGTGATCGTAACATTAATTTCAAAATTTAATTTCTGCTTTGACACTTCAGAAGTACAAAAATACAAAAATGTATGTTATAAATCTTTTAGGAAATAAAAAATAATGTTCAAACAAACGGTCTTCGGATCCCCTTACATCTAAGGAGACTTGGAACCACATTTGTGAACCAATGTACTCTATAAGACGATGCGAAAACTAGGAAATAAAAAGTTGTTATGTTGACTTCTCTGAGAGGTCGGCTAACAGCCGACAATTTTTAGCAAAGCCGCCGCCGCCGTTAAAATCGTTCGGCGCGTAGTCAGCAGCAGTGTGTGCTGCCATAATCAGCTGATTATTTACTTTGAGTCTACATTAGAGAAATTTGTATCAAGACAAACGTCAAATTTTAATTAGATTTGCAGATAATTTTTTATCACTGCCAATTATAGGAGAAAACGTATGTCATAATAAACCATGCAAAAAGTACCAACAACAATCAAGATGGCGTCTTTTACCAAGCATTATCAAGACAACGTTGTCAGAGCTCGAGCGTTGACAATTTTCTTTTAACGCTGCAATAATACTGACAAATTCAGTCTACATTAGACAAATCTTTATCTTGATAAAATTTTGACGTTTGTCTTGATAAATATTTGTCTAATGTAGACTCAAAGTTAGAATGCACTGTTTGTTATGGTGTTGATTACATTTGGTCAGCAGCAGTTTGCAGTGCTGTTTCATTTAGCCCTGTTTCTAAATTCACTGCGCTGCTTTCAGATTGAGAGCGAGACAAAGAGAGTGAGTAAATAAATGAGATGCTAAAATACACAAGTAGAACAAAGCTAGATGGTGGTTGTAAATTGTGGCTGCCTACGCTGAATTGTAATTATAGCGGCAGCAACAGGTTTTGCTGATACTGTTGCTGACTACGCGCTATTGTAATTTGGGCTTTACGCTACATCCAGACTGGCCTTTTTCTTGTTCGCACAAGAACAAAACGTCGGCAGAGCAACACACACAATTTTGTTCATTTTGTTTTCAGTGGGCCAGTGTACCCTGCAGTGGGCAGAACATTTGTCGAACAAATCATAATTTTTTGTTTGCCGTCTGTGTCGCTTCGATACTTTTACATGCAGCGCCTCTTCTTCCGCGTACAAAATGAAGTTTGATGGCAGACATAGTTGCTAGAACAATTGTGCGAACAACGGTGTGCGAACAAGAACAAAACATGAACAACTTAGGTCCACACTATCCAAATGCATGTGCGCACAACATTTTGTTCAATGTGCGAGCTTGAAAAAGGCTCGTGTGGACCGCAAATTACAGTAATTTTGTTTTCTTAAAAAAAAAAATTTTAATATTTTCTGCTTATTATTCAAAATACCATATATTTGTAAGTAATTAATTAAGTACTAGCCAAGTTTAAAAAATTTAGTCAGAATATGAGTGAGGAAACAAGTTTTATAAAACATGAAAATTTAACAAAGATCGTAAAATCGTAAATATTTCCTATACTATTTATCCGATTGCAAGGTTTGAGGTGTCAATTAAAAGATCTTAATGGTACATTTATAAAAGAAAAAAATATATATAAGTTTCTTTAACACAACTTTTTTTTAATATTTTGTAATTTCAGGAGCAAAAAAAGTTTTTATGGAAATATTTTTTCTTAATAGCCGGCCTTCGGGCGGCCGGAAGGGTTTTTAACTCTGTGGTATGTTCAAAAGCGGCTTCGCTAACGTAATTCTTCCTTTTTACCCAACTTTTTCATAACAAATTTTTTGATACTAGATGCTTCCTTATAACTTCCAATTATTTAATTGCACTTTATCATTATTTTCATCGTTAAAAGTGCTATGAATGGCGAAAAAATGAAATAAATCTGAGCTAATTCAGTGTGGTATATTTATTAGGGTTCGTTTCGAAAAGAAAATTTTCTTTTGATATTTGGATATCATACATTTTTAGAAAGTTTTTGCATCAGTAAAAATAAACAAAATACGCCATTATTTTTACTGATGCAAAAATCTTCTAAAAAGGTATGATATCTCAAAATCAAAATTTTGAAATTTACCCTAATATTTATACCAAATCTAGACTACCAGCACATTTGAATTATAGTTTTTTTAAGGGCTTTCTCCTCTGGGTATTTCGAACGCCGGCTTGTTTAATAAGGAAAAATTATGTTAGCGATGCCGCTTTTGGAAAAACCCTTCCGCCCGACCGAAGGACGAACAAAAATTTTTACATCACATTAATTACAAGTAAAAGTACTATAAAATAATTATAAAAATTGCTTAAAAATTAACTGTTTATCTTGATTTTCACCCATATATCTTTAAATAGAAGTGCGATTTACAAATCATATAAAAAGAAAAACAATTAAGCAAGTTAATGCCGGCCAAGCCCGACCATATGATATCCTACACCATTATCTAGCATATTATGTATGCATTCATTTAATTTCACATCATATAGACATATTTACGTATGACGGAAAATATGTTTCCAAAAATTTGAATGAAATTCATACGAGTTCGAATTTGTACCATTGCAGTGGGCAGAATCGATTTTTTTATAGAAGGCTGTAAGAAGTTGTAATAATATTTAAAATCGAATAGGAAACAAAAATTTGGCAAGCGATGAATAATTTTCTGTGTCAGCGGTACCCTATTTTGAGCCTTAATCCAAATTTAAAATTGTACACTACTCTGCTATGCCTATGTTAATCCAACCATTCAATTAAAAGTTACGGATTTATTTCCAAAAAATTTCGATACTACCCACTGTATATTGTACCATTGCACAGTGGTTCAAAAAGGTTCTTAGGAAAGAGAAGGGAATACAAAGCTTTAACATTCTCTTTACTTCTCTCGTCTACATTTTGAATGATGATGTGTTTGTGGTGTCAATCATTTCCCTTATAATTCTTAAATAAATTAAAAATACAAATTGTTTTAGAGTTTTAAAAAAAATCTTTATTGGCTTTAAAGCGTGACAATCATTATTATTTCATTAAATACTGCATGTGAATGGCCTGCCTACAGTGGTACATTTTTGTTTTAATTTATTTTTGAATAGTAGTACAAGTAGTATTTTCGTTTTTTTATTTTTCTTTTTTATTTTTATTTATTTTTTTATTTATTTATTTTTTTCTTTCATGAGTTTATATTGCAGCATTTTATTTTTTAAAATATTATATAGAAAAATAAATGTTTTGTTTTATTATTTAATGGATATACATATGTTAGTATGTATGTATACAAGTATTAAAGATTTTGCAAACGAAAAAAATCAATATTTACGTAGGTATCATAGTGTTCTCTGATAATTTTCTTTAATTCCTTTAAAAGTCATGTGATCAGCTATTTATTTCATTACATACATACATATGTACATACGTATTTAACTTAAATTACATATTCTTATTTCATTCATAGTACATTCAATTCATTCTCATTATTGTTCGTTCTTATAGAAATCTGTAAATTGTTTGTATTTTTTCGAGGAACCTATGCTAGGCTTATGAATGAAAAAACTATTGCAACAACTGAAGATCGATAAATAAGTATGTATATTCTTCTTCAATTTACCAATATGTTTAAATTTTATTGAATGCAAAGAACTAAATACGCTAGTGAACTGGTAGAGTTTATTAAATAAAATAGCACTTGTTTTTATTATAAGTGTGTATTTGTAAGAAATTAAATTTAAAAAAATGAAATTTTTTCCTTAAGGTTTTTATTTTATTTTAATTTTTTTAGTATTTCTAAGTTTCATTCAATTATAATTTTTGGTTTTATTTAGTTAATAATTTAAATAAATTTTATGTATTTTAATGTGTATATGTAATATTTTATTATATCTATATTATTGTATATATGAATCTAAATTTGTTTTCTTACAGTGTACTCTTAATTAAGGTAATGAGTTAAACTTTAGTAAGGCACTAGTTACACGTTAATCTATCTATATATATATATATATTTTATATATTTTGTAAATACATTTTTATTGAAATAGATTTTTAATATATATATAAACTTGTTTTTAATTTTTATCATTTATTTGTTGTGTTTTTCTTTTAACGTGTAACTACTGACTACGGTTTTTATTAATTTGTATTATTTTTATTTTTAATTTAAAGCTTCTTATTTAGCAAAGTTCAAGACTTTTTTGTTTGTTTGTAGGTATGGTGATCTTGTAAGCATTGTTGGAAATAATTTATTTATATATTATGTATGTATGTATGTTTTTTTTTTTTTTTTTTCTCTTTAAATTTAATATTTTAATTACTGCCGGTGATACTACTGCTACTACTACTCATTTGACAAATAAGATTTAATTCATATATGATTTTTTAATAATGTCATTAATATAATTATTAATAACAAACATAACTAATTAAAGCTTTAATGTGACTTCAATTGAACACCTTAAGAGGACAGACAGCCAATGCAAAAATAATCAATTACATTTTTGTACCTTTTATTGAGTATTGGTATTTAATGTTTCTTCACATTCTACGTGATGAACTAAAATTAGTAGGTGTTTGTTGAACAGTAGCTTGTTAATTTATTAAAAAAATTGATTTTATTTGTTTTTTAGAATAATAATTAATTCAAATTATAAAACTAGAAAAATTTTGCAAATATTCTGCCTGTTTCTCTAAATGCGAACCAAAGTTTCGTTCGACTAAATGTATTGAAAACAACAAATAAATGTTAAAATTGTTTGTTGTTTTCAACACATTTACTCGAACGAAATTTTCGTTCGCATTTAGAGAAACAGGCAGATTATTTAATAATAACATTTTATTTTTTAATTAAAAATATATGAAATCTATTGATCACAAAGCAATAGCGATTATTTGTACTTATAGATCTAATTGATCTAATTACACATTGTGACACTCAAAATATACTTTTGAAATGACCTAATGTACATTGTGGACCGCTTTAAGTAGATCATTATGTCATTCTTAAAATTTTTGATACACCCTCAAAATCTGAAGTTATCGATTAAAAAAAAAAAAAATTTTTAAGACTTTTAAAACTTCAGTTTTTTGTAGATAAAAGAGAAAACAAAAGCGTTCTATATATATATATATATATATATATATATATATATATATATATATATATATATATATATATATATATATATATATATATATATATATATATATATATATAAATTTGTTTACATTATATGAACTTTTGCTAAAATGTATAAAATATCCAATTTTATAATTTTCCAAATATTATTTAGAAAAAATGTAATTCTATTATTTTATATAAAATCCTATCTTTCTGTAAGCAAATTTAAATAAAAATTAAAATCATAAATATTTTTAATAATATTTCAACAAAAGTTCATGTTAACAAATTACAGTAGGACCTCGATTATCCGTGATTCGATTAACCGGCAACGTCGATTATCCGGGAAAGAAAATTTATAATTGTTTTCTTTTTTTCATCCATTTAGTTTAATTTTTGCATCGATTAACCGTGATTACCTCTATTATCCGTGATTCTAAGCATAATTCTTTTTCGATTGCTTTGAACAATCAAACACAATGTGAATAAAAAAAGCGGAATTCCCTTGTTTGAATAAAATGAGTCAAAGCAAGGTAAAATGCAAGTTTTCTGCATGCATGAAAAGCTAGTTAACGAAAATATTTATTTGAAAAAGAAATTTCAGATACATATTATATTTTTTAAACATTTACATATATTAAATCCTTCAATAATTAAATTATATAACTAAAAAATGTTTAAAAATAGTACTCAAAATTTTTAATTAATTAACCTGGAAAATTGATTATCCGGAATGCTTCCGGTCCCGACCGTTACGGATAATCGAGGTCCTACTGTATATATATTTAAAAGCTTAATTTCTCGTCTATCTAAAGTTGTTAATAATTCTAAGTTGGTAAAAAAAATGAATTAGGTCATATCACATTTTCCATTTTGTCACATTTTTCTTGATCGAAAAGTTAAGTTCCTGCATGATGTTTCTCGTTATATCTCGTTGCAAAAGTCAATCAATGTTGATATGACTGTTATGTATCCTATTTTAAATTAAATATGCTACCAAACATTTCTTGAATGCTTATAATTTTTGGATTTGCTTTATCGTCCTCTTAGTTCACCAAAAAACAAAAATACATTATAAATTTAAAACATTTTTTATATAAATAACAAAAAATATACATATACATACGTATGTATGTAGTATGTATTGTTATTTGGTGGGTGTGTAGTGTTTTTAAAGTTTTACATTTAATACATACATATTTTGTTATTTAATATTTAGTACATATTGTAAATGATTCAATTTTAGCATAGATTAAAAAAAATATATGTATTTATAATTTTAATAACATGACAAATTTATACACACACACACAATTGGATTTTTTCTTGTTTTATTTCCTCTTTTATAATTTTACGAGTATTTAATTGAATGTATCTTCATTAAAATGTTTAAAGTTTGCTTAACTTATAATTATGTATTAAATTTTAAATTGAATTATAACTACCATTATCTATAACTAAGCTTTTCTTTAAATGTAAGTTAAAAAAACAAAAAAAGAAAGAAAATATAATATATACCTACATATTATGTATTTTTATAATTACATAAACAAGTAATAAAATAAAAAATATAGTTTGTAGTTCTAAATATTAGATAAAAAAAGGATGAGCGCATTTTTCATTCGTTCAAACCTTTCTTTGAGAATATCAGTTTTGACAAGAGAAGTGTTGTTTATTTTCTTTAGATTTTTTGTATTGTATCGTAGTTTTTTGTTTTTTTCTTTTGTTTTCATTTAATTGAATTAATGACTTTTATTTTTGGAGCAAGTTTTCTTTAAATTGTTATTTTAATGTCTAACCTATAAAATTAAATATAAATGATTTAGTTGAATCATTGTCAGTTATTATTATCATCATCTCATCATCATTATCAGTATAAAATAGAAGTATAATAAATATTGAAAGCTAAGTATTTATGGAAAATTTTTGAAGAAGGTCACATAGAAGCGAAAGATAGTGAAGTGCGGTATCAGTGCGAAAGGATAGAAGAGGAAGGAAAGTTTTTGTGACTATAAAATTAAACAAACGATCGAGGGTAAGGTACCAAATTGAAATATAAATTTAATAGTATTTTTATTTTTTATTTTGCATATATGTAGGTGTATATTTTAAACAGTCGACCATAAATAATAGTTACACATGAAGTATGAAATGCAATACATTTTTGGAAATGGAATGGCTACAACAACTCTTAAGAAAATATGTATAACATTTAAATCTACCAAAACGATATAATCTGCATATATATAAATATCTAATAAAATAAAAACTTATATCGAACTAAATCATACATTCAAATGTATTTTTTTTCGTAACTCATGAGATTATGACAATGATATTTGATGATTGCTTTCGATTATGATTTTTTATTCGTATTTTTATCCTTGTAGAATAGTTTTACTTATTTCATTATTTATTTGCATATACATACTTATGTACTGTTATATGAAATAATATTTTACAAATGTGTTTTTTTTTCTCTCTCTTTAAAAGAAACATTTATTTTATAGTTTATTTATTATTTTTTTAATTTAACGGCAGTTTTTTAAGTAAATATTCCTTTTTTCATGTACAATATTAGTTGTACTTTTATTTTAATTTAGGTTATTTGTATTTTATTTTTGAAATTAATTTATTTTTAGTGGGTATTGAATTAATGTCATGATTAATTGAACACAAATATTAAAATAATTTTGTACAAATTCGTTCGTGGCTTTTAAATATCAAAATTTTAAGAATTTATTGACTGATGAAAATTTGCTCTCACTTATTGCTTAACACAATGATATATATTGTAATATATGTATGTATGTATCTAATGTTTATCTAAAAGTAAAAATAATGAATATTGGGAGGGAATTCGTTATGTCAACGTTTTATTCAATGAACTTCAATAGTCCTTCTTGTTGACCATACAAATATTAACAAATGTAGTTAATAAAATAAAAATACCCTAGTCAAATAATTATTTGTGCATACCTATAAAGTAATTTATTTTCTTCAAAAGTAAGACTTTCCAATTCAAACCATTTTTATATTTTTTATGTTTATTAGAGCTTTATAAGTCAGATGAAAAATTTATTTCTTATTGTATATTTTGTGGCAAATTTTAATTAATTTTAAAATTTTTCATAGAAAATAATTATATGTGCATGACAAGAATTTTATAAAATTCCTTCATTTAAATAACGTCAATTTTCTATATTCATCATAGTTGTTAACGAATTGTGTTGTCCTAATGTAACGTTACCAGATGCATCCCTCGTGGTATCGATTCGTCCTTTTTCCTTTATATATTGAGGTCAAAATTGTAATATACTTATACAAAATCAATTTAAAACATTTAATATGAATCTGAATCTAAATATATCTCAGCAGACAGTATTCTTTGGAAATCCTTATGTCATTGAGGTGTGAAGATCAATATTGGTCGCTGCAGAAACATAATATGTTGTGACTTAAAAATCGATTTTGAGGCCCGATGTAGTAACATCGTTACATTACTTTACTGAAAAATCTTGATTTATCACGAAATTTATCGCCTAGTAAATTTAAGTAGTGCTGTGAATTAATTTTGCTACGTCCAATAAAAATTTCCAACTTCTCTCTATAACAAAAATCGACTTACAATTACACTATAATTACGCTTCAAGCATGTGGATGTCGAATACCCATGTAATATTTATGATAAACGCATGGATGTATAAAATATAATATTTTTCATCTCTTATGCATATGGTGTAGTTAAAGTAGTTAAAGTTTTGAACCAAAAATGTATATTAATCATAAAATCCTGCGTGTGGATTTCTGTACCGTTCTATAAGTTATGTTTTTGTCACCCAAGAGTCATAATTTTGATCTAAAACCTCTTTATTATTTGTTGCACACGTCCAGTTATTAAAAAAAAACATGTATTTTGCCTTTATTTTTCTGTAACACCCGTTGTTTTTCGTTGAAAAATGTCTTTAAGTCCCGATAATCAGCAATTGATTATGGGCTACCGCTCCTAGAATCATAGCAATTTCTCAGATTTTTTGAAAATTTTCAACAGTATTATGATAAACATTATCTTTATCCACCATTTTGGATAATTTTATATAAACAGTGGTCCTACTTTAATAATTTCAGCACTTCAAAGGACAGTTCAGGGCTTGGTGACATGTTTTGGCTATAAATTTAAGTAAAACGAGAGAGAAACTATAGTCGGTCAAGACCGACCATATGATACCCTACACAATTCTGTATGAGCTAAAAATTAGACCTGTAACTAATTGCATACCAACACTTACTCAATGTAAAATAAATTATGCAAATACAGAACAATGCATTGATACTAACTTTATATGACTTTATGCCCTTTAGGGCGATTCCTGGAAGTGGGTTTATATGGGAGCTATGGACCGATTCTCATAAATTTTGGCAATGTTGTTTCTACTTATATAAAACTTATTTGTGTCGAATATTAACTTGATACTATTATTCGTATGGTATTTATGCACGTTAAAGTGATTTTTGGAAGAGGGGATTTATATGGGAGCTATGGTCAATTATGGACTGATCTTGATGAAATTTGGCACAAAGGTTGAAACTTATACAAAACTCCTTTGTACAGAGTTTTATTGAAATATTGCTATGTTTAAGGCATTTATGATTGTTAAACCCCTATTCCGGGAGGACATTCGTATGGGGGCTAGGTGAAATAATGGACCGATCATAACCAATTTCAATAGGCTTCGTCCTTGTGTCAAAATAATTATTTGTGCCAAATTTCATCAAGATATCTTTAAAATCTTTTCTTTATTATTTGTGCGTTATAAACATCAGCACAAACGCATTATACCCCAACCACCTATGGTGGTGTAGGGTATAAAAACTAAAAAATTATAATTTTTTAGGTTCAAGCATCTTATGACAGTCTGTTGAGTAAAAATATTAATTTGCACATATAATTATTTTCTATTAAACTTATGCCAATGATTTGTTTATTATAACAGTACAACAAATTAAATGCTAAGAGGAACCTAAAATTTTGCAAATAAGGACAAAAGATAAAAATTAAAAAAAATTATAAACAAAATAAATTTGTATCACTCTTCGAACATATAAAAAACAGAAAACAAATATTGCACATATAATTATTTGACAGGGGTAGCAGTGAAAAAATAAATAGTGAGTATTCAAAAAATTAATAATCGCATTTCGAATATTCAACAAATCAAAATAGATATATAATTTTAAGCTACGGAACGTACTACTTTTTAGTTATAAATAAATAAAATTTATTTAGTATTTTAAAAAATAATGTTTTCATTTGATATACATAAATATGTACTAAATAATTAGATATAGTATGTATTTATGCATAATATGTGATAAAGGCTAATGTGACTTAATTTATTAGAAATTATATAAAAAAATATATTTTAATTAAAAATAAATAATGTACAAAAAAGAATAAAAAATATATATGTATGTGTGTATGTACGTAGGTTGTTTGCATGTATTATATGTCTATGTTTATGAGGGTATGTATGTATGTGTATTCTTCTGATTTTTAATTATGAACTTAAAATTTTTTAGTTTATATTTAATTAAATTTGTTTTTCGCTTTATACACAATTGGTTCGTTTATGGTTTTTGTTTTGGTTTTAATTAGTTTTTGGTTTAGAAAAGTTTTGCTATTGCTATTATGAAGAGATTTGCAAACAATATGCAGAAGTTAGTTTTAATCTGATAACTACCTCCGCTCACTACGATATCCTTCTCCTCCAACATGGGATAGTCAATCACGTGAATAATTCCATTGGTACATTCGACATCCGGACGATAGACATTAACTTTCTTATAATTCCAAATGATGACATAGCCTGAAAACCAAAATATATTAAACATATTATTTTTTTTTTTTTTTTTTTCAAGATTTTTTAAACGTATGTATATAATGTATGTCTAAATATGGTTGTCAAAATATATACATATATTAAATGGATTATGATCGGATTCGTATCGGAACAAAAATGTTTAATTCAACATAGCCTGATGATTTTAATTGCTTATTACGAAAATTAAAATTCAATTAATCGCCACTTTTAACACATTTCACCCCTAACGAGCGCTAATAGAATACTAAATATAAATTTTTTAATATTTTTTCCGTATTTTATTCTTCAATACGCATCGTTAGAGTGGCCTTGCTACAAAATATTTTTCAACGGGAAACTCTAATATGTATGTATGTGCACTAGGGTGCTATAATAATAATAATAATAAATATAAGAAACTTTTTTAAGATTTGTTTGTTCTGAAATCATCAACATAAATCTGTTTCAGTCATCATAGGAAGTTGAAACTTTGCAAATTTGTTCTAAATGATGTTCCCTTTGATAATTTTAGGTACGTTAAAATGTGCGATACACTTTGGTTTTTTATACAATGTTGGGCTATCCTTATGTACACATCTAATGAAAATTATTGGTGTAAATGAATTAGTGTAAAGTAATGGTATTTTATTGCTATGCTGACTCACCAGTCCATTCATGAGAAGCGAATTCATCATGAAGATCTTGGTTTTAAATTTAATTATTGAAAAAGGAAAAGATTAAATATCAAAAATTTTAAAATTGCATTAATAGACATTTAAGCAATCAACAACCAAATTACTGTCACTTAAGACATCCCCAAATAATAAGATTGATTACTTACGTCCAGCTTCTTCTTCTACTTTAATCTTTAGGGAATCCCTAAAGGTCGGCAAAACAATTGAACCACTTTCTTTAGTCATGGCAACCATATCTTTCATGGTATAAGCACGATCAGCAATTACTAAATGTCGTTCTAAAATTGAGCGGGACTAGAAAAGTTAAAAAAATAAAAAATTAAAAAACAAATTTTTACATTTAAATTACGGCGATATTATTAACTAGAGTTGGGCATAATCGTTCATTTTACTGTTTCGTTCACATCGTTCAAAATTGTAAAATGATTCAGTTCGTTCATTTTTTTAAAATTGATCAGACTCTGAACGATGAATGTGTAAGTGTATAGACAACAAATGAAACAGAGTTTGAACGATTGTTTGAATGAAGAGACAACAGCTAAAACTGTTGAAGCAATTGTTTCATTTGTTTCTTAAGGTATGTTCAGACTAGTCAAATATTTGACCAAAATGACGTAACCACTGCATAAAATATTTTCTAACTTCTCCATTTTAATGGGAAAATATTTCTTATTTATCACTTATCATATCTGACATTTTACCGAATCTTTTTTGACGCTATTTTTTGTAGAATTAGTGGTCACGCAAATTTGGTTAAGTATTTGACAAATGTGAACATTACTTTAGAACACTTTATTAGCAAAAATTAATGGATAAGAATAAATTTAAATTGTTTTTAACAATAATTTATTTATGAAAGTATAATAAAAATTTCATTAATAAAATAAATACTAAAATTAAAGTAACAAAATTTTGTCTAAAGCAATATAAAAACAATTCAAAAATGAACGATATGAATCAAAAAGAAAGAACGAATCAACATCCTTCATTTTACTGATTTGTTCATGAACAGCACAACTCTATTATTGAAACTTACATGATAAGCAAAGTCTTTCATAAATAATTTCTTGTGTACTGATGGAAAATCTAGACTTGTCTTCTGCCAGCCCTTGTCCCGTGTCACAAAGTATGTAAAACGTCTTTGTGTATTATTCAATTGTTCGTTAAATGTTGAAAACTGTCCCAATTTGTATGAGTCACTATAAAAATAATAATAAACAAACAAATGATTTAAAAATTAAAATTTGATTTTAAATAAAGTTAAAATTTTGCTTACCTTAGCATGGGATCACTTTCCAATTTACCTAAAACTGTAGTATATGGAACCCCAAGAACTTTATCAATAATGTGAACATATCCATTAGTACTGGCGACATCAGCTTCCAAAATAGTAGCGTTAACTCCACCACCTTCGACAGTAATAACTTCATCAGTTCCTTCTCCATTGATGTTGAAATAAAGGAATGTTCGATTGTTAACTGTCGGCACTTGTGCAATCTTTATATTTTCAGAAAAGAAGAAAGGCAAAGCTTAGCATAATCTTTTGTCAGGAAAATTCTTTTTAAACTTACTAAATTTTGATTTTTCTCTTTGATTTTCTCAACATTAAGCCGATCTCTAATAATGTGCATATTTAGAATTTCCCTCATTTTTGGTCCATCTCTGTTTAGATTCAATCATGATTTTTAATAGCGTCACTTTTTATTAATGTTTAAAAATACACAAACCTTATGATATTATTAATGGCAGAAGAATTCCAAGCTTCATTACTGGGTGCTAGAATTGTTACATCTCCGAAATTGTTAATATCATCCAAGACTTGCCCACCAATATCCATAATAACTTCAAGGAATTTTCGCAAAGCTCCATTTTCATTTTCCTATATTAAAAAAAAAAATATATATATATATATATGTATATACATTTCAAAGTTATTACTAATAAGATAAAAACAATTCCCATTCGTTTAATTTTTCGTGCAGTGTAAGAATTGTTTATTGTTAATAATGCTACTAACTTAAGCTAATTCAATGATATTACGATACTTGTACATTTGTTCAATAATAATGTTCATTTTTGTGAAAGGGAAAATGAATCAAAATAAGGATTAATTGTGATTCTGATTGTGATATTTTGTAAAAAAAAAATTCTTCGGTCCTCTAGCGGAGTTATTAAGATAGATGGAATATTTTAATGATTTGTATTAACATTTCATTGATAAAATTTTCTAATTACCTCACTGTAAACATTTCATGTTTATAAGTTTTTTTTTTTTTTTTTTATTACAGTCATTGGAATAATTTAAATAATTACAGCAACCATATTATTATGGATTTGATACTTCATAACAGTATTTGGTTTATGTTGTAAACCAAATATGTTACAATCATTAACATTATGCTTTTATACCTTATTCAAGAATGCAAATTTTTTAAAAATTTTTTCTTGTTTCATTACTACCCCAGGTATCTTGTATTTCCGTTTTTAATCTTTTAACCAAATAAAATTAACAAAAGGAGAGAATGTCAGGACCAAAATACCCAAATTAAACCCAACGCATCTAAAGCTAAGTTTACAAAAATCGTTTATTTGGATTATGAGAAGAGAGCACTTTAAACTAGTGGCGAAACGTCTCTTTCCGCCCTACATAAGTATCTATATGTCAATTTAGTCATGTATTGACATATCACTGAGATTAATCAATAATTGTAAGCTTATTATTTAGTATATTTTCATGTATAATGTTGGTGTTTAATTGATTTATAATTGTCGTATCTTTTTCGACAAAAAAATTTAACGGACGCGGCAGTTGTCCAATTCGGTCCATTTTTTAACTAATAAAGACTTAAATGTTTAGTAATATTTGCACCAAATTTTAGATTCATTACTTTTTATTATACATAATTTTGTCTCCCTAAAATGATAATATCTTACTCTGTACATTTCCGCCTACCTGATAAACCAAAAATGTTGAAAATGTAAGTTGAGTTAAAACATTTTATTGAAATGTGCGAGTAAAAGAAGCATGTGGAAAACATGATGAAATAAAAAAAAGCATTTACATACATATTAAAGCATACATAAAACATACTATAAGAAATAAAAAAAAAAAACAAAGCGTTCTTTGTCACCACCTGAAAATGAACTTTCAATCACGTTATTTGAATAACCTTATTTCTCAAAATTTTTCATTTCCACATTTATTATCAGGAGTTGACATGAGGAATAGTTTTAATAAAGCGTTTTAAACATTTAAATAAACAAGTATTGAAACAAAAAAGTTTGACGATTTGGTTTGATATGTCTATTTAATATTTTTATATATTTTTTTTTTTTTCGACCAAAGAAAAAATGCAACGATTAAAAAAATAACAAGCTTTTATGTATTTAAGTATGAATTACTATTTAAGGTAAATGCATACATTTGTGTACATATGTATATGTACTTTTACTATATAAAGTGACAAACAAATATAATTAATATTGTATTAAGAAATTATATATTATAGATATACTTACTATTGCCTATTTTGTATAATTTTGTTTAAGAAATTGAAAGGAGAATGTTGTAGTATATTGAAGTTTGAGAAGTACAAGTTCATCGCACCATTTAATTAAAATTATTTCAGTTATATTCCAAGTTATCATGTCAAATAAATATTCAATTAATAGTTTTAGTTTTTATTTTAAATAATTAATTCATTTATAGAATTTATGTATAAAAACATGTACAAATGTAATTACTTTTAATGAAAATGGAATTTATGGGAAAATAATTTACATTTGAAAAGTACCTATTTACTTATAACCACGGATATACGATATTCATGCAAATGCATGTTTTTTATTCTTCAATGCAAAAAAAAAAAAAAAAAAAATAAAAAAAATATAAATTTATCAAAAGTAACGGAAAGGCTTTTCAGGTTCTAATTTGTATTTATTTATAAACAATATCATTCAATATATAGTAGGTTACATCAAGCATTTGACTCAGCTTACGTCCCATGTAAATATTAAAACAAAATTATCTGTGAGTTTCATCGATGAGATATCAAACATCGCACAGTGGGGTCAAACGCAAATATTTTGGTAATAAATCTGTATCTCCTAAACTCCTGTTTTTATTAAATTGAAATGTAAGAATGCAGAGGAGGACGTTAACTTTGAGAAAAATCATCTTGTAGTCACCCTGTGATAACACAAGAAAATCTACAGGGTGTCAAAATTGACTACCTCGAGTATGTAAAAGTTTTAAAAAATTGTAACTTATACAAATAAAGTCCGATTTTAAAGATTTTTATATTTCTGTAAAGTGCTTCGCAAAATAAAGAAAAAAGATGCTTACTCACCCAAGTTATCTCTTTTACTTAAAAAGATATTTACACTTGAATTTTGAATTTTTGATTTTTTGGCTCGACTTTCTATCGTTTTTCGGGAATAAGTCTTGAGATATATGAAGTAAAAATGTTTTAAAAATATCTTGTCATTTGCTATATATTTTAAAATAACATACTGAAAGAATTTTTGGATTATCTCAATGCGCCTAGACGTGAAAAATATTCAAAGTCAGTACTCTGAAATTGATATGAAAAATGACTATTTTTTACAAAAATATAGTACAATTCTTTCACTTTTTACTCAAAGTTCCGTTTAAGAAAAAATTTTTTTCTCTATATATTTCAAAAGACAAGGTTTCACAAATAGCTTATATAGAAATTTTGAACTATTTATGCCTGCACCCAACATCAGGCATTGGTCGAAATTGGTCAATTTTCTAAATCGTTCTAAATGTGTTTTTTATGAAATATCGTCAACAAATTTAAAAAAGCTAGCGTGACATTTTTTTATTAATCGATAAAAAATTTAACTTTTTCCAAAATTGACCAATTTCGACCAATGCCTGATGTTGGGTGCAGGCATAAATAGTTCAAAATTTCTATATAAGCTATTTGTGAAACCTTGTCTTTTGAAATATATAGAGAAAAAAATTTTTTCTTAAACGGAACTTTGAGAAAAAAGAGAAAGAATTGTAGTATATTTTTGTAAAAAATAGTAATTTTTCATATCAATTTCAGAGTACTGACTTTGAATATTTTTCACGTCTAGGCGCATTGAGATAATCCAAAAATTCTTTCAGTATGTTATTTTGAAATATATAGCAAATTACAGGATATTTTAAAACATTTTTACTTCATATACCTCAGGACTTATTCCCAAAAAACGAAAGAAAGTCGAGCCAAAAAATCAAAAATTCAAAATTCAAGTGCAAATATCTTTTTAAGTAAAAAGAGTATCTTTTTTCTTTATCTTGCCAAGCACTTTACAGAAATATAAAAATCTTTAAAATCGGACTTTATTTGTATAAGTTACGATTTTTTAAAACTTTTACATACTCGAGGTAGTCAATTTTGACACCCTGTAGATTTTCTTGTGTTATCACAGGGTGACTACAGGATGATTTTTCTCAGAGCTTAGGTCCTCCTCTGCAACTCTTTCATACATTTCAATTTAATCCAACCAGTAGTTTAGGAGATACAGATTTATTACCAAAAAATTTGCGTTTGAATTTTGAAAAATTCGCGAATTTATTCACGATTTTTATTTTTTGAAAAGTCAAAAAAAAGTCGCAAAAGTGTCTAAATTTAAACACCAATATCTCTAAAAGTTGTTAACGGATTTTAATGATTTTTAATGATTGCATATTTAAGAAGAATATGTCCACTATAAATGTAGTAATTAAAAAGTAATATTATCATTTAAAAATGCATTCATAATGCAAATGCAATTTTAGGATGCATTTTCTACACTTTCAATTTTTTTCTCCCTCTAATATAAAAAAATTATTATGTTTGCTAAAAATTGCAATACAAGTTGTTCTGGGACAAAATGGTTCACTATTAAAAAAAAAAAATTAATTTAAAAATATTTCTTCAAATTTCTTCATACAATTTTTTTTTTTTTTTTAAATCATTAAAATCCGTTAACAACTTTTAGAGTTATTGATGTTTAAAGTTTAAAGTATATATTTTCTGGGTCCTGGTTAGATTCTGAGTCGATTTAGCTATGTCCGCTCCGTAAAAAACTTGCCATTTTTTATAAATCTCTCATGAAAAGGACGATATATTTTTTTACTTTTTTTTATTTTCTCCCAGAACAATGACATTTTTATATTTCATAAATTTCACAATAATGGCCAGTAAAATTTGGAAATAAACCATGGAGAATTTTTATTTTTTCTGTCATCATTAAATGTTTCTTAAGAAAAGTAATATCTATAACAAGGCTAATACAGTCACCGAAATAATGATAGGTTCGCCCATAAAAATCAATTTTATTCGTTCAAAATTGGTATTAATAATATTTTTAAACTTCAGTGTTATGCAGTAGAAAATTATAAAGTCTACTACAAATTTTTTTTTTTTTTTGGCAATCTCTTTTCTTAAAAAAAGTACGTAAAAGTTAACTAATTTGAATTGAATTGTTTTTAAATTGTGCTAAAGCAAATATAAAAGGTAATTAAGAATGAATTATAAAAGAAACATTTTTAATAACGTCAAATGTAGCAACTTCTAAAACCGTTTCCGATAAAAAATCTATAACTTTTCGAATTTTATCGAGACGAAATTTGTTCTTATCGCAAATAATTAATAAGCTATATTTATTTTCATAATAAAGAACAGTTAAATATATTTTTTTTTTTTTTTTTGTAATTGGAGGAAGAATAGGATAAACAATTTTTTCTTTGAAATTTTTGTTTTCTGAGTTCACTAACACTCATTTGCACTTAGTTAACTTCATGAATCCATCTGGAACATATAGAAAATCAATGTTAATTTTGTTGTGATGAAAAAGTCACTAATGAGGATATTTTTAGATCCGATAAAAATTTTTTCTTAATTTGAAAAGTATTTTTGTGATACACAAATATTTTATGCACTACACTACCATTTAGAAACGTTTGATATCAAAACAGACGAGTTCTCAGAAGCCTTTCTTTTAAAAGGGGAGTTTCTTCGAATAATTTTTAAAATTAAGCTTCCACCAAAAAAATTTTGATGAATTTAATTGTCACCTAAAGTAATTTAATAACTAAAGAATAGTTTTTTCACTTTCCTCTTTCATCTTTAAATTTAAAGTGAAAATTGCGTTAAACTTACAATGAATCTATCATTATTTCGCTCTCATATATGACAAAACTGAAAATTTTAGTATTTCACTCAGAAAAAACTTAAAGAAACTTTGTAATAGGTTTTATTATTTCCTATTGCATAACACTGAAGTTAAAAAAAAATATCTATATCAATTTTGAACAAAATAAACTGATTTTCATGGGTGAAGCTATCATTATTTCGGTGACTGTATTTAACTAATAAGTTATGTTTTGTATGCTTTTATCCATTATGATTCGGAATACTCAATTATATTTTTTTTAGATTTTTTATTATATTTATTAATTTTATATTTATTTAAAAAAAATCTAATTGCAATTCTGAAATTTAGCATTTTTCAGCTGAATTTCGGAATTTTCCATTTGTATTTTAGAATTAAAGATAATTCAAATAATTATACGATAAAATATTAGCTTGGATTTATTTATATGAACTAAATACCAGTCGACTTATGAAAATTAAGCAGACAAATTACCCACTAAAAGTTTTTAAAATAGAAAATTTATATATTTTCTTTCTTGTCAATAAAAGGCTATAAAATGTTATCCTTTATTAGCAGGGCAAGTTTAAATATGCACGAAAAAAAAATTAAAATATGCTCTTGAATAAGCACCAAAACATGGGAAAAATATTAGCAGAAATATACAAAATTAGCATAAAAAAAACAGAAAAGATAATGTGTTTTTTTACACAAATATGAATTTTTCTCACAAAATAATTTATTGAAATCAGATGATTAAAGTCCAAAAAATCTCTTAAAAATAGCGTTTTTGTTAAGAAAACTCATTTTAGTATTTATTATATGCAAATGTATGCAAAAATTTTAAAAATATGATTTTTTTGTAAACAACTTGTTAAATATGCGAAAGCTCACTTTTTCAAGCGAAAAGCTTGAAAAACTTGCATACTTATTAGTATCATGCAAAATATTATAATTTTAATAAATATAAATTACAAATTTCAACAGTAGACTGAAAATTTACTTAATAATAATATTTACCTTAAAAGACTACAACATTGTTGTTAAGAAAATTGAAGTTAGAAATGACAAATCCAGTAGACGCAATTTAAAATATTGACAAAAACACAATTTTAGCAAAAAAAAAAAAAAAATATTTAGTTTAAAATATTTAAAATTACATAAAACAAGAAAATAGGTATGTACAAGAAGAAAAGTTATTTTTCAATGATAAAATAAATAAAAAAAAAAACATACAAATGATACAACTATTTATTTTATATAAATGAAATAAAAAAAATAAACGAACATTATTAAAAATATGTTTTGGAGTAAATATTGATAAAAATGCCAATAATTACATTATGTTTAGTAAACAGAATATGGAACTTAAATCTTCAATTTGCCAATTATTAAAATAAAACTTCTGAAACCCCGAACTAAAAATTTAATTGTACACAGAAAAAAATACTTCCTAAAAATGTTCAATTAAACAATTCAGCGAAAATAATAATGGTTATAATTATTTTTTAATTTTCTAATTTTTTTTTTTTTTTTACTATAAATTGTGTGATTAATTGTTTTACAATTTTCTTTATATTTCGATTTTATTTTAACCATAAACATAGTTTAAATGTTTGTTTATAAAAAAGTAATAATTTCCTTAAGTTGAGAGGTTCCTGACTGTAACATTAATAACACTTCCGGTCAACAGAATAGGTTCAAGACTAAATTTTGCTATATTAAATTTACTAATTAATATAGTAGAATTTTTTTCATCTTGATTTCTAAAGTCTTTAATTCAAAGATAGCAAGAAATAATAAAGAACTAATACGATTTTTTACGGATTTTCTTTCATAAAATGTATTTTTTAAGATAATTTTTTGGGTTATCTTAATAGGTTCATTAAGAATAAAATCAATTTGCGTCAAGTATTTGTTGAAGTCGCCTATAATTGTGTGTTTTCCTAACATTTTCAACAGTTTTCTTTCTATAAGAATATTTGAAAATTGGTCGCGTAAAAAAATTTTCCTATAAACAAAAAATGAAAATTATAGCATGTGGACAATTCAAACTTAATCTACGAAATATGACAAAGAAAAATTGAGCGAAATCAAAAAATTGTGGAAAACTTTTTAAGAAATCAGTCTCGCTGAAAAAAATATGAAAAGAGGTACTTATAAAGCAGCAACGAGAGCTGACAGAAGATCCATCATTCAAGACGCCTCCAATTCTACTCATATATATATATATATATATATATATATATATATATATATATATATATATATATATATATATATATATATTTGTTCGAGTGAGAAAAAACGTAACAGGCGTATAGCAAAATCGAAATCTACATAAAATAAAAAAGAAAATTACCCAAAGAAAGTATGGGTCTAAAATGAAAACCTACCTCCCGCCGAGAGACATAAAGATTTTATTTTCAGATTATCTTCAGATTTTTTATTATATATATATATATATATATATATATATATATATATATATATATATATATATATATATATATATATATATATATATATTAGGGTGATCGATTATTCGACTTTTTTGAGAAACCGGTTTTCGAATAGTTCGAATAGTTGGTATTTCAAAAAAAAACCGGTTGCACTTTTTGAAATTCAGAAAAAACCGGTTAACCGTTTTTTTTCCTAACAGAGCAAAATCTGGCTCTGTTAGGATTTGTTGGACGAAAAGTTTTATAATTAAGCCAAATTTTAATTTTCTACGTCGTTTGGGAGCTTCAGAAAGCTCTAGAAAGGGAAAAAATGCTAAGCAAATTATATATTTAGATGACTAGAAGATAATTATATTTCAAAATAGTAGAATAAAAAAATCATCAAAAATTTGACTAAATTTTAGTTAGCATAAACAGAAACCATGGCTTAATATGGAAGGCTGTCTCAATTGAAACGATTCTGCAAGTGAAAAATATTGGATCAAAAAAATTAAACTGGGTGTAAAAACATTACAGATATTACAATAGATTAAAAAAATTCATACAAGATAATTATTACTTATTTATTTGTTTAATATTACTGAATAAATTCCAATTTAGACTTAAAATATATTTTTAAAACATAAGAAATCAGTCTTTATAAATATTAATAAATTATTAAATAAATTTCGATTCAAATATCACTTTTTAGTACGTTTTCTGAAATAAAATGTTATTTTTAAAACCGGTTTTTTGTGTTTAAAAAAACCGGTCTATTCGACATTCGAAAAATGAACATTTTGAAAAAACCGACAGCACATTGACTGAAAAAACCGGTTTTAAAACCGGTTGGAAAACCGCGTCGATCACCCCAATATATATATATATATATATATATATATATATTAAGGCGTGACTTTGTTACCCCCCTCAAAATTTGCTCTGATATGTTTCCTGATGTTACCTAAAATATTTCGGTTCTACTGCTGACCGTGAGCAGGTCTTTTTTACAGTTTTTTTTTAACTTTTTTGTATTTTCTTCCAAAGCAACATATTGAAAATGTGGTATCATTTAAAAGCTATTTGGAAGGTGCTTCCATTGGTATATAAAGCATATCTAAGAGTAACCTCAATATTTTTGTATTCCATGAAACATCCTATTTTTTTAAGTTTTTTTTGATACCCATATTGACTATGTTTATGTAAAATTTTAAATTAGTTTGACTGCCTGATAAACCACGAAATCGAAAGAATTTTGAAATAAATTATAAACAGTCACCAGCAACTCATACCTAAAAGCAAGTAAAAATTTAAAAATTAGAATTTTCATTAAAAATAACAAACTATATTTTGAAAAAACCTTTAAAAAATAGTATGTTTCGTGGAATTAAAAAATATTGAGGTCACTCTTGGATGTGTTTTATATACCAATGGACGCACCTTCCAAACACCTTTTAAATGATAACACATTTTATTCTATGTTCCTATTGGAGAAAATATAAAAAAATTAAAAAAAACTGGTATAAATACCTTTTTGAAAAATGGTCCAGCTCACGAACGGTCAGCAGTAGAACCAAAATATTTTGGGGAACATCATAAAACATACCAAGGTAAATTTTGAAGGGGGTAACAAAACCACCTTTTAAAAATAACAAGAGTTTTAATGTAACGAAAATCTTGAACCTATTCTGTTGACCGGCAGTGTATTTTTCTAATTAAATTTTTTTTTTTTTTTCATTTGCTGAATTTTTGAATTACATATTTAAAGGGGCAGTTAGCATTTTAAGCAACGATAGGTATATACATAACTTTTTTTAATTGAAATAGGATATTAGTTTTTTCTGTGTAAAAATTTATTAATATTTATTAATTTTTGATTTGAAAGTGTAAAGGAAGTATGCAATAAAATGTTTATTTAGCCTTGTAGTTTTCGAATTGAATTTCTTAATTAGAATGCTCCAAAATAATTACATATATGGAGTAATATTATTCAAACTCAAGTTCATTATTAACGTAACATTAATTGAGTAATTTGAGTATTGAAAAAAGAAATCCATTTTCTATCTGCTACAGCATTTATCAACATTCTTGCAGAAAAGATTAAACTGTTGTTTCATTAAGCGGTTTTTCTTCGTAAACATTTTTCCAGAGTCGATTCTGTAGAAAAAGAAACAATAATATTTGTTCCCTTTCTACTAATCATTTTAGAGCAGTCTAATGAGTATTTAGATGTTAAACTTTTTAAACTACAAGGTTAAATGTCTTGTAATGAGTTTTGAATGAATTTCTTTATTAATTTTGTTGTTAGAATACTTACATTACACCCAAAATTTTTTTAAAATAAAATTTATATTTTAAAAATTATTTTAAAATAAAATGTTGCTTTTGATTTTACTAAGAACCGAATGTAGTTTGTTTTGTTTAAATCGTTTAAAAATATTGAAATTTAAATAATTCAGTTCGAGTAAAATCTGACTTTGGGTTTCTTTTGTATTTTTTTTTTTTTTTTTTTTTGTTTTTTTTTGTTTTTTGTGTGAGGTGTGATATCAGGAAACTTTAAAAAATGCTTTGTACTTAATTGAGTCTTGACTTGGGCAAAAGTTGGAAATAGTTATTCCAAACAATTATTTGCAAAAAAAAATTTTAAAACAGACCCAAAATAAAAACAAAGCCATACATAACCGTGAGCTCCCTTAGCCTAGCATCAAATTACATCTACATACTTTTATCCTTTATAATATTTAATATTTTGTATAATACTCTTAACATTACTTTTAAATAATCCTGATTAGTTAAAACAAGTCTACAGGTCCTGTACTTATCTATTATATATGTATGTATATATGTATGTATATATGTATGTATGTACGTATTTATATCTGGTATTTTTATATGTATGTTGTTCGGACTAATACAATTATAAGATATTTCTGACTTAAGGATTATATTAAATGAATATTTATAATATGTATACATATTTTGCATACAAATTTGTAACTATATATACATACATATGTAAATATTCATACATAACAATTTTTTCAGATTTTTTTTCAAAAACTAATTGACACAAAGATTGGTATTTCTACGACTTTAATTATACTATATTGTTGTTTTTGTAATTGTTGTTAGATGTTAAGTTTATATGTATGTGTAGCTTGTTTGTTGTTAGCTTACCTGTAGGAATTGCGTTACTGTCGTATCAATTATCATCAGAGGACGATGTATCAAGTGTACAACACCGTTACGTACTGGTATATTAGCTTTAACAATTTCTGCTAACACTACTCCAGTAGCATGTTTTGAATCGCCTAATAGAGTATTTGATTTAACGTACACTAGAAAAATAAAACGGGTTGTAATAGAATTTAAATTCAAATTGAGGCATTAAGAACATTAAGTTAAATCACATTAATCAAAGAAAAAAATACAAAGCAATTAAAAAAAAAACTGTTTTGATTTCATATTTAAATTAATTTTATCACTTACTTTTTCCTTCTTTTTGTTTGGAGAAGCTAACAGTTACTTTAATATTATCCTCAAAGGCGGCAGTGGTTTGAGGCACTTCAATTTGAGCAGCCGATGTAAATATCACATTGTTTAGAATAACATGTCCATCGATAACTTTATTATCCACTAAACTGCTACGGGTGGTTTGCTAAATAAATTTTAATTTCAATAAAGGGAAGTTAAAGCGGTATTATGGTATCATTATTATTACCTTAAAACCTTCATCTACAGGTATGAGGAAGGTATGACCACCGGGTGATTGATATAAATTTTCCTTTCGCATCACAGTGACTTGAGAGCGATATGATCTAAAGAAAAATAATATTTATGTAATTAAGGTTAAAATTTTGGTATAATTTCTCAACCAACCTTAAGCGATTTTCTCCTATGTTAAGTAAATCTGCTTGTTGTAAGAATTGAAATGCATCTGGATTAGTAATTTCCGTCTTGGATGTTGGTAGGGCTGTTAGCGGCACTAAAACTTCATCTATAATATGCATTACCTAGAAATTTATAAAGTTTTTTTTTTAATTTCCCTAAAAAGTTATTTTCCATTCTAATATAATACAAACCTGTCTTTTTCCCTCATCATTGGTCATTTCAACAGACAGCGATGGAATGATTCTAGCATTGTTAACATATATATCTCCATTACGATTTTTCGTTATATACAATGGAGGATTACCATCCATATCTGATGGTATGGTCTTTGTTAGTTGATCCTGAGTCATTGCGACCGTAGCTGCAAAAAAATAACATGTACAATTTAGTAGAATTTTTTTAGATTGTTATATATATATATATATATATATATATATATATATATCCTTCTTACCTATGTGATAAAGAACGTAAGTTGTACCATGATGCCGTTGAAAAGCTTCATTTGTTGGAACAAATAATGTGCAGGCTCTTAGCGATAATGTTGCATTAGCTATTTGATTTTGCTCCAACAAACTGTAAAACTGAAAATAAATAAACATAAAGAAATTTACGTTACTGACCACGAAAGCTTTTTTTTCTTTATATTTCAAAGTTTTAAATAATGCTTAAAATACTTAACAAACAAGAATGATTGATTTAACATAATAAGTGTAGTGTATACACACACGGGTGCATTAAAATTGTCGAATTTTGATGAATTTCATTACAAATGAGTCGGTGACATTTTATTATATATGTAAAATATTATAGTATTGAAAACCATAAGGAAACAATATCGTATTAAGTTATCTCAAATTTAATAAATCTTTCAATTCAGTTCAGATTAAAAATTGGAACGGTTCATATAAATCAAAATCGGACCATCCGTTAAGAAACTAGAAATTTATTTAAATTTAATTTTTTGGATCCCCCACTTTGTAAATAACGGAATTCAAGAACGCCAATAAATTTGAATGCGTTTTATATTTAAAATTTGTGTATTTTATCACTTAAAAGTTTCTATCTTCTACTTTACTATTTAACATGTATTAAAAAATTAGTTTAAGTAATTTTACAAAATCGCGCACAAATTGTTCTATTAAATTGTTTGATTCAATCGAATAATGTCTAAAATTAGTTATTAATTCAGCTGAATTAAGATATGTATATGATTCGCTATAAGTTTTTAGAACAAATATCAATCTTAAAAAATTGGTTTTTATTCCAAAATAAAATTATAAAATTTTTAAAAAGTTTTGAAAAGCTGAGTACTTTTTTTTTTTTTTTAATTTTAATGTTAATAGAAACCAAAGTTTTAGAAGTCCGGCAGATAAAAGTTTTTCTTCCAATTGCTTTAATAAGCGCTTTTTTCTATAAGAATATTTACATACATATATATTAAATTTTAGGATGTCGTTCGTGTTTAAAATCAACCCTTAGTCAATAATGAAACCCTTAAATATAGTATCATTTAATTTTCACCTGCCCTTATAATTATGCGTATTGGCACATGTTTCAGTCTTCACAACCACCTAACTAACACCTTGCTACCCACAATGCCATATGTTATTTGTTATTTTTCCCTTTTCCCTTTTCTCTTTTTTGCCTTTTCCCCCTTCCTTGTACCTTTCGTAAAAATAAGTAGTTTTTACTTTATGCCTTAATAAAATATTTCTTAATTAGTTAACAAAAAATAAAAATTGTTTAGAATAACAAAAAATAAAGTCGATAAACACAAGAATAAATGAATATAGCAAAACCGTAATCTGCGAATAATTTTAAGAAAACTTCCCCAAGAAACTATGAGTATAAAATCAAAACCTTGCACCCGTTGAGAGACATAAAAATCCACAAAAACGCACTAAACGCACTCTGGAAGACCAAATTCCTATGGAGACAAATTTAATGATATTTTTCTTTCATAACAAGCTCAAAATTGCAAATAGATATTTAGCACCAATAGAGATATAGCACCAATCTATACTTATTTGAAAAGGATACAATTTGCAAATATCTTATTGAGAACTAGAGATGCCAATCACGAAATCTCGATCCCGAAAATCCCGGGATTTTTCGGGATTACAAAATCCCGAATCTCGGGATTGGACGAAAAAAATTCCGGGATTTCATTTTCGGTATTTAGTGTCATAAATACAATCCAAAAAATTAACTCTAAGCAATACAAAACATCAAAATATTAACAGAAAATTTTCAAAAATATATTAAAAATCGATTTCGAAGATTAGAACATTATAGTTCTGTTCGTTTGTATGCAATTCTTACTAGTTTTACTATTATTGTAAGTATTTTACTCGAAAAGCATTTCTGTGCACATAAAACTAGTAAAAGTTGTGAACATTTCAAGAGAAAATAATTTTCTATTTTGCTATACATATTTTACTTGAATATTTTGTACGAGCAAGACTAGTAAAATATTTTATTTTCAATTTCCTATTGAATTTTAATTTGAAACGGACTAATAAAAAATACGTTTAATTTTTTAAAAAAATTTTGTTAGATTTATAATTTATACGTTTATAAAACTTACGTATACAAAATTATATTGTGATTCTAATTTATACACCTTTAAATGATCTTTCGAAAGGGCCTTGTTATAGAAGCTGTGGTCAATTATGGACGGATCCTTCTAAAAATTGGCATACAGTGCTTTTCATATTTATAACGTAATTTTAATTATTAATACATATTGATTTGTATTAAATAATATGTGCCAATTCGTCTACACATTGACGTTTATTCCTGATTAATGAACGTTTAAGTAAATTAATTGAGGTCCTTGTATGGAGCTTATGGTTAATTATAGTCTAATGTTAAAAAAATTTATTTGGTAGTTTAAGATTACAAACGATTTTATTTGTGTTGAACTCTACATCATTTAGAAAATTTATAAATGTCAAACTCTATTCTGGAAAGATAAAACATTTGTAAAAAATGTTGGATTATACAAGTTCTAGGACCAAATTGCGTTAAATCATCTTCCAAAATGGATGGACATTAACTATTAATGATATTCAACAAAGCTAAAAATCATACATATCATTAGCTAAAGAAATTTTATAAGAAAAAATATCTGCAAAGGAACATAGCCCGTATTTTTGAGATATTTCCAAGTTTCCGTTTAATACAAGCAAGAAAAAAAAAAATAATAATAAAAATTTAACTTTTTATTTACCCTAAAATTTATTTTATTATTTTTGGTTTTCTAACTTTTTCAAGTAAAAGCTTGGTTTTTAGATTTATTTTTTAAATATCTCTTTTATTTAACTAGTTTTACTAAAATTTCAAACGAACAAACCTTATGATTTATTTTTACAAATACGAATAAATTTCTTTAATTAAAATATGTATAAAAAATTAATTTTTTCCATATATTTAAAATGTCCAGTCCCGTTTGGCATCCCTATTGAGAACTAAATTATTTATTTGCTAATAAAAAAAAACTTTTTTAGTTAATTTTTTTTTATTATTATTATTTATAACATTTAAATTTTAAAAAGCCAAATTACAAAAAAAAATAGTATATTAAATAATTCACTTAAATATTTTCTGCAATGATCTATTTGCAAATTAGCACATATTTTTCTTTTGAACTATGTATATGTAGGTAAATATGTATGTAAATTCTTTGTATTGATGTAATCCGGAATTCGTTGTCGGCATTGTTTTATAAAAAATAATTTAAAGTGTAAAAAAATAAAAATTATTTTCAACAGTTAAAAGGTCCAGTGTTTCGAACCTGTGTAAAAGTTTATTATATCTGTTTTATAATCAAACGTCTAACGTTTCTCTACAATTGGCAAAAAATCCTCATGATGTTATGTTTAAATTTTTTCGAGAGAACTAGTTTCATTATCAGACTTTGCTAACGAAAACTAAATATCACAATTCAAAATATATTTTCGTCGAGGATATTAATACATTATGTATAATATAATTTATTATATATAATAATAAAAAAAATAAATAAAATTTAAAATCGATATTGAGATACTAAGCAATTATGTTGGTTTCAATTGTTACCATTGCATATATTCTGATTACTACATTTGTCTATTGACATATGTTCTCCTCATAGGATCATACAAAACCACCCTGTGATATCAGAAGCTCAAAAGAACCAGAATATGTATGTAAAAAGCTAATAAATAAACAACAAAATGTAATTTGTTTTTTTGAATTTTAAACAAAAAAATTGTAAAAAACACACATGTACATTGTTTATCGTATATGAAAAAAAAAAAAATAAATGCAACATTATTTCAAACTACCAGGATATAAATAGAAAATAATATATCTAATAAGCGAAAACACAAAAACGAAAATAGAGATGAAAATAACACAAAACAAACAACTCAACGTAACAAACTTATCAACATTTTATTTATTTTTATTTTTTTTTTTTCTTTTAGTTTTGGAATATCTTACCCTAACAGGCATTAGTTTCCGTAATGATGCAGTCTGTAAGAAAAAAGGCCATAAAACACGTTTAAAAAAAAAAACATTTTCATTAAGGCCAAAATGAAACCGCATTTTAATTTTGTTTGTTTTGGGGTGTGTTTTGTGCATGAATGTCCCTATATCTGTCTATTTATCGGTCTGTCTGTCAACTGTTTCAAACGATTCTGATGACAGTGTTCATATATGTACAGTGTCTGACATAAATTAGTGAATTTTAATTTTTATAAAAAAATTAGTTATTTTTAGTTATAACATTATATAAATAAAAAAATAATAATTTTTTATGAATGGGATTCTTTGCCTGATTTGTCTTCTACCAAATGCAGCGAAAAGTACCACAAAATGTTGAATTGTTTTCGAGAAATTGAGCAGTCTTTTCAGGTACCTCACAAAAGTATTTGAATTTTATATTTTTTTATATTTGAAGATATTCAAAAAATATCCAAAAAATATATGTTTTTTTATAATAATTGTTATTAAGTGTCACTGTTAAGCATTTACTAATTTTTTTATAAATTTGGGGGTCAAATTTTGGGGAAATTAGGCGAAGTTTCTTTCTTAAATTTAATTTGTTTTGTTTGAAAATATAAATGGACTTTTTCCCGTCCTCGAAATAATTTTTACTGCAAAAGTTCTAAATATTGACATTCCAAGCGGTGTACATTGGTTCATTATTTTGTTAAAAATGAAAATTCTTCAATATTAAGCCCATTTTACTGAAGTATTGGTCCACATATTTTAATAAGACTTTCAGATTGTGTTTCTGTAGGTATTAGCTGTTATAAAATAGACTTGAGTACCGGTTACAAAAATACAAAGCCAATTGGTGCCATAGTATAAAACGTGACATGAGGTATTTTTTGAATTACATAAGTATACTTCTTTCAAGCTATATTGGCACTATAAAAAGGTAAACATACCCGAAAAAGTTTACTTTTCTGTTAATATTACTTGTGTTGATGAAAATAAAATTGAAAATTTCCGCTCCAGCATTTATGGAGCACAAGTTATTAATCCAAAAATAATATGGCTAAGTAATTAGAGAAATAAATCCAAGTACAATTATGTCGGGATATATTTTGGAGCTATATCGTAAAGTCAGGTGATTTAGTCTCCAAATTTATCAATGGCTACATATCGGGAAGATATTTCCCAAAATATTGAAATACATTTTTGATACGAAGGGTACCAAAATGGGCTTGATGTTTAAGATATTATATTTTTAATGGGGGAATGCCTCATAATTAACGACTTGGACCCTTCATATATGGCGTTTTAACAAAAAACCTTATAAGGAACTAAATACTTATTGTTTTTTACTATAATGACAAAAAAGATTATCATTTTTGTCATTTATATAAGAAAAATAGTCGTGCTCTTTCTAAATCAATCTTCTAAGTCCATCAAATAAAAAATTGGACTTAAAATCCCTCAAACTTTAACTTCAAATTGGGGAAATAAATCAGTAATCATTTAATAGTGATACGTAATCTATTATTAATAAAAATTCGATGACTTTTTGTACTATTTCTGGAATAACTTGGAAACAAGGTAATATTTTTGATTGCAGTTTTTTGTATTATGAAGCTAACATATAGAGGAACACAATTCAGTTAATATATCTAAGAATTATTTTTTTTAAATCACGTAATAAAACCATTTTTATTATTAATTAAAAAAATTAAACTACTTTAGTGAGACACTGTATGTGTATGGATGTATGGACGAGTAGGTAAAATTATATTTATCAATTTACATACACATTTTTTAGACCTTTAGTGTAATTTTTTATCGAATTAATAGTTCAGTTCGATTATAAAAATTCCTCACCTTGTTTTTGGTAAATTTTTTAATAAACTATATTTATATAACAGTTCTCGAACAATGCACAGTGGGGCAGAATCGAGATTTTTTGGAAATAAATCGGCTGGTTGGATTTGCATGAAATTTGGTATATGCGTAGCCAGGCGCGGATCCAGCCAAAGCATTTGGGGGGGGGACATTTTTTTATCGTCACTGGAAAAATTATGTTTTTATGTATAATTCTTGAACAATGAAAATTTAACCAATTTTTCAGGGAATATTGAATTGATTTTAATTATGAAAGCTGTGTTTTTACTTTTGTGTTACTTCTGAATTGTAAAAATTTTAGAAAATGGTAAGCTATTTAGATTTTGATATGATGTCAAATACACTGAACTATCTCTTCGTAATATGAGAAGTTAATAGAATTTTTTTTTTTTACTTAGATGTACAAATTTAAGTCAATCTAATAACACCGAAACAAGTATCCAATACACAAATGTATTAGTAAATAACTCATTGAATAAAAAACTTTTTTAAATTTTCAAATCCCAAAATTACACTGGTCGACAAAAAACATTTTTTTTGAGCTCCTTCAAAAAAAAAAATATGTAGACTAGATGGAATTCCACATGCTAAACTCGAATCTACTTTCAGTTTTTTTCCATCAGGTCGAGATTTTTTTTTATGGGCGTGTCTAATATTTAATAACATTGGCTTTAAGTCGCTTTACTATCAAATTTTTATCCGCTCAATAGTTTAGGATATATTTCGAAAAAAGTGTCGGAAAAAATTTTTTCATGCAAAATTCAAGATTTCTTTTATTTACTAAAACTTCTTTTTAAAAGTGAAAACATCAAAAATATTAAAGTTTATCTCCTTTATCTCAAAGCTGGCAAAACTGCGAGTAAATAAACCACATATTGTAAAAATTGATGCACAAATCTTGATTGGATTCACAGTTAAGTTTGGATACCCAGCTAAGTGGAAATACACTAGTGGACAAAAAAAATTTTTTTTTTTTTTTTTTTCGTCTTAAATAAAAAATTGGTGGATTATATAGAATTCAACGCGTTAAATAAGAATCAGCTTTTAGTTTTTTCTATCACGCATTGATTTTTTTTTATGGGCATGACTACTATGACCCCGACTTTAGGCAGTCACACTTGTATAACTCGAGAACAGTTTGTCCAATTAACATAAATATAATTTTTTATACAGTTAATATTTCCGTAGTTATTCGGTAATTAGTACCGAAAATTTTAAAATTTATTTTTTTGAAAAGTGGTGAAAATTTTGATCCATAACTCTGAAATTCTTCAGAGAATAAAAAATACTACTATACTATCTTTTGATGTATCACTTATCAAAATCGTGTAAAGGGTTCTTGAGTTATAGCCTAAGTTTGACAAACCATTCTCAAATTTTATAGTGTGACTGCTGAATAAGGTGATGATATTAGTCATGCACATAAAAAAAAATCAGTACCCGATAGAAAAAAAGTGAATGCAGATTCTTGTTTAAATCGTCAAAATCCACCTAGTATACCTATTTTTGTTTCAAGAAAAAAATAAAAAAAAAAAAAAAAAATTTGGCCACCACTGTATTTCTACTCAATTGTATGTAACATGGGTATTTTTACTTAACTGTGAATAAAATTTAGATTTCTGCATTAATTTTGAAGATACATGCCTTATTTTTTCGCAGCATTACCAGCTTTAAGACAAAGATGATAAACTGTAACATTTTAAATGTTTTCATTTATTAAACGAAATTTTAGTAACAAAAAAATCTAAAATTTTGCATGAAAATTATTTTTTTCGGACACTTATTTCAAAATAACTCCAAAACTATTGAGCACATAAAAAATCAAGTGTAGTAAGTTTGAAGTAAGTTTTGGTGTATCACTTTGATCAATCGTACACACCGTTCTTGAGTTATGAGGAAATATACTAGAGTAATGGCCTTACTATGGGCGAAATATTAGACACGCCCATAAAAAAAATCCAGACCTGATGGGAAAAAACTGAAAGCAGATTCGTGTTTAGCACATCAAAATACATCAAGTCCAACAATTCGTCTATGGGAGAGGATTTTTTTGTTGACCAGTGTTATTAAAACATGTAAACGAAAAATTTTTACATTTTCAATTGCATATATTTAAGCCAAACTATATAGTATTGGAAGAAGCTTAAAGGTTTCTCCTTCTGTAAAGTCTTGAGAATATATGGGCAATTCTCTTTTTACGTTTGCCTTTATGAAACCGACCTTTAACTTCAAATATTTTTTTAAATTCTGAGTTTTTTAAACAACTTTTTAGCAATTATGTTAACAATACATTTTGCTGTGACAGAAAAAAAAATTCAAGACCTGAAACGGTGGTGCCAACAAGCACCCAAAGTCAAAAATTTCAAAAAAAGTGAAACTAACAAGTTTTTTATTTCTTTTTCTTGCTGTAGTCACATATTTTAGCACAAATGTCCAATTCTTCTAATGCAGACTATAAACACTTGTAGAAAAGGACCAGCATAGATTTAATTAGCGTGCCATTACCTAATGTCAAATTATGTTGTGCAAAGGTCGTGAAACCAAATATTTAAAAATTTTTAAATTTTGCAGTTTTTTTCGCTGGGGATTTTACGCCGTTTCGGGTATTTCAAAATTCAAAACATAAAATTATGCTTCATCTGACATATATCTCGATAATGTGACCTCAACAGAAATGCTGTAGGAGGTACCCAAACTTAGAAAGGAAAAACGTGAATGGCTCCAAGAAGGCACACTCGCAACGTTATTTCAGTGAAGCTAGAGTATAGCGTTATGAAAGAAGGTTTCCAAATGACATTTAAAAATCATTAATTTAAAATATTAATTTGCTAAACGTGTATAGGAATTTTAATGAATTCTGCAATTTTGCATATTTTGTTATAGCGGATTTTGGTGTTATAAATCAATTTTAAACTGAAATAAGTTCATGTGTAAAGTTTTACTTACGCAGAAAATATAATTTCACTAAAAATATTCATCAACGGTTTTCATGGGATAAGAAAGCGATGTTTTTTGTTTAACATTAATCGTCGTAATCACGCATACTTAATTTATTGTGATATTTTTAATTTGTATTTTAGATACAGCATTGTAGAGTACATAAATGCAATAATTTTTGATTTAAGACTATAAATAGAATTTTGGCAATTTTTTAAAAAACTTTTATCTTAAACAGCCATAACATTAATGCCGTTCGGTAAAAGTCATTCACGCGAACAGATTTGTATTCCACTAGGACCAATGAATATTGGTACTAAATATCGTTGATGTGCTATTTAGAAATTTTTTACATTTTTTTGAACATCAAAAGTAAACGAGTTTGAAGAATTTCCCATATATACATTTACATTTTGAGTTTCGAGATATCATTCAACGAAATATCCTTAAAATTACAAAAGATCAGAAAAAAAATTTGGACAAATTTCTAAAAGAAATGTGTAAACGAAAAATTATTTACATTTCAAAACGTAAATATTTCAGTCGCTGTAAGCAATATGATATAGATCGGATACTTTTCTGAATTTGCGAAGTCCGAAGATTTTAAATATGTAATACTTTTTTATTAAATCCAATTTTTAAGAAAATGAATTAACAATATTCTTAAAAATTGGAAAACAACAGAAAATTAATTTTGAGCCAATTTTTTTGAATTAATTTTTTATGGGTGTCATAAAACCAGTTAAAAAGTTTTACATCCAAGATTGACGTATATATAACAAAATAAGTACTTTGTTTTCATTTGATCTCTGTTACAAGATTATATTTTTGTAGTTTTACTCGATCTTCTTGAGTACATCACCAACCAATTTTCGAGAAAATTTGAGAAAACAATTTTAAGATTAGTTGCTGAAGTAAAAAACTCGTAGCTCCCTAAATATTAGGTTAATTTTAGATTTTTTAATTGATTAGGAAGATCGTAGATTTAAGCTATATTAAAATACTTTTCTATTTTAAAACTCCAACAATGATGGAATTTTTTCTTTAAGACTGAACATAGGTATTTCCTTCTAAATCTTAACGATATTATATATTAATATTGATTGCATATTAAATGATTGTATATTTTGTATTGACTTTTATAGAGAAATTCTAATGCATTGAATCTTTAAAAATTCCAAACCAAACAAATAAATACGACAACAAACTTGATTATTCTACTTTCAAAAAAGCCTAATAAAAAATATACAGAAACCTAAAAAAATGTAAGCATAACTCAAAATTTTGAGAGGCATTTAAAAAACATATTTCTGATGATAATTACGTCATTTCCCGAGTGATTTTCAATGTTATAGAGTGTATTTCAAAATTAATTTCCAAATATGAAAATTGTTCACAAAGGTGTGAGACAAAAAGTACAACAACTCTTCAGGAAAAATTTTTTTTCCTAACACAAAATTATGAATATTTTCTATAATAATTTTTTAAAGATTTTTCTTGAAAAATTTAAATTTTTAGACTTTTATTATTTTATTTCCGATAAATTAAAGAAATATAAAAAAAATTTGAAGTCGATATCTTTCAATTCCAAAAATAATTTTGCAATTCTCAAATTCAAAATAAACAATTTTGAATTTGAAAATTGCAAAAATGACTTGTGTTTTTTTGACCGAAAAAGTATCTACTCTCTTTTTTCAATAAAATAAAATTTTCTTAAACAACATATGTTAATTTTATACTTTTCTGAACGATATCTTCACAGAAAAGATTTTAAAATAAAAAACAAGCCCAATAACTCAAGTGGTCAAGGTACACACTATCCCAAATTTGGTCCATTTTATATTACAGTTTTGACTTTAGTCTATATTTATATATTTTCTCAAATCCCAAAGCACGAATCGGCATACGGAATGCAACTTAAGAATCTGTAATATGTTGTTAAAAGTTTTCAATCAAAATCTACGAGACTTCGGAAAAATGTGGATTTTATAGCCAAAAATGTGAAAATGTGTGTTTGGGAATTGTGGGATTCCTTTTACATAAATCAAAGTTTTTTTTCACTTTCTCAGTTTATACGATAAAGTCTACCTCCACCGAAAATTTCGTTAAGATATCTTTAATATCGAATAAGTCCACTTATTTAAAACCATTTTTTACTAGAGTCAAATATCTTTCAATTGCACGGAGTTTCGGACAATTTGATGAATTAGCTTCTTTCGGTACGAACACTTACAATTTCTTTATTTACAACCCCATTGTTTTGTTGTAATGATAAGAAGCGGAAACAGGCCAAAAAGTATCAAATACTCTGAATTTTATTAAGAAAGGAAGAAAGAAGTCTTTTCCAAAAGCATTCAGGTATATTTTTGTGTTTATGTAACCAGTTTTTAAGAATTGAGTGCTTCATTCCAGCGTATGCCGGAATGAAGCATTTAATGATACACGAAATTTTTTTTGCCATAATCCCTCTAGCATCTGCGACAAAGAATTTCTGTCTAGGAATTTGAAAAAAGTCACCCTGTACGAACGTTTCATCGTCTACTATACAGAAATAAAATTTCTGAAAATAATTCATCCGAAGTACTTTCATGTTATTATTTACCTTCAAATTCTTGCTTGCTTTTCTATTAGGATTTATTTCTTAGTCTTTAGGTCTTCAGGCCAGGCTTCCTTTAAAATTTTCTGATAAAGATTCAAAGCAATCTTCCAGAGATGAGGTGATTTTTTCTCAAAATCCTATCTATTTTGCCTGAGTCCTACAGCCTGAAGATACTTTTTGTCTTCCATTATCAGGTTACCATTCAGTGGTCATGACCTCTTTGTATAATATTATGACCCAAGAAACTGTATTTTGCGGCACAATAGCCTTCCTTGCAATTATTTTTTATGCCCAATGCAAGATTTCATGAAAAATTTGAATTATGTGTTTAGGTGTTTTTTGTTAAACTTCCATTTTAAGAAAAACTAAATTTGCTATTACCATGAAACTTATCACATGGTAAGTGAGCATAATTGCAAATACAAACCATTTGACAGAATTATTGATTTTTCACCACATTAAAAGTTATAAGCCCAAGAGCATGCATGGATTTTTTTTTTCGTACGCAGAGATAAATAGGACATGCAAGCATATTTTTTGTAGGTCTTATCAGCGCCTATAATAATGTATAAAAATATTTCAAATTGGACAAGAAACAAAAATTTGGCAAGCGATTAAAGAATTTGTATGTCAGAGGTACCCAACTTTGAGCCCCTTTTGCTCCGCCCCTGAGGGGTATGTACGGTCCACCTTCCAAACTCCTCTGCTACGCATATACCAAATTTCATGCAAATCTAACCAGCCGATCAGAAGTTACAGATTTATTTCCAAAAAAAATTCGATTCGTCCCACTGTGCAATATAAAATTTGTATCTCTTATAAGTCTTAATGAAATTAATCGCTTCACATAAGAAAATTTATTTTTCTATTATAACTAATTTATTTCAATCAAGCTCAAACTAATTTCAATTTGAAGATGTTCATCTAGATAGGGGGATTTGAGGGAGGGTTTAATTAAGTTTTTTTTTAATTATGAAATACAGAAAATATTTGTTAATGTTTAATTAATATTAGTTTTTATATAATCACACACAAGCATGGAATCCGACACATTTAATAAACATTTTAAATAAAATATAATAAATATAAAAATTACATTGTAAATTAGGAAAAAGTATTTAAAATTCCAATGAATTTCTAACACATCGATATCAAACGTTTTCCTCAAATCATTGATTTGAAATAAAATTTATTGTTCATTTCATAATATAATAATAGAAGGTAGAATCACTAGAGAGAGTCGTCAATTTTATTTCTTGTTAAGTCAAAAAACTGAAAAATGAAAAGCAAAAAACAAAAATCAAGAATGAAAAAAAATATAAAATGTTTTGTTTACACACATAAGTATATGATTCAAATTGTTTCCTGAAATGCCGAATTCTGTCCTTGGAATGGAGTGTAACCTTTTAATACGTACATTTGTCCAACTGGACATTTACAATTCATATATTTGTGAATATTTGTTAGAATAAAATTTAGTTGCATACATTTTTTTAAAGAAAATTGTTGTAAAATATTTTTTTTTTGTATTTTAATTTGAAGTTTTATTTTAAATTTTTTTTACATTTTCTTTTGATTTATGTGTTTGACTTTTCAGGGTAAATAAAAATGAGAACAAACTTTCTAGTGATTTTACCTTTAGTAATTCTATCATGGTTCATTTGAAAAAAAGTTTACTTTTCTTCCACTTGTTATAAAATGTTATTCTCGAATAATTTTTAAATCTAAAAAATACGAAATATTAAAAAATGTTCAATTTGATATCAAATGCTATTAATCGTAATTCAATAAAAAAAACCTACAACAATTCTTGAAAAAGAATTGAATAGGTAATTTCATAATTTTAAAGTTGTGTTGTCATTGGAAGAACGTTTTTAGTTCTGAAAAACAGCAGCAGAAGTGCTTTTTTAAGCTATGATTATCATTGCTTATCTTAAAGCTTTATTTACATATATAATTTTTTAGTAAAAATATTGGTTGAAATACTTTATGATACTTATGAAATTGTAATTTTGTTAGAAATAAATGCATTTTTAACACAAAAAAAAAAACTAAATTTTTTATTAATGGCATCCAAAAACGTGCACTTTTGAAGTTGGAGAAATGTTCTTTTTTAGAAGCATTTTCTCTTTTTTTGCTGGGAAATGATTTTATGAAGTTTTGTTGAAAAGTAATAATTCTTAAATTATTTTAATAATCATTCTAAATTTCAGATCAAACTTTAGAGTTTGTTTGTTTCATACGTATAGCATATGTATAAACATATTTAGTTTTCATATATTCTTTAATTTCAGTTTTCTACAAGATATTTTTGTATGTTAGTTAATTTATGTGTTTGGAATACTTATCGACATCAAAAACATTAAGGTCAACGCTGTTTCAGCTTTAATCTTTAATTAAATGTAATTGAACAAACAAATGAGTGCATTATCATCATCATCACCACGTCATTATCATTATCATTCAAAGCTGCTGTAAATACTTACGATCATTATGGGATGAAAAAACAGCCTACAATAGTTTCTACATATTTACTGACAACCGCACTACATACATGTATGAAAAGCATTAATAAGTGAAAAACCCAAGAGCCATATAATAAACAATTGGATACAGAGGTACAGAGGTAAGTGAGTAAATAAATGATTAGTGATGCCTACTGTACTTAGGGTTGCCAGAATTGTTTGGTAGTTTAACTTGAGATTTCGAAAAATTCAACTTGATTTTAAACAAATCGACTTGACATAACCACAAATGTTAAATAAAATTAAAACCTGAAGAAAATTGTAGACGCATCAATTATATCCAAAAAAATTTAATTTTTCAACAAAATTTTATTATATAAAACTCAGAGTAATATAAATGTTTTAATTACAATGTTTTCCACGTCGACTGATAAAGCATTCAACGCACCTTTTATACAATTGTTTATCACATTAATTTTTATATTTTTGAAACAAGGAATTATGGACACCATAATTTACAGCTGCATTATTGGGGCTGAAGATCTAGTTTATTTTCTATAGTTATTCTTTTAATATTTTTGAAAATATCTGTTTATGTTTCATTTAGATCTTCATAGAAATCCATAATTTGTCTACGAATACCATTTTTAATACTAAAATATTGTACTGCAATATTTGATGCGTCACTGCAGATTCCAAAAAAAAAAACTTTCTTTTTAGGCACTAGAAACATTTTCTTGTGAACATGGAGCCAATACGTTTCTTGCAATTGCTGCTACTTTAGTACGACCACAAGTAATTTTGTTAGCAATTTTACTATCGCAATATAAATATGAACATAATTTGATATGACAATCTAAACTGTTATAACTAAAACTATATTATGAAAAACAAGTAATAATTCAGCCTTTGAATCAAGTGATTCATCCTTTAATACTGCCGGTACTCCAAAATTTGAAATGGATTTTGTAATTTTTTTTAAACAATGCCGCTTTTTATTTTTAATTTTTTTTTTAACAAATATATTTGATATTAAGTACTCACAAATTTCACAATTAAATAAAGTTTTAAAATCATTTCTTGCATTTATTGTCAGTGATGGGCAAAAATGCATACAATCTGTATGCATTATTTATTATATTTTTATTTATTATATTTTTTTTTAAGAAATTTAAACTGTAAAATATTTTAAAGTAGTATAGAATATTTTTAGCTTGACAAATTGTAGTTTAACTTGAAACTTGACAAGACCTAAAATATCTTGACAATCAAGCTCATTCAAGCCCGTCTGGTAACCCTAACTGTACTTGATAATTTAATTAAAAAAAGCTTATAAAAAAAATCAAACTAAGAAAAATAATGCAACAGACATGCGATTTTTTTAATCAAAAACATTTAGAATCAAATACACACGAGATTGGGTAACTCCGATTTTTTTTTTTTAGAAATTTGTATAGTAATTTATTTTTCTATCTGTGGACTTTTGACAACGTTGCTAAAGATACTTCGACAAATACTGCGCTATATCTCCAAATGTAAGTGATGTGTCTTAAAAATGTTCATTTTATTATTAAAAAAAAAAAAAAACATGGAAATTGTTCTAACTCAACTTAAGATGTTTTGCCAAAAGTCAACTATTATGTACTTACATATCTATGTAGTTTTAGTTCGTTATAAGAAACTTGAAATAATAAAGTACAATCATAATATGTGCATCCATCATAATGATGTTGATTATTGTCATTGTCATCACTGCCGCCACCGCTAATGTCAGATACACAGGAAGTTAGGTCATAAAACATAACCATTACTGTTCGTTGACAATGAACAAAATTTTAAAAGGTCAATAATGACGTTGCTCAGAATTGAAATTTAAAAGAATTTATAATTTTAATGTTTATTACTATAAATGATGCGAAAATTATTCAGTATCACATCACAGGTGGCAAATAGTCTTAATAAAAGTCATGTTTTTTCTTAATACATATTTACATAATAAGTATGTATGTGAACTCACAATATTCATTTATAATCTTATAAAGTATATATTCTTCATCCTTATTGAAGAGAATTAAATAAAATGATGTCCATCATTACTTGTACGTAATAAATTAAGACGCAAGCAAAAGCCTAAGTTCTTTTTTTTTTTCACCATAATTTTTTCTTTTAAAAAATTTATAAGTTGTCAAAGTGGTATTTATAATGTTAATAAAATAATTTTAACGGTTAACTCGATCTGTAAATGGCTGAGTTATGTATGTATAAATTTGAAACAAAAAAAATGTAATAATAATAATAAAAATTTCATTAAAAATTTGGAACATCTAAATGAAGCACTCTAACAAATTTTATTTCATTTTACTAAAACTTTACATCCAAATAAATAATTTATTTTATATTTAGCATATTTTTATCTGTTAAACAGAGTGGAACGACTTTATATTTTTGTGTTGGCTGCCCTATTAACTTTTACACTTTCATAACCATGTACTCGTATTCTTATTTGTAGTGTTCACAAATAACTACTATTATTATCTACATACATACAGTATTTCTTTCAAACCACTTTTATTTTCGAATTATGTACATAATTTTTTCCGAAATGGATTTTCCATTTCATTTTATACCATTTGAAAGCGTATGAAAATACATAAATACAAAAAAAATATGGGCAAATGTGTCTGCTTAATATTGATCAATTCTACCTCTATTGTTCAAAGAAATTAGAAGTCCTTTTGGTTTTTTTCACATTTCCTCTTGATAAGAAAATAATATATCTTTAAGAGGCAATAAACGTAAAGTAATCGATTTAAAATCTAATTTATTATTACTGAAAGTAGATTTTTCCGATTTTCATAATTTGTTAGAATTTTTACGTTAACATACATAGTTGTTTATGTATCTAAACTGTGCGTACTAATTTCATGAATGAATGGATGGAAGGATGAAAGGACGATTTATTAAAAACAAGAGTAAAAGTATAAAACAAGCCAGCTAAACATCCTTGACCTTGTTACATGTTTTTGTATTAAAAAATCGATATTACCTGTTCTTGTGATATTACTGTAGTAAATAAATTTTGATGTTTATAATAAAAAATAGCAAGAACTTGTTAAATTTTTAAGAAAGTACATATGAAAGAAAGTGTGAACAATGTATGCAGCTCCACATTATAGTTATTGAATACTTGTTAGTGCCATTCATACAAAATTTATATCTACCTAAGTAGGAGGAATTGAATACTACTAACCATTATTTTATGTTTATATGCATTCATTCAGTTCTTGTAAGAAATGAAACTAGATATTTTTAGGTAATATTTATGTTATTATATTTCTTGTTTTCTTTTAGTGCATTTAGAATTTGTCAATTGCAAAAAATTTATGTAACATAATCGTACATAAGTATCTATAAATATATCGTTGATAAAAATGCAACCGGCCCTAACTAACATCGAAAATTCGATATTTGATGAAAAGGTATTGATTAAATAAAACTTTTTTAAATAAATTTATATTTTCAACAATATTCTTTTAAATGTATACTTATAAAAATGTTACTTAGAAATTTTGCAATTTATGAATATTAGTTAGGGCCGGTTGCATTTCAGGTGAGGATGTATAAAAAGTCTTATTAGTGTTAAATGTAAATTTCGATGTCATATATGTTTTTGTTTAAGAGATATCGGCGGAAAAATATGATCTGGAGTTATGGCAGACACTAAGCTTTTAGGGTATTTGGCCCATAACGTTGTATATTAAAAAATGTTTCCTATTTTCATTACCAAATAAACCTTATATGAGAGAAATATTTGACCCAAATTTCGTCTCCATAGGTAATCCGCCCCAAGCCTTATCCTGCTTTCAAAAGACGGAATGAGAGATGGACATACCTAAATCGACTCAGAATTTTACGAGTACATAGAATATATATCCGTGACAAAAAGGAAAAACTACATAATTGATTTTTAATTTAGTTGTTAAAAAATATATACACATTTTCTTTTTCAAAAACGTCGGTCTTAATACTATTATAAGTTCGATATTGAAAACTCGTAAGAATCGTAAAGTATTTTTGAAAAATTGTTCTGAAAATCCATGTGGATAAAAATGACTGAGTAAGGAGTTCAAAATTATGCATTTTAAGAACTATTTGAGCAACAATTTTAAATATATATTATATAAAATATTTATAGATACATACATAATTATGTATTATTTTATTATTTTAAAACCAATCTATTGGTTGAAAACGATACCATTCATATCAATAGTAAATATGTCGCGTATGTGTTTGAATTCAACACTTTGTGTTCAAATCTTAACGAAAATTGATACCTAATTGGCCACAATTTGAAACCATTTCAGTACTAAATTGTATTATGTTTTCTATTAAATTTGTTAACGAACGGTATCAAAAAACCACAACCGTGCTGGATTTTGAATCGATTTTTTCGCTCAGTGTAATAACACACATTGGGCAATCAATAATTGAAATGTCCAATGTTAAGAAGTTTACATCCCCATAATTATATAATTTGTCCTTAGCCCCTGAAAACGTAAAAGGAAACAAGAAATTATTATTCGTAAGTGTATCTAAAGTATAATTATAAAAAAAAATATTAAATTGGCCAGACCCGTATTGGCCAGAGCTATTGATATGTAATAATTCCACAGTCAAAATTTATATTATTTAAACTTATTTTATGCATCTCATGTTTTATATGATGAAATAATTATTATGTTTGATTTGTGTTAAGTAAATTGTACATCGATAGAAATAAAAAAAAATAATTTTTCTTACCTGTGATAAATCTGGATCATCACGCAATTTATCTAAAACAGTTGATGTCGCTAATTGTGGCAAAACAATTAGGGAAATTGCAAATAAACACAATACAGAATAAACACGACCACCAGTGTCACCGCCACCACTTCCACGACTGCGAATATTCATTTCTAATAAACGAATTATTGACAAGAGCGGTGACACAAACACGTTACGAATAAGTACTTATGTAGTTAAAAAGTCTGTGGGATCTCGTAATAGTTATACAAACATGTACACATATATATTTCTTTTTACTTGTTAATTTTATAATGTAATTTTTGTTCTTGTTGTTATTTTAACGATGTTGAAAAAATGTTCAATTGAACTGAAAATACAATATTATGGTACTTTTTTCAAAAGTCCAAATTGCATTAGAAACGCTCAAAATCAATATAAGAACTTAAAAAGATTAGAATCTTTATTTAATAAAGATATCAATCTTTCTTGTTATTTAAATGCGAAGATAATTTGAATGGCATAAATGCAAAACTTTTACAAGAAATCTAAGGACTAACGAACCAACCCCAAGTGATTGTTATATAAGTATTGTAGAATTGTAAAAGTGACAAACACTATTGTTTTTTTTTTTTTTTTTTTTCTTGTTTTTATTGCTTCTGTTTATTGGTCGACTATCGTCAGCGACGATGATGACGACGACAACAACAAAATGTAGATAGTATTTCTATACATATTTTATTATTTTAACAAGAATTTGTATGTTTGCAGTCTTAAAACCTCCCCTGTCTATACAAATAAATAAAAAGAACAAAAAAATTGATTTTCCCTTAAATGGTTAAATGATTATTTATTGCAAATTTTGCACTTGTCATTATTAAGGATTCTTTAAAACAAAATCTCCCATCCTAGCGACCACCATACAAGAAAATCTGACATCATTTTGTGTTATTGAAATTTTACGTTATCCCAGAACCTTTAGTAAATGTATGTCAAATAATTAAAAACGGAACATTTTATAAATTTTGTAGTCTATATTCCACGTTAAAAATGAAACAATTGATTTTCATATACATATTATAAATTAAAATGTTACATATATACAAATAAATTTTTTTCTTTTTCTGGTCCTTAAGAAAATATATACATATGTATATTCAAGGACTTTCAAATAGTTTTCGTGTAAATCGTAACTTGCAGTTATGTCACTTTAACAATTCTAAATTTCAAATTTATATTTTTTGTTTGTGTAACTTACAAAAATATTTTTTATATTAAAATTTACATAAATAACAACAACACTTATGTATATTGATTCGAGTAATTTTAACTACATATTTAAGAAATTATGCAATTCATTTAAACACTTCTTCAATTTCTTAACTGAGAAAAAAACGAACAGTAGTTTTCATAAACAATTTCGAAAACAAAAAGAAAATAATTCAAAATTCATTAATATTTCATAATATTTGTTCTTATTAGTTTTGAGAAAAATCTATATATACATATATCTACTTTTTTTGTAAATCAAAAAATACCTAGTATATTTCTTAGTACTTATTACACACACACACACACCCTCAACGCTTGTTTTGACTCAACACAAAAATTCCAATAAATTCTTATTATATGTATGTATGCATGTATGTATTTCTCCTTTATAAATTCTCTTTGAGGAAATATTTAAACAATACCGACACAACCGACGTTTCACAAACAACTAAAGTAAAAGTTGAGCGTTGAACAGCAATTTGGCTAAAACCAAGCTAAAACTGTGTACCATCACACAGATACTAAATACATTAAAAAAGAAGCACTTGATTTGGTACTCTCTTCGAGACAACAGTCAGAATAAGGGTTGCCGGAGTCGTAAAAGATACTGAGAAATACACAAATCTTAAAGACAGTTTAACATATTGACTACGATATTAAAAAAAAAAATACATTTCAATAAAATTACCTAAATGTACAAGGTTTTAGACCTGTATAACCAAAAGTTGCTTATAAGGTTACTTGGAATTTAATATTAGTTTGTAAATTTTTCCAAAATTGTATATAACATCCTCTTACAGAATAAAAATGCTTTAAACATGCAAGAACTCTAATTGGAATTCAGGGGCCCAAATACCTTTAAAACTGCTTCTCAGCTGTTCAGTTTTAATAGTTGCTTTTTCAATATTATTATGTATCTCTTAATCTAAATTCTATTTAGAGATTGTGTTTAATTTGTAATATACAATTTCTATATTTCCTCACTTTGGAAATTTTTTCCACCTTACAAAAAAATTTATTTTTAAAATTAAAAAAAAAAAAAAATGCTATTTATTTATTAATTTATGCAACGAAATACTAATTAAATTACTTATGCATTATGCAAAAAATTTTAAATTGTCTAAATTTTTAATAAATACACAAAAATCGGCAACACTGGTGTGCACTATGTATATTAGAGTGCTCCAAAAAAACGAAGTTTCGAATTTTGACCGCCCCCCCCCCCCCCACTAAAATTGTTGTATGGGTTAAAAAAATACCTCGTGCAAAAAATTAGGGCAATAGGACTACGTTAACTGGTGCCGCAACGGCTCTGAAGTTTGAAGATTCATTTACAAGGGGAAAATATGCATTTTTTTCAGTTTTCACAAAAATTTTGTCATTAAATAATTAGTTTTGCATTTTATTGTAAAAGAATCGTAATGTACACAGAATTTGTGTTACAAAAAGATATAAAACACAAAAATTGGTTGAAAAATGTAAAAGTTATTGAAAATTCCCCAGGCCATTAACGTGTCTCAGAGCACTTGAATTCGAAATGTGACAAAAAAGTAAATATATTTTTGAAAATATTCGAATAAAACAATTGTATCACTTAAAATACATCTGTAGTTACTTGAATATGAGTTTTTGTCCTTATGGAATAACGTAAACCTGTTCTCAGCTATGATCAAAAAATGTTGATATTTTTAACGGTCGTTTCAAAACTCAAATTTCAGTTTTTTTGGTACTTTGTTAAACAAATTTCAATATTTTTGGGAGATCTCAAAGGGATTTATGGACAACAGATTACGGAATAAAACAGTGAAAAAATTTGGTGAATATCTCTTATAGTTTGCCTGTACCTGCATTTTTAATTCAGCGGATTTCGAGAAAAACACATTTTTATGTAATATTTTGGCAAATCAGCCATTTCATTACATTGTTGTGTATTTTAAATGGAACTTTTTTTTAAATTTTATAATCCACATAATTCTAAATATAAATCATGAGTTTAATACAATTTGGACGACATTAACCCATAAACTTTAAAGGTCAAAGGTCAAATTTTGTAATATTTGCAATTTTTGATGGAAATTAGTCGAAATTTTATCTATTTTTCGGTAGACTATCATAAAACTTAAGAAATTTATTTATTAACAACCGATATTTACAATGATAGTGAAAAAAATGAAATTAACCCTTAAACGGCCTTGGGGTCAAAATGACCCCGATGTTTTAAAAACATGCCAATTTGAATATATTTCAGTAAAACCGGTTTGCAATCCCATTAATTCAGCAAATTCATAAAAAATTGGGTAATAACCCTTTTTGAAAGGTTCAGCAAATTGATAAAAAAAAAATTTGGTTATTAAACCTTTCAATTTTCAATTTGGTGAACCTTTCAAAAAGGGTTAATACCCAATTTTTTTATCAATTTGCTGAATTAATGAGACACCATATTCAAAAAGTGTTAATTCCTAATTTTTTTTTTATCAATTTGCTGAATTAATGGGATTGCAAACGGGTTTTACTGAAATATTTTCAAATTGGCATGTTTTTAAAACATCGGGGTCATTTTGACCCCAAGGCCGTTTAAGGGTTAATTTCATTTTTTTCACTATCATTATAAATATCGGTTTTTAATAAATAAATTTCTTAAGTTTTATGATAGTCTACCGAAAAATAGATAAAATTTCGACTAATTTCCATCAAAAATTGCAAATATTACAAAATTTGACCTTTGACCTTTAAAGTTTATGGGTTAATGTCGTCCAAATTGTATGAAACTCTTGATTTATATTTAAAATTATGTGGATTATAAAATTTAAAAAAAAGTTCCATTTAAAATACACAACAATGTAATGAAATGGCTGATTTGCCAAAATATTACATAAAAATGGGTTTTTCTCGAAATCCGCTGAATTAAAAATGCAGGTACAGGCAAACTATAAGAGATATTCACCTAATTTTTTCACTGTTTTATTCCGTAATCTGTTGTCCATAAATCCCTTTGAGATCTCCCAAAAATATTGAAATTTGTTTAACAAAGTATCAAAAAAACTGAAATTTGAGTTTTGAAACGACCGTTAAAAATATCAACATTTTTTGATCATAGCTGAGAACAGGTTTACGTTATTCCATAAGGACAAAAACTCATATTCAAGTAACTACAGATGTATTTTAAGTGATACAATTGTTCTATTCGAATATTTTCAAAAATATATTTACTTTTTTGTCACATTTCGAATTCAAGTGCTCTGAGACACGTTAATGGCCTGGGGAATTTTCAATAACTTTTACATTTTTCAACCAATTTTTGTGTTTTATATCTTTTTGTAACACAAATTCTATGTACATTACGATTCTTTTACAATAAAATGCAAAACTAATTATTTAATGACAAAATTTTGTGAAAACTGAAAAAAATGCATATTTTCCCCTTGTAAATGCATCTTCATACTTCAGAGCCGTTGCAGCACCAGTTAACGTAGTCCTATTGCCCTAATTTTTTGCACGACGTATTTTTATAGCCAATAGAACAATTTTAAGGGGGGGACGGCATGTAGGATAAAATTTTTTTCCTTCATACAAGCTTGGAGCACTCTAATGTATATGTACTATGAGAGTTACTGGTATAAATCTCCAACCACTTGCAACATTTTTAAATGCGACTAACATTTGAGTTAAAATACATTTATTTATATGCGAAGGAACGTGTTTTATTACATTAAATTTGAAAAGATAAGTTTTTGTAATTTTCGTAATTTATTTACTTATTTATTTATTTATTTATTTATTTATTTATTTATTTATTTATTTATTTATTTATTTATTTATCTATTTATTCATTTATTTATTTATTTATTTATTTATTTATTTATTTATTTATTTATTTATTTATTTATTTATTTATTTATTTATTTATTTATTTATTTATTTATTTATTTATTTATTTATTTATTTATTTATTTATTTATTTATTTATTTATTTATTTATTTATTTATTTATTTATTTATTTATTTATTTATTTATTTATTTATTTATTTATTTATTTATTTATTTATTTAGTGTAATAGAAATTGTTTCATTTTGAATTTTAGTAAGAATACACTTAACATCTATCATATTTAAATTTATTTTAACTTCTTTAATAATAGCTCTGTTCCAATACTTTCAAAAGTTACAGGTTTAAGTTGGAATTAGTTATAATTGTCAGAAAAACAACAATATAATAGAAACTGGGAGTACGGTACAAGTACTGGAATAGAGCTAATGATAATTCTTTTTCATTGGATGGAAGTGGATAATTAAAAAACTTGATATCTAATTAAAAATACCGTCTTTTAAATAAATTTAATTGTATTTGATTTACAAAGTTATCCAGAAAGAAATTATATGACAAAGATTGAGTTGAATCAGGGGTTCACGTTATGATAATCTCTATCTGAATTACAAAATTCACTGGGTATAGCATTAAAAAATTAAATTAAAAATTCAATGTTCAAATTTGTTCATAAATGCATCATTAATAGTGGTTATTAAAAAAATAATTAAGAACAATTTGGTACTGAGCAGATTATTTAGAATAGTGCCAATTTTTTATTTTTTTTTTTTTTTGGGTAAAAAAAAGTGATAATGTACATATGTACAATGTACATATAGTTGGTGTCATAAATAAGTGAACAAAGTAGTATCTTGAACTCAATTGGTTCTTTTTCAAGTTGTAGATCGAAGATATCAAAAGTAACATATAATTATAAATATATAATGTATTGTTAGCAAAATAAACAACAAAAGATTCAATTCAACACATTATTTTTATAGAAGTGAACAAAATCAATGCTCCATAAATAAGTAAACAAGGTTTTTAATAGGCTCGGCGACCGCCTATATTTTGATACATTAGTGCCAAACATGTTGGCATAGGGACTAGAGCCCTGCAAACTGTGTCTTATAAGGCTGTACAAGCCACTTGATATTTTTCAAGTGTTGTTATCAGTGTGTGTGCGGAGTAATAAATACAGTTCTGCAGGCACTTAAAACCATACAAATACTGCGTGTGTGCTTCAACTTTATGAACAAATCATGAGTGTGCTATGATAGCGACCAAACAAGCCTCTCAAAGGCTTGTATAAAAAAATACATGCCTTTTGACCACTTGTTTGCTTCAATAAGGAAAAAAATTGTGTTTTCTTTTTTATTAAAATTATATGTGTGTGTGTGCGTTCATGACTGTATAAAGTAATTTCGTAAGTAAAACAGTCGTTTAAAAGTATTGTTTATAAACTTATTGTTATTTACGATCAAATAAATTATTAATGTTACTAGTTATAACAATTTAAAGAAACATGCATTAAGTTTTATTAGTAAACAGATTTTATTAAATATTTAATATTTATATTTTTATATTTTTATATTTATATTTTAAATATTTATATTTTATTTATAAACTCATTTTTACATTAGGTAATAATATGTATAAGCCTTTTCTAAAAATAACTTTAGTCCAATAAAAACAGGTATATTTCTTAGTGTAAAAAATTTATTTAAAACAGCAAGAATTTGGCAATAAAATCTGTAGAAGCACCTAAATAGATCAATAAGAAACAGGTACATATGTTCTGCACTGTAAAAATGTAAATTTATTTTTTATAAAACCACGAATTGAGTTCGCTTACAATCAGGTAAAACAGCATCCTTTACTTGATTATATATTGAACATGTACATATGACGGGACACACAATTTAGGTAAACGTCTTAAAATATTTCATTTATAATTTTATTACAGTGCAGATGTTCCATCGTATTCTTAACATTTGGGAAAATTTATTAGTCAAGGAGTAAACGTATATGGAAACGAATTTGAAAAATGAAAAGACATTGTTCTATATTATTTCCTTTTAGTTTTAAAATAGAATGATTACTTAGTAAATATAAATTAAATGCAATAAAATCTATCATAATATAAATAAGTACAATTTTAAAATTTTTTATAAACACACAATTAATTATAAGACTAACTTTATTTAAAATATAAATAAATACTAAAGATAAAAATTTTCTAACTTACATATGTAACTGACAGTTTCAAATGTCAACTTTAATTTTTTTACTTTTTTAACTCTTAATAAAGAGTATTTTTTAATAACTTTATGAATTCACCCTTTTACATTTATTTAGAAAAGAAGAACCAACAATAAAATATAGACATACTGTATATATGTGTGTGTATGCAAGAATATTTATAAACAACCACTTTTTACACATTATGAAGATTTTTTGCCACACACAGCAACTACGTATTACAAAAAACAAACAAATCATTAAGCCCACTTGAAATCTTTAAATCATTTCTCAACGTCTTGTATGATTTGCTTTTTTTTGCCACACCACTTGCACCACTTGTTTACGATAAATGATTTGAACGCACGGATTTGCAGTCGCTCATACACAGTACACACTTGCTTTGCTTCGGGCAGCGAACAGTACGAACAGTATTTATTGTTGTTTTTGCACATGTTGGCTATGAAACACACACTTGAAATTCAAGTGTGTTTGCTTTTCAAATCATCTTGCGCAGGAGACTAATAGGGACTACATATATTATGCATATCCCTGGATAAAATTAAAAGGTTTTAGTAATAATTTAGTCCATTATATTGGTCAGTTATTTCAGAGTGACCTACTTTGAGTAGGTCACTCTGAAATGTTGATTATTTTCTCAACTATATATTTTGAATCAAATTCAACCTAATTTATAGGTGAATTTTCCTACTATAGGATAAAACCAACAAAAACTTTTTGGAACTATTACACCTTTGAGAATTTATTTTACGTTTGTGTACCACTGTTTTTCCTGTTTTATAAATAGAAATGTATTTCCAAACCATTAAGCGCTTTCCGTGAGTTGTTAATCCATACCATAATTTTCGGACTTCCGGAATAAGTTTTGATAAAAATAGGATTTTAAAGCTAAATTATTATCTATTCTTTTTGTAGTGATTCTTAGGCGTTTACGAGAGTAATTGTGGTCAACGCGTTCATTGTGTTTGAAGCATTTAACCACCTTGAGAATAAAGTGGCCGTTTTATTAAAGATTTTTTACATATTTCTATATGTAAAAAATACCTTTTTCGTATTGTATGATAGTTACTCTTAGTTCTCCTTTACTTAGTTGTGCGCTGTATGCCATCCTTTAAGTCAAAGTTATGGTTAAATTAAAATTTTCTGATTTTATCAAATTTTCTAATATAATAGAAAAGGTGATTTTTTATTTCTCTCATAATGTAACAAAAAACTATCGCTGTTGTGCTAAAATTATTTTGCAACTATAAACTTCACTTTTAATAAGAAAATTAAAGAAATTAAGTCAAAAGTTGCTTGTTTACTTATTTTTAACTCGCCCGAAAACAATTTCTTTTCAACTTTCTTTAGAAAGAAACTTAAAATGGAATAATATTTGAAAAATTTGTCATCAATGTAAAAGAAAACAGATTGACTTCATCAAAATGATGAGTTTGTTTACTTATTTATGACACCCGCTGTATGTACATTGTACATATTTATAATAAATTTCATTTTAATATGGGAATATCAATTTTTGAAAAAAGACATAAGATTTTCTTAACTCTGTCTGATATTTACTAAAAATCTCTTAAGGAGTTGTTTTTTAAGTACTCTTGATATTTAAATATTAACTAGAACATTATTAACTAGAACATTAAAATTGTAAACGACTCTATTTAAGAGTACAAAAAAATGTAACAGGCGATAAAAAATAAACTTCTTTCAATAACAAATTTCTTATTAAAGTGTCAGTTTAGTTTTATTAATTATATTAATCACAAAATAAAAAAATCTCCATGTCACTGATATTGATATAATTTGATATTAAAATTTACATGCACAAATTTAGTATATTCAATAAATAATTCGATGGTATAGTTAATTATGGATGTAGCAAGGAACGATAATAACGATTAAAAGAAAATGTTTGACCAAAAAAAAAAAAATCAATATGATTCAGGAGAGTTTTTTTTTTGAACTCTAAAATTTAAATGGCGGAGGTACGTAACCAAAATGCCAGGGTATCCCACGTTGGTCCAAGTGGATTCCTAGTCGACCTATATCTTCATATAGGAAGCTGGAACGCTTGGATCATTTAGTAAAGTCTTGAGTTTATATGGTCTCCACCAGGTTAAATCCAATTAAAAGCACGCGGTCAATATAAACGACGCATAACTTTTACAGTTATGAGTGGTAATACACTGCACCGGTGTGAGCGAGACGCAAAATTCTCGAAGGCCGAACAACAAAAACCCGCCTGGCTGTACTTAAGAAATAATTACCGCGACGCGAGAGTTGTTCCCCAACCCAGAGCTACTTTACGACTGATTCAGGAGAGTTAATAACATGTTTTATACAATCGTTCAAAATTAAAATCTTTTTAAGTGTAGAAACAAAAGGTCGCGGATTATTTTTATTGTATGTATATATGACGAATTGACAATTAAAACAGCATATTGAAACCGCTCAATATAGATTAATAAGTAGATATTTATGTGAGAGAAAAAAACCTAATTCAATTGTCAAAATCCTAATTCATACAACAACAAAATACATGTAGTCACATACATAGAGTAACACATAGAGACGAAATTCTCGATTGACAATTAAATAAAATTGTTTTTTTGTAAACAAAAATTTGTTTTTATTTTCTTTTGGCAACAACAAAATGTATTTGATTACATGTATTTTGTTGTTGCATGAGTTAGGTTTTTGACAACCGACTTAGGTTTTTGACAATTAGTTTCGTCTCTTGCTTCTCTTTGGTCACATATATTTTGTTTTTGACTTTTGAAAAAAAAAAATTAGTAAATTTTTGAAAATTTAGTCTGAGGTGCCTCTCACATAAACTTCTAGTTTACTCTATACCGCTAAAAATTAATATCCAAGGCTTATTTACTATTAGCAGGGTACACTAAACAGGTATAATCGGCGCGGCAACAAACACAACAACCCAACTTTTTGCCTCTCTTTCGTGTAGTTTATGTGTCAAAAACAACTGATTAAAATACATTGTAAAATATACAATCTTATTTTTTTGTCACTATATGTAAACAATAAAACGTAAACAAACTTTGACAGATCTCATACACAAAAACAAAATCAGCTGGGCCGACGATTATACCTATTCAGTGTACCCCATAGTATAATAATAAAGTATACTCGTAAGACCAGCTGTTTTACAATTTTTTCATTGGCAAACCTCGCGGTACTGTCAAATTGTTTTTGTATTCACATGTAAAATATTTTTTGAGTTTTTTTCTCTTGCTCTCTTTCGTTCTCTCGTTTTTCCGTTCAAAGCATTCTGACATTGTGGGCAGTAGTTTTACACTAACAAAATACAAGCAATTTTTGTTTTTGTAGATGTGCGAGTACTTTATTATTTTACTATGGTGTACCCTGACTATTAAGGCTCAACTACATAGAATACTTTCGCTTCAACTGCGACTGACAGCTAAGTTAAATACATGCATTTATATTGAGCGGAACCAAATCAGTACGCCAAACTTCTGCGTGAAGTACTTCAAAGATGAAAAATGTTCAACTTTGAAGTGCCGAAGTACGTAAATATATTTTGTCAGTTGTTTTATTCTTATTTTAATATTTTTTCGTTAAGTCGGAAATTTTAATTTGCAATTCATTATTTCAACTAAGAACATAATAGAATTTTTACATCTTTATATTTTATTATATATAATTTTAATAACAAAAATAATGCAACGACTGGGTTAATATAATTTATGTGTTGCGTAGCTGTCAGTCGCAGTTAAAGCGAAAGTATTCTATGTAGTTGAGCCTTTAGGTTAGAGCCAAGGTAGATTAAGAAGGTAACGACATTAAAACAGCTGAGAATTTTTTTTCTTTTTGAAATCAATATGGCTGCCTGTGTTTTGTAATTTGAGGTGTCAAATTTTTGTTTATGTTTAAATTTTTTTTGCTTACTTTTGTCTTAATGCGTCTTCCTCCTCTCTTTTTACTACATGAATTGTTTTTGTTTTTTGTAAATAAACATGAGAAATGACAAAATTAAAGTTGACATAAGAAATGTCAATGCAAAAACAAAATACATTGGTTTTTTTTTTGTGTTGTAGTTGTTGTAGAGTTGTCGTTACCTTCTTAATTTACCTTCTTTAGAGCCATGGCACAAGTATTATAAGGTATATGCAAAACGGCAACAACTACAACAACGTAACTCTGTCAGTGTAACACAACGTCAAAAACAACTGATTTTTGTTTGTAAACATTTTATTGCGCTTCTTGCTTTATTATATTTTTCGTTATAAAAATTTAAATATATTTGAGAAAAGTAAATAAAAAGTTGTGTATTTTACAACTTATATTCGTCTTTTTAGTGACAGTTTATATTTGTAACGCAATTTTTATCATTAAACAATCCAAGTTACTTCGAATTAATAAAGCTCTAAAATGCACAATTATATACAGTTAGGGACAAAACTATTTGTACACCCATGCATTTCGTATATCTTCAATAATTTATAAAGAATAAAAAATTATTATATGTAGTTTTAATTCAGGTCCATTTTTATTGAATTATTTGATAAAAAATAAATTAATATATAACACATTGTTAAAAAAAGTACAATTTAAGTAAAAATCTTTGGGACAAAAGTATTTGTACATCAGTACTTTGTACAATTATTTGTACGTTGGACTCTTGTATGATGATTTTTTTTAAATACCGTTATATTTTCTTCGTTAATCGAGTTCTATTTTACAAAATAAGAAGTTGGTTTTAACGTTTTGAATAACAAGCACATCAAAAATGGGAAAGCGAAAAGAGTTGAGTTTGGATATTAAAAATTTAATTATTGATGAACATAAAAAAGGAAAATCTCTCCGGAATATAAGCAATTTAGTAAATTTGCAACATTTCACAGTACAATACATTGTAAGCAAGTATAAAAACAGCGGATCTGTTGAAAATGTGCGTGAAGGTATACGAAATATATGAGGTGTACAAATAGTTTTGTCCCTAACTGTATATTATTAATGTGTTTGTATAAAACTTGTATATTATCTTTTATTTCTTTTTGCTTTTAATAACACAAAACACACGAAATGTAACAAAAAATAGTTTATTAATAACAACACAAATATATTTTAGTATTATAACACAGGAATTGTATTATAAAATTATTTACTTTTCTTGGAAACAAACAAATATAAACAAATTTTGACAAGATAGTCTGCTTTGAAACAACGAGCAAAAAATAATCAGCTGATCTTATAAGGTTACCTTCATAGTATAATAATAAAGTACTCGCACATCTACAAAAACAAAAATTGCTTGTATTTTGTTAGTGTAATACTACTGCCCACAATGTCAAAATGCTTTGAACGAAAAAATGGGAGAATGAAGGAGAGCAAAAGTAAAAAAACTCGAAAAAAATTTTACATACGAATACAAAAACAATTTGACAGTACCGCGAGGTTTGCCAATGAAAAAATTGTAAAACAGCTGTTCTTACGAGTATACTTTATTATTTACCTTATTTAAATGGTTGTGCCATGGTTAGAGCAATTCTACAACAAATACAACAATAAAAAAAATTCTCTCATTTGTTTTCGTAAAATGTCAAATTTTGTACATTGAAACCATAGTATAATAATAAAGTATACTCGTAAGACCAGCTGTTTTACAATTTTTTCATTGGCTAACCTCGCGGTACTGTCAAATTGTTTTTGTAATTCACATGTGAGTTTTTTTCTCTTGCTCTCTTTCGTTCTCTCATTTTTCCGTTCAAAGCATTTTGACATTGTGGGCAGTAGTTTTACACTAACAAAATACAAGCAATTTTTGTTTTTGTAGATGTGCGAGTACTTTATTATTTTACTATGATTGAAACAATAACAAAAATGTAAACAAAACACACATAGAAACAAACACCATATAAAAAAAGATTTGACAGTCATTACACATAAAAAAAAAAAAAAAATCAGCTGTGTTTTCAACTCTACCTAACTTTGAGTCTACATTAGACAAATTTTTATCAAGACAAACGTCAAAATTTTATCATGATAAAGATTTGTCTAATGTAGACTGAGTTTGTCAGTATTATTGCAGCGTTAAAAGAAAATTGTCAGCGCTCGAGCTCTGACAACTTTGTCTTGGTAAAAGACGCCATCTTGATTGTTGTTGGTACTTTGTGCATGGTTTATTATGACATACGTTTTCCCCTATAATTGACGGAGATAAAAAATTATGTGCAACTCAAACAAAAATTTGACGTTTGTCTTGATAGAAATTTCTCTAATATAGATTCGACCATAGTATAATAATAAAGTACTCGCACATCTACAAAAACAACAATTGCTTGTATTTTGTTAGTATAAAACTACTGCCCACAATGTCAAAATGCTTTGAGCGGAAAAATGAGAGAATGAAGGAGAGCAAAAGTAAAAAACTCGAAAAAAATTTTACTTATGAATACAAGAACAATTTGACAGTACCGCGAGGTTTGCCAATTAAAAAATTGTAAAACAGCTGTTCTTACGAGTATACTTTATAATTATACTATGGATTCGACGTAATAGTTATAATAATATTTGTTCTGAAATAAATAAATTTGAGTTTTAAATAAAAATATTAAATACTTTTTCAATTAATATTGGTTTTTTGTTATTTTCTTTTGTGAATAATTTGTGCATTGTGATTGTGTGGTACAAAAAAGTTTTAATAATGGTGTAAATTTGTGTAGGAAAAATAATAATTGTCTTAAAAAAGAATAATATTTGGTTTGAAATAAATAAATTTGCGTTTAAATGGAAATATTCTATAATTTTTCAATTCATATTTTTTTGGCGCTGTTATTTTGCTTGTTTACTTTTTCTTGTTTTTTGTGTTCTTATTCTTGTTTTTTGTTTACTTTGTTTTGTTATTTTGTCGAATGTTTTTGACGTTATGCTGGAAAAACCAAAAACAAAATGCATGGTTGTTTTTGCCTTGTTGTATTTGTTGTAGAGGTACTGTCACCTGGTATAATTTCATCATGGTTAATATCATAGTATAATAATAAAGTATACTCGTAAGACCAGCTGTTTTACAATTTTTTCATTGGCAAACCTCGCGGTACTGTCAAATTGTTTTTGTATTCACATGTAAAATATTTTTTGAGTTTTTTTCTCTTGCTCTCTTTCGTTCTCTCATTTTTCCGTTCAAAGCATTCTGACATTGTGGGCAGTAGTTTTACACTAACAAAATACAAGCAATTTTTGTTTTTGTAGATGTGCGAGTACTTTATTATTTTACTATGGGTTAATATCAAAGAGTAACAAGAGACGAAACTAATTGTCAAAAACCTAAGTCGGTTGTCAAAAACCTAACTCATGCAACAACAAAATACATGTAATCAAATACATTTTGTTGTTGCCAAAAGAAAATAAAAACACATTTTTGTTTACAAAACAACAATTTTGTTTAAATGTCAATCGAGAATTTCGTGTCTATATGCTACTCTATGGTTAATATACCTTGTTAATATCATTTTTCTTTTTTCAAAGCTCTCATTTCTTTACTCTCCCTTTCTGTCGGTGTTACGTTGTTTCAAAATAAATCAGATATGTATTGTGGATACATGTAGTTTTGTTGTTGTCATAATAAAAGAATATAAACAAAAACAAAATGCACTTAAAATCCGATTTCGGTTCTGCCTTCATTTAATTTGTACTTCTCCATGGCAACCGAAAATATCAGCTGGCATCGCGAGCTTGTGATTCACCTTTTATATTCAATGCGTTTTCTCTAGAACTCCCCTTTGCGACCCTCTTTCAATCAGTGTTGCCTACATATTTTCAATACGTACATATGTACTAATAAGAATATTGTAATTTGTCAATATATATAACATGCTGATTCAGTGAAAAATCATTCTAAAAATGGCTTGACGTAAGTTATAACTTATAATACATATTGAAAACATCATAAATCAGTTTTAAAAATCTGCAATACGCCCTCCAAAATTTTCAATTATTCGCAAAAAAATGTTTTCTTGTATAAATGTATTTCTAATTCTGTTACTCTTATTGATTTTTCCTTTTTAAACTTCTTTGGAAAGTAGAAGACCGTATAACATTTTTTTGGTTTGGTCAAATATTAAAATCTAATTTTTAAACAACATCTTAACAAAACTAATTTTTTTTTTATAATTTTTCGAGTTTAAATTCGATTTATTGCAGTTTTTTTTATAAAAGCCTATAAACGATTCAATAATTTTTAGCAATTTTTGTTGAAAACATAAAAAATGTGTATTATAAAATTATACAAAAACTGTAGAACTAATTCTGTTTTATCTGTAATAGAGAAACTTTCATTACATTTTTTTCCTCAAAAAGTAAAAACTAAGTAAAAAATAAAAAAAATATTCAATTCTAAAACTTTCTGTAGTGAGGAAGCTATCCTCAAAACGGGGTTTTTCCAGAGACATAACTGTTATAAGATTTATGTAAAAACGTTGAGTCATAACTGTTAAAAAAAATTTGAAAAAAATATACGTCTTTAAGTAACAGTAATTTTTAACAATTATAAATTTTCGTCTTCCTATAAGAGTTATAACACAGGGAAACACTGATTCTGCGGCACGGGGTTTCTCAGTCAATTCGGATATACGGTATTCATAAGTACTAAGCCTCTAATCCACTTTTTTTGAATTGGTTCTAGATCTCGCGATAAATCGCGATTTGGAAAATTAAGGAGGTTGCACAATATATTGAAGCATTTCATGAAAATGACTTGTCTAATTTTGTTTAAAAAAAATATCAAAAAATTCTTATTAAAATTGTCTTTAAGTCGTTCTTACATTACTTTTTAACACAGCCAACAGTTATTTTGGGAAATTGGGAAAAAATTATTTTTCAAAAAATCATAAAAATTCGAAAGTGTCAAAAATTAAAATTTTTTCCTGAACCATAAAGACAAAATTGTTGCAAATAAAATTAGATATATTTTATTAAAGTCAATGTATAAATTTTGATTTTATTTACAATTCTTTTTGTTGTTTTGCATAATGTTTATTATTATTTTTTTTTTAATTTTACATTTCGAAGTTAATTAGTAATTGGAATTTTCAATTACAATTACTTGCAATTGAAAATTCCAATTACTAATTTTTTGGCCTCTGGCTTTTTCACAATACTCAAAAATGTCCTCAAAAAGCGTCGTTTTCCGAGTGAAAATAAAGAGCCATTTTGTAGCAGCGTGTTAAAAAATTCCTAACTTATTTTTGTAATAGACCACATGATTGAAGGACATTCTTAAAATCTTAACGTATGTATATTAAGAGATTTAATGGAAATAATAATGACATTAGCTGTGGAATTTGGTGTCATGGTCATATGCAGAATGTAAACTGCTTAGGAGATGAATGTCACATTTAGTTTTGGTGTGACGAAATAGGGAGGATAATATCATTGGTATATTTAGTTAGGTATACTAAGAAACATTTAATAATGAACCCATAAGGATAATGCTACAAATAAGCTAGAGTCCAACAAAAACATTTGCATAGATTGGACAAACAATTGCATGACCTCAACCTTATCATAAATATTTTGAATAATATATAATTTCATAAAATATAGGGAAACTTGGGAATGAGAAATTGGCAAAAATTAATAACTGTATTTTACTTAAATTATAGTATACAGAGAGGAATTTAACTTGCCATTAAACCAACAATTTTTTACAATAAATACTGAAATAACTTTGAAGAAATTTCAAGATAATAAAAAATGCATAGGATTACAGGTGTTCAAAAAAATTTACACTCCTTTTTTCTTTAAATTTTGCAAAGAATACTAAATTTTTTTAAATTCCTTTTTAATTAATTTAATTTATGTGGTGAATTTAATTCGTAGGGAATAAAACGTGGAGTTGTTATAAATTGGTTTTATAAAAGTCTATAATTTATTTGTGTAGGCAGTTTTAAAAGTCAATGTATAATTCACCTAATGCAATTGCTATAACCACACATTCCGCGAGCTTGTATTTCAGCTCTGATATAAAAATGCTATGAAATCTAGGGTTCTATAATTGAAAGAAAAAGTCTATTTTTTATTTTATTACTATTTCATTTTAATAGTAGTTTTTTCGACATTTTTCCAATATTAAATAGTCGACTTTTAGATTTTGAATTATTAATAGTTGAGTTTCCGATTTTTTTTTTTTTTTATTTAAATTTTCCACTCTTAACTATTATTTATTATTATCCTCACCATAACTTAATAATTATATATACTGTCGAATACAAAAAGTTTTAATAGCAATTGCCAATGATTAAAGTGGCTTAAGTCCAAAGTTTTAGTTATACGATTTTGCAACTATCTGGCAAAAAGAAAGTCGATTTCTTTACTTTGAGTCTACATTAGAGAAATTTGTATCAAGACAAACGTCAAATTTTTGTTTGAGTTAATTTGTCAGTATTATTGCAGCGTTAAAAGAAAATTGTCAGCGCTCGAGCTCTGACAACGTTGTCTTCATAGTAAAATAATAAAGTACTCGCACATCTACAAAAACAAAAATTGCTTGTATTTTGTTAGTGTAAAACTACTGCCCACAATGTCAGAATGCTTTGAACGGAAAAATGAGAGAACGAAAGAGAGCAAGAGAAAAAAACTCAAAAAATATTTTACATGTGAATACAAAAACAATTTGACAGTACCGCGAGGTTTGCCAATGAAAAAATTGTAAAACAGCTGGTCTTACGAGTATACTTTATTATTATACTATGGTTGTCTTCATAATGCTTGGTAAAAGACGCCATCTTGATTGTTGTTGGTACTTTTTGCATGGTTTATTATGACATGCGTTTTCCCCTATAATTGATAGAGATAAAAAATTATCTGCCAGTCTACATTAGACAAATCTTTATCTTGATAAAATTTTGACGTTTGTCTTGATAAAAATTTGTCTAATGTAGACTCAAAGTTACAACTTTCAAACAAATTGATTTCGACTATCGACTTTTTGTTGACAAATTTTACAACTCTTTGAATCAGTTGAAACACCCTGTTTTGTAGGTACTCGTTAGTGACGAGTCGTTACTTAAACTTTGGTTACTTTACAATTCTCAATTTCTCGTTTTGTTGGAAAAAATTGTAAATAATAACAAAAAAGGAAATAATCTTAATCTAAATCTTAGGTGTTTTTAAGGGAAAACGACGGTAAAATTTACTTTTTTCTCAAAAGTATCTTCAACATGTCAACTAACTTTCGTTATGCTATTATCAAAACAATAAGACCATATGTGAAATATTTTCCACAATTAACAAAACCAGTAATGAGGGTTCTTATTCAAGTCTCAGTCCATTACATTGAAAGCAGTAAGTGTTCCCCCGAAGTGCTGGATTTAGCGTTAAACAAACTTACACATGCTGGTCACAATATACCCGACAATTTCTGCGAACTTTTCGCTGCCGTATTGCAAATAATGCAAATATTTTTGCGTACCCCAAAAGGCACTGTAAAACCGGAAGAATTAAGAGAATGCCTAAAAGAGGACCTTAGGTAACAATTCAAATGATGTATTTTGATGAGCTGAATTCCTTGATACATATATGTATTATTTTACATACATATTTAAATATTTAAAAGTGGAAAATTAAGCATACATCATATGCATATTTTGTCTAGTTTGATTTCTAAGAATAAAAAATTCAAATGTTATAAAAATTTAGCTCATCAATAAACACCATAAGATTTGTCATCAGAAATGTAAAAACGCTGTTTGCCAGACACTGTAATATACATTTATAATGTGCATTTACATATTTAGATTTAGTGACGATTGTATAGAGGATTTGACAAAGGTTTTACACAATCATCGTTTTTCGCTAACAAAAAACTTTGTGGAGGCCAAAATGTTGCGTTCATGTGCCAAAAACTTGCAATGGCGTATTAATATATCGTTACATCAACGGTATGTTTAGTTTGTTGTTTTGGATAAATGTTCATATGTATGTTAATATTTATAATTGTTTATTTATATCAATCAACAAACATCTGTGTATATAGTTTATCACGAGGACCCTCCGCTGTTACACCAACAATCATTTTGCACTTTCAATTGTCAGATGGCCGCTATCGCACTTTGGAACTACCATTGACAATGTTTCATCGCTTACGATACAATGTAGCGGTTTTACTTAGCGAAATGCAATCTTTGGAACAGCGTGCAGTAATGAAGAAATTTTAAATATAATTTTCAGTTTCGCCTTGACATCATCGACTATTTATTAGTAATTAATTACATATTGTTTAATTAATAGTGTGTATTGATTTAATTCTGTACATACATATATACTCTTACTGCTTATAATAAATATATATATTTATTTATTTAGGTTTTATATGTAATGCATTATATGTGTGTGTTATAATAATGTATATTAAGAGTAGTTATTTTATCTACATGCATATTTATAATATATTTTTCGATTTCGAAATACAGTAGGTCCTCGATTATGCGTGATTCTATTAACCGACAACGTCGATTATCCGGAGAAGAACATTTGTAAATGTTTTCTTTTTTCCATCCATTTAGTTTAATTTTTACATCGATTAACCGTGATTACCTCTATTATCCGGAATTTTAAGCATAATTTTGTTCGATTTGAACAATCAAACACAATATGAATAAAAAAAGGGGAATTCCCTTGTTTGAATAAAATGAATGGGTAAATGCAAGTTTTCTGCATGCATGAAAAGCTAGTTAACGAAAATATTTATTAAAAAAAAAAATCAAATACAAATTATATTTTTTAAACATTTACATATATTAAGTCCTTGTATAAATGAATTATATAAATAAAAAATGTTTAAAAATACTATTCAAAATTTTTACTCAATTAACCGGGAAATTTGATTATCCGGAATGCTTCCGGTCCTGACCGTTACGGGTAATAGAGGTCCTACTGTATAAGCTTAAAACTTACTAGAAATTAAAATAATCTTTTATATCCATTACCCATAATTATAACCCTGCAAACAATTGGAAGATATCTTCTTGGATGATAATATGGCAATATCGCTAGTTTTTCATACAATAGAAAATAATCAAAGTAATATTTTGTATTTTCATCTTTTTATCATTTTCGAGAAATATCCGCAATATTAAAAAAAAAAAAAATAACAAAAATTTTATTACAATTTTTTTTTTTTCATTTTTTATTATTTTTTTAAAAATTAGTTTAAAAATTTTTGCAATTGGCTTGGTTACAATAGTGTACACGAAATCCTGAAGGTAAATTAAATGATGTATTTACATAAAATACAAAAATAACCCGTTTTTTGTTTTCTTTTTATGATGCAAGGCTCCAGACAATAGTTATAGGAGAAATCTCTCAAAATATAACAAGAACCCGGGACAACCTAATAAATTATATTAAATATGTTTTGTGTACTGTGCAAATAGAATTTAATTTAAAAAAATAGTTTAAATAATGTAAAATATATCTATAATTTAGCTTTTCTTGGGGGTGGGTTCTGGGCAAAATCTTCTATTTATCTTCCTACTATCATATCGGCGATATCTTCTAATTTTCTTCTAATCGGTTATCTGGCAATATTGCCAGATTATCATATAGAAGAATCACTTTCGTATTGGTTAGGAGTATTGCCATCGAGACACTTTTTCACCCGAAGGAAGTTTCTTCCGCAATACGAATTCGATTATTGCCGCAATAATATTTTTCATCCAGGCAATACGTTTGGCGAAACATTTTTCGTATTGCTGTGTTTGCTGGGAATATATTTTAATGGTTGTATGTATTAAATAATAAACATGTATGTATTTACATATGTATGTACAATATAATTGTACGTTCAGTCGTTGATGACAAATTCTGATAAATAAAAAAATATATATATACCTACCCAGCATAAAAAAAAACGATCAAGAGCTTCCAAAAAATAATATTTTCCCCAGTTCAAAAGTAGAAAAAAGCGAATAAAAAAAATGAACTTTTAGCGGGAAAAAAAGTTTAAAAATTTCTAAGAAAATTAAAATTTTACAAATTTTAAAGCATTTTTATTATTTTTTAATAAGACTAAAACAGAATTTTTGTTAATAAATTTTATAAACATGTTTTTAAGGGAAGTACTTCAAAAGAAATGAACAAAAAGTATAAAAGAACATCCTACCATTGACAACCATGTGTTAAAACAAGAACTTCTACAGCTCTTTTTCACCACTAAGTACTTCCTTCCAATGACAACGCAATGATAAATTAATGACTTTTTCAGCTCTTTTACAGTTCCTTTTTTGCTGGGTAGTTATATACATTCACCTATGTAAGTATGTATTTTTGGTAATAAGTTATATAACAATTTAAACATTTGATTTATTCAGTAAATACATTTTACAGACTTCCTTTAGAATTTAATAATATAATTACTGATTAAGATAATGATTGTTCCCATCAAGTTCTTTTAAGCGTTGGGCAGCTTGTTCTGCTGTTAGATCTCTTTGGGATTGACACAATAATTCAAAACCCACCATAAATTTCCTAACCGTTGCAGATCGTAGTAGAGGAGGGTAATAAATAGCGTGTAAAGTCCAATGACTGTCGTCGTCGGAACTCATATCCCCGGTGGGAGCTCCATGAAAGCCCATCGAATAGGGAAATGAGCACTTGAATAGATTATCATATTTGGTTGTTAATTGTTTTATAACTACTGCTAAATTCTCCTGCTGTCCTTTAGTTAGATCATTAATACGTTTGTTATTATTACGAGATATAATCATTGTCTCGAAGGGCCATGTTGCCCAATATGGAACCACAACTACCCAATCGGGATTTTCTATTACAATACGTTCCTTACGTTCTAATTCTCTAATCGCATAATCATCAAGCATCGGTCTTTTATGTAGTGCAAAGTATTTTTGCAAATTATCATTTTTAAGAGCAGGTTCCGAGGGCAGAAATGAACAAGCCCATATTTGACAATGGGGGTGTGGATTCGAACATCCCATTGCAGAACCTTTGTTTTCAAATATCTGCACCCAAGTATATTTCTGACTCAATTCATTGTATTGATTAATCCACTCGCGTATAACATTTTCAATTGATGGTAGCGTCATTAGTGGAAGAGTTAAATTAGATTTGGGATGGAAACACATTACTCTACATGTACCTCTTGCTCCGTCTGCCTGGAAGAGGGGATCATCGCTTTTTGGTGGTGAAGGTATATCTTCCAATAAAGCCGGGAAATCATTTGTAAACACAAAAGTATCTGTATAAACTGGATTTACCTGTAAATAAAAACAATCAAAATTGCAAACTTTACACCATAAATATTTGTTGTTGTTGTCCCTTACGACACCATTAGGCCTTGTGACACCAGGACAAAGTGGATTAGTTGGATCAAATTCCAATAAATCATTTTTTTGAGGCGATTCATGCTGTCCCGACCATGGTCTTAACATGCGATGAGGACACACAAGTACCCACAGACCAGTCAAAGGGTTTAAACGTCTATGTTGGTGTTCTAAAATAATTAAATTTACGATATACTTTAAGAGCAATACTTTTTAAAACTTACCAGTTGGATTAAAGCTCATTTTATGTGTGTTTTCTTTCCTTAGCCGTACTGCTAAAATCAAAATGCTTTCAATTTGCTAAAATAACTTGGATTATATACAGTATATGTGTGTACATATTACATGTAGTATGTATGTGATTACCTTCGTCAATCATCAACTAATATAGTGTAAATTTATTTACCATTAATTCGCTTGTTTACTATAATTCGCAACTGAAGTGTTTATATTCTTTATCAATTTGTTTTTCTTATCATTTCTATTGCTGCAGTTTTAATATTCGCGTAATAGAAAATACCAGTTATTCATTATACATATAACCACTTTGGCAATATAGAATCGGTCGTTCATATACATACATATTTAATTTTTATTTTATATAGTGTTTAAAAATTCTCCTTTGGAAGTAGATGTCAAACTCCATACAAAAATTCTTACATATTACAATTCCAACCTTTTATTTTCTCTAAGCCTGAATTAAGCCTCAGTTAGTAGATTCGTAATGCAGACATGTGAAAGTACATAAAAATCTAGTTGAAATAGTTTTTACGTAAATACGTATCAAATACACATGAATGTATGTATTTGTATTTTGGATATGTTACAGATTGAGTCATATAAAACGTTTAAGCACGTTATGAGTCTACTAACTGAGGCTTATCAGATTTCGAGCTTTGGGTTGATAAAAGACTCTATTTTAATTGTTGTTGGTACCATGTAAAAAGTTTATTATGACACATCTTCCCCTATAGCTGATAATGATAAATTGTGGCATGTTTGTAATTCTTGATTAAAACAAAATTGTTTAGTTAAACCGAATTAATTCTTAAGTGACAAATATGAATCGTATCGAATATCGTAAACGTTGACTAATTAGGCTTTTAAGTACAATAATCTAATGTTACCAGACATATACTTTTAATCAGCACATGAATACGTTTTAATATTTTATAAGAAGTACAGTTAGGGACAAAACTATTTGTACACCTCATATATTTCGTATACCTTCAATAGTTTATAAATAATTTAAAATTGTCGTATGCAGTATTATTTTTAATATATTTTTATTTAATTAAGTTATAAAAACAAAATTAATATCCAACACATTATTTAAAAAAATACAAAATAATGAAAATTCATTGGGACAAAAGTATTTGTACATATAATCTACACCTACTTATAATACTTATATTGGAAAAATTTAATATTTTTAATATCACGGCCTGTAATCTTCTGGGCATCGATCGGACCAAATTTCTCGTTTCATCTGGAGATATTTCCTTCCAGGCTTCCTCCAAAGCAATTTTAAGTTCATCCCTGCTTCGGACGTGCTTTGTAGCGACTTTACGTTTCAAAATATCCCAACAGTGCTCGATGGGGTTTAAGTCAGGTGATTGGGGAGGAGAATTAAGTTGTCTTGGTGCATGGTAAAGCAACCACTCCTTCACTGAACGCGCTGTATGTTTTGGGTCATTGTCCTGTTGGAATATCCAACTTTGGCCAAGACCCAAACCATCTACGGAATCCTTCAAATTGTCTTCCAATATACGTTTATATTGATGCTGGTCCATTACACCATCTATAAATACCATTCGCCCTACCCCACTGGCTGCTATTGCCCCCCATACCATAACACTTCCCCCACCATGTTTCACAGTTGGGGTCAAATTGTTAACATCTAACGCTGTATGTTTTTTGCGCCACACTTTTCCCCTGCTATCATTTCCGAAAAGATTGACTTTGGTTTCATCAGTAAACGAAACCCTATTCCAAAATTCTTCGTCCTTATCAATGTATCGTTTGGCAAACTCTAAACGCAAATGCTGGTTTTTTTTTACTAATCAGCGGTTTCTTGCGGGGAATTCTACTTGCATATCCCGCAGAATGTAAGATCCTGTAGTATTTGCGATTTGTTCCGCTAATTTTGCCCGAGTTACTCTTGGATTTCTTACCACTTCTTTTATCACCAAGTTCGCTTCCCGTCTGGAAACCTTTTTTGGCCGTCCAGTTCTTGGCAAATTTTCAACAGATCCGCTGTTTTTATACTTGTTTACAATGTATTGTACTGTGGAATGTTGCAAATTTACTAAATTACTTATATTCCGGAGAGATTTTCCTTTTTTATGTTCATCAATAATTAAATTTTTAATATCCAAACTCAACTCTTTTCGCTTTCCCATTTTTGATGTGCTTATTATTCAAAACGTTAAAACCAACTTCTTATTTTGTAAAATAAAACTCGATTAACGAAGAAAATATAACGGTATTTAAAAAAAATCATCATACAAGAGTCCAACGTACAAATAATTGTACAAAGTACTGATGTACAAATACTTTTGTCCCAAAGATTTTTACTTAAATTGTACTTTTTTTTAACAATGTGTTATATATTAATTTATTTTTTATCAAATAATTCAATAAAAATGGACCTGAATTAAAACTACATATAATAATTTTTTATTCTTTATAAATTATTGAAGATATACGAAATGCGTGGGGTATACCACTCAACAAAAAATCATCGTATCGCAATCAGAGAAACAAGCCGATCGGCTTCAAGCCGGTTTTGAGCCGCCGCCGTGTAATTTTCTAAGCCATGCGCCGCCGCCGTTTTCATCGGCTGACATCGACTCAAAATCAGCCGCCGAAATTTTTAAATTTTTATTTAAATTCAACCAAAAAAACATATTTTTCTATCTTATTCGAAGAAGTGATTGCAGTGGCTCCATCTATTATTATAATTTTACTCACAATGTAGTATTTACTATATCTCAGCCGAAAATTTAGCCGCCGCCGAATTAGTTTAATTTACGCCGCCGCCGATTAAAAAGTGTTGCGCCGCCGCCGCCGAAAATTTTGCCTCGGCTTGTTTCTCTGATCGCAATCAGCTGTTTCAACCAGCTTTATGCAGATGTGTGTATGTAGCTATTGACACAAAGATTCTAGGTAGCGTATCGCAGAAATCTACGGAAAATAGATTTTAGAAAATAGCTGCGTGAGTTTTTAACAACCCTGTAATTAATTTTGCTCACAAAATAACCGAAAAACAGGGTTGTTTACACCATGAATGTTGAAAAACACGCTACTTTTCTTCATTCTACGTTGCGATGGAAAGTTGACTGGTTGGGGCTTAGGAAACGTATGTTAATACAGATTTCCTAAACTACTTAAGTTTTTAGAACAGAGAGTTTGTGATGTAAAATGCCTTTTGCTTGACGGTGGATAGGTGGCACGCTGGCTGTAGGCTGCGGCATTAAGCTCGCCGGAAATGGGGGGTTCTTTTCCACCTAAGGCCATCACAATTTGAAATTCGTGCCAAGATAGAAACAAGCAATTGAAACACTAAACAAAACAAAATACGCTGGAAGAAAACCAATGATATACGGACTGACATTTGAAAATTAACAAACTTCACCTCAGATGACATGGCTAGGATCGATTTTGGAAGGACTAGATGTTTTGTCCTTCACAGGCTGCCCTCCCCTTAAGACCTTTTGTCCCACGGTTGCTTCGTTGAATTTCGTTAAAAAAAAGCTTTTTGGTATGTGTGGTTGTGGAATCAACTTTCTTCTATCAGCGTGTCTCGATAATTTTCCAACAGATGGCTTTGGCAATAATCTAGAGTGTGTAATATAATTATTAATACGCTTGTTTTAATTTTGTTCGCAATATTATTCATTATCAAGTTTTATATAATTTTATTACAATTTTATAAAATGTTTTATAACTTTGTCTCAATTATATAAAACATGATTATGAATAATGCAAGATTTACTTTTCTTTTTTTTTTGTTTAAATTTATATACACATATATAATGGAACATTTTATTATAAATCTTAAAATTATATTGGATATACTTTTATGTCTATTTTACTTTATAAAAAAATAAAAAATTTATAAAAATAAAATATATAAGTATGTATATATCCAATATAAAATTAGATTTAGTAAAAAAAATATTAATTAGGATAATACAATAATGATGTTAAAACAAATGTTACCTACTTTATAAGTATTTTATTATTTTAACATGTCATATTGTAATTATCTTTATTATTTTATTTTAATAATAAAAAATGTTCCCAAATATATATATATATATTTAAATAATTTAAATATTTTGTCACTTTTTTTTTTTTAATTACTTACTTCCTTTCTTTTTATTCTAAACACTTATTTAAACTTTATTCACTTTTAAAATCCTAACTCTGGTGTAGAGTTGTTGTATGCACCACTGTTTTCTTTGACTATCAAGAAGGTAATGGAATGTCAAAAAAAACTTGCACGTGAATTCATAACCTTCATTTGCATGATCGTGTAATTTTTGTTGTTTTTGTGTGCATTGTAAGGTCGTTATTTGTGGTGGAAAACGATCACCCTACATTATTGTGAATGGTTGTTGTGATGTCACCGCCCCCTACATGACATCGTGAGCAATGACACCACCTACCATTTCATAGTGTTTGTTATGTCAAAAGTGAATAAAAAGAAAGGAAGAAGAAGTAAGAGAGAAAATCCGTTAGGTTTAAAAATAAAACAAAATTTTAAAACAAATGTATTTAATAATTAATACTACAAAACAAATTACCATAACAGGACCGTCACAAAGCCAACTCTTTTTCGAGAAGCCTGTGTATCGAAAAGATTTGGGAAAAGCGGTCTGTATTGAACTACATCCTATTATAATGATGGCAACTGGAAATATATTGCCAACCTAAAAATATGCTATCAACTTCATAGCTACGATTTCAAATCACAATTCAACTTAGATTCTTTCCCATTGCAATCTTCAAAGTGAACGCAACTACCATTTAAATCGGTAACAATAAAAAAATTTGGTGACTATTTAACAAAAATATGAAAAAATATAAAAAAATACTATTTATCAATGTTAAAGTGTGTGTATATATCAAAGTAATAACTATAATTATTATTATTTTTTTCAAAAGGAGAATTATGTGTATTTAGCCTGTAATTCAAAAAAAATAACATTAATGTGTGTGTAAAAAAAACTTACTAAAAATAATATACAAATTAAAAAAAAACTATATTAAAAAAAAATACAGTTTATTTGTAATATATTATAAGTGATGCCACTGATTAGTGTGGATAATAAAAAAATCAATAGGAGTTCATATCTATATTGTGCAAAACCGGATACAGGAAATGAATAACAGTGAGTAGTTGATATTTGAAATATATGTATAGATATTTTGCTACAAACTTATGCTATGTTCACATATACATGTTTTTGGAAAACGAATTGTTTTCTTACAAAACGTAAACAAATTGCTTGTTTTTCTTCATATATTTCAAAGCTAGAAAACATCTTTATTTGAGTTGTTTAAATATTTGATACAATCATAACGTACTAAATTTCTAAACAGGGAAGAAACTTTTAGTACTTTTAGTATCTAGTAAAATTGTTGAAACAAAAAAAATGTGAAAAAAAATTGTCAAACATTTTAATAACAACAAATTAAAATTTATGGATTAAATTTATATTTGTTAATAAATTTGATTTGTTAAAGAAAAAAAAAAAAAATACTTTTTTAATTAGAAAGGTTTGTGCGTGAAATTTTTATTTGAATCAAAAAAAAAAATTTTTTCTTTCTTTTATTTATTTTGGCAGACGAAAAACAAGCCAAAGAAAAAAAAAAAACATAATAAAATTATATGTGAACAGTGATGCTTAAACTTATTGTGTTAAAAAAAAACACAAGTAAAAAAAAAACTAATATGTCTGAACATAATATTAAGTAGGTAAAAAAAACTATGTATTCACAACTAAAAGTTTTGTAGTTTGTGGATTTCTAATTATTAGTTCCAAAATATCATTAATTAGAAATCAAAAATTTTCTAAACGAAAACAAAACTTCATTTGAAGTGGTAGAAAATAAAATAAAAATAAAATATTTAACTTTTACAATAAATTGTAAAAAATATTAGATTATCCGTTTCTTATATATTTATTTTTGAATTGTTATATCATTTCCAGATCATACTATTATGTTTGGCCTAGTATTCTCGAATTATACTAGCTATGTTACAGGAAAATTTGAAGAAATAGTGATTTTAAACATTTTCTTGCTTACGTTTACATCGATAACTTTCTACCTTACTTTTATTGTTTTAAATGTTGCGCGTGTATTACACCTATTAATTGTCCTTTTAGGTTTTCAATTTCATACCTACTATTTCTTATGGCTTTTCTAATTCTGCATTTCAACCAAGGCCGCAAAGTTTAGCGTTTATGCCTTTCTTAAAATCACTTTGGACGAAATTCTTTCTGAATACTTCCTGACCTGGAGTGAACCTAATATTCCTGGTTTTTAAGTTATATGTTCTCTCATTTCTCAAATAGGCATTATGAAGTTTTTCTCCTATTCTTTGATGAATCATCTGAATCTGTGAGGCTTTAGGTAGTACTAATATATCACCCTCATCAACTGATTTTAATTTTCGCAGTATTTCGTACGCATCTGCATGAGTAATCATGTTGTAGCCGGTTAGCGCAAAATAGGGCGTAACACCAGTTGATGAGTGAACTGTAGACCTAAGAGAACATTCTATTTTGGACAAATTTTCGTCCCACTTTGTCTGGTCGTTGTCAAGAAAACTTCTTATCGAACTAAGAATTGACTGGTTCACTCTCTCACTTGCATTAGATTGTGGTGAATGAATAGGGGTGCGAAAATGTTTTATTCCAAATAGGGCCAAAAATTCCTTAAAAGTTTCTGATGTAAATTGTTTGCCATTGTCTGAATGTACAATTTCCGGCACTCCAAATTTATAAAAAACCTCATCTCTCAAAAACTTGATGGTAACTTTAGTGGTAGCTTTAGATAGAGCTTTCAACAGTACGAATTTGGTTTTATGGTCGAGAACAATAAGAATATATGTATTTCCTGACTTTGTCCTTGTATACGGGCCTAAAAAATCAATATATATCTTCTGGAAAGGTCTTTGCGTTTGTACTTCCTTTCCCATTGGTGGTCGTAGTATTTGTTTCGGATGTTTTATTTCCTTGCATGTTTCGCAGTCTCTAACAAAATTCCGAATTTGTTTCACCATTGCAGGCCAGTAAAAATACTGTCTAATATTTGAAAGCGTTTTTGCGATTCCCCCATGAGTAGTGTTGTCAATATGAGAATGCTCTACTATCTTTTCTGTCAAACCTGAGGGTACCCATATTTTCCAACAATCCTCTTCTGCTTCTTCGTCATACCGATTGAATTTGACTCTTTTATATACAATTCCCTCATCAACTTTCAGATCTGGCAGTATATCTTTATTCTGTTCTATCGTATCAACTAAAGCTAGATAGTCCTCATTTTTGAAAGCCTCTGAGTTAAAATCAATTAAGGTATTGCTGCTTATCTCCTCCATATCTAACCTAGAGAGCATATCTGGCACTACATTTTTGGTCCCTTTTCTGTGCTCGATATTAAACTTAAAACCTTGGAGTTTTAAACTCCATCGAGCCAATCTTCCATTGAGGTCTTGTTGCCTCATCAGCCATTTAAGACTGGAATGGTCTGTTATGACAGTAAAGTCCATTAATTCAATGTACTGTCTGAATTTCTCAATGGCTAACACTACTGCGAGACATTCTTTCTCGGTTGTGGAATAATTTTTCTGTGCGCTATTCAATTTCTTCGAAAAATATTCTATAGGGTGTTCTCCATTTTCTTCGTCTTTTTGAAACAAAACTGCTCCTATCCCTACATTAGAAGCGTCACATTGCACGTAGAATGGTTTTTCAAAGTCTGGACTTGTTAGTATGGGACTGGACACTAATCTATGCTTCAGTTCTTCAAAAGATTTTAAAGCTTCTGGTGTCAGATGGAATTTAGGAGATTTCTTAAGTGTGTCAGTAAGTGGAGCTGTCAGAGTCGAAAAGTCATGAATAAAACGACGATACCACCCTACTGTACCTAAAAATTTTCGTACATCTTTCTGATTTTTCGGGGCTTAATGTCCAAAATAGCTTTAACTTTTCCCTCATCTGGCTTGAGTTTACCTCCTCCGACTATGTAACCTAAATACTTCAATTCTTTATAGCAGAATTTTGATTTTTGCATATTAATAGTTAGGCCTGCATTTGTCAACTTCTGTCCCACTATCCTAAGCATTTCCATATGATCATCAAAATTTGAAGAGACTACTAGAAGGTCATCGAGATATATGAAAACCCGGTCTTTCAGCTCAGATGGCACCACTTTATCCATCAATCGACAAAGCCGTTGAGCAGCATTGCACAGACCGAAAGGCATAACTTTAAATTGGTATTGTGGCCTTCCCGGGACTGTGAATGCTGTCTTCGGTCTATTGGATTCATCCAGAGGGATTTGCCAGAAAGCGTCCTTTAGGTCGATTGCTGATATAAAATGCGTGTCACCTAGCCTAGCTAATAAGCCATCGATGTTAGGGAGAGGATATGTATCCTTTTTAGTTACCTTATTCAGCTCCCTAGCATCGAGACATAGCCTGTTTTTGTTGGGTCTCATTACTAAAGTAGTTCGATTATTCCATTCTGCCCCTGTAGTAACTTCGATTACGTCTAGTTCTAACATTCTATCCAGTTCCTCAAACATTAATTTCTGTACTGCTGGACTAACAGGATAATGCCTCATTTTCTTGGCCGGCGCATCACCTGTATCAATAGTATGTGTTTCCAATTTCGTTTTCCCTAAGCCATATTGCGTGTAGCATTGAAAATATTGTTTTACATTTTCTAAAGTTCGGCGTTGATACGGATTTAGCTTATGCATTTTTAACTCCTCAGACTCTGGGAGTGAAATCTCATTTATAACTTCATCGAAACATACTTTCAAACCTATCTTATTCCAGAAATCTATTCCTAGGATTAATTCCTGATGTAAGTTTGGAACTAGATACAAAATTGCTTCCGTCGATTTATTTCCATACTTGATATTAGTCCTAATTTTACCTACAATCAGATGTTGTCTACCATCAGCTGTTCTTACCGACGATTTATAATCTATTATTTTCACGTTCATTTTCTTTACGTTTTCTAGACAATTTCTGCCAAGACAGCTTACTGAGGCTCCACTGTCTAACAGTCCTTGGTATTTTGAGCCACTAATTTCAACAGCAAGATAAGGCCTTACATCTTCTTCGCTACCTATCGTAGTTGCCGCAATAAACTTTCTCTCTGATTTTCTTATACCGTGTCTTTCTCTTGTCTTTTCTATTTTTTTGCTGGTAATGGGTTTGTAGTCGGCAAAAATTTCTACCCTTTTTTGATTGTAATTTTCTAAACGCTGTTCATATGGTATATTGGGATTTAAACCTGCCTTAGGTGTTAAGTTCAAAACATTGCCTACTTTTTTCTTAATTTCAACTGATTCTTTTTCTAACTTATTGCTCTCTTTTTTGGGGTTATTAATATTTATATTGGTTTCTTCACGTTTTAAAATTATTTTGTTTTCGAGACCTGCACTACCTAAAATTTGGTTATCTACTGGGAGGTATTCTGGCTGGAACACGCTCCCCCAGTTTGTCGCGTGTTCACTTTGCTGTTTCCCAAGCACCTCGGACATGTAGGGCTAGTTACATCCTCGAACCCACACCTATAGCAGAATACACTGCGTTGTACTACGGGGCATTCGATGAATGAATGTCCAGGTGCCCTACAGTTCCAACAGACGAGTTGTTTCGCTGGCGGTTTCTCTTTCTGAAGCGCCTCTACCTGAATAACCTGTTCATCATGATCAGTAATGTCGATTTCATACAATTTACGAGAATTCGTCATAGATATACGATGCGAAGATCTTTTGGCTATGTTTCTTTCAGCCCTCTTACACTCTTCCAAGAGATGATCTAAATTTTCTATCTTAATAGGGAAGACTAATTGAGACAAACCATCTTTCAAATTATCTTTCACAATCTTTACTAATTCGCTCTCGTCTACGTGAACTCTCATTTGATTCTTCAGTCTTACAATATCACTAATAAATGCATCTGCCGTTTCGTTAGGTGCCTGTCTTCGTTCCATAATTCGTCTTTGTATTTCAAAATCACTTTCGAAATTACGAAATTTCTTTATGATGTGATATTTGAACGTATGCCAATCACAAGTGGGGTGTTTCATACGAAATGACCAAAACCACGTACTGGCAGCACCGGTTACCAAATGGTGAAAACCTTTCATCAATATATCCCATGGACAATTGTAATCTAATCTCAAAGATTCGACTCTAAAGACAAAATCTTCGACAGTCAACGATTTACTAGTTCCGTCAAACTTTATTCCCCATTTATCTAATTGACTTGGAGTTATTGGTTTGTATCCTACAAACTGTTGCCTATTGTTATAGTCGGGGTATTGGTTAGTGAAGTTATGTGAATCATTATTGAATAGTTGTTGTTGAGCATTAGACGGATTTCTTAGATTTTGTTGGAAGTGTTGAGGATGATTTTGAGGTGGTGGTTGACGATAATTAGTGTTAAAAGGTGTTTCGTAAGGATTGTTCGGGAAAAAGGATCTATCCTGAATATTTTGATTTTCATAAGAATTCTCACGTTCAGAACGCAACGACTCCCTAATTAGCTGGGGTAACATTAATTGCATGTTCTGTACTTCGCGCATAATCGATGCTTGAGCAGCCTCAACTGATGCACTCACGTATTCCCTGATTGAAATAATCTCCCTTTCGATACCTGTATTTTGATTAGGCTCCTCACATACGGTGGGTAAATTCCTATCTTGATTACTCATATTGTTTGTATTCCTTCTAACCGTTTCACTTCCCTGGCCGCTAATTTCCCTAGCAGTTAGACTGCTATATGTAGGAGTAGTTATGGTACTCTCGCTTTCCGGAGAGGAATGAGTACGTGGCCCTGAGCCTGTTGGCAACCTAGAAGACCTTAAGGGTGTAATAACGTTTGTCGAAACCGTCGGTACAGTGTTTTGTGTAGTAGAAGTTGTCGATGTTGTTGTGGGTACGGAGATGTTGTTATCACTATTGAGCTGATTTCTACTGGAATACCTAAGTTGTCTTTGGCTCATGATCGTGAGCTAGCTAAATTGTCACACAACAAACGGTGAAGAAAACTCTATAACCGACTATTAAATGCCTAATAAGTATGCCCTATTATATCAACAAAAAAAAATTTTTAAGAACTACAACTTCCTGTTATTTTACCGATCTATGATGCAAAAAAAAAAAAAACAAAATCTAAAAAACTAACTTTTTAATTTTTTTTAAATATTTGTACCTAAAATTTTATATTATATAATTTAATAGAAATCTAAATATATGTGAAAAACTATATTAAGAAAAATATATAATTTATTTTTGTAAAATCAAGTTACTGTATTGGTTAGATTTTTTAGTTTTTTTTTTTTTTTTTTTTTTTTAGTATTTAAATATGAAAAATTGTAAATAATAATAAAAAATTAGTATTTTAATATACAAAATATTAGAATTAAGTGAATCTATTATTATATTTTTTTTTTTTTTTTTGTTATAAGTATGTAAATTTATTAATTAGATTGATTAATTAGAGTTGAAATATGTGTAGCTTTACGTAAAAAAATAAGAAAAATAGTGGTATGTAAAATATTAATTTAATCGATCCTTATATTCCTTAATCAGTTGAATACCTTACGCTCACTTACATATTCTAAATTTACTTAGAAAATTGAGTATGGTATTTGATTTGTTGGAACTTGGATTTTAAAAATAGTTTTTAAATATCATAAAAACATATCAAATCAAAACCCATGTCTAAAGAAAACTTTCTATATATAAAATATATGTGAATTTGTGTTATTATTTGCTTGCTAATCTCAAATTAACTTTGGACGAGACACAAAACGAACAACATAAATTAAGTCTTGTGGAATCGTCTCTCCTCTCTTTCAAAACAAAAACAAATGAACATTTCGCTGTATAGCACTCAGATCATGATTTTTGTTTTTGAAATCGATTCGCTCCGAAACCACTTGACTCCCCAGTATTCAATATCGTTATCAGATGACGTCGCAACTCAGGCATGGTACATGTTTGTACCTTCCGGGACTTACGTCATCTTTAAACGAAACTGAATACTGGGCCTAAGTATTTTTAAAATACTTGGTTTTGTGAAGCCAAAAAGTGTATTAATACACCCTCTGGCCAACACGTTGGGCGCCAAAATTGTGATGTAAAATGCCTTTTGCTTGACGGTGGATAGGTGGCACGCTGGCTGTAGGCTGCGGCATTAAGCTCGCCGGAAATGGGGGGTTCTTTTCCACCTAAGGCCATCACAATTTGAAATTCGTGCCAAGATAGAAACAAGCAATTGAAACACTAAACACTAAACAAAACAAAATACGCTGGAAGAAAACCAATGATATACGGACTGACATTTGAAAATTAACAAACTTCACCTCAGATGACATGGCTAGGATCGATTTTGGAAGGACTAGATGTTTTGTCCTTCACAGGCTGCCCTCCCCTTAAGACCTTTTGTCCCACGGTTGCTTCGTTGAATTTCGTTAAAAAAAAGCTTTTTGGTATGTGTGGTTGTGTAATCAACTTTCTTCTATCAGCGTGTCTCGATAATTTTCCAACAGATGGCTTTGGCAATAATCTAGAGTGTGTAATATAATTATTAATACGCTTGTTTTAATTTTGTTCGCAATATTATTCATTATCAAGTTTTATATAATTTTATTACAATTTTATAAAATGTTTTATAACATAAAACGTGTTTTATAACTTTGTCTCAATTATATAAAACATGATTATGAATAATGCAAGATTTACTTTTCTTTTTTTTTTGTTTAAATTTATATACACATATATAATGGAACATTTTATTATAAATCTTAAAATTATATTGGATATACTTTTATGTCTATTTTACTTTATAAAAAAATAAAAAATTTATAAAAATAAAATATATAAGTATGTATATATCCAATATAAAATTAGATTTAGTAAAAAAAATATTAATTAGGATAATACAATAATGATGTTAAAACAAATGTTACCTACTTTATAAGTATTTTATTATTTTAACATGTCATATTGTAATTATCTTTATTATTTTATTTTAATAATAAAAAATGTTCCCAAATATATATATATATATTTAAATAATTTAAATATTTTGTCACTTTTTTTTTTTTTAATTACTTACTTCCTTTCTTTTTATTCTAAACACTTATTTAAACTTTATTCACTTTTAAAATCCTAACTCTGGTGTAGAGTTGTTGTATGCACCACTGTTTTCTTTGACTATCAAGAAGGTAATGGAATGTCAAAAAAAACTTGCACGTGAATTCATAACCTTCATTTGCATGATCGTGTAATTTTTGTTGTTTTTGTGTGCATTGTAAGGTCGTTATTTGTGGTGGAAAACGATCACCCTACATTATTGTGAATGGTTGTTGTGATGTCACCGCCCCCTACATGACATCGTGAGCAATGACACCACCTACCATTTCATAGTGTTTGTTATGTCAAAAGTGAATAAAAAGAAAGGAAGAAGAAGTAAGAGAGAAAATCCGTTAGGTTTAAAAATAAAACAAAATTTTAAAACAAATGTATTTAATAATTAATACTACAAAACAAATTACCATAACAGGACCGTCACAAGTTGCTTGGAGATATTAATAGCGGCAGGTAAATTATTCAGAAAACGTGACCTGGAACATTCAATTGACATCGCTGATGATTCCATAATTTAACGCGAATTTTTTATTATTATTATTTTTTTTATTAACAAAGCAAATGTTTAACACCACGTTTTTACAAATTGCATAAACAGTAAATTTCTACAATGACTAAAACTATTAATACAGGTTCGTGATGGGAAACGATTTCCAAAACGAATCGATTTTACATCGAAAAAATGTGTGATGTACTTATATTTTCGTTTTTGTTATTGATAAAAATTATATTCAAATCACTTTCTATTAGATTTTATTACATACTTTTTTATATTTCTCTAAAATGAATTGTTATTTTTCACATGAGAATAGATCATTGTTGAAAAATGATTTTTAAAATCGTTCGAAATTCATGTGATGAATTTTAAACCGATTCGTTTTGGAAACGATCGATTTTCATCACATACCAGATAATATTGAATTCTAATTACTCTAATTACCAGACATTGCTAGTTTTTTATTTTTCATAATCAAACCTTTAATAAATCACGGGATAGTAATCTAAATTTTAATCAAATTAAAGCAGATTCTTAAAGCTTATTAAATGTCCTTTAAAATAAGCCCAAATTAATAGCATAATTTGTTTGGATTTAGTGATAACCTGTTGTTTTCGATTAAATCTATGAAATTTTTTTTAAATACCTTAAACTAAAATCCCTAGTCTCTCGGCGGGAGCTAGGTTTTCATTTTAGACCCATTCTTTCTTTGGGTAATTTTCTTAGAATTTTATGTAGATTTCGATTTTGCTATACGCCTGCCACGTTTTTTCTTACTCGAACAAATTGACCCACCCTAATGTACAATGTACATTAAGGTTATAACCTTAATGTAGACTTTTTTTTTTTGAAATCAAAATAACATAGCACCGCTGATAATAAAAACCAAAAACATGCGATGTGGTCAAGTATTCAGAAAAAAATGACTTAATTGGTAGCAAAAAATGGGCGTGGTCCGCCCACTTTACCACCCACCTCTCATATAACGTAAAATTTGAGAAAGTTGATGGTGGGTATATAGATTCGACCGAGCCGAATATAACATTCGCGCTTGTTCCATTTATCAGATATGAAAAATTTTTTTCTGAAGTATTCGAATATACATTAATAAAATTTAAATCAAATTTCAAAGTCTTCAACCAAAGGTTCTTTAATTCATTTTTTAAAATGAAAATTTTAAATTGTTCTTTATGAAAATTTTAGGAATTTTTGCAAAAACTTTGTTTAAATTTTGATTTATTTTTATAAGATTCCAATGCAAATGCTTAATAAAACTAGTTAAAATAGAAAATATTAGCAATAAATGGCAATTTTCTAAGAAAAGTTAGAAAATAATGTTTAGAAATTTGCACAAATTTAATACGATTCTGCAACACATATATACATAACTAGCTAATACCCGGTGTGCTTCGCCATCCCCCGAAATGAAATACATAGTAATTAAAGGATTAAAAAAATATACTAATAATTTAATATTTTCTTTATATGGGAGGTGTCACGCCCACTACTGCTTGTGTACCAATTTTTTTCATATTCATATTGAAGCTAATGCTAGTCGTACAAAATTTGAGCTCTCTAACTTTTATAGTTTCCCAGATATAAACATTTTGGTATTAACTTTATATGAGAGATGACACGCCCACTATTTCTTTTCCGTCCATTTTTGCACAAAATGTTCACATAGACACTTAAGTTTATTGTACAAAATTTGGGAAATGTAACTGTAATAGTTTCCTAAATTTACGGCATTTGGTATTGGCAAGCAATATTAGGCGTGAGATGTGCCACACTCCCTATTGCTGGTTCACCTATTTTTTTTCCAGAATGTTCATATAGGTGTCAAAGTTGTTCGTGCAAAATTTTAGGACTCTAGTATTACCAATTTCCGAGATATACTACTTTTAATAGTTATTTAGTAAGTGGGCGTGGCACTCCGCCGTTTAGGCGGCTATAGACTTCAAACAAACAAACTTACATACATACAAACAAACACACATTAATTTTTATATATATAGATTTTATTAAACAGCTCTTCTGTTCTGTTGAATGATCTCAATACATACATATGTAGCTGAAAATAATTAAAAATTAAACATTTTCCAAGGAAAATTTCAAAAATTTGTTTACAAATGAAAATATTAAACAAAGTTTAAACAATTTCTTTAAGTCTTCTTGACTTGTTTGATATAGAAAAAAGTTTTAATATTTAAGAAATTATTCTTAAATATTACCACCTAAAATCAATGAAACAAAATGTTTATATTTATGTACACATTTTTTTCTGAGTGCAAAATTAAAATAAATTCATTTGATTTAATATAAATAGAAATCCTTAATGTTTTTATTTTAAAATTAATAAATTGATTAACAAATATATTAAATTAGAAATAAGAAATGGAAGTAAAATAAAAAGTATTTTCATTTTTATTTTATTCAGAAGTAACAGCTATGATTGTAGGAATTAACTTTGCAATTCTAGAAAAATATACCTAAAATTTATAAAATATTAAACAATTTGGCGGAAAAAGTAATTTTCATCGCATTTAATGTGTTTGCGAATAATTAATATGTATCATATTCCTTTATACCTTTCCATACTACAGCAACGCATCGATATCGAATTTATCAGTGAAATTCGACGAATTCTATAAAAAAATTTCTAAAAAAAATTAATCCTAATAATTTTTTTAGAAAATAAAACTTGTTATGAGCAATATAAAAAATAAGTATAAATCATATTTTTTTTTTTATTATTCAATAAATACTTTATTAATTATTTTTCTAGTATTATTACGATTATAATTTGTCATATTTAATTGGTTTATATGCATTTATTTAATTAATAATTTTTTTTTTTTTTGAATTAATCAGTCGTTTCTGTTATTTTTTATATATGTATTTGTATGTTTTTTAATATAGAATTTTAAAAATATTTATATATTTGTAAATTGTTTTTTAAGATTTTAAATGTGATTTGCTTTATTTTTTATTTAATAAATTTTATAAAAACTAACAAACAAAGACATTTGTTAAACAATGACGAGAATTCTTCACATTCAAATATACACAAATGGAATTTATATACATATGTATTTATGTATTTTATATATGTATGTATGTATTTATTAATGGATGTATTTTTTATTATTATTATTTTTATTTATTTATTTATTTATTTATTTATTTATTTATTTATTTATTTTTTTGTTGCGTTTATCATGATCCGAAAGTTTTAAAAAATTATTGAAAACTCATTTTAACTAATTAATTCTAATGTGTATTTTGTTAAGACTTTTTGTGTTGTTCATTGTAAATCATATCAAACGCATCTACTTGGACGGCTTAAAATGCAGTATAAAATATGTTAAACTGCGCCGAATTTAAATGACTTTTACCGTAGTATGATTTTTGTAAAGGTGTTTAAGGTAGTGTTCTGAAAAAATAGATGTACTTTAAATCAAAAGTAGCCTCGTAAGATATTGATAAAATTGTATTTTCTAAATTTTTATGATTAATATATATGTATACAGGTAAACCCCGATTTACTTGATACTACAATTACGCGATTTCCGGTTCACGTTTCAAAACGCGAACTGGATAGAATGCGTTTAAATAATAATGGCAAGCCTAAAATTGCGCGAAATACAGTAATGAATACTGACGCGTGAGCAGAAATGTTTATTGAAAAAATTTATTTTTTTAAAAAAATATTAAAAAAAATATTCCAAAATAAAAGAATATCGAGACAATTTAATAGAAAAATATTATAATACACTTCCCAACAAACCAAGAAACGATACAGTATCATTAATGATATCATCATTTTAAAATTATATGATAAAATATCGAAATTATTTTTTCCCTTAGAAAAAAACTTCATACTTTTTCAGTAAAATAAAATTAAATTGAAAATATATTTATTAGAAGAATATTTTATGTTTGTTATGCATAATATGGAAATTATATTTTTACAGCTAAATTTAGTGGAATCGCAAAAAATAAAAGAGGATAAGAAAACAATATCAGACCGGATTTAAAGGGGAATTCCAAAAGTTTCGTTTACATATAAAATGATTTGGAGCAGGATGAACTTTAGTTTATTATGGTTATTTTATTAATTTTTGATAAAACATTTAGAATATTATATATTCACCCAATCTTAGCAGATATGTATGTATATATTCTGCAATATATTGCTAAATTATCGCGCTGCTTAAATTTAAGGATACATTACTAATATCGTTATTTTCAAAAATTATGATATCGTTTTCGAGTGTATCTTTTAGAAAGCAACCTATATCATTTTAGAATTATAAATGATATCATTCTCGGGTTTCTATATCACCGAAATGATATCGTAATGATATCATTACGATATCATTTGGTTTGTTGGGAATTATTATTTAAATATAACCAAAAAATAAAAATAATGATTGAACAAAAAGTTTTAAATTTTGTACAATTGTGATTGCTTCAAATAATCTGAAAACTATTTTTTGGCTATCAATAGCATTTTCAAAAAATTATTAATTTAAGAAGAATTTTCATCAGGTGATCTTAAAGCCGCAGAAACATTTGTATCACATTTTAAGTGAATTAACAAATGATGGTATGAAAATCGATACCAAAAGTCCTATGTGTTCAAGTATAGAAAATTTGGAACCAATATAGCAAATAGGTCCCAAACAAACATTTTTCATTTATTTATTTCCTTTTACCAATCATAAATATTTAATTTTAAATGCAATTTTCTGGCTTGTTGAATTTCACAGGTTATGAGCTTTCAGAAACGCCTAAAATCAGTAAGATTGGATAATTAATAACATAATAATTATTAAAATAAAATTACCGTAAAATACGTTATTTTCGGAAAAATAGACCCCGAAAAATAAGATTTGAACCAGAATTTCAAGGAGAGAAACGAAACTTGGCATGTAGTTCCCTATTGATTTTTTCTATATCCTGCAAATAATTTTATTATCCAAAATTTTTGTAATAGCAAAAAATACGTAGATATATGCAAAACAAGAGATTTTTGTGAATTTTGATCGTGAATATCTTACGCAGAAGTGATTATCGAAAAATTTTGACATGATGTATAAGATTCCAAGACAAAACTATATGCCGAGTTTCGTTTCCCTCCCTAAAGTTTTGGATGAAATCTTATTTTACTGGGGTGTAAAGTACGCGTTTAACGTAAATTGATTTTAATAACTATGATATTATTAGTTGTTCAATTTTATTCATTTCGGACATTTTAGAAAGGTAATAAACTCAGGAATTTAAAAAGATGAAAACGAGGAAAATTTAAGTTCTAATGAATTACTCATTCATGGATGAACAGAATAAAAAAAACTAAAATTTTTAATATTTCAATCGCTTTGAGCCACCTCTAAATTGATTCCAATCAATCTAAAACTTTGTATTTTATGGTTTTTGGTGTATTCGAACATTTCTAAGGGATGAGACTGAACATTTAAATACCTTTATTTTCTTCCATATAAAAGAGGGCCACCCTAATATGTATACATATTTTTTTTTTTTTAATTGTCTGTCGACTTCGGTAACACTTGGAAATGTAGTGTTAGATTCAAGGCTCATATATCAGGTTAAGGCATTAGGGCAACAAACACAACAACCCAACTCAAAAAATTTCGTACTGTCAAAAGTAAATGTTGTAGATAAAAGAAAATGTATGAAAATTTTAAATGTATGTGACATTTGACATTTGGAAAACCTAAACAAAAATCAGCTGGGTTAACAACTTCACCTTTTTAATACTCCTTGGTTAGTTTTTAAGAATTATACACTGAAATTAAAAAAATTTTAAAACCAATTTTTTATATTTTGAATTTTGCTATAAACGCACTTACTTAAAAACTTAAAAAGAAAGAACAAAATCAAAGGATAATATGCAAAATTAAATTTTACCTTAAATACATAGCAAAATTTAAAATAGAAAAATTTTTATAATAAAAGTATTTTCCAATTTCATTGATTTTACATTTGTATTAGAAATCTGTAATAATAAGGGTACGTTTATAGTTGCGACACGAAGGGTATATATACATATATATCAATCCATACATATATATATCGTCCATTCCCAAGGATTTATTTTATGTCTTCCGATTTTAATAATATTTGGCATACGCATACCCTATGGAACCATTTAAATATCTCCATTTTTACTTTTTTCGAATTTTGAAAAATTCGTGATTTTCTCTAAAAGTTGTTAACGGATTTTAATGATTTAAATTGCATATTTAAGAACAATATGTCCACTGTAAATGTAGTAATTTAAAAATAATGTTATCATTTAAAAATGCATTTATAATGAAAATGCAATTTTAGTATGCAATTTTGAAAAATTTCTACCCTTTCAATTTTTTTCTTCTTCTGATATAAAAAAACATAATTATGTTTACTAAAAATTGCAATATAAATTGTTCTGGGACAAAATGGTTCACTATTTTAATTTTTTTTTTTTAAATATTTCTTTTTTTTTTTTTTAATTTTAAATTTTTGTGAGCTTATTTTAAAATTAATTTTCATCATAATATTTCATAATTTGTTATTTACGGTATAAATTCTAAGTGCTAATGTTTTATATAATAAACATATTTGTCTTCAATATTAAGCAAAAATATTTAAAATCAAAAGGGTAGAAATTTCTTAAAAATGCATCCGAAAATTGCATTCTTTTCGTGAAGCATCATTAGCAAAAAAACTATTTTTGATTCATACAATATAATTTACAATATTTATCGTAATAAACGTTATACTAGTTTTTAAATCAATAAAATCCGACTTATACTTAAGGAGTTTTTTGAAAAATTAAAAATTAAAAGTAGTAGATTTTCTTGTCCCAGAACAGTTATTATTGCATTTTATAGTAAAGATATTGCTTTTTAACATATTAAAAAAAATTAAAATTGAAAGGGTAGAAATTTTTCAAAAATGCATCCTAAAATTGCATTTGCATTATGAATGCATTTTTAAATTGCAATATTATTTCTAAATTACTACATTAAAAGAGAACATATTCATCTTCCACATGCAGTTTAAATCATTAAAATCCATTAACAACTTTTAGAGATATTGATGTTTAAAGTTACATACTTTTCCGATCTTTTTGACTTGTCGAAAAATTAAAATCGTGAATAAATTCGCGAATTTTTTAAAATTCAAAAAAATAAAAATTGAAATATTTAAATTGCTCCATAGGATATATGCGTGCCAAATATGAATGACCCTCCGTCAAAAAATTGGCATTTTTAATAAATCTTTCATGGAATGGACGATATACAATGAGTATCAACTATAAACGTACCCCTATGAATGGTATTGATGTTTCCAGCTCTTCTTATACAGAAAAATGTATTCGGATAGACTTCGAACTGAAAAACCCTTTTTGGTGTAACTGCTAGAATATCAAATTTTATTATTTTGACCATATTTCCTCAAATTCATATTAATATTATAAAATCAAGTGTGTGTTGAACCGATTTCAACGAAATATTGAATATAGATAAACTTTAGGCTGGAAGGAACTATAGGATATAAAAAGGGATTGGGGTACGGGAATTCCCGGGCGGGAAATCCCGGGAATTCTCGAAAATTTTTCATCGGGAATTTTTTTAAATTTTCCCGGGAAAACGGGAAATTTAATATTCACGTTGTTTTATAATCGTGTTTGGATTGCCTCAATGAAAATTTTACATTAATGTAAACACACTACTTACTAAAGGCATTTCTAGATGTTAATACATAATATTAAAAATCGATACAAGTTATATTTTATATTATTCAAAAACATTTCATCGGTGCGCTGATGAAAACTCGTATTTGACAACTTTTCACTTGGAAAACAACGTTTTATTTTGTTCACATTCCGAATACAAGAGTTTTTAACTAGATATTTCTTTAATCTTTTAAACATTTTAATGATGATGCACCATTTTAAACCTTCATTTAAATTTCATCTTGGCTCTAAATGGTCTTTTTACATTTTTTTTTGCCAATATCTTTAGATTTTTTCGACATATTAAAGTTGAATTTGTATCAGGAGATTTCATACTATCTTACTGGCACGATTTTGGACCATCTTTGGCAATATTAAACGTAAATAATTAATTTTTGAAGCTGTGGTAATAATTTTGAAATATGTATCAAAAATAAATATGTAAATATTTTTGAAATGAAAAATGGATAAGAACTTTTATCATCAGAAATTAATTATTACAATTCTACTTTTATAATAAAATTTAGGCCATAGATAAGTGTGGATTTTTTTTTTTTTTTTTTTTTAATTTTTAGCATGAAAAACTTTTTAACCTAAAAATATGAACAGTACAATACAGTTTTTTATCAAATATTAGAAATACTAGTTTTTCATTCCACAGCACCATTCTCAAAAGCATAGTTCTACTGAATTAATTTATAAAGAAATCATTGAATTTTTGTTAATTCAAATCTTCTGCAAATTGAATAGAAGTATTTAGATTTTTTAAATATTTTATATATATTTTTTCTTTTATTCAATTCATTATATTTTGTTTTTTAATAGATTTGTTCCAGTAATTTTTTGGTAAAACGAGAAAAGGCTGATGTTTCTCTTAAAAAAGGACAAAAGTACGGGAACATAAAAAACAAACTGTTTGGAAATGTGAATATTATTTTATTTTATTTTATTTTATTTTATTTTATTTTATTTTTTTTTTAGCAAGTATCAATGTTCCCAATTTTTATTATGTATTTTCATTTTATTTATGTATTTTCATTAAAAGTTTTTATTTGTATATTTTTATTTTTTGTTTATTTGACAATTTACTAAGTCTATCCAAAAAAGAAGTCTGGGCTGTTTCGTGCAGGAAGAAGAACATTATTCTCTCAAAATCCCTCTCGTTTCTCATTCGAGTACAGTAACGCTTTTTCGGTAAAATAGTGATCCCGCGTGCTCTTAATTTAGAGTTCGGGAACAAAGCTAATATTTTACGAAATAAATCAAAAAATATTTTCTGAAGCTAATTCATAATAGATTTGAATAGAAGAAAATTTGAAGGATTCAAAACATTCTTTAAGCTTGAATTGTATAATTTTTAGTGAATTCTTATTCTGCGAATTTTAAGAATTTAAGTCTATGAATTGAATTGTTAGGAATGCCTTAAAGAAATTATTGGTATAATAATTTAAATTCGATTTTAAATTAAACCTTTTAAAGAATTAAACCTTTGGAACATTTTTTTACAATATGCACTTATTTGATTTGTGTTAAATATTTAAAATTGGAAGTCATACTTTTCAATGTTCTGTAATTAATCATAAATGTGATTTATAATGTTGTGTTATATATTGAATAGAAAAATAATTTTAATTATAAGAACTCATTGCTTTTTTGTTATAAATTAAGTTTCCCGGGATTCCCGGGAATTCCCGGGAAACTGAGTTTTTCATTCCCGTTTCCCGGGAAACAAAATATCACGGGAAACCCCAAACCCTAGATATAAATTAAAATTAAATTGATAAAAATAGCGAAAATATCGATTTTTTTTTTGCACGTCAAACATTTATTTATTCATTTTTTTGATAAAACTGGAAGTTTTAATAGATGAAGCAGTTTTTTTTTTTGTAAACTTTTTATATCCCATGCAACGCAGGAGCATTCATCTAGTATTTACATAAAATATTCAAATATATAAATAAATATGATTGTTTTGTTGATGTTAATGTTATTTCTGTGTAAAAAGATGGTTAAGATCGGCCCCTGTGGCTAGTCGTAATTTTGTATTTAGAGAAGAAAGTTTAAAAAAACATTAGATCATCTTTCAATTTATTGAACAATTTCTAAATTGCACTAACATTAGTGGAGGGTTGTTTTTTTCACTAAAGTATTTAATAGTCTGCTGCGTAACTTTGAGTCTACATTAGACAAATTTTTATCAAGACAAACGTCAAAATTTTATCAAGATAAAGATTTGTCTAATGTAGACTGAATTTGTCAGTATTATTGCCGTGTTAAAAGAAAGACGTTGAGAAATGATTTAAAGCATTCAAGTGGTCTTGATGATTTGTTTGTTTTTTGTAATACGTACTTGCTGTGTGTAGCAAAAAATGTGTGCAAAGGGGTTGTTTATAAATGTTCTTGCATACATACATATATATTTATGTCTACATTTTACTGTTGGTTTTTCTTTGTCACAGTAATGATCGCACACACACATACATATGTTTTTTTAGAAAAACATGCAAAGAAAACAGAAAAAATCTTTCTTTTTTTTCTTACACTGGGTCTCCACGTAATATTTTTATATCATAATATGTAACAGAGAGTGTCAAATCCGCTCTCTGAGAGAATTATCTCACGTGTAGACTAAAATATTAGTATTATAAGAAATATTATGAGACTGTTGTGATAAGATTTTTCTACACAACTATTTTATAAGATTTACTCTCAAAAAATACACACATACGAAAGTTTGTTTATGTGTATGAATGTGTATTTTTAAAAGTACTTAAAAACAATGTTCTTTTGTAAAATTGTTTTATTTTAATGGTTATTCTACATTCAGAAATATATTTTCATTAAAATTGTGCTAAAAAATTTCGAATTTCTTAAATAAAAATTATATGTTTACTCTGTGACTGAATGAAAATAATGAAATATTATGAGATTTATTAGAATACATTTACCCCTTGTATAAGATTTAACATAATATTAATAAAATGTTTACTCTCTTCTGCCGTCGTTATCTTACATATTATATCAATGTGGAGACAGTATGTTATTGAAGCAATAACTGCGACTGACAGGTACGCAACACATAAATGATATTAACCCAGTCGTTGCATTATTTTGTTATTAAAATTTTATATAATAAAATATAAAGATGTAAAAATTAAATTATGTTCTCAGTTGAAATAATGAATTGCACTTTAAAATTTCCGATTCAATGAAAAAAAATTAAAATAAGAATAAAACAACCTACAAAATATATTTTCGTACTTCGGCACTTCAAAGTTGAACATTTTTCATCTTTGAAGTACTTCACGCAGAAGTTTGGCGTATTTGTATTTTTTTAGCGTCGCACTCTCATGTCTTGTTTGGTCGCTATCATAACACACTCATGATTTGTTCATAAAGTTGAAGCACACACGTAGTATTTGTATGGTTTTAAGTGCCTGCAGAACAGTATTTATTGCTCCGCACACACACTGATAACAGCACTTGAAAAATATCAAGTGGCTTGAAATGCCTTATAAGACACAGTTTGCAGGTCTCTAGTATTTAATGAAGAAAAAAATGTTGCACTAGGCTTGAGCTGAAAAAAATTTAACTATCACTAATTAATTTTAGTGGAAAAAAATATTTTTTCACTACCAGTATACTGAGGCTGATATTTTTCAACTTATCACTAAAAAGTAAAGATTGTAGTTACAAATTTTGCACTATTATAAGTGTTAGTGGAAACTGCAAATTTAGTGCACTACCCCCAACTCTGATTCTTACGATACCAAAACCAAAAACTCCCAAAATTAACATTTTTCGCAAAAGTAAAAAAATAATATAATTAGAATAATATTCACGTATAATTAAGTCGTTTAGTTTATGAAATGAATTATCAGCTGACATATGTTTACTAAAAAAAAAATATTTCATATACTTAACTGGCTTCATTTAATTATTTCATAGCAAAACGAAAAATAGCCGTAGAATTTACAAAATTAAGGTCTATGATGGAAAGGAAAATATATTATAAAACATCTTTTCCGGGTAGTGTTTCTTTTATATATCGGTCCTTTAAAAGTAAGGAAGCTGTTCATATCTGAGGTTTCAATATATTGCTTAGTTGGATGTGTAATTTGTTAAAGTTTAATGTATTACATAATGCATAATTATAACAATGGTCAGCGAAGCCGACGAGCCGATGAATGATATATTTTAAAGTATAATAAGATCGTATTTCATTTTAAGATTGGCACAATTTTCAAAAAAAAAAAAAAAAAAATAGCAAAATTAACGTAATGAAGAATTGTGACCATTTTTTTCTCACTTTTGGATCAGGTTTCGCAGTGCCTTTTATGAAAGTTTTCCATACATATAAAAAGCTAGGTTTAAACGCAGGATTTTTTCACCGTATTTTGCTTTAAGAACCCTTCAAAAATTATTTCTTTCCACAACCACCAGTTATACATATTTCAGTTTTTAATATTAAAAATACGAAAGTATTAATTTTTTATTTTTAATTTTATTTGAACTTTTATTTATTTATGTAGTGTTAGATCCTTAATTTATTCAGACTCGAGTTCGTATTAATGTAATAATTATTGAAGAATACAGAGAAAAAGATATATTAGACACTATGAACTCGAGCCCGAATAAAATAAATTAATTTAATTTTTTGTACTAATAAATCGCAAAAAAAAAAAAAAAAAAAAAACGATAACAGATGAGAAAGTTATTTTCGGCTTGCCCGAATCTACATACATACCATCTGCAGTTTTTTTTTTTTTTTTTAATTTTACCTTATATGGGAGGTGGGCGGACCACGTCCTTTCTTGGTTTCCGACTTTATATTGGTTCTTGAACTAAATGTACAAAATATTGTTGATGTTTCTCCTTATATGAAAGGTGGACGGCAAAGTTTACATTGGTTCTTGAACTATTTACACACAATTTCGTTTATGTAAACGCTTTTTTGTAAAAGATACCGGCGAAAAATTATAAACTGGAGTTACTACACCAGAATTTCTAGTATTTGGTCCATAACTTTTTTGTTTAAGAACCGATTTTGTTCACTTTCAATACCAAACAAACTTTATATAAGACATATTTGAGCCAAATTTCCTGCTTTCAACAGACAGACATACATACATAGTTATATCGTTTTAGATTTTCACGAGCACCCAGAATATAAATATGGGGTATTAGATAATTATTACACGGAATGATAAATCCAATATACCCCCCATCAGTTTTTGATGTTTTAAAATGGTTTTTGTAAAGGAGTACGTAAATAGTTAAAAAAAAAAATGTATAACCTTTAAACCAAAATACTACGGATCCCCATTCGAAAACTGTTTTATTAATTTGTGTGAGTGTGTGTGTTGCATGAAAATTAGTTTTTATAAACTTTAATAACATTAAAATTTTCTTTTTTTCACTGTGTATATAATTTTAATTAAAGTACGGAATCTTTTTTGAATTTGTTGATAATTTATTTTTTATAGTATATTGTTGTTGTTTGTTTTCCACTTTTTCTTTTAATTTTGCAAAAATAAATGGTGGGTTTTATTCTTATATATTAAACTTTTCCTGTCATAAAGGGAATAACAATATCTTTATCAATGTTATATAAAAAAACGGATCGGTCAGTTTTTATTTGTAACAATGCAGTTTTATTTTGAATAACCAAAAAAAAAATTATACATTAAAAAAATTATATTTAAATGCAAAAAGTTCCTTGTGCAGCTTTAAAATTTTAGTTAATTTAAATTAAAAATTAAGTATTTAGTTCGGCAAAAAGTAAAGCAAACCAAATGTACATATTATCGAATGTCAGTAAATTTTTGAACATTACAACAAATTTATCAAAAGTGCATTAAAAAATTAAATACTAGGAGGGAAATTGTATTTTATTAAAATCAAAATTACGATTGTATTATATATTATAAATATTTGTTAATAACTTGTTTAGATATTTCTTTGATTATTTTTTCTTTTTAGTTTTTGTCTTTAAATAAATATTGACTGATATGTTCCAAGTTTTTATTTATTCTATTCAAATTTCTATTAGTCTATTCAAAACATACATACATAATGTATGTATACGACACATTTTCTCATAAAATAAAATAGATTTATTATTAATTATGTATAACAAAAATTAATCATGAATATGTTGTATGTATTATGTTGAACATTATAATTTTAAATTAAATTAATGTATCGGATGAAACAAGTTAAAATATGATGATCGAACGGATTAAATTTCAGCACAAAATAAAAAACATTGAAAAATCCGATTCATATCGTAGTGTCCAATGTCAAAAGTATCATACAATACAACATAACAAATGTCATAATGTCTACAAGTAAAGTGTCATAAAGTCCGTGGAACGAAATCGCCTAACTTATCCAAAAGTACAACGACATTAATATATGCACCAGAAAAATCACTTAAAAAATGACATAGTGTGAGTAACACAACTTGTTGAGAAGATCACAAATCAATCTTAAAAAATGTAGAACTTCAAAACAGAGTTCCATTTTTAACAACTAACATTCAAACGTTTTTTAAATAAACTTTATTGTTTGCGAGTTATCTGCTACTGAATCTAAATCGTTAAAATATTTGTCATTGTTTGCAATTTATTTATTAATTTCATGACAACATTTATGTGTACCCAGCGTTAGCCGTTGATCAGCTAGAAGACAAATTTTTAAAATTTGACACACAAAATATGTAAATTTTGAGCGGCATTAAAGAACTTCGGACCAACATTGACATCAGAATATTTTATATATAAAAAAAAAATATATAATAAAAATTATCAACGACTAATGCTAGAAAAAATAAAAATATTTAAGTAAATGTAGTGACTTAAAAAAAAAAAATAATAATAATTTGTAACTTTTATATTGTGCATATTTCTTTTTTTTTTTTTTTTACTTTTTTTTTAATATTGTAAATTCAAGAAAAACTTAACAATTTTATAAAAAATTTTGAAGCGTAAGCACTTTGAGCTGCACGATTTAAATATTTTTTGTTTTTATGCTTTTATATTTATAATTATTTTTAGTTATTTCTTAAACTTTATTTAAAATGAAGATTTTAAATAATTTGTTGGTTTTTGTTGTGTTTTGTTTAATAATTGAATCTCTCTCAAGGTTAAATTTTATAGTTTTTTATTTTTTAATTAGATAAAAAAAAAGATTATAACTTTTTAATAGTTTTAGGATATTTTGTAATAGATTTTTCAATTTCTTGATTCCTTAAGTTGTATTTCAAAAATTTAATTTGTGTATTATCTTTTTGTTTTTTTTTTTTTTTTTTGTTATAATTATTTTATATGTATGTCTAAATAATTACAGCACCTTATGTTAGTAAAATAAATTTAATTACAAAAAATTTGAAGTATGTATAGGGTGTGTTGTTTGTTTTGTGAATGTAGGGTGTTATGTATGTATGTATGTATGTATGTATGTATTTTTTTTTTTTTTTTTTTTTTGGAGAGTAGCAGTGTTAGTTAATGTTTGTATGTGTTCGTGTATTATAAAATTGTATATGTTTTTTCCTTGTTTCATACATACATACATGTATTCATTTGGATGATGCCTTTTGCTAGAGATTTCATAATTGCTATTCGAAAACCACTTCCTTTGCTAACAAAAAAAAAAAAAAAAAAAAAAATTATCAAAAAAAATAAAATATTTCTCTAAACGTAATTAAAGATGTTTGTATATTAGACCCCATCACAAAATAAATATTGAAGCGAAATCATCTAAAATTATTTATTTTAATTATTATTATTCTTTTTTTTTTTATTTGTACATAAACCTTCATGTCTATGATTTTGGCTAGACATTCTAATCATAATTGTCTTTCTTAAAAGTCCTCATTTTTATATAGTTATTATCTTTCTAATTTTGTAAGAAATTTTATTGTTTTGTCAACAAACCTTTAACATATTTAAATTCTTTAAGATATTTAAAATTTTTTTACGAAATGTCCCAGCAAAAAACGATGAAGTTCTTCATAAAAAAGAACATTTTCACAACTTCAAAAGTGGAACAATGCACATATTTTAAACTTTTTTGGAAGTTCTTAATAGTTACTTCCAAAAAAGTGAAAATAAATTAATTTTTTGCGGGAAAAAGTGGTAATAACTTCTAACAAAATTCCAATTTTACAAATTTTAATGCATTTTTGTTATTATTTAATAGGGCAAAAACAGAATTTTTATTTAAAAATTTTATAAACATAGTTTTAAGAGAAGTGCTTCAAAAGCAATTAACAAGAAGTATAATAGAAGAACATCCTACCAATGCCAACCATGGGTTAAAAAAAGAACTTCTGCAGCTCTTTTTCACCACTAAGTACTTCCTTCCAATGACAACACAATGTTAAAATCATGACTTTTTCAGTTCTTTTTTTGCTGGGGTGTATATATCAAGGCACATTCAATGATTTTTGTCTATATATATGAGAAATTGTTAACACCATAATTCATATATAAAAAATAATCAGCTGGATAGATGAGTATGTATGTATATCTATTCAGCATAACCATCATATGCTCTGAATTAAATATAAAGTATAAAAACTTTTAATTGAACAAAATATGAATTACTTGTTGGAAGGAAATTATCTAAAGAACTATGTTAAAATTAATTTTATATCCAGTGGTATTGAAAATTGATTCTGGATCCAAAACTACTAAATACTATATATTAGAGCGGGTCGGTCTTCATACAGAAAAAAAATAAGTTGTGCCAGTCACCCCCTAGAATGAAAGAATAGTTACTGAGGTTTCCAAAAATGCAAAAATTATTTTTTTGCCACGCCCCAAAATACCACCCTTTTTGTTTTTTGTGTATAGCGTCGCCATTTTAAGTCCGATTGCAGAATGTGATATATCGTTGTTAATGGTTTAAAAACTGCATCAAATTTCTCTTTGGTGATTTTTGAATCTGACATCAAATTCAGATGTTACTTCTGGTATCTCGGATACATCCCTCTTAATTTTCAATTATTTTCATATATAAAGAAAGCCCTTTATAAACCAACTACCTTTTGTTTTTAAAGTATTTCATTTTATGCATAAATATCAAAATTGCAAAGGTTTAAAAAACTGTTTAAGTTTAAAACAATTTCATATACAAAAAATTTTGAAATTTTTTTTAATTAAACTTCTGTATATTTTTAATTTTGTTATATCAAAACAGTAAACAGTTTTTTAAACCTTTGTAATTCTATTATTTATGAGTAAAATTAAATACTTTAAAAACAAAAGATGGTAGGTTTATAAAGGGCTTTCATTATATATGAAAATAATTGAAAAGTAGGAGGGATGTATCCGAGATACCAGAAGTAACATCTGAATTTGATGTCAGATTCAAAAATCACCAAAGAGAAATTTGAAGCAGTTTTTAAACCATTAACAACGATATATCACATTCTGCAATCGGACTTAAAATGGCTACGCTATACACAAAAAACAAAAAGGGCAGTATTTTGAGGCGTGGTAAAAAAATAATTTTTGCATTTTTGGAAACCTCAGTAACTATTCTTTCATTCTATGGGGTGACTGGCACAACTTTTTTTTTCGACCCGCCCTACTATATATGTATGTAGTTAACGGTAAGATTTGAAAGTTATGATAGGGTCTATTGTACACACACACACACATACATGCATACATTTACTTATGCGTTCCACATACAACAACTGTAATACATATTTTGCATTTGTATGGAATACATAAGATCTTTATCTTTTAATTTATTTAGACTTAAATATTTTCATTTCTATCTTATCAGCTTTTATATGATATTTTATATAATTTACAATATTTGTTTTTTCTTTCGATTATTTATTTCTATTGTCACTTATACATTATTCAGAGGTTTATACTGTTCTAATCCAATTTTCATTAATATCTTTTTATTTTTCTAGTCTTAAAGCATTTTGTTAATTATTCTCATATTTTTGTTTATCATATACATGGTACATTTAACTTTTCATTAATTATCTACACTCGATTATATTAATTTCAATTATAATAGTATTAATATATATATATAATAATAATTATAATTTTAATAATATACATACATACAATATTATATACCAATTCTTATTTACTTAATTGGTTTCCTTAAATTACTATGGCACAATATCTTATGTTATAGGTTTTATTATTACATAACATTGAAGTGGTTTTTCTATTTCGATCTTATGCCAACTCACTCAACCATCCGCCCACTAACAACAGCTCCATGCATGGAGAGTGAGAGAGCATAAAACTTCTTACTTTCTTATTTTTATCTGTATTATTTGGGCTAACAAATATTTATTTATTTATTTAGGTTTATATGAGGGAAATTTAGGAGAGATTTAGTTTTTTTTTTTTTTTTAATAGTAATATGTCATAATAATAATAATAATAATAATAATAATAAATAGTGCCTAAAAGCTAGCTAAAGTAATGAGTAGTTTTAATCTCTAGTTAACTATGGATTTATGTGTAAATGTATACATTTTGTAAAAATATAGTGTAACTGTGTATATTTTACTAAACACCCAGCAAAAACTTTGGTGTGGTAGCAGGTATAATTCGAAACAGAAATAAACTACTTATTTTTTGTCTCAATAACTAGTTACTTTTGTTCGAGTTGTCCATGAATTCATGTAGTTATTTTTAGACGAAAAATTTTGTCGTCAGTGAGATTTGAACTTGGACCATATTAACTATTCGTTTTTAATGGCTAACATCTTACTCAGTACACCACTCGCACTTAATATTCAAAGTTACAAAACTTGTTTTAGCATAAAATATATTTTTAGATATTTTGTTAAAGAAAAACTAATAGCATCAGAATGGGGTTGAACCAGCAAACTTTTGGTTGATAATCCTGGGCTCTAGCCAACTGATCCATGTGATTGTAACTTATTCTCCTATTATACTATTGAGTACTTATTTATCAGTGTTGCCAGAAGATGTAATTGGTAAAGTGCTAAAACGTCCAAAAAATTATGCTAAATTGTTCTACAGCAGCAAATGACAATGCTAAATTATTTTGTAAAAAAAAAAAATTAAAATTTTTGTGGCCCATGTTTCTTGTAAAATATAGTCCAAATGACAACTTATAGAAATGTTTTCTTCAGATTTAATGGTAATATTGGAAAATAAAGTCAAAATAGAACTTATATTTTAAAACTGACAATTAATAACGTCAAATTTACAAAGAAATTCCTTAAAAGAATCCAAAAGTATTTAATTAAAAATAGCTGTAAGAAAGTGCTAAAAAGCATTTAGCATATTTTTATAAATTGCCAGTGCATTTTAACCTCTTCAAATGCTAAATCTAGCACTGAAAGTGCTAAAATGGCAACACTGTTATTTATGTAATGTAGAGAAGGCAAATAATATTGACTCTTCATTTCCAGGAAAGTACTTTAATAAGTAGTTGTCATTACCGAAAACCAAAAAGTTTTTGCTGGGCATATACATAGAAGTTTAAGTTAGTATTTGCTTCAGTGTAATGGCTGAAAATACAGTGGTGCACACAGAGAAAAATTTACCACATAAGTGTTGAAAACGATACCATTCAGTGTTATTAGTGAATATGCCCCATATATGTTCTAATTCAACACACATACGTGTTCCAACCATTAATGAAAATTTATACCAATTGGCATTACATTCACACTACTTTAGTATCGAATTATAAAATTTTCTATTTTGTATATTTAAAATTTGAAAACGAGCGGTATCAAAAGCCGATACCGTAAATTGTCAATATGACAACATCCCTTGTGGATTTTTAATTTTTTTTCCCTTAATGTGTGCGATGATATGGAGCCAAACGTTTTTAAATAACTTGTACCTAAATTTTGAAAAATTACTTTATATCAGGATCGAATTTTATCACGGACCCAAGTGAGATGTCTGCCAAGGACACTGTCCGTACAACCTAACCTATTTATATTATTTTATATTTATATAATATACAATTACATTAATATACACGAAGTACAGAACATAAATTACAATAAATTGTTAAAATTTATTAATTTATTTGCACACCACTAAAAAATACACTGGGAAAATTTGATTATTTTTTAAAAGTTGAAGTACAAATATTTATTCATAATTAAAATGTTTGTATGTAAGATGTCAGTACAACTACACATATTTAAAATTATAAAAAAAAAAATCATGTTTCATCTATTAACTAGTTTTACACAAAATGAATGACATCTAAATTATTACTGACACAATATGAAAATTAAATTTTGAAAATGTTTTTTCCCAATGTATTAGAATTTTCAGTGTATTAAAAAGTGTAAACTTCTTTATTTTTTTGTTAGTAAAATTAATGAAAACTGAAAAATATTTGGTTGTATAAAAAATCTCAGCAGCCAAATTGAATTTCTTTCGAAAAACGATTAGATTTCAAAATTGTTAAATGAAATTTCTTAAAATTAATAATAAACTTTTACAACAGTTTGGTTGATGAAATATTTTATACTTATTATCATTTTCATTGCATCTTAATCAATTATTTGTACATTAACTGATGTATTTATTTTCTGTTTTTTAATCTCTTTCTAAATGTTTGAATTTATTATATTTATTGATTGATTCACTATAATTTATGTATATGTATGTGGTTTGTTTTAATTTTTGAAAATTTATTTTTTTATAATCTAGAATGAGTATTGTTTCATGTATTGCACTAAATATTACCCGCCCAATATAACGATAGTGATTAACAATAGTTATTTATCTTAGTTTTTCATTTAGTTTAAATTTTCTTATGCACTGTTATTATTGCTAATTTGACGTTTGGTTCATTTGCGGAATATTTGTCTATTCGGCCCTTTAGACGTACCACTCTTTTACATCTTTCGAATCACGTTTTTTCGTTTTCACCAAACCTGGACGATCCTCGCCTTCGCTATGGTCGGTAGAGTCATGATAGACACGTTCTACCCTCATCGGCGCCGATCGGCTACACATATCGGTGTTGCCGTTATTTCTCATTGCTATGCCGGAGTGTGATCGTGAACGTGTATCTTGTGCTTGATGGTGATTATTTGATTGTTGCCTCTGTTGATGGTACGAACCGTTAGTGCTGGTATTGCCCAATAAAGAGGCGTTTGGATTATGGGTGCCATAGATGGTTTTCTCACCAGATGTTTTGTAATTACGATCACCATTTGATTTCAACCATAATACTAATAAAATGACCAAAATAACGGCTATTAATATACCTGCAACAATACCAATGATCATGGCGGTTCTTTCTTCTTCGATCGAATTTATGCGACCTCCTTTTCCCTTTGGCCGATAATTGTTATTACTATAGGGTGGAGGTGGCTGTGGTAATGGATAGTACGGTAGTCCGGGTTCGGGTTCGTGAATTGGTGGTGGAGGTGGTGGCCGCTCATCTGGTTCATGTGGTGGATAAATCATGTTTAATTTCTCTTCATCTTCATCATGTTTAAATACTTGAACGACATCGAATGTAGTTGTATCTCGTTCAGTTGTTACCATTCGTATTTCAGGTAATGGTGTTGCTGTTGTAGTGGTTGTTGTTGTTGATGTAGTAGTAGTTGTTGTAGTTGTGCGTTGTGTTGAAGTTGTTAGAGTAGTTGTTGGGGGTGACGTTTGACTCGTAGTTATAGTCGTACTTAAAGCTGTTGTTTGCTGTGGTGTCGTAGTATGGGAAATTGTAGAAGTTGAATGCTGCTGCTCCGTTGTAACATCCTGCTTACGCGTGTTGCTGTCCGTAGTCACTTCATTGTGCGAATCTGAAAATCGACAAGAGGTTTTTTCAATATATTTAAAAATTTATTTTATTCGTATTACGAATATGTAATTACACGAACTTAAAGAGTTTTGATTTTTTATTAACAAATGTTAGTCTTAAAAAAAATTGTTGTATTTTTATAACAAAAATTAAAAGGCTTTTTGTAAAAATTATTGTTTTAAATAGGATATTTTTCTTGATTAACTCCATAAGTCTATTAGGTGACACGGTAAAATTTGTCAAAAAAAAAAAAAAAAAAAAACTTTATTCTATATTTATAGGAAGTAATTTTAGGCAAATTCATAAATTTTTTGTATGATTAAGAGTTCTTTTTATAACAACTATATATGTATGTTCGGCATATATATATATTTATATATAAGACGATATACATTTTTTATTAATATATACTTCTCTATCATAAAAAAAATGTATTCAGGTATGGATCTACTTAATCAAGTTGTATACAGAGTTTTCATATTATGACGCCCTACCAGTTTTTCAAAAATGCGTCGAGTTTTTGAGCATTCGAGTTCTCCTGTACACTTTGCGGACAGAGAAGATTATATCAGCTGATTTCGTGTTATTTTGACGTCTCAAAGTTGGCCACTAAAATTTTGAAAATCTGCTTTAAAAAACAGGACATAATCAAACGTCTTCTCCCTGTACCAAAATTTATTCATTGTGTTACCACTTTTTTTTAGAGATTTGCAAAATTATTGTTACTTAAAAAAATTTAACCCAAAAAAATAATAATAATAAATTATATTTTTGTAATTTTTATTATTATTTATTTATTTATTTTATTTTAATATGCAATTATAACGATATGTATTTATGTGTGTATGTAGATGATATAAATAGTATATAGATTTTGTTTGAAGATATAAATACATAGATATTTAGCACAAATCTTAATAATAAATAACAATAAACAAATAACAAGTTTTGTAAAAGAAAGAGAAAAGCTTAAAGGAAAATAAAATATACAGAGAACAATAATGCAGTATGTATGTAAATGTTTAACTATTTTTATAAATATTTACATATGTATTTTTCTCATAATTTTTATATTACTTTGTATATACTTACATAAACATGTATGTATATTTTTTTATATCTTTTTTATTTAAAAACTAAGAACACAAATCCATTTTATATACAACATATACGTATAATTGTAGATACTATATAAGTAGAAGGTACATATGTATTTACGCGCATTGATCAAATATATTTGGAGTAATTGTTATCAATATAATTAGTTTTATTTCTTTAATATTCTCTATCTAATCCGTTTCATATAAATCCAGGAACTTTTACTTAATGCTTCAATTCATACATCTAATCTCATGTCAATCTAATATTCTTTAAATAAACATAAATACATAAGTACTAAATTTTTAATATTATTCATTAACATAACATCAAGTTCATATACATGTAGACAGATACGTATGTTCACTTGAGTTGTCCAAAGAAAAAAAAAAAAAAAAAGTTGCCAATGTTCCCTTTAATTAAAGGAACAATATAAATATTATCACATGAAAAGTCTTTGAAAAATGCTTGGGAACATTCTCCACCCTAATGAACATACAGATGTATACATGAATATGATTAGTTGTAAAGATATAGTTGGTGGTTCGGTTTATTATTGTTTTTTCGTTGTTTTTTATATATACTTGTACATATGTATGTATTATAATCATATATTTTTTTTTTATTTTTTTATTATTTTTTTTTTTTTTTTGTTTTTATGATCTTATAAAGAAAGTTTATGATGCAATTTGTCCAGCTCTGCTTTATCTATGTTGTAATTTAGATATTTTTTTTTAATAGATATATATATCTTTTTTTTTTTTTTTTTTTTTTTGGTGTTTTATGTGTATATTATATTACAAGTGCTTTTAGTTAAGTTTGTATTTCAGTACGCTTTACAGAGCAGCCGGTGCATAATCACAGTCAGTACTATGAAGCAGGATTTAATTTCTGAAAGAAACAAGTCCAACTGTAATGCTACACTTTCTTTTTAAATTTTAGCATTTTGTGGTTGTATCCATGGCTGACATGAATGAGTAACGATTTTAATTTAATTAATGCCATGATGGATGAAAAAGCATATTAAGGATGTTTTGACACAGAAATGTTGAAAAAAAAATTTTAAAATACATATGCACCCTTAAAATGCAATTAAAGCTTTTAAGCAAACAGATTTGACATCCATATACCAATATATTGCAATCGAAGTAGCTTTACGGAAAGTTGGGTAGAAATGAAATTAAATACTATTAAAAAACTTGCTTTGCTCATTTCTAAAATAGAATAAAGATTCATCTAATTTCTATGTATAATAAACGAATTCTTAACTGCTAAATATTTATTTAAAAAATTAGAAAAAAAAATACCCTAATTTCAGATACTTGTAGAGGAGTAATAAGTCTAATATCGTTCTAACTTGATCAACCGAGGTAAATAACATTTTTATAAATAAAAACTAAAATTGTAAAGTATTAAATTTTAAATACACTATAGAGCAAAAATGAACACTTTTTTGGTGTAATTTACTTTTTTCGGCGGTATCTTCTTAACGACTCATAGGAATTAAAATATATATATAGTAGAATATAATCCCCATGGCCCAATTTGAAATATATGTACAATAAATATTAATATATTTGACTGTGTAACATAAAAAATAAAGAAAACTTTAAAATATAAAAGTGTTCAATTTTGCACCATTTTCTGATTAGATATATAATCGTGATTTATTCTGTAGTTTAAATTTGCAAATGAAAAAAATTTGGAAAATATATTATTCAATAAAGAATGTCTAGTGCAAATACAAACTTGTTAGAGTTCTGCAAAAGCTATTTAAAGCATGTAAACGAAAAATTTTTAACATTTTCATTTGCATATATTTAAGCCTCAGTATATAGTATTGGAAAAATCTAAAAAGTTTGTGATTCTGTAAGGTCTTTAGAATATATATAAATTTACTGTTTGAGTTTTGAGATATCAGTCAACGAAATATCTTAAAAATTGCAAAACATCAGAAAAAAAAATTTTGGACAAATTTATTAAAAAAATGCGTAAACGAAAAATTTTTTACATTTTAAAAAGAAAATATTTGAGTCGCTGTAAGCAATATAATATAGATTGGATACTTCTCTGAATCTGCGAAGTCCGAAGATTTTAACTATGTAATAATTTTTTATAAAATCCAAACTGTTAATTCATAATCATAAAAATTGGAAAATAACACAAAATTAAATTTAAGAACATTTTCTTGAACACTGCATCAACCAACTTTAAGTCAAAAAATCCTAGTTTAACAATGATAAATTCGGTAAATGATACATCAAAGAAAAGACAATGTCATAATCTATCAATTGATTAACACTCTGGCTAGTTTGGCATCGAAAAGTGAATCGGGAAAAAGGTTATGATAAAATACTGTAAAACACACAGGGTATGGGTGTCATAAAAAATTAATAAAGATCAAAACAAGTTAAAAAATGTTACATCCAAGATTGAAATTGCGTCAAAAAAATGTGTAAAATTAAACAAAATTGTGGCTATTTATTATATGTTTAAAAAATGGTGTGAAAAAAATAGCAAGGACTTAAAACTATCTCAAACTTTGATGATTATGCTCAAATTAGACAAATTATCGATTATGTTAATTCATTAATAGAGATGCTGAAAAGTTTTTTGAAAATAACTAAGATCGGGGAATATGAGATTTCATTAAAACCTATAAAATTCATAAATAAAAATATAAGTAACATGAAAATATTTGACAAAAACCACAAAATCTGTATTTATCTATTAGATGAAATTTTATGACGCTTTTCAATATCTCAATATTTTCCTGGTAAATTGTAAATGCGTTTTAATAGTAAATAGATAATCGTAAACTAAATTAGGTTAGAAAATAATGATATTTTATGGTTTCAAAATAAATGTTCGACTTGTAAATAAAAACTTTAATGTAAAGGGATTTTTATATAGCGAATTAGGGAGGTATCTCACAACTAGAAGTCGGTCCGATTGGACTAATTAGTGGAATTATGTCTTAAGCAAATATCCTCAACATTTCGTTAAAATACGTTCATATTCTGAGAACAAAATATTAAAAATAATAATATTCACCACAAGTTACAGTCTAATACTAATATTTTCGTAGAAAATCATGCTCAAAACATTTTTAAAATAAGGATTTGATAGTTTTAGAGGGATGCGTAAGAAACCCAAACTAAAAAATATTTAAAAGTATGAAATATATACATGAAAGTGAAATTAAAAATTCTAGAACATCAGCCAGTTTTTTTAAGTGGTGCAAAACTGAACACTTTTTATTTCAAAAACATCTGACTTTTTTGCAAAAACTAAATTAGTTTTAACTCTTTTTATTCTTCAATACATTAAATGAATTCATCATGAATTAATATTATTAATTACTTTTTGTATTACTTTAGATGATAAGAAGATATCGCCTAAAAAAATAAACAGTTACAAAAAAGTGTTCACTTTTGCTCTATTATGTAAATTACGGTTGAAATTCTTTTATTTCTGATAAAATATATTTCCGTATGTAGACCGTTTAGGTAACCTTAAAATAATCAAAAAGTTATTTAAAACCCTACACAAATTTAATATATTAGTAACAGTATTTTCAATTAAAAACAATTTGTGCCAATAACACAACTAAAAGGATGGTTTATAAATTTTAGGAGTATTCAAAATTTTAATGTATTGTGTTTTTTTTTTTTTCTCCTTCGTTCTTTGACGCTAGTGTTTTTTGTACCCTCTTGAAAGTCAGCATGTGATTATTGTTGTGTATGTGAGAATAACCAATTATTCTCTCTAAACTTGAGGGCTATGAATGGAGAACAACAATTTAATATTATTCAAACTTTCATTACACTGTATAACAATGAACAATCTCTCGAAAAATTACTTAATGTATGTTATAGATCTTCTTAAGATCATCATCATAAATCGGTCTGTATACAAATTTCATAAAACTTTAGGACTTAATCGATGTTATATCTAATGTTACTTTTGAAGTCATAATATATTTATTTTATAAAAAAAAAAAAAAAAAATATTCATGTTCTTTTTGTCGATTTTGAGAAAAAAAGTATATGATAATTGTGGAATAAATCATATTTATAGAAAATGAACGTGTAGAAAGTTTATTTCCAAAAAGAAAAGTAAAAAAAAAAATTGTGTGAACTTGTTAAAAAATTAAATTTTTTGTGAGGCACTTCAAAATTCATATAAAACATAGAAAACAACTAGAATTCCAACTCTTTTCATTCGCTCAGAAACAAAAAATTACTCTCTTCACGCGTATAAATTTGTTCTGTAGAAAATTTTACTAACACATACAAAGAGTTAGGTTTTTTTGACAATTGAGTTAGGTTTTTTATGATCAAGTTAGAGTTCTAGTTGTTTTCTATGATATAAAATATGTTCTTTCGATGAAGTGTAACATTAAAATTAAATCAATGAGTTTAAAAGAATGCTATAATAATTGCATTATTCATAATGAATCATAATCATATCTTATTTAATAATTGTTATTATACTGTATTATATATTTTTAAGTAGAAATTTGTAATCGATTATGGCCAATAGGCTAGGTTACTGATACATTGGAATAAATAAATAAATAAAATAAATAAATTTTAAATTTATAAAGATTTGTTTTATCACATTTATAAATTTAACGAATATTACCTAGTACCTTCTATTGAATAATTTTAATTAAATAGTAAAGTTTTTTCAGAATTTATTCTAAAATCTATTTTGATTCGTTCATAAAATGAAAAAAACATTAGTATGAATAAATCATAGTTTCATCTCGGAATTTGATGAAGGGAAACGAATTCTGGCATATAGCTTTCCCTTGGTATCTTATACATATGTAAAGATAAGTAATTATCTTTTGTTGCACATAGCGTAGAACAATCTCTTCCTGGTACATGTTACGGTTTCCGCATATTTACATTTGTCAGATAGTAAAAGGACTGTCTCTACAAGTTTTCATTAAAATCGAATCACATTTAGACCTATCACGCATATAAATGGTTGACGTATAATTATTATAATTGAATAATATTAATCATACGCACCATGAAACAATTTCTACAGAAAATCTGTCTTAAATTAACAAAAATTTTTGTTAAATTTAAAAAATTTATAAAATTTGATCACTGCTAGAAAAGTGGGTACAAATAAAAATATTGACAAGACTAGACATACACACATTAATAAGAACTATTTAATGCGGCTAATTAAGAAATAAATGATAATGTTGTGCATTTTTTAAATTCTTAAATATAGTTTCATCTATATATATTTTTTTTATTTTATTATTTATTTTGCAATTGTCGCCACTGTGCAATGTAAATATTTAGTATGAAATACATATATTGTAAAAATAAAATTTGATTTAATGGAATCAGAATCAATCATATAATAAGATTTTTTAATTAATTAATAAATATATTAATGTATGTTTATAATTGTAAGGAGCTTAAACAATTTTTAATTTCCTTAGAATATCTGTTAAATGTTTTTGGACTATTATCAGCGATCGTAATAATTTTATTTTATAAGAATTTGTTTAAATTTAAAAGTTTAACATTTTATGTACCTACTTGTATTGTTTTTTAATTATTTAATTTTTTAATAAATCTAATATAAAATAAAGATATCAGAGTTTTTACATTAACCATTATTTAAAAAAAAAAAAAAAAAAAAAACAAAGTTTTTTATATTTTTTTCTAAATATGTCAACCATAGATAATAATATGTTTTGTGAAGAAACCATGATACCATGATACAATGAATAACAATGTACAATTATTAGAGGGAGAGTTCTCAAATTTATTTTCCTTTTCCTTAAAAAAAAATGTAAAAAATAAAGAACACAAAAATTTTTATTATTTTTTTTTTTTTAAATTTGATATCAAAATTATAAATTGTGAAAAAACTAATATGTGTACAACGAATTGTGCACAGAATATCATTTTGAAAAATATACGTGTTAAATTTCGCAAAATATCCAACAAATATTTCCACATTTCAAATGTAAACGAAACATATTTAAATTTTTTCATGTGTACTTTTTTTAAATTTTTCAATTATTTGACTTTACATGACTTGAAAATGACAACTCTCTCTAATAATTCTACCTTGTTATTTATTGTATCATGCATGATACAATGAATAACAAGGTACAATTATTAGAGAGAGAATTCTCAAATTTATTTTCCTTAAAATGTCAGTCAAAAGAAAATGTAAAAAAATAAAGCTCTTAACAAAAAATTTTTTTTTTTTTTTTTAAATTTGATATCAAAAATATAAATTGTGAAAAATGAACTTTTTATGTGAAAAAACTAATATGTGTATAACTAATTGTGCACAAAATATCATTTTGAAAAATATCCACATTTCAAAAGTAAACGAAACATATTTAAATTTTTTCATGTGTATTTTTGTTTTAAATTTTTCAATTATTTGACTTTACATGACAACTCTCTCTAATAATTGTACCTTATTATTTATTGTATCATGTAAAGAAACTATTTAAGGCAGTATTTATAAAAATCTAAATAAAAAAGTAAAGAGTAGACGATTACGATGTTTCAATAACCAGTGAATATAAAACCTATGATATCTGCACTATATAAAATGCATTTGAAAAAAATATTACGAAAGTATGTAACAATGAATTTTATGTTCGTGATTTATAGGACATTATATTTAAATACAAAATAACTGGTTTTGTACAAACTCTCCCATCCAACTATATAGCTCTTCAGACTGTTATTAAACAAAAATTCCAAACGTGTATACCGGTATATACATATGTATGTATTTAAGTTTTATTTAGAGTTTTAATCTAAAACTATACATTGCTTTTTGACATTAAATTTGTTTAGAACTTTTTTATATGTATGTAGATATGTCTATATATTTGTAAACTAAGTACTTAAAACCTATTGTCATCTATATTTTGAACCTAATAAATAACAAAGGGTTACGCCATTAACAAAAAAAAAAAAAAATTGTTTGGTTGTGAGTGTGAGAAAATGGCACATAATGAAGTGACAACGAAATTCGATAAGAGGCATTATATTCATTGAATACTTACCAGAACCTTTTGCTGTACTTGTCGAAGTAAATTGTTCTGTGGTTTCGCCATAATCTCCGGATCCATGAATGCAGTCTTCATCATCGCAAGCACGTTCAGTTCCATTTGTTTTATCGGTACTGACACTTTGAGTCATAGTTGTCTGCTTAGTAGGTGGTACATAAACTGGTGTAATTAGATCATCCCCACTCGATTCAAATGGAGGTGTACATTCATCTTCGTCATCACCACGACAACCAGAGCCTGCACCCGAAAAAATTAAATCATCTATGGCACCGGGATAACCACTAGCAGGTGTCTGCTTAGGTAAAAAAATAAAAAGAAAAAATAATAAAAAATCAAAAATGGAATTTTAAACAATTTTAGGACTTGTAATTTGGTTATATAAATACCATAAAATTGTGTTAGGTGTTATGTTTTTGTGTTTTTCATGTTTATTATTATATATGTGTCTATGTCAAGATATGACAGATTTTTGTTGGAAATAAAACTATAAAAAAGATAATTCATATTCAAACAAAAGTTTAAATATGACTTGAATTCAGGAAGAGTATTTTGCGTTTGTACAATGTTTGTAACACCCAAAAGTTTTAGTCTAAAATCCACCTTAATGGCTTATAATAACTTTCTAAGTCGACTTAACGATGTCCGTCCGTCTATCCGTCTGTCCGTCCATGTTAACCTTGTAATCAAACTACAAGTCGCAATTTTAAAAATAATTGCATGAAATTTAGAACTCAGATATTTTATGGTCCAAGGGCAAATCTTATTGAAATTGGTTATGATCGGTCCTTTATTTTACCTAGCCCCCATACAAATAGGGGTTTAACGATCATAAATGCTTTATATACAGCAATATTTTAATAATATAAGCTTTATATTGGTTTAAATGTTTACATAAAATTTCATGAAAATCGGCCCATAATTGATAATAGCTTTCATATAAACCCCTCTACCAAAAATCTCTTTTACGTGCATACATCCTATACAAATAATAATATTAATATTTATACACTCCGTTGCAGAACTATAAATACACTCTATTATTGCGGATTTCTGAAGAAATAAAAGTCGTAGAATAATGAAAATTGGCAGTGTGTGAAAGCAATTGAAATAGAAAATACTTCTATGAAAATTTTTTCTCTACTTCGAATTTTACTATGTATTTTAAGGTAAACAAAAGAATATACATTAATAATGAGTATGTTGAGTTGTATTTTAAAATATTGAAAAATATTCTCACCGTCGTCCAATTTACCAGTGTTGTCATCATGTTTTCGCTTAAGGACCTCCAGCTTAAATTATTAGTTATTTTCGATGGAAAGCACTTTTATATTTCCGATTTTTAGAATAAATCCGACTGCATAACAATTACCCAAATTACGACTGAATAACAATTACCAAAAATCCCAAACCCATTGAAGATTCACCACCAAGTTGTATTTTTGTGGAGATATGAAAAATTCTTTTCGCATGTCTCTCTAATAATTACTAAATGCGATGCAGACGGGTTACCTGCAATTTTTCTATATAAAAAAGGCAGACCATTGGCCTACTTATGGATTTTCGACGATTTATTTAAGTAAATTTCATCGGTAGATTTACATTACCTTTGACGTCTTTCTATGTTGAAGTAATGTTTAAGCTGGGGCTTATTTGCACCCACGATGGTTTTATGGAGTACTTAGATAACAAACTTGTTTCTTTCGTAGACAATTTTCGCAGATATGATTCAATTTTCAAACAAAAAAATGGTGTGGTCCACCCGATTCGCGTGTCAAAAATAGCGATACATTACAATAATAGAATATTTTTGGATCACCCACTTGATTTTCGGATCAAAACCCAATTGGAAATATTTAAGGATTATTATTTCGTCGAAATTACTCTGAAACCTTGAAATATGAAAGTGCTTTCCATCAGAAATAACTAATAACTGAAGCTGGATGTGCTTAAGCGAAAACATGATGGCAACACTGGTAAATTGGACGACGGTGAGAATATTTTTCAATATTTAAAAATACAACTCAACATACTCATTATTTATTTATATTCTTTTTATAATTTGTTCTTTGTGTATTTGATGCAAATCCTTTTTATAACCACATGGTCATAAACGACCATTATATAATACATCCCTGTTTCACAGAAGTATACACTACGGTTAATGCAAGTATCGTTCCACAATTTGCTACAGGTCCCATATGATGCACATATACATTGGTGTAGGGTATATAGATATTTCATGCTTTGTGATTAAAAAATTATATATCCGGAAAATAATTGCACAAAATTGCCCTTCTAATAAAATATATACTATACAATTTCCAAAGAGTAAACTCAAATTTTAAATTTCATTCATTATTTTAAATTGATTCCATGGTATATACATATGTTTAGATTCCCTAGTACATAATATGTACTAGGGAATGGTTTTACATTCTCGTCACCGAAAATGTAACGTAACATCAAAATTTTCAAATTTGTGTTTTTGATGAAATATAGTTCATTATTCCAAAATACGTGTGATTACAAATTTTCAGACTTGTAGCTCAAAAAATAACGAGTATATTAACGAAGGCAATGATTTTCTTAAGTCAAAATAACGTAACATCACACTTGTTAAAAAAAAATTTCAAATTTTTAAAAATATAAAATCTTGTTTGTAGGATAATTTGTTTAGATTTTAGAAAGTTTTTTGTGCCTCCTGTAAAGTTATGAAAAGTGATGTTACGTTGTTTGGCATTTTCGATGACGATGTGTATGTTGTAAATATATGTATATATGTATGTGTAAAGTGTTAAAGTAATTGTAAGTGCATGCAAAATGTTGTATGTACTTTATAAGTACTCAGAAGTATTCAGTAATTCTGTATATAATGTGCATTGTTTTTTATATTAAAAGTGCATTATAAAATTTCAAAAAAATATATATATAGAAAAATTAATTAATATTAATCCAAAAAGAGAAGGCATACGAGATACATTTTATAAGAATTAGAAAAATATTTATATATATAAAATATAGAAAAAAAAAATAATAATAAAAAATAAAAGTTATAAAAAAATTTCAAGTGCACAGTGCTTTCTTTAAATATAAATATTATATAATGAATGTACATTTATACATATTTATAAATAAATATATAGTATGTACATATATGTTGATATGTTTAATATATTGAAAAAACGAAAGTATTATATGAAGCAATTAATCTTGGAAAATTCTTAAAATTTCGTAAATACATTTTTAATAAAGAAACAATAAAACGATGCTTTTGTAGCACAAAATACACAATTATTTTAATTATAAATATTTGTTATGACAGACACATTTACAGTTAAAGAACCATGTTCAGCTTTTCCCAAATATATTTGTTAGAATTTTGGTTTGTGAATACATTTAAACATGGTTCAGAAACTCAATTGACTTGAGCGACAAATAGAATTGAGTTTTGAAAGATTTATATATTTTTTTTTTTTTAATGTTAAATACGACAGAGCAAAAATTTGTTACGATGAGAAAAATACTTGAAAAAGTTTGAAGAGATTTCAAATTATTTAAAAATAAAATCCCTAACCTGCTGCATTCTTTGCAGATCATTTCTATCTAATACTCCAGTTACCAATTGAACATCTCCTCGTATGGTTATATGGGGATCACGTTCCACAGCCAAATCCAGCACACGCAACTTATTCACCGACAAACCGGTTATTACACCAGCAAAAGGTCTTTCTATTCGAGTGCGGCCAGTACGACTAAATTTCCCTCCGACTTGTATGTTAGCCATAGTATTGAACATTGTAGATTGGTGGCCTAAAAGAAATTAAATTAAAAGCAAAAAACCAAATAAGTTTCGTTGTTCAAATTATAATCATTTAAAATAGTTTCAAACCTTGTGGTGTTAGAGTTTGCACATTGTAATCATCCAATTGTAATGTCGCGTTTCCTCCACGTCGACTAAATCGCACAACATGATATGTATTGTCGTTAACTTTTGTTCCAATTTCTCCCAATGGCAAGTCTCGTGTCCCGATATTATACACCATAAATATGTTGCCCTCAACAATTTCTAATTCCATGTAATCTTGCGTTGTCGAACTTTCTATTCGCAATAAAACAGCATCTGATTTGGTTGTTATAAAACCCAATGCTATGTTATCCTCCTCGGTATCAGCCTGAGCATTTTCCGGAAATGTATATTGAATGATGCCCTTATTATTGCCAAATTCATAAGCAATGGATTCTAGTAAAAATAAGTAAGAAAATATTATTATGTTTCATTATGTTTCATTTTTGAGCACTAATTTGTTTTAAACTTACCATCATAACATGTTGGACCCGTATACGAAGTCATATCACACTCGCAGGCATACGCATTCCACTGCTGCACACAAACGCCTCTGTTTGCACAAGCATTTTGGCTACATTTTGTTGGGCCCTCACAGCCGGACACAACAAGCGAGCTCGGTACTACAGCGTCATTTGTCAGTGATGGTGATGTGTCGCCCAAATCGAGTGAAGAAATACAACCCTCAAAGCCAGAACGTGATGATATCGACGCTGGCAATTTAGCATACATGTCCTTAAAAACACCGCCGATATACAAGATACCAGATAATTCCAAGTGCATACTATTGCCCGATAACGTAATAATCTCGAATGATTCATCGACAGCGAGAGTATGTGTTTTTGGTCCTGGCCTTCTTATGCTAACTTGATGCCATCGATTGTCATTCATATGGATTCTTGTTTTATCTCGCATTGTTATTGGACCATCTCCCAAGTCAAATGTGTAATGTATATGGCCGTTTACCAATTCAACAGCCACAAAATCATTACGCCTACCGCCATTATAAAGTAACAATCCATTCGGTTCTACAGTTTTAAAACGGAAATCAACCGAAATTGTTGAATATGCTTTAAGCATAGGTAAACCCACGTATGAATGTTTGGATCGGAAGGTGGCTGAATGATAAGGATTTCCAGGCGGAGAATTTATAAATCGAGCTGTTAACTTAAAAGTAGCACTTGGCAACGCCGACAACTCAGGTCCCAATGACTTGACAATATCAATGTACCTTAAATAAAAATAAAAAAATAAAAGAAATATTAATTAAACTGATTAGAATGGTAATCTTCCGAAAGCTTTTTTCTACCTACCTTTGACCATTGAATATAAAGCCTTGCATTTGTCCAACAAAGTTTGGCATGGTAGATGTCATCTGAATCTCTTCCTCGGCATGAAATAGTCCGCCCAAATGTATTGAACGTATCTCTATGGTACTGTGTCGTCCCAATATTGTCTCAGCTGTTAAATATATTGATATATCACGATAAATTATGAATTTATCTGTAGGTCGACTTATCACTTTAACACCTAACGTCTTTACATCATATAGACAAACTAATTAATTTATATTTTATTTAATATTTTTTTCATTCTTTTATGTGACTGTAATGTACTCGTTTGTAACTAATAACATTACATCAATTACATTATCTATATGAATATTTATATAAAAAAAAAATTAATAAATATAAATTATGTGAGTGAGATTTTTTTTTTGTAGAAATAGGTACAAGAAGCACGTTTAAAAATTACATAAAATATTTTTTTTATATGTATTGGATTAACCTACATATACATATAAAAAGCAAATTTAAAAAAAAAAAAAATAAATAAAAAAATTGAGTGTCAAAGATATTTAGATTTTGAACCTATTTATATTAGATAAAAATGCTCCAAGGTTAAAGAGTAACAGCCGTATTCAAAAAAATTTGTTAATTTATGTTTAATACACATACTAGCTAATACACAATTTGGCTCTTAATGTGTTTATTAAGAAAACCGTATTCAAAAAACTATTTACTGTCTATATTAACTAATAAAAAGTTTTTTATTTATGTAGGCAACCCTTCTCAGTTTCTCTCGCATTCTTATTGTTAGTGTTGTTAGCAGTAAGAATAAATTATTTGTTAACTGTTTTTTTCTATTATTATTTTTGATGTTCTAGTATATTTTTGATGATTAATACGTTTTTTATTCTGGAAAAACTTTTGTTTTGCTTATTTAAATATGTTAATGTATAAAAGAAATAATTTCATTTAATTTTTGTCGGATGTAATTATTTGTATCCGAATAACGAATATTCTGTGATAAAATCAACATCATTATTTCATATTTTGTTTTGTTTACATCACTTTTGTTGAAATTTAACTATTTTAATAATTTTTTTGCAAGGTTGGAAACCGATACCGTTATAAATACCGATACCGATTAAATACCGCTTAAAGTTAGTTACCGTAACTGATACCGATACCGAAATTTTTATTTTGTTAAAAATACCGGTATTCAAATACCGTTTTCCTCTGTACCGGTATATACCGGTAATTTAGTTTCGGTATTTTAAAAATATATTTTTTTCAACAGAATATGGTATTGCAAAAATAATTTCTCATATAATTTACTTGAGAAAATAAGAAAGATAAAATTATTTTTATTAATAAGTTTATTTCATGTAATAATTATAGAATTTTATTTTAAAGAGGACTTTTATTGTTTGTTTCTTGGTTATATCGTTTGCAATAAATATATTTATAAAGATGTTTAAATACCTTAAACCTTGTGCGACTTTACTTTGATAAAAAGTCTTAGTGCGAACACAAAAAAGATATGGGCATTTCAACTTACGATATGCTCTCAATTATTTGTCATATGACGCCCATGAACGTACTGTTGAAATTAATGATAGGTTCTTAGTTAACTGTTTAATATTTGCTTCTATGAAGATTCTCTCTTTAATTTTAGTTTTTCCAAAAAATTGAAAATTTTCCTTCAGAAAGTTACAGCTTGGGCTATCTTTCCGGGAATTTTGACCGTGATTCCCGGGAATTTTAAAAGCACTTAAACGAATGAAAACTGCATGAATTTTAACAAACGATTATATATTTTCAAATTTCTTAACGAATATAATATAATCTAAGGTATGAATTCAAATAAATATCATGCCAGCACTAATAAGCAGCAAGTAAACTTAAACTCATTGAAAGGATCTTGTAAGCATCTTAAATATACGATATAAATTTGTCATTGGTATGGACAACATCCGGAATTAATCTACAAATTTGGAAAAAAAAACATTAAGAAAGTTAGAGAAAAAGTTAGTCATGTCAGACCATATAGCTTCATGTTCCAATCATCATAGGAAGTTGATATTTTTCCAAAATATTATTTCATAATTTAGGTACATTTAAATATGCGATACATTTTGATTATTTTCAATAACGTTGATGGACCACCCTTTTGAAGCTACAAACAATTTTATACTATTTGAACTCACATTTTTAAGTGAAATACAGGGAAATCGAAAAGTCCTTGAAAATTTTTTTCAAACTTCCAATAAATGGAAGTCATTTTTGAGGAAGTACTTTTTCATTACTTCCAAAGTATCAAATAGTGATGCTTTCTTCTCCTTAAAAAGTTATTTAAACAGCAGATGTTATTAAAAAGCTATTCAAATGAAGTTTACTGTTGCAAAACATTTATAAACGGTTTCTGTATTGACAATCCTTGTTGACCATAAAAAAGATTATGTATACTTTCAATAAAAATTACATTACAAACGACATTTGTTTCTATTCAAAGGAAATAACTCCATAGAAGCAATTTAAATTACCTTCCTTGCACTGATTTAAAACAACACCACAAAAATATATTTTTTATGACATCGGTAACATGACTTAATTGAAGTATTTTTGTCTGTATTAAAAAACTGTGGTAAATACAAATTTTGTCCAAATTTTTTACTTTACTGTACTGCAAAAAATGATACCAATTTGTATTTATAAAGTCGAGTTTAATATTCCTAAATGTTGCCATAAAATAAGCATTTATAAAAATCGTATGAAGTTCTCTAACGATAAATATTCATATGTAATTTAATATTTTTTTTGCGAAATTCAAGTAAAAATTATTTAAAAATTTAACTTTTTTTAAGTTTTTTTCTAGTTTTTTAAAATAACGGTATTTACCGGTATTTTAGTTTCGGTACCGGTATACCGATACCGATATACAAAATAAAAATTGAATACCGATACCGTTACCGATAACGTTATTCGTTTCGGTTTCCAACCTTGTTTTTTTTTTGTTAAAATGCATAAATTTTAACCCGGAGTTGATATGATAGATTAATTATACCTTAATCTAAGACGTGTATATATTAATGTTCTATTTGAATTTACGTGGAAACAACAAATAATGAAAATGTTGAACATATGCGATTGTGGCGAACATTGGGTTGACATGCCGGCAGCCGGAATTCATTTAATACGTTTTTAAATACATTTTTTTATTTTTTTTTATTACAGATTTTAACATTCGGACATTTTAAAATACGGCGTTTTTGTCAAAAATGTATGAATGAATCAAAAAATGTATCATTATTTTTATTTTTCTTGAAAAATGTAACGGAAATTAACTTAAAATATGGTCTTAAAGTAGGGTCGAACCATTACTAAAATATTTAAAGTTTACAATGCTTTACCAAAGGTATAGTATGCAAATCATCGTTTTTGAATACAACTTTAAGGAATTTTGCTTATAAATGGTTATTAAACCTGTGTTAAGTTTTTTTGAATATGGCTGTAAAGGTTAAACAAAAAACACAACAATTTCGGTAGTGTATTAGTGTCTTGAAGCATTTTGATTTTATTTCTGATAACACAGTGCAACAAAAAAGTATAGCCTTGATAATTTCACCACATTACAATGGGCCTTATTAGGTCTCCCAGTGAACCCGCTTTTTATGCGGGCTGCCCACGTAACCAAACCTTATTCCACCTCGTAATGAAAGTGTACATATTAGCAGACTAACAAAACCCTTAAAAGGATTTTAAAACTAAAATTAGGTTTTATTTAAATTTATTTATAATAATTTGTGCGATCGAAATATGATTTAAATAAAACTTATACAAACATTTGTGTAAATATTTGTATTTAATTTCAATTAGAGGATTCCAATACTTGAACAAATCGTAATTTAAAGTAAATATTTAAAAATATGTATAACAAATAATTTCAAATTACACATGGATTACACATGTACTACACATCAGAGTAAAAATTAAACACAACATGTCTAATTATACATGAAGTAGAATCACTGTTTGTAATATGTACTCGATTTTTTTTTTTTTTTTAGAAAATTATTTATAATTCAAAAAAATCATTTTCTTATTAGTAAATAAAAAGAAAAATACATATTTCTTATAAACCATAATCCACTTTAAAAGTGTTTTCAATAACTAAAAAACAACTATGGAATAAATTGCTTTTTTGGTAGGACTTTAATATTTTTGACACTCTGAATAACATGACATAGTTAAGAAATGAAAATCTTTTTAAAGTTGAAAAAATATATATGTCTCAAGCATATATTAAGTAACGAAAAATTTTGTACCTTAGTACTTGCAGTTTGAAAAACTAGGGAAGTGCAGTATAATTTAAAATAAGTATAATTAAGATATAAATAAAAATAAATAAATGAAACAATATAAAAAAGTATATATATTACCCACTTGTACAGGTAAAAATAAAATTATAAATGGTCGTGTAAAAAGTTATGGTGCGATATTTGTACGAAATTGAAAGTGCAATGATAATGTCTACTCGTAAAATGTGATGTGATCTATTGCAATGGAAATATCAGGTGAAAACAATTATGTCTGCGCATCTCTATCTTTAGAAAAAATATATAGCTCATAGAAAAAATATATAGCTCATTTTCAATTCTTCAAACAACTCTAATGCAAATCACGCATTTTGATAAATAAAATCTGACTTACGAACATATGTAGCTACTGTTAATTTTTAAAATCAAATTTTATCAATAAAAATGTTCATAACGAATAGTATTCTCTCTTACACCGAAAATAAAGAGAACTTTTGTAAATAGATTGAACCACGATTGATCCATATTAAAGTGTTGAGCCAGGTGAATATCTCGATCAATATATTCTACCAAATGAGCGATATGTTTATATAAAATTTTAACATTAACACAAACATACTAATACAACCTAAAACAACAGCTGACAGATTTTGTTCAGATATATAGTCAAATATGTATGGATATTTTTTTTAGGAAATTAAGTAGAATTTTGATTAGTAGTACAAGTCTATATGATTAAGTGAAATTTCAATTAAATGTATGTATGTATGTATGTATGTATGTATGTATGTATGTAAATGTAAATATTTAGGTTTAGGTGATAAATAGTGTGCAAAACTGTCTGTCTTTTATATTGCAAAAACATTATTGAAATAAATCTGGAGTATTTATTAAATAAAGTCCATTTTATACTATATTTTTTTTTTTTTATTAAAGGCCATTTTTCACAAAATATCTTAATTACTGTTTTTCAATGCATGCAATTTGCAAAAATGAGTGCTGTCATGCAAACTTCATACGTGAGGAATTTTTATTTTCCCTTTTAAATAATTTTGTTCTAAATGTAGATATTCAATGTTTGTGTGTTTGACTGAAGAACACAAATGTCCAAGTGGGCCCCGTATATCAAACAAAATATTTTCGGAGGAAACTTCTCTTGAAATGCAGGCAAAGCCACATTTGGACATTTTTCTTAGAATGAAAACAAAAAAGTATATATTATTAATAATAAGTGCCTCTACAAGCTAACAAGAGCATAGTATTAGTAGTTTTAATAGTAGTAGTAATAGTAGTAGTAGAAGTAAAAAAAATATATATTATATTTAAATATTTAAATTAAGTGGTTAAGTAGTAGATTGTATTATTATTTTTTTTTTCTTGCTGAATTTTTTATATGTAAATACATACACTTACACATATTATTCTACATTAAACTAAATACATAATAATTTGGTGCAATATTACAGCCCTGGCGTATTACAAAACATTTCTTTGCTATTTTAAATTACAATTTTCATCAAATTAAGGTAAAGTCTTATTGTGACCTTTAAGCAAAAAAATGTTTTTGTTTTATATCACCGATCTTGCGTGTCGATTTTTTATTTTCGTTTTTTTCTCTGCTGCTATTTTTTGTTTAGTTTGTTTTTAAAAGCTGAAAATATTAAATTGAAACTTTCGTTTTATTTAAATTAGAGAACAAAATATACATTAATATGTATAAAATAATTAGTTTTCGTTTAGAACATGTGATTAATCACATTTTGAAAATTTGTTAAAAAGTTAATTAATTTTAAATGAATTTTCATTATACAAAAAAAAAAAAAAAAATAATAAAAATATAGATGTAGGATATGTAATTATGTTAGAGTGGGTCAAAATTGACTTCTTTATGCGTTACATTTCATCGTACCTAAAATCTTGAAAAAAAAAAAAAAAAAAAATATATATATATATATATATATATATATATATATATATATATATATATATATATATATATATATATATATATATATATATATATATATATATAATCGGAAAATCTATCATGTTTAAATATTACCAAAATATATGAGATATATAATATATGAGATTTTAAGTACGATATATATATATACTATTAGATTATCAACTAATTCCTTTTTTTTTTCAAAAATATACAAATTGATATACATTCTGTTATACAAAGCAGACTTTTTCTGTTAGTACATTGGTGGTACAGATTTTAGCTCAAAATATAAAATATACATGTTTATTAGGGTAGCTCCATCAAAAAGATGGGGGGTGTAAACGAAATTTGGCAAAAATGTTTGTCTTATATAAGGTTTGTTTCGGATTGAAAATGGGCAAAATCGGTTAATAAAAAAAAAAAGTTATGGGCTAAAAACTAGAAACACAGGGTGTCCGTTTTATAATTTTCTGTCGATATTTCTGCAACAAAATCATGTTCGACAACGAAATTTTGTATGTATAGTTTGGGGATCGATATAAATTCGGAAACCAAAAATGGGCGTGGTCCGCCCACTTTACCGCCCACCTCCCATATAAGGTGAAAATCAACGAAATTATTCTAAATTAGTTCAAGGACCAATGTAAACTCGGAAACAAAAAATAGGCGTGGTCCGCCCACTTTACTTCCCACTTTACCGGCCCCTTCCATATAACGCAAAATTTGAAAAAGTTGATGGTGGGTATTTAGAATCGGCCGGGCCGAATATTTGCGCTTGTTTTTTTTTCTTTTGTACCAATATTGACGCCAGTACGAAGATCTCGGGTAATTGTATCTTAAAATTAAGAAATTTCTTAAAATTAGAAATTTCAAGATCGTAATTTAATAATTGAATAACTATTGTTTTTATCTTTTTTCTAACATATTTATTCGAATTTATGAATCAAAATAAAAAGGAAAGAATCATACAACCTATTAATTACAAAAAACATTTATTTAATCATTCAAAATTGTTTATGATTTGTTTCGTATAAAATCACACAATATTGATCAAAAATATAAGAACATTATGGAATAATTAAAACTATTTTTAATTTACGGTAAATCCTTTTATCGAAAATTTGAAGTAAATATATTTTTTATCCTGATATATTAAGAAATAATTTTTATTTAACAACAAAAATCTTCCGCACCGAAAGCAAGAACTGTATATAAAATTTAATTTTAGAAATCAATTCTAAAGATGTAGCTTTTGGGTTTAAATTGTGAAATTTTTTACAAATTTTTGCGAATATAAAAATTTACAATCAAGCTATGTAGACCATGGAAAAATATTAAGAAATGGGATACTTATAACACTTTTGTGTTCGTTAAATAAGTTTCCGTACCAAACTCGTTGAAGTTTTCAAAATTTAAAGTATTTTATGGTTAATACATATTTTAACTTTAGAGTTAATATTGAGCAACTTATTAGAAAATATCTTTAGTATTACACAATATTTTAAAAACTTTGCAATTTATTGCAATTAGGGTTTTTTTCGAGAATCCCGGTACGAAATTCCCGGGAATTTTAGTAATTTTTCACTTCCCGATTCCCGGGATTTTTTTTTCGGGAATTAAAAACTACTAAAAAAAATGTGTAATTTTATTATTTTTAAAAATCAAAAATTCTACAAAAAACGTTGATTTATCATAATTAAGCAAACATAATATTGCCGTGCGTTCACTTCGATGTATATAAACACTTCCTAATTATTTGAAAAATCCGAATATGTCGGACAGCATGGAATTCTTTATCTTAGAAAACTTCGCTACTGACTTTAAGTCTAAAATTTTTCGAATGCAAAAGTTTATTTCTTTTATAGTATAGTCAGAAATCAATTATCTGATAATGCAGTTAATGCATTAATTGTTTTAAATCGTCATTTCATCTCGCTTCGAAAATATTTCTATATATGATTTTGTTAATTTTCGAAAATGTATATAAACAAAATTAAGGGAGATTTTAAATTAGGCATTTAATTAAGAAGAGTGACTAATGGAATTTTCCACATAAAATGTATCAAATGTATCGCATAAAATTTTACGCAAGGACAGAAAATAATTTTTAACAAAAAAATCAGATACAATGAACGATCGGACAAAAGCGTTTAATACAGGAATGTAATCCTCAGAACAGGTCTCAGACAAGTATAATGTAAACAAGAGGTTAAAAAAAGTACAATTTTCTCTCAATCCAAATCGATATTTTCTATACAAAACAAATCATAAGCAACAAGAAATAATGTACACAAAATCGATTACAAATCCGAGTACTCGAAAAATATTTGTGGGGTTTGAAAATATTAAATTTATTAATTATCCAACAACAGTATTTATTAAAAGCAATTTTCAATATCCATTGGAAATTCTTCTAGTACAATATTACTTAAAACAAAAAAGCGGTCTTCAAACATATCGATCCCTGACCGCCAAAATATCGTAACTAACAACATTTTCGAAATTCATTTTTTTATATTAATATATAATTTAGAATCATTTACATCATCTGTCACATTTTTATTGACGTATCAAGTGCTATTTCCCGATTCCCGGGAGTTGGAAAAGATCGGGAAAATAAAAACCGTAATTACAATATTGTTAAAAAAAAAAAAAAAACATTTTCAAACACAAAATTCCTGAATGTTTTTGAAATGGTTTTCGGTGCGAAATGTTTTGTTTTGAAATGACTTAACAAAATTAATTTTTATATAAATTTTTTTGGTTGCAAAAAAAAAGGTATACCCCTAATGAAATTAGAAATTATACCCATCCAAGAGTAATCAATTTTTTAAGGGCTTATAAATATTTCATGATTTGTTCGTAAATATTATTTTTACAATTATCTGTCGTTATTTATTTTTTCCTTAATACTCTTCTCTCTCTCTCTCTCTTGGTATTAAATATTATTTTTGGGTTAATGTCTTTTTCTTATTGTGTATTTATGTAGTATGCTAAGTGTTATTCAAAAAACCTACTGCCTACTTTCAAGCTTTTTATTTAAGCAAAATTAAACAAAGTAACATATTTTTTCATTTATGTTCAACAAAATAAGCTGCTGTTTCTAAGTTGTACAATCAATAGACTTGCTTATATTTTCCAACGAATTAAAAATAAATGGAATTTTAAATCATTACAAAATTTTATCGTTAATCTTTATAATCAAAATATAATATAAATGTTTTATTTTTTTGCGCAAACTTAAAGAACACAACATCAAGATTTTTAAGTTTGAAAATATGTACTTTTAAAAAAAACCATACAAAAATGTTCAAAAACAAACGAACAAAGTAAAAATAAAGACGTTATTATTTTGTATTTTTTTAATTTACAAAAATGTCGTTTTATGGATGAATTGTTTTGGTCGTGTAAAATTAAGTTTTAATTTTTGTTTTTTTTTTTTTTTTTTAATTTTGTTTTTACATGTTTTTGGATAGTTTTTATTTTTCTAGTAATTTTTTCTCTAATCGGGAATACATGAAAATGTTAAGATTTGTTAAAAACAAAAAAATAAAATAAAAACAATACGAAGATAAAGTGAAATCATTCATGTTGTTGTCATGATTTTAGAAGGAAAATGTTTATCGATTGTTTAAAATGTAATGTTATGTAACTTGCATTTACATACATTAAATAAGTTTAATGGAGTTTTCATTGCAAATGTTTTATGTTTTTTTATTTTTGTGAGTAAGGAAGGGAGAATATTCAAAAGTATTGAATTGTAAAACTTTTTACATAATTATAAAACAAATAAGATAAATAATAAATTATTAAATAAAAAATTATAAACTAAAAAAGTTATAGTAAAAACAAAAGTAATGAAAACATATTTCTTTTATCTTTACATTGTCCGACAAGTCAGTTTTCAAACAATTACACAACACAAATGTACAAATATATGTATTTTAGTTTTAGTATTCACAGAGAATAATAATACTTCTGTAAAAAGATGTTTAGTTTAGCCATCGTATTCATTTATAATTCACAATAATAGAAAATAGTTTTAATAACATGTTTAAGATAATGTAAACCTCTAAAAATTAAGATTAGTATATTATCAAATGACTCCTAAACTATTTCAGCTTATTTTTTTTTTTATATTTATTTTTCATTTTTGTGAGTAGGATCAATTTTAAAAAAGTAACGTATACACGATATTTTATTTATGTAGAATTTGCGGCGTGTAGTTAAAAATAATACATTCCAAAAAGTTAAAGTTTTTTCGACTTGTAATACTTTAAAATATCCTAAAAGTTCTTAAAATAAGAAGTTGGATAAGATCAGATTAAATTCTTAATATGTTTTTTTGAATATGGAAACAAAAATATGTAATACAGTAAGTGATTTTCCGTAATACATATGTAGTTCAAATTCAGATGAATTATTAAGGGAATCATATAGAAATATTATAAAATGCAGAAATAATTTTAAATTAAAATAAGATTTTAATGAACATTTAAGTAATCTTGAAAAATAATTTAGCAATATTGAGATATGAATGATATATGATATCTTTGACATAATAACTTTCATATTATTGATATGTATTTACATTAAAAAAGGAAGATAAAAACAAATATTACATATATGTATGTAGGTAAAATGTCGGATAATGCATAAGTGTAATTAAGGCTAACACTAATTGTATAAAAGGTCCTTTTGTTATAGTTAATCTCATAATTTGTTAGATTTAACTTCTATTCTTAACGTAAACAATATTTACAACCTAATTGAAATACGATTCACATTAGAATCGTTAAACAAAAACTGCACATATATAATAAAAGAAAACCTTTTGTACAAGGATGATATGAGAAAAATGCGCAAGCGTAGCCCTAAATTAAGAGTTCTTTTTTCTTTTTTGGAATTATTCTTTTTGAAATGAAAAAAAGATGTAAAAAACGACACGGCACGACACGTAGTAGGGCAATTAAGGTGCTGGTGATACATACATAACATACCCCTGACAGGGGGAGCCCCGTCAACTTGTAAACGTAAATTTGATGCCCGCCTTGAGAAACGTATAGTGTGCCAGTTATTATCATTGAGAACAGATTGTCCAGCCAGAAGATTCTACAAGATAAGTGGTTAAAACAATAAAAGTGTATGTATAAACTTACATATATGTCATTATACCTTTTCACGATCACTTAACCTTACGCTGGCACGAATTCTTCCAGCTACCAAAGCGATTTCAAGTCTGTCGGGAGAATTCGATTCAGCGCTTGTCATTAACAATAAACCCGTAGGTCTGGCAGTTTTGAAGCGAAGCAAAAGTTCTTCGGTTTGAGTTTTTGTACCTTGACCATTTCCTAGCCAAACGGTCATATGTTGTGTTCCATTAAAAGCCAAAGTACCTGATTCCCTACCACAAGTTGGACCATAGTAAAGAGTGGCAGTACAATCACAAATCGGTCGATTCCAGCCCTCCATGCAAGTTCCTCCATTCAAGCACGGATTTCCAGCACAAACATTGGCTTGTACATGACAAGACGGTTTTACCGAAGCTACAATGAAAACAAATTGTTACAACAATAACAATAACACATATTCAATATATATTATACGGTACCAAAGTCTTGAAGTCTGGCAAATGCTGCAATATCTATAGCCTTGCCACTTAGCACTAAATCTCTTAAACAGCCTACGAAACCTTGCCGCAATGTTGCCGTCCATATGGCTGGAGGCCAATTAGCATTACTATATGCAGGGCCTGTACCGCCCACGTACATATGTCCATCCAATTCCAAAATAGTTCCTTCTCCAGGAGTACGAAAGTCATTCCAAACTCCATCCACACTAACCTTTGCATCTCTGCCATTGCGTCGCAATATGAAATCATGCCAATCACCATCATCAACTCTTCTTCGGGAACCTCTCACTTTAGCAGCTCCCGAGCCCAAATCCAAATGAATGTAAATGTGGCCGTTTAGCAATTCGATGGCGAAAAGTACCGCCTACAATAAAGAGAACAAATAACATTTTTATTGAGTTTTTCCTCCCACAAACTCTTATATAACTCAACTCACATTTTTTGATCTTGGCTGCTTCGAACCAGTTGCCAATATAATCAGTCCATTTGGTTCTTTAGTTCTAAACTTGAATGATATGGAGCTTTGTTTGCCAGTTTCCCATGGAGGTAATACCTGAAATACGTTTTCGGTAACATGCAATTAAAATAACGTTTATAGAAATACATAATATTCTTAACACACCAAATGAGATTCTCGTGTCGTAAACGTAACGGGATCTTGAGGATCACCTATGGGACACTGATATTCAACATTACCAGCAACTTGTATAAGTTTTGATCCACTCTTTGCTAAATCAATTAAATTTAATAATAGTGTATCTGCTGAAAATTCAACCTACATTAAACGTCGAAAAAAAAATATTTCATTTACAAAATTTAATGGTGCAAGTGATATCAAACATGAACTAACTACTATACCTTTCTTAAGCAACCAACGAAATTATTATGCACCCTAGCCCCAAGTAATGCTCGGGGATTAACAGCACCTCCTACATAGACTCTCGAAGATGAAAGCATAGTAAATTTTCCAGCAATGTGAGAATGATCGGTATATACGTCATCAACGACAGTAACAAGCTGAAAAAAGCAAAAAAAAAAAAAAAATCATATAAATTTATTCGTCATTAATTTATTCATTAATAATTCATACCCGACAAAAACTTGTTATTGATGATATTTCTTGTATCCTACGATGTACTGTCACTTTGTGCCATTGGTGGTCATCAAAACGGACTCTAGATGGTTTAATATGCATTTCTTGTTTTCCATTCGCCAGACCCATGGTCAACGAAACACCGCCATCACGTAACGCCAGATTGAGATAATCCGTGCCATGTCCTTTAATTTAATTGTAATTTTATTCAATCTATATACATACATGTTTTATTCTATGTCTGACTGACTATCATTACCTGTATAAAATAATAAGCCATTTGGTTGACGTGTACGAAAATATAATGTGATTGCATCTTGTGCACTAACAATTGGCTCAGCACCGGTTTGGCCGAGATCGTATGAAAGGAACTGTGTACCACGGAATGTAGCTTCCGATGGGGCCTTCTCTTTTTCACAATATTGTCCATCAAATTCTAAATTTCTGCATTCACAGATTGGACCGGAATCTGTTGATATACATATCCCACCATGTTGACAAGGATCATGTCGTTCGCATGCATCGGTTGTATTGCTTCCACGTGAGTTACGTATTACTTTCTCCTTTGGCATTTCTCCATGATCACATGGTCCATCACCACACTTGATGTCACGTGGCTGTTTCATTTCTTGTCTTCTAGTTTGTCCACCAGGTTGATCGGCATATACAAGATTTCTAATAGATCCTCGAAATCTAGGTTCAAATATTACACTCGGTAGTGCTAACAGTGCCAATTTTGTTGTGTACCAATTTGGCATTCCACCAACATAAACATCAGAGTTGGTAGCAAATTTTCCAAACTGAAATTCCTTGCCTTTCGTTGCACGACTTTGTGAGACTCCATCGACTATTAATGATGTCTGTTCATCGTTCCTAATAACCTAAAAAAATTTATATATATATAAATAACTTTTTCTAATGTTTTTGATCTAAAAAATATTAATCACGCTTTAATTGTCCCTGCATTTACTGATTCCTTATAAGTCGAACATTTTAACAAAAATAAAATACATTCATACCTTCAGCGAAAATATAGTATATTGGTAAATAAAATACGTATATTCGTATACGTATATTTCAGACTTATATCAACATAAGTCAAAATAACGTAATATCACGTTCAAAAAATGAAAACAAAATATTTTATTGCTTTTACGAATTTAGATTTTTAAATTACTTAAGATATAAAAGTCCTTAAATTTGGCAATAAAGTTATTAAAGAAAATTATTATTATTATTTTTTTTTTTTTTTTCTTGTTACAAAATTATTTAAAATAAATTTCTCTTTTGCAGATACTAACTAAAAAAAATTGTACAGAAACTAATGATAGAATTTCAAAAAATAACCATATAAATGAAAAAAAATCAGAAAAACTAAATAATTTTCTACAAAGATGACATCAAAAATGGCGTATCTAAAAAAAAATACGCCATTTTGGTTTCAGAAAATACACATCCAATAAAACGTAATATTTAAACAATATTTAAAACAAATAAAATTATTCTTGAGCAATAAATTGGGCGGTATTTAAAGATGTAAAAACCCAACAATTTTCTTTGTAGGATATTTTATTTTAGAATGTTTACGTTGACGATACTTAGGATCCAAAACTATACGTGATGAAATCGAGGTTTTCTATCAAGAAGTGTTAATGTAACCTGTTTAACGCAGAAAGGATTAGAAACTTATTTGAAGTCAATATTTTATTTAACGAATTAAAAAATGTTACTAAAAATTTAAATAAACAGAGGCAAATTACCAATAAAAAATAAAAGATGATAAAGATAAAAAATGTTTTGCAAATCAGACGAAAAGTTGACGTTTCTCTTAATAAAAAAACTGCTTATCTGGACACTAGGTAACAACGTTGAACATACATTGTCAATGTTAAAGAACTTTTGAGAGAAATTCATCAAAGTATTATTTTACACAGAAAAAATTATTACCGTACATTTTTCAATTAACACAGTTGTTTAATTTTGCATCAAAATTTAATAAATTTATCTAGTAAAAATAAAATTTAACTAAGATTTTATTTCTTTTTTAAATTTTTAATTCTTTAATCAATTTATTTGAGGTCTATAATTTATTTAACGAATTAAAAAAATTTATTGAAAATTTAAATAAATGAATGATTGAAAATCTAAATCAATATACATAATTGATTTAATAAATTTTTTAATTAGACAATTTTTTCTGTTTTTAATTTTTTAGTTCTTAGTAATTGATATAATTATTTAGTAAGAGGTACAAATTTAAAAAAGTTTTTAATTGAATGAATTATTCACTAATATATTTGGGGATTGGTGACTAAAATTATGTTTTCTACAAAATTTTTATAAAAATGGATTTAACTAATCAATTTCAGTTTTTTTTTTTTTAATAAGGAAATATTTTAATAAATTAAAGATAAAGATATACATATGAGGAAAATCAAACAATTTGAAAATTTTAAGTAAAAATATATTCAATTTTTTTATTATTTTTTTTTTTTTTTTTCTGACACAAATGTTGATTTGTTGTTAAATATTTATGAATCCAAATTTTGTTTGCGTTAATCATTTTTATCAATGCGCGCAAAAGTTGTGGAGGTTTGAATTTAAAACTGTTTAAAACTGTTATCTTTATCAAAATCGAAACAACGCTACGCATATGTCAAATTATTACAAAATCTGCAATATTTATCGAAATACACTGAAAAAAAAATGTAATTTATTTTTTGCACAATTTCGTAAATAGCAAACAAATTATATTAGTTTAAAATTTCGCAAAATTATGAGTAATAAAAGGCATATCTTGGGATCGTTTGCTGAAAAAATTAAGTCTATATCGGTTTTAGTTTGGGAAATATAGTCGTTTAAACATTACTTCTCTTGAAAGTATTCTTAACAAAAAGCGCGATTTTAATTTTTTTAAAAGTGAATTTTAGCAAAATTTTTAATTTGTCTCTTATTTGATGATAAATTTTACATTGAAAATTGATTTTATTAATTCAAAATATGAACAATAGTGCGAAATATGTAGGGTTGATTTTTAAGGTTAAGAACATGTTTTTTGGTTCATACATCTAATTTTTAGTATTAAGCAAATAAAATGCCTTCATTTGACGTCAATATTAAAATTATTTAAACTTCGCGATAGTTGTCAGTAAGCAAAATAAGTTTGTAGATGAATGCCGCTGTAGCCGATATAAATGACTTTTTTTATTTTTCTTTTTTCATAATATCAATTAACATGATTCTTTACAGATATTTTTCGATGATCTAAAGTCATACCTTACACTGAAAAAATTCAGAACAAAATTTGAAAATCTGGTGAAAATTTTCGAAATTGCATACAATTTTTTCATTCCTAAATTTTTTAACGCCATTTTAATTGTCCAAGTTTAAGCGATATTTTGGACAATTTCTATTAAAGTGTAATTTGTTAGTAGCGAAAAACATAATTTTACAATTATTTACGCTAATTGTATGAAAGTTTGTAAAGATGCTATCCCACGTCTGGTTTCCTGATACATAACATTAAACTGTAGGTAACTACTTCGTCTTTAAAATTCTGACCTCTAAATTTGAATTCACTAAATGGCACAAATTTTTTATCAAAAAACTGCAAAATTTCAAAAATCGTAAATTTTTTGATTAATTTTTTATCACCGCATAACTTTTCAACAGATAATAAACCCGAAACTTATTATACACCAAATGCATTGCCTAAATCTTATGTATGTACTTACTTGTACTTTATGCCAATGTCCATCGTGAAGATCACGCCCCACTGTTATAATCTGGGCACCGCCTCCCAAATTATAACGTAGACGCAAAGCACCTTCTACCAACTTCAGTTCGAAAAAGTCATATGTTCCACCATCATCTGTATATAAGACTAAACCATTTGGTTGCTCAGTCTTAAATTCAAGTTCCAGCGATCCATTTAGCCCCACATACCATTTGCGAAATTGCGCAAATGAACTTTGGGAACCATCCAATTGAAAGGCATTCATTGTTGTTAAACAAGACATTATTAAGGCTAATAAGAATACGAAAATCATTGGCAGACGATTACTGCTAAATCTGTTTTTTCTAGTAGTTGTATGAGTAGTTATTGTTGTGGTAGCAATATTTGCTGTGCTGGCGGTGTTTCTGCTGCTATTGCTGCTGTTATTGCTACTTAATACTGAATAAACTATTTTATATAGACAGCTTATTGAAGAAGAAATAGAGGACGTTATGTGCATTTTTTTTGATGTTGGTTTGGCAAGGTCTTCCACGTCTTCTTTATCTAAATTCACTGGTTGTAGTATTGGCCTTAATAACGATTTTCGTCTTGATTGGTTTCTATCGTCTATTTTGTTTATATTTTTAAGTTTTTCTTTAAATTCTAAATACACCATTTTCAAAACGATTTTTTCATTAATCCAATGGACATATGTTTTTTTTTTTTTTTTTTTTTTTTTTTTCTTATTTCAGTTTAAATGCTCTATCGATATGTTTTATTTAATACGTATTGTATTTATTATGTTTTTTTTTTCTTTTAATTTTTTATTTTTTTTAATTTATTTGTTTACGTTTTTATAACATATCTAACGTGGAAAATAATTAAAAATAAATATTTACATACATATGTAACATTCATATGTACATATCGTCACCTAAAATGCAAAAGACCGTAGCCACACTTTAATTTTTTACTCCAGAAACAAAAAAACATGATAATGCAATAGGCCGTAACCACAATTTTAAATTTTTTGCTTTAAAATTAAGCAATTAAGTAAAATTTGTTAAAGTATAAATAGATAAAGCATAAAACAATCTTCGATCCAAATTTTTCCTAAATGGAACAAATTTCACGTTTTCGTTTATGAAATTGATGTTACAGCCTTTTGACTTGTTAATATTGATGTAATTTTTGAATATATGAATATGAAATTTTTTATGTAGATATAGTTTGGGTCAGTGCATTATAAAACAGTAAAAAAAACCAACAGCTGATTTTTCAGTGGTTACAGCATTTTAGGTGACGATATGTATATAAAATACTATTAGTAAATTTGTTTCAATTTGTGTATTTATTTATTTATTTATTTATTTATTTATTTATTTATTTATTTATTTATTTATTTATTTATTTATTTATTTATTTATTTATTTATTTATTTATTTATTTATTTATTTATTTATTTATTTATTTATTTATTTATTTATTTATTTATTTATTTATTTATTTTTTTAATGTATTTATTGCATTTTTTTGTTTCAGATTCAAATTGAAATCAGGGCTGTCAGATGTGGCGATTTTTAATTGCTCTTGGCGACTGAATTTTCCGTTTTGCGACATGGCGAATTTTTTGGCGACTTTTAACAAGGTGGCGATTTATTTGGCTAGTTTTTAAAATTAAAGTAAAACTATTACATTTTCTTAATAGCCAACATATATTTTTAGTATTTTCCTATCCAAAACGGCGGTTCTCAACAAGGGGTCCGTATAAAGATTTTTAGGTGGTCGCTAAGACCTTTTGCTTGAACATAAAAGCAAAAGTATTTCTTTAAACAGATAACACACATATGCATATTAATTTCTCCATACTTATAAAATAAAGTTGCAAAAAATATAGAGTACAAATTCTAAAACTATTGTAAGACATTTATTAGCAATTTTAAAATCCATTTTTAAATACAAAAGTTTTATCTTAAATTTATAATTAATTGAAATCAAATGTTTTTACTATTTTCTTAAATATAGCCTGATTTAACAAAAACATTTGGTATCAAATTGAGAATATGCCATTAATTTTTATCTTTAAGTACTAATTTATTTTTTGATTAAGAACTATTTAGGAATAACATTTGATATGAATAATATTTGAATATTCAAATGAATATTAATGTTTTTTTCAAACTTGAAATTACGTATTTTCAGAAATACCTTTAAATTATCAAATTTAAAGGCACGAAGCAAGAGTTTGTAAAAACAGAAATTTTTTTTTTTTAAATAATTTATAAAATTTAATTTTGGCGATTTCTGATTAACAATTTGGCGACAGAGGCTCAAAAAAATCTGACAACCCTGATTGAAGTTTTTTCTGAACTTTAAGTGTGAGTGTGTATATATTAACACCATGAAACCACAACCACTATTGTATATATACATATGTACAAAATATAATGAATTTTTGTGCTCAAACTGAATCACCGTTAAATTGTAATGTAAACAGACATTGTTTAGTAGGTTTTCGCAATTTTTTTTATATACATATATATTAATTCATGTTTTTGTACTTCTAGTTTCTCTCTCTGTATCTCTCTTAGTATTTGATAGAATATAGTGAGAGATAATCGACAATAGACATACATATTTATTTATAGGATATGTTAAGTTTATCCGTTTATTAAAGTTTTACTTTCAAATCCATATGATTTTAAACTTTTATTTAAATTTTAGGTGGTAGTTTCTCAGCCATCCACTTTTGAAAGCCCCAAGTTAATGGTTAATAAATCGAAAGCTCTTTTGACTATTAAGTGAAGTTAGCTGCGATTTAATAAAAGCGTTTTAAAAGCTAAGAACCTTGGTTCTTTTCCTTTCAATAAAACTGTTTTGTGTGTATTTATTAAAATTTGTATTTTATATCATTTCGTTAATAATGTTTCTACTATTATTTATGATTATTTTGTTCAAAGTAATTTATTGCTTTTCATAAAGAAGAAAACACAGTAAAAATGTTTAAAGCTTTAAATAGTTCCCTTGCGTTCCCAATACCAATGTACCTACAACTTTTTATCGTCATGTGTACATACTAAAAATCATAGGGGAAAAAATCGAATTTTATGTTAATGTAAAATTTAGAAATTTTCAATAGTAAATTTTCAACACAATTTTTTTTTTTTTTTTTTCGTATTTTAGTTTTTCTAAATATGTTATATAAAACATATTTATTGTTTTAAACAGCACTTGCAAAAAAAAAAAAAAAAAAAAGATACATAGGTCATATTATGTTATACATAAATTTTACTATTTTAGGTTCATCTTTTGAAATTTGTTTAAACTGATATATATTAAAATGTCTTAATTTTAAAAGACATTTTAAAATTAAATATTTTATGAAGGACAATCATGTCCATCCCCATTTTTTTTTTTTTTTTTTTATAATTTTTTTATATATTATTTTCTAACACATATTTTTATATGAAGCTATTATTTATGAGTATTGATTCACACTGCAATCGCGACGAAACTAAATTGCAATTTCTAAAATTTTTATATAAAACGTATAATGTTCCTTCGAACGGATAATATGTGAAAAGCTCTATAAAAGCTTTTCATTTGCATGAACCCTAAAAAAAGGGGGTTTATTCTTATTGAAATTTCCACCCACTCGTAGTATAAAACATCCTTAGCGGAGTAAACAGGTTCATAACCTGCACCACTTAAAACAAATTTGAACATTTTTATATAAAAGAGCATTTATATACAACTTCTGTATGTATGCATGTATAGAATGTTGTATTGGTATTTTATTTTATACTCGTGCACACACAAACACACAATGAATTGAATTTATTCTATTCGATACATTCCAGCAAAAACAATTTCAATCGTTTTTATTAAATGTTTAGTTTGATAACAAAACAAATATCTTTGAAAATTTTAATATTTTAAATTTTTAAAAGTTTTACTTATGGACATTAAGCTTAATTTCGTTATCTTTAAAAAATTAACTTAAAAAATATTTTGTTTAGATAATTTTTTTTTCTATTTTAACGATTAATGTTTATTTTATTAACTTTTAGTAAATTTTAAGACACATTTAAATGACACTTTAAATAATATAAACAATTTTTCAAATAAGTCCGACCCATTTACATGTATTTTTAAAGTATTTCCCAAATTTGGTTTTCAATGAGTAGTTAATAGGTACATATTTATATTTTAAAATAATTGTTGCTTTAGAAGAAATATTAACAAATTTTTAATCTACATATTTTTTTTATAGACTATTGCTTTATTATTTAATGTACTTTTTATTTATATTTGGTAGATAAGTAATTTTTGTGTACACACATACACATGTGTGTAATTTATTATCACAAATCAAAATACTCATACTCTTTACGTATAGTTACATATTTAAAAGTCTGTCTGATTGCGTGTGAATTCCTTGACATTTTCCTTTTTACACATAACTTTTTATTACATATGTATTTACATACCTACTCACTAATACTGGTCCTTATATATTTAACTACGTTTGTATGTACTTTTATATTGAAAAAAAAAAAAAAATAAATAAATAATTAAGTTTTCCATCAATGCTTAGTGTAGTTTTATATGTATTTACTAGTTTCTTCATTTGTATTTAACAAAAGTATGAAAATGATTGTATAAGTCGTTTGCAAGTATTTTTGTTTTGTATTTTTATCTTTTCACTATAATATGTAATCGAAACCTTAAATTTAAAATATAAATGCTTTTCACTATATATTCATAGCGTTACAACAAAATTTAGGTATATTATTATTTTACTTTACTCTTTTTCGGATGTAATTTATTTGTCAAACGATTTCTTTCAAAGCTTCATAATACGCATGTCATAACTTCATTGACTGTTGGAAATAATAAATAACAGAATTAAAAATACATCCCTGGTTTTACTGTGAATACTTCGTTAATCCATTTGTTGAAAAAAAAAAAAAAAAATATAATAATTAGTTTTTAAAATATACATATATACCTAATTATGAATACAGGCGCGGATCCAGCTCAAGCTTTTGGGGGAGGAAAATAGAACGATTTCCTTAACTGTTTCCTTAAATTGTATGATTTAGAACAGATTTTTCATAAAGTGTTTTCATTTTGGGGAGGGAAATTTCCTTTTTTCCCTCCCCGTGGATCCGCGCCTGTATGAATATATTATTTAAAATACATGTTTGTGTACATAATAGTTTATTTTCTATAACTAACTAATGCACAATGAGAAAAAATTTTAACTACACTTTTTTATTTTTTATTTTTTGTTATTTATTGCGTATTGTATGATTTTTTTAATTGTAAATGAAGTAAACTTTCACTTCCCATCAATTTCATATTTCTATACCCTTCACCACAGGTGTAAAGAGTATATAAAAGTTTGTCATTCCATTTGTTATTTCCACTATTTATTTCCACGGCCGTGTGTCGGTTGAAATGGCGTTTATGAAGCCCACCGATAACTGCGATATGTAATATATTGGAAATCTTTTCGAGAATTTTGCTATTGAAATTTAGCAAGATCGTTTTATAAATGGCGGAGATATGCTTAAAAACCGATTTTTAAAACCGGGTTTCGAGTTTCTGAAGCCGAACCTTCTTTGCAAATTTTTTATGAATTTTCGTGCTGAAATAAATCGGTTCAATAATTAATAGTTATATCGGGCAAAACAATTTTTTTTTAAGTCCTTGTTTAAGCTACAGATTTTTATTTTTATATTGATCGGTCATAAATATTTTTATAAAATGTCTTTTTTTTAATCAACCATAAAAATCGTTCATAAAAAACCGAGTTATGGGCCAAAACCTAAAAAGATCTGTTTATAATATAAACACACACACAAACATTTATAGTAAGCATTGTAATGACCAGGGAAACCAAAATATGCTCTAAAAAAATGGGGTTTATGCGCATTAAATATGCAATCAAAAACGAAAAATATGCTCTAAAAAACGCGAAAATATGCACTTAAAAACAGAGATTTTGTATAATTTTGTAACAAAAATTATGATTTTCATTAAAACAAAGGGTTTTATTAATGTTTCAATGTTTCAACGTTTTAAAATAAGGTAAGACTGAAATTTATCAACCTCGTCGAAATTTGATTCCCTTATTAGTTCAGAAATTATTAAAATTATCATATTGATCACTGACCGCCAAAATATCGTAATCAACAATATTTTCGAAATTCGTCTTTTGAGGAAAATCTATAATTTAGAATCATTCACATCATTTGTCAAAATTTCATCGACGTATCAAGTGTCATTTCAGATTTATAGCGAAAGTAAATTTATCGTAAGTGACATACATATAACAATGTGCAAACAATAATGTATAATGTTTTGTTTTCTGCACTTACGACATTTTTGAGCTTAAGACTCGATATGCTTTCATAAAAAAAAAATTGTTTTTTACAACATAAACTTCAATCATAATATTATTTTTTTTTTTTGGTTTTCTCATTTTTTTATAAAATCAAATTTGAAAAACATTTCATGATTTATAAAAACATTATCCTTAAAATATATCAAAATATGCTCTAAGAGGGTTAAATATGACCTAAAAATAACAAAATATGCTTTAAATATGCACTAAAAATTGCAAAATGAAAAAATATGCCGTTAGAGATTGTCAAATCCGCTCTCTGAGAGAATTATCTCACGTGTAGACTAAAATATTCCCAGCAGGCCACATGTCCATTAACGACACTTTCATCGATGATGTCGTCTAAATTTGTCGCCAAGAAAATGCATGTAGAAGACAAGTTTGATTAAAAGTCACCTATATTGTCATCATACCCCATTTTCGGCGACTTCAATAACAAAATATAAAAAATTGTCGGAAATATTTAGTTCGGTGACAACATGAGTAAAATGTACAGCGAGAATGTCGTGAGTTAGACCAAATACACGACATGCTGCATGACAATGTCATGTATACCTATAAGATAAATAAAAGCATTTATAAAACCATTAAAAAGTAGAGAATGTTGTAGCTGAAGTGGTAAGTGCGCTTGACTATTCGATAAGAAAAAGAGAAATTGGTGGCCTGGGTTCAAATCTCGGCGGAACCCTACTTTTTTTTCATCTATTTTTTTTTTAAATGGTTGACGAAAATATACATGACACTGTCGCTCAGGTTATCGTTGATGACTTAAGTGACATTTGTTCGAAAATGTCACCAATGTTTGTTCGGAGCTGTCGTACATGTGTCATCGATGACTATGACAAATCATCAAGACATCGTCGATATTTTCTACAAGACATGGCCTGCTGGGCAGTTGTGATAAGATTTTTCTACACAACTATCTTATATTAAGATTTACTGTCAAAAAAAAGTTTGTTTGTGTGTGTGAATGTGTGTTTTGAAAAGTACTTAAAAACATATGTTTTTTGTAAAATTGTTTTATTTTAATGGTTATTCTACATTCAAAAACATATTTTCATTAAAATTGTACTAAAAACTTTAGAATTTCTTAAAAAAAAAGTACATGTTTACTCTGTGACTGAATGAAAATGATGAAATACACTCCGTTGCAGAACTATAAATACACACTATTATTGCGGATTTCTGGAGATATAAAAATCGTACAACAATGAAAATTGCCAATATGTAAAAACAATTATAGAAAAAAGTAGAAAATATTTCTGTGAAAAAAATGTTTCTACTTTGAATTTTACTATGTATTTTAAGGTGAAAATGACTTAGCAGTCCCAGTTGGCCATGTCTTCAAGACAACATTGACGACGCGTACAAAACTCATAGTAAACTCTTGACGACACGTTGACGACAGCCCATACAATTCGTCGACGACTTTTTCAAACAAATGTCCGCTAAATCGTTAACGACATTATTAGCAACAATGTCGTGAAAATTGTCGTCGACGATTATATGGAGGACAATGGAGTTTAATCTGACGTCAACGAATATGTCGGCAACATTTTTAGATGTCTATGGTTGCAATAATATATTTTATGGAATAAAACAAACTCAGTGTTAAAGGTTTTGAAATTTTGTTTTTATTGAATTGACCCATGAAGGTCAATTTCATGACACGAAATGAAATCAATATAGATTTGTAATTCCGATAAAAAAACAAATCCGACTTGGATTCTATGACAGCCCTGATAAAGTTGTTGCTTTTTTTAATAAAGCAATGTTTGCTATGATTCTTTAATTTTTTTGTATTAAAATGTTTATTGTTTTGAAAAAAAATTTAGATTTATAAATGTGAAAGTATGAAAGCATATTTTTAAGCCGAAAATTTTATCATTTACCGGTAAGATGGTGAAGGGTATAAAAGATTCAACACAGCCTAATATAGGCTAGTTCTCATTTTATTTTATTGTGTATTGAAAAACGTTAAAATCCATCCATACATACAATTATTTTTAAATTTATTCATTTTATTGTTGCCTTTTATTAATTTAACTGAAGCACTTTTTGCGCAAAAAATTGTAATCAATTCACTCATCAATTCACATCATCATTAAAAGTAAAGTAATTTAAAAAGTAATTAACTCTTTGACAGTGTTGCGTATGTATATGTGTAATTTATAATACGCATAGTCTAGTGTTCCCAAACAATAACGCATGCGTAAAAAAATTGCAACAAAATTAACAATGTTCTAATTTCTCCAAAAATTAACATAAATCATATATTATCTTTCAAAAGATAACTTATTATGTTGTTATTATAAGTCCTATATATTGATACTTTTTGGGCAATTTTTAAGCACTTCTGAAGGACTTTTTTATCAGGAGTTTAAAAACTAGATATTGGAACTTACAGAACTTGTTATTCGGTTATTATATCCTAGTTTACCTTGGAATTTTGTCGAAAGGCTTCTAAAAACTCTCCCCTGTTTAAATTGGTCCAAAACTTATTAATCGATTTTAATTTAAAATTATTTGGAAATTTTTTAATTTTAACATTTTAATTTAGAAATTTTTCTTGACCCTAAAAATCATTTTGTCGTCAAATTCAGATATGTAGTTTAGTGGTTTAGAAGATATATCTTTATTGGATAACATACCTCTATATTTCTTTTTTATGAAATCCATCACCTCTGCGTTACTCAGCTTAATATATTATTCAAAATATGCAGCAAAATCTGAATTTTCCCAAGCTAAAAATTAGCCACAAATTGACTTTGTTCCATATTTATGTAAATTATAAAGAACCATAATCAGCTAAAATTAGTATATAAAAATTAATATATGTATGTACATGACATATTTTTATGCAAATATCAATAACAATAGTAGTGTTCGTTTACCAAAAAATGTTGTACTGTCCAGTAAAATTTTCACTGGATTTGAGTTCGCGTACCCAAAATCGAGTAAAAGGAGAAACAATTGAGAGAGAAAAATTGGTTATTTTAAAATTGTATTAGTTATCCTGAAATCCAGTACGATCATAACGTTGAGTCTATATTAGAGAAATTTGTATCAAGACAAACGTCAAATTTTTGTTTGATTTGCAGATATTTTTTATCTCTGTCAATTATAGGAGAAAACGTATGTCATAATAAACCATGCAAAAAGTACCAACAACAATCAAGATGGCGTCTTTTACCAAGCATTATCAAGACAACGTTGTCAGAGCTCGAGCGCTGACAATTTTCTTTTAACACTGCAATAATACTAACAAATTCAGTCTACATTAGACAAATCTTTATCTTGATAAAATTTTGACGTTTGTCTTGATAAAAATTTGTCTAATGTAGACTCAAAGTAATATGGTTGCAAAAAGGAAACAAAACAAAAATTAAACAAATATAAATAATGAAAGGAAAATGTTCGAAAAATTAAAAAAGTGCGTTTACATTTAGAATAGGAGTGTCAATGTTTAAAAAATGTAGTTGTGTTAGTGAGAGTGAAAAACGTCAGTTATACATGGTTCTTTATTATACAAAACATATTTTTTAACGCATTTTTGATTTTCTTACACTTATAGTTTCATAATTTGCGGTCCACAAGAGCCTTTTTCATGCTCGTACATTGAACAAAATGTTGTGCGCACATGCATTAGTGTGGACCCAAGTTAGTAGTATATTTATCATAGTATAATTATAAAGTATACTAGTAAGAACAGCTGTTTTACAATTTTTTCATTGGCAAACCTCGCGGTACTGTCAAATTGTTTTTGTATTCACATGTAAATTTTTATTTTGAGTTTTTTTCTCTTGCTCTCTTTCGTTCTCTCATTTTTCCGTTCAAAGCATTCTGACATTGTGGGCAGTAGTTTTACACTAACAAAATACAAGTAATTTTTGTTTTTGTAGATGTGCGAGTACTTTATTATTTTACTATGATATTTATATAGGTTCTGGCTCACAGTGGGTCGGTTCGCGTACTTTTTCAGTCAAAAAAGTATAAAGAGGATTTTTTTATTAAATACAACAATATTTTTTGTGTAAACGGTGAAATGCATTTTATGAAATTGGAAACCAATGAATTTATTTTTGTCAGCATTTCTTTTTTTATTTTTGTACAATAATATGTACGTAATTATGTTAAAGTACATACAAACGAATTAATATGGAGACTGGAATTTTTTTTTACACTTTTAATTGTGATGAAATTAAAAACTGATGACTTGGATAAATAGTGTTTGAGTATTTTTGGTTTATTCATATTGTTATTTTTGTTTTTGTAAAGTGTAAAATTTAACTTGAGAATTGTTTTTTTTTTTTTTTTTTTTTTTTTTCATATGCTTAAATAACCTTGTAAAAGGTTTTTGACTTTGATGAAAAATATGTTTGATTTTGTTGGGTAAGGTCACGCATAATTTGTTCTTAATGTTATATTAGAGGAAAGTGTTATAGTCATTAATTGTTTAATTAACTTTTTGAAAGCAAATGTTCACTGGAATATTTTTATACTTTTATGAAGTTGAAAACCAACACCTTTACAAATATTTTAAAAAGAAGTACAAAAATCGAATGTTTGAATTGATGTTACATTTCATTGCCTAGTTTAATGCGTTTATATGTATAAAAAATGTGGGGAAAATTAATAATTCTCATAATTTTTACTGATTTCAACCAAACTTTTTAATTCATATTACATTTAATTGCCTAGTTTAAAGCGTTTATATGTATAAGATATGTAGAAAAAATTGATAATTCTATTCTTTAAGAATATATCATAAATTGCATGATTTTTTTGCATTTGATGACAGATAATAAAGTGTGGACAAGTGTGCTTTTTATTAAATTCTACAATATTTTTATAACAATAATGTATGTAATTATGTAATAAATAATATGTATGTAATTATAAATAATATGTATTAGATAATTATAAATGGTTTTATCTTCCGCAGAGATTTACAAAATTTTTAAATAGGGAAGATCCATACTTGACTAAAATGAATGTTCACAATTGGATAATTGTGTTCAAGGGTCGGCAGTCATCAAACGGCCTTGCAATATTTGAATTAAATTATAATAAAATTGTTAAATGAATTACAATTTCATGCAATAAAATACATTTAATATAAAAATATAGAGTAAATTTGAATTATAAATGTTCTAAAGTACATAAAAAAACACTCAATTTATGTAAAAACTTTTTGGAGTAAAAAAATTAATTATTTTTAATAAACAAGTAAAGTGGAATAGATATAAATATAAATCTCTAAAGCTAACTTTTTAATCAGTTGTTAAACTTATTAAAAGGAGGAACAAAAAATGAATTCGAATAATATTACAAATGCCGATATTGTTGCGGCTTTCAATAAATTAAAAATAAGGCCATATCTGGCAATAAAGGATTTACTTCCATCAAAGCCATATAAGATTTTAATTATGTTCCGTCATAAGAACATATATGTAAATGTGGTAATTGCAGAACTTGAGGAGGGAATGTTATATCTTCCCAAACGATATAATAATTTGGAAGATAATATAATAGAAGGAGTTTACAATGAACAATTTATATTAAGAAGAAAGTTAGAAAATTGCTTACATGTTTTGGAATTGGAAGAAGCAGCCGGTGATAATTCTACAGTAGAAGACGAAGTGAGAGAGTTTTTCATTCCAAATTTTCAATCATTATTCAGTTGAGAAAATAGTAAAATAAAACATGTATAGTTATTAATTTTTTAGCAAATTAAAAAAAAAAGTAATAAAAGCTATATCAAAAATAAAAAAATTGTGTTTTTTTATTTTATATTCAACATGATTAGATGAATATTCGTTTATAATTTGGCATATGAAAATAGTAATTAATATCGAAAATTGATATTTTTGTTTACAATTTTGTTGGAGTTGTAGTTTATGTGCATTATTACATATTAAATTTTAATTGTTTATAGAATTTTTAATATATAATTCGATTAATAAAATTTCAACTTTAATTAAAACTTTTTGGTTTTTGTATGTATATACATATGTATGTATATTAACAAGAAGGAAAATGTCATATTTTTTTTTTTTTTACATATATATTAGTTTTTATTGAATCTTTCTTTTTCAGAAATTTACAATAAGTATTAAAATCTTAACCTAAACTTAAATTATTGTTGATATTGCCACTGCAAAATCCAACGTAGAGTTATCATTAGTAGTAGTGTTTATAAACCGGTTAACCGAAAAACCGGTTTTTTCTTCAAATTTCGGTTATTTGCGAACCGGTTAATTTGAAATATTCAAATTAGGTTAACCGGTTTACCCGATTTTTCTGTGTCGGTTAACCGGTTTCAAAAATTTGCTAAAAATTTCACAAAATTTCGTCCTTTAGTTGCTTTTTTCTGAATTTAAAATATAAGAAAATATTTTTAAACTACTAAAAATGCTTGCTGTTTGAGTTAACAAGTAGCCAGGTGATATATATTTACTTGTTGGAAGTTAACTCTTTTAAAACTGTATGTATAATAAATCAGATGGATAATTAAGCATTCCATTTACAAAAACTTTAATTTCATGCGAATGAAATTTTCCAAAAGAAGAAAATACTTATGTAACATTACACCTACTAATGTATAGCTTAAGATAAAAAGAAGATTTTTTATAGGATAATAGGAATAAAGACTTCAAAAGTAGAACTAAATAAGTGCAGAAAATGTACTTTTAAGTGATTAATAATCTTCTAAAAATTAAAAACAAATTTCTTTTTAGCAGAAATAATGTTAATTATTTTTTTTTTTTTTTTTTTTTGGCAATTTTGTGCAGATATTTTTATTACATTTTTTTATAAAAATTATATAAACTTTTCCTTAAGAGAAAAACTTTAAATGCGGTGAATATAAATCATAATATAAAGTACATTATCCTAGGTCTAAAGCTTCCTTTTTGTAAAATTTCGATAATTTAATTTTATTTTTAACCTAGAAAAATTAAAAAAAAACTGAAAAATATTTTATAGAATAATTTTAGATTATTATTAAGCTTCAAAAGCTGTGCTAAAATATGCCATAAAAGTTGTTTTTATAAATTATATTAAAACTAGTCTAAAGGCTGAAAAAAAGTATTATAAATTTTCGATGTAAATCAATCGCAATATATAAAGAACAGTGCAGTGCACTGTTTATTATTTGGTGCATGGTTAAACCAATAAGTTGAAACACTTTTTTAACCAAAAATATTTTTATTAAGCTTCAAATTAGACCAATTATTAAAATGTCGGTTAACCGGTTTAACCGGTTTTTTAGTAGACGGTTAACCGAAAAACCGGTTTTTTAATTTTACTCAATTTTCGGTTAACCGTCAAACCGGTTTTTTGAAAAGTCGGTTTTTTATAAACACTAATTAGTAGTGTTATCTTCCAAGATCCAGTGTTTCCATTCTTCTTAGGCGTCTGTGACCCTCAAAAGTTAGCAGATCCCTAGCGAGAGGGTTTGGGTGTTCAGATAATTTTTTCATATATTTGATGCTACTGTTCTTTATCTCCTCACGAATTGTAGGAATATTGAGATCCTTGTGGATGTTGCTATTTCTGACGTACCATGGTGCACCAATTATTATTCTTAGGAGTTTGGACTGTCTTCTCTGTAATTTTTCAATGTTTGATGAGGAGGCTGTTCCCCAGAGCTGTATGCCATATAACCATATAGGTTTTATTACTGCTTTATATAACAGTACTTTATAGTCCAAGTCTAGGGCTGACTTTGGACAAATTAACCAATGAATTTGGGCAGATTTTAGTTTTATTTGAGTAACTTTGGATTCTATATGACAAGTCCATGTTAAACGCCGGTCTAGGTGAATACCAAGATACATTACTTTATCCTGTTCAGGTATTTGGACATTGTTTATTCGAATGGGGGGACAACTTTCCCTGCGTAAGGTAAATGTTATATGGACACATTTCGAAGCATTCACATTGATCTTCCATTTATATAGCCATTTTTCCAGCTCAGTGATATGGGATTGGAGTTTTTCGGATGCAATCACCGGATTTGTATGCATACTTACAAAAGCAGTATCATCTGCAAAAGTTGATGTATGAGTCATAGGGCTCGTGGGCATATCTGCCGTATATAGTATATAAAGAAGAGGCCCTAAAATACTTCCTTGAGGTACTCCTGCGGAAATTTTTCTGCGTGAAGAAATCACATCTTTCGATCTTATTTAAAAAGATCTATTTATTATATAGTTTTTTAGTAACTTATGAACGTTCTGTGGAAGTAACGTGGTCATTTTATGTATTAGTCCGTCGTGCCAGACTTTATCGAAAGCTTGAGATATGTCAATAAATAACGCAGAGCAATACTGCTTGCTCTCGAAACCTCTTCTGATGAGAGTTGTAATTCGATGCACTTGTTCAATAGTACCATGTTTTCTCCTAAAACCAAACTGATGGTTAGGTATACTGTTATTATTATTAAGATGTAATAATAGGCTCTCAAGGAGCAATTTCTCAAACAATTTCGAAAAAATTGATAATAAGCTTATTGGACGGTAAGATGTTACTTGAGTGACGTCTTTTCCAGGTTTGGGTATCATTACTATCTCTGACAACTTCCAAGTACTTGGAAAGTAGCCAGTACGTAAAATGGCATTGAAAATGAATAAAATAAATTTTAGAGCCGAGTTTGGCAAGAAACAAATCATTGTGCTGGTAATTTTGTCCGTTCCAGGAGATTTTCCTGCCTTCAGACCTTTTACTGCTAATTTCACGGCAGAGAGCCGGAACTTTAATGGAGAGAGAATATGGTCGCTAACTACAACAGGTCTTAGAGTTGAACCTGTATTATTTGGAGTGAAAACGTGTTCTAAATGACTAGCGAATGCTTCAACTTTTTCATTAGAACTTTTTGCCCATTGGCCATTTTGGAGGCGTATGGGAGACTCATACGCAATAGGGCATTGCATATTTTTCACCGCCTTCCATAGACTATAATCAGTTTCCTTAGTAGGGTCTAAGTTTTGCAGATATGTTTTCAATTTGGATTCTTTTTGATTCTTCAGAGCGAAGCGTAATCTTTTGATGCATTGATTAAGTCTAGTTTTGACGGCTGATGATCGAGAATCTTGCCATTGACGTCTTAGTTGCCTTTTTTCCCTAATAAGAGATTCAACATTTGAGCAACATTTAATATATTTTGGCCTTCGGGAGAAACGCGAAGGTGTGGATAATATAGCTGCATTAGTCAGGATATCCGTGAAGATATTAACTGCAGATTGTATTTCGTTTTCGCTTTTCAGTGGAATGTTTTGTGGTAAGTGGGAGCTTATGTACATTTTGTATTTTAACCAGTTTGTTTTCTTGTTTGGGAAACAAGAGCTTTGTGTTTCAAAGTGGCTTGGACTATTAATCAGTGTCAGGATCGTTGGTGTATGGTCTGACGAAAGATCAAATGAAGGAATCACTGATATACATTCATGTTTTACATTTCTAATTACAGCAAAGTCGATAAGATCGGGAACCTTATTGAGGTCTGTAGGCCAGTAAGTAGGTTGGCCACAAGATATGGAATCTAGTTTGCTGGATGATATTGCTTCAAATAACTGCCTACCTCTGGGAGTTGTTAGACGAGAGCCCCAAAAGGTATGTTTTGCGTTATAGTCTCCTGCTGCTATAAATCTTGGGCCTAAAGTTGCAAAATAATCAAGAAATTGATTACGATTAATAGAATATCTTGGAGGACAATATATAGAGGATATTGTTATATTGTTATCGGGAATATTTATTGAAGTGGCCAGAATATGATCCGTTCTGTATTCTGGCATTGGAAAATGCTTTATATCTTTACGAACTAATATTGCTGCCCTCCGCATGCCCTACCTGCTGCTTTGTGTCATAGGTATAGTAGCCATTTATTCTGAAGCAGTTCTTTTGAGTAAAGTGAGTTTCGGATACCAATAGCAGATCAATATCTTGCAACGTTAAAAATTGTTGGACTTCGTGTTTATGTTGGCTAAGGCCGTTAGCATTCCAGTAACATATTCTTAAGGAATTGAGAATTTATGTTGGGAATTACTGAACCCTCTTTTAAAGCGTGAGCATATGAAAATAATGGAGCATTATTTTCATTATTTTTATGAGTTTGGTTGGGAATTACTGAACCCTTATTGAAAGTATTTGGAAATTGAGCATTTCCTTCTACGTTTAATTTCATTTGTGTAGTAGAACCTTCTTTTACCGTATGAGCATACGTCAATTACCGATTCGTGTTCAGGTTACTTCTATGTTGTGCACTAGAAGTAGGTCCATTAGGGAGGCTTGGAAAATTAGAATCCTGATATTGAGCATATACAGGTCTTCTTGCCTTTGAAGTCCCTTTAATTTGAATATACACAGGGCAACCACGGTAGTTTGCAGTGTGATTCTGACCACAATTACTACACTTTCTTGCACTGATGTCTGTTTTTGAATAGGGACATTCCAGACTTTTATGGATATCTCCACATCTAACACAAACTGATGGCAATTTGCAGAAGGACTTAGTGTGTCCATATTCCTGACAATTTAAGCACTGTGGGGGATCTTTGCGTTTAATTGGTTCTTCCACAACTATCTTGAGATTTAGAAGGTATCTTAAACCGTATATGGGATGTGTATCACTCTTTTTCTTCAATCGGGAAGAATTATAAGATATTTCAACTCTAAAAATTGGCTGAGGTACCTTATTTTTATTAATTATATTGTGAACGGACTTCACTTCATAGCCTTCAGATTCAAGAGCTTCTTTAATCTCATCAGCCGGTACAGAACTATCAATACCTTTAATGACAACCAATAAGCCTTTTGCGCTCTTTAGTTGATATGTATAGTAGTTTCTTTTTTCACTATCAAAACAGTCAAATATAATTCTATAGTTTTTTTCTGTGAATGTCTGAATTTTAGTTTCAGAAACATTCCCTTTTCGTAGAGAAACTACGTAGAAATTTTCTTTGCCTACAAGTTGGGACAACTTTTTTACTAGAGCGTTAGTAGTAGGCTCGCGCAAGTAGAGTGGAGGAGGCTTATAATTTTTGGTACTCTTTGCCGATTCAACTTCACTTTCTTGGTTATCCAGTATCGAGAACCGATTTTGACTTACCTCATTTTTTTTCTGTTGCTTTGGATTTGGTTCAAGTTTTAATGTCCTAGGGCTGGACTTACGTTTAGTGATGGTAATATAACGGTCCATCCCTGTTGGAATTTTGTTATGTCCTGAGTTCACTAAATTATTATTATTATTCTTTGGTATGGCACCAGTATTTTTCATTGATTGCCGTGATGGAGAAATTATTTCACTATTATCTTTTGCCAGATCACTTTTGTTACCGCTAATGGTATTAACAGTGTTAATATTATAATAATTATTGTTTGAATTGTCCATAGTAAAATAATAAAGTACTCGCACATCTACAAAAACAAAAATTGCTTGTATTTTGTTAGTGTAGTGTACTACTGCCCACAATGTCAGAATGCTTTGAACGGAAAATGAGAGAACGAAAGAGAGCAAGAGAAAAAAACTCAAAAAATATTTTACATGTGAATACAAAAACAATTTGACAGTACCGCGAGGTTTGCCAATGAAAAAATTGTAAAACAGCTGGTCTTACGAGTATACTTTATTATTATACTATGGAATTGTCATTCAATTGTGTACTACTTTTTTCATCAACCATTAAACTAGTTGTTTGTTTATATTTCTGATTTTCTTTTGTGCTATATTCTACACAAGGTTTTCATATACAAGGTTTTCATATACATACATATATATGAATGATGTAAACAACATAAATTTTCTCACATAGACAGCATAAACTAAATAAAATATATATTTTTTTGACACTATTCACCTAATATATATAAAAATTTTATTACAAGTAAAAATTTTCTTCGTGTATATAGGAGACAAAAATTCTTCTGTATTGAAAGCATAAACAATGTTTGGTTATCATTTCCATATAAATTTCAGGAATATTTTATTTAATTATATACAAAGAATTATAATATAATTATTTTTGTAGTTACTTATTGATAGTTTAGTTTTTATTATCTATAATTTACCCTTTATTTTTTCAATTTCTTTTCCATTATGTTAGGCTTAACCGAATACATTTTAGGTATTAAACCAATGAATTCCTTTATTATTTTACCATTGCATTCATCTTTTATTATTCCTAGTACTTTTTTATTTAGAAGAGGATATTGAAAGCGTTTTCTTATGAATATGTAGTCGTGTAGAAATATCGGATTATATAGATTTTTATATCCTTTGAATATAAATTCTAAGATATAATCTCAAATATTAATAACATTTAACAGGCCATTTTTAAATACTAAAAATTTACAAGATGATGATAAATATCAATCTGGCATGTGTCACGAAAAATATTTTGTTAATATTATAGTTCAATTCAGTTTAATCATATTAAACGTAAAAAAGACAAATATGTGCATTTATTATTACAATATTAAATACTCCAATAAATTTCCAATTAACCATACCTATCAAAATCAAACAATATATTTTTTATTATTTAAGTCAAAACAAAACAATTTTCATTATCATTAGCGGTGTTGCCAGTAGATTTAAATGGGAAAAAGCTATATCGTTCAAAATATTATGCTAGATTGTTCTACAGCATCAAATAACAAATTGTTTGTAAAATTGAGTTCAAATGACAACTTAGCAATATTTCTTCAGACTTATTTTTAATGTTGGAAATTACAATAAAAATAGTGCTAATATCCTAAAAATTACAACTGAAACCGTTACACTTACTATGGAATTCTTTAAAAATTTCAATTAATTTTAATCTTTTCATACGTTAAATCTACAACTAAAAGTTAGGAAATGACAACACTGTGCGTATACAGATATATTGTATTATTCATTAAAAAGTATATATATATAAAAATATGATATCTTATTACCTGGCTAAACTCAAGTACACACAAAAAAAAAAATTAAAATACATGTTTAAAAAAGTGCGAAAAAATTGGATATTTTTTGTTTAAAAAAAAAAAAAAAAAAAACAATTTAGATGTACGGAAAATTTATACAGATTTGTAATCTATACACTTTTGATTTTATATATAAACTTGTATATTAATAATAAGAGGTCAAAGTCAAAATATATTTTTGTTGAAATGTTTTATTTATTATTAATGGGGTATATAATTGAAAAATACATAAAAAGTGTTCTAAATGGTCTCAGGTTATTAAATATATAAATAAAATAAAAAAAAATCGTGATGTAAATATATCACTTTCCCCTCAAAAATGTATGCCCTTATTTTATAAATCACTACACCTCACTTTTTATCACTTTTACGAATTTCGTATTTTATAAATCACCAGAATGTTGAACTGTTTACTCGTGATAGAAACACCCGACGTTACGTTATTTCAAATTAAAATGTATAGAATCAGAATTTTATAAATCACTGCTCCAGAAAATGTATCACTTTAAACTTCATATTCAACACTTACAATTTTTAGGTGTTGGCGTACAAAATCACATGAATTGAAGTTCTAACACAGTAAAATATATATAAAAAATTATTCTTTAATTGTTAAATTAAATTAAAATAAAATCACAAACACTTTTAATTCATAAATTTTTAAAAATATAATAACATTTCAATTTTGTCAATTTATTTATTTTTTATTTGTTTTGGTTTTTCTTTTCCTATTTCTTTTTCAAATTTGATCAGGATTACCAAGTTCAAAAATTTAGGTATAATAAGAAAATTAACTTTTATAATTTCATATACGTATTGATGTTGGAAATCCTGGAATTATTTGTATTTATCATATATCAGTGATATCGTAAAATTTCAACGCAAAGTCGTAGTGATTTATAAAATTACATTTTTTGAGTCAAGCGTTGGTGATTGAAAGTCAAGTGTATGGGTGATTTATGAAATTAGGGCATTAGTTTTAAATGGGATATTTTCATATTATTCATAGACTATAACCCCTTAAACAAAACCCCTACGAACCTTATTAATATACTGTAAAAAAATTTTAACATTTTTTTGATAAAAATTATGAAAAAAATAGCTGCTAGACATTTTTTCATTATTTATACAAAAGTGATAAAAAAACAATTCATACTAACCAGTATTAACATAAGGAAAATTAAAAAAAGTTTGCTTAAAATTTAATTAAAATAAATTCATTGTAATATTAAATATACCAATACTATTCAAATTAACCATGACTATGTCTAGCAAAATCAACTAATATTTTTATTATTATTAAAGTTAAAAAAAATCATATGACATTTTCCTTCTTGTTAATATGCATACATATGTATATACATACAAAAAAGTTTTAAATAAGGTTGAAATTTTATTAATCGAATTATATATTAAAAATTCTATAAACAATTAAAATGTAATATGTAATAATGCACATGTAGTTTACAACTCCAACAAAATTGTAAACAAAAATATCCAATTTCATTTGAAATTTTTCGCTGACACAGCATTCGATATTAAAATTTAAAAATTAAATTTATAAACGAATATTCATCTAATCATGTAGAATATAAAATAAAAAAACACAATTTTTTTATTTTTGATATAGCTTTTATTACTTTTTTTAATTTGCTAAAAAATTAATAATTATATATGTTTTATTTTACTATTTTCCCAACTGAATAAGGATTGAGAATTTGGAATGAAAAATTCTCTCACTTCGTCTTCGACTGCAGAATTATCACCAGCTGCTTCTTCCAATTCCAAAACATGTAAGCCATTTTCTAACTTTCTTCTTAATATAAATTGCTCATTGTAAAATCCTTCTATTATATTATTTTCCAAATTATTATATCGTTTGGGAAGATATAACATTCTCTCCTCAAGCTCTGCAATTACCACATTTCCATATTTGTTCTTATGACGGAACATAGTTAAAACCTTATATGGCTTTGATGGAAGTAAATCCTTTATTGCCAGATATGGCCTTGTTTTTAATTTATTGAAAGCCGCAACAATATCGGCATTTGTAATATTATTCGAATTCATTTTTGTTCCTCCTTTTAATAAGTTTAACAACTGATTAAAAAATTTGCTTCAGAGATTTATATTTATATCTATTCCACTTTACTTGTTTATTAAAAATAATTAATTTTTTTTACTCCAAAAAGTTTTTATATAAATTGAGTGTTTTTTTTATGTACTTTAGAACATTTATAATTCAAATTTACTCTATATTTTTATATTAAATGTATTTATTGCATGAAATTGTAGTTCATTTAACAATTTTTATAATAATTTAATTCAAATATTGCAAGGCCGTTTGATGACTGCCGACCCTTGTACACAATTATCCAATTGTGAACATTCATTTTAGTCAAGTATGGATCTTCCCTATTTAAAAATTTTGTAAATCTCTGCGGAAGATAAAACCATTTATAATTATCTAAATATGCTATGACTTTTGATCCATGTTACGTTTCTTTCCAATCGAAATTTAAAATTTTGTATGGTTGATATAGAGGAATATCGTCAATTTTTATATATTCTGGCTTAATACCCTGAGCCAATTTAATAATTTGTTCATACATCTAAAAACGAAACATTTAAAATAAAAAAAATAAATAAATAATCAAAAGTGTTATCCAAAAGCGATAACTTACCATTTTGTTAAGTATACTTTGAAGTAACTTTTAGAGCAATGATTAAAAAATATATTCTGATATGTCTTTTTATAGCAATTAAAGAAATACTCTCTTCTCTTGAAAAAAAAATCATAAAACAGATTCACTAGTTTTTACTCCAAAAAGTTTTTATAAAAATTGAGTGTTTTTCATATAATTCCAATTTACTCTCATTTTATTATTATTTTACTCTCATCATATTTCACAATTCTGTTAACATAAATTTCATAATTGTCTTAACATGAATTTCACAATTCTCTTAACATAAATTTCATAATTGTCTTAACATAAATTTTACAATAATTTCCAAATATAACATTAGAACAGGGGTTCTCACAAGACCTTGCTTCGCGACCCACTTTTGACATTGAAATGGAACCGCGACCCACTACAACTTTGTAAAGATAAAAATATAAAAAAAAAAAAATTATATTATAAGTTACGTTACGTTGTTTTTGCTTCATGAGATCTTTTAAATATGCTCAGTAGCACTGTGCTAAATTTTATTGTAATAAGTAGCAAAGTTAGTTTTTCTTAAAATTGGAATTAAACATAAAAATATGTAAAGGCTGTAGTGAGGAAAAAAATAATTTTAGACAAAAAGCAAAAAGTTAATTGCTCTGAATCTTATGTCAGAAAAGTTAACAAGAAATCTCGCATGAAGACGTAAAAGGTACAATAAGTTCCTGATAGGAACGCAAAAAAGAATTTAGAGACAAAACAGAAAGCAAAAATATTTCAGACGAAATTTTTTCAGAATTTGATTCCTGCTAATGGACGATGAAATGTACGTACTGGCATAGTTTTTGCAACTTTCTGGCCAGGAATTCTATGTCGCAGATGCTAGAGGAAATGTGGCGGAAAAATATTGTGTACAAAAAATTAAAAATTTTCAAGAAACTTTTTGGTTTGGCAATCCATTTGTACATGCGACGAAAGAAGCACTGCACTGTGCGTTGAGAAAAAACTTCTTCCTTTCCTAAGAAAACACATTGTGTCCGTATTTTTCCGACCTTTTGTGGGTAATTCTCAATGTAGCCACAAAGCGTTGGAGGGGTATCAAATAAATAGTGTTGTGATTGTATTGAAAGAAGTTAATCCAACAAGTTGTACAGAACTTCGCCCAGTTGAAAGATTTTGAGCCCTAGTAAAAAAGAGTAAAGGAAAAGCTCACTATTTTGCTTATTCCAGCAAAATAGTAGCCGAAAACACAATAAAAACTCTAATGGAGTTTATTCCGGAAAATATCAGATATTTTTTTTAAAAACCAGAAGAAATAATTTATTTTTTTAAATTTAGAACTTGAACGTAATAGTCATTAATAAACATATAGTTTTAAAAAATTCGCACTTTGGTTTAGTTTTTATAAGCAGATTTGTATGCACGGATTTTTTCGTCCGCAATACTCATTTAAAACGTTTTTGAATCTGTTTATTCAAAATTAAATTTAACACATTAGTTACATTTTAACTCTTTCTGAAATGAAACTGATAATTTATCAATATTCTCATTGAAAGAACTTTCCTTCTTTAAATTATAAAGATGCATAAGCATATTTTCCTCATATAGCCCGGAAGCTTCTCCATGCAATAAAAATTGTATGTATATACTATGCTTGTGTGTACAAAAATATTTTTTCGGGATGTCTTCGCGACCCCCCACGAATGACCTTACGGACCCCTTGTGGGTCACGGACCCCCATTTGAGAACCGTTGCATTAGAACATAACCTTTCCCAACTAAATCAAACATATTTTTTCATCAAAGTCAAAAACCTTTTACAACAAAATAAAACATATTTTTCATCAAAGTCAAAAACCTTTTACAAGGTTATTTTATGCATATTAAAAAACAAAAAAAAAAAAAACAAAATTCTCAAGTTTATTTTTATATCCAAGTCATCACTTTTTAATTTCACCACAACTAAAAACACAAAAATTACCCCCTACTATTTTATTTGAATGTACTTTAACATAATTACATACATATTATTTATTATACAATTTCCAATTTCATAAAATGCATTTGGCCGTGTTACAAAAATATTGTAGAATTTAATAAAAAGCACACTTGTCCACACTTTATTATCTGTCATCAAATGTAAAGAAAATCATGCAATTTATGATATATTCTTAAAGAATAGAATTATCAATTTTTTCTACATATCTTATACATATAAACGCCTTAAACTAGGCAATTAAATGTAATATGAATTAAAAAGTTTGGTTGAAATCATTAAAAATTATGAGAATTATTAATTTTCCCCACATTTCTTATACATATAAACGCATCAAACTAGGCAATGAAATGTAACATCAATTCAAACATTCGATTTTTGTACTTCTTTTTAAAATATTTGTAAAGGTGTTGGTTTTCAACTTCATAAAAGTATACAAATATTCCAGTGAACATTTGCTTTCAAAAAGTTAATTAAACAATTAATTCTTTCTCCAATGACTATAACACTTTTCTCTAATATAACATTAAGAACAAAATCAAACATATTTTTCATCAAAGTCAAAAACTTTGTATGTACTTTAACATAATTACGTACATATTATTGTACAAAAATAAAAAAAGAAATGTTGACAAAAATAAATTCATTGGTTTCCAATTTCATAAAATGCATTTGACCGTTTACACAAAAAATATTGTTGTATTTAATAAAAAATTCCTCTTTATACTTTTTTGACTGAAAAAGTACGCGAACCGACCTACTGTGAGCCAGAACCTACCCAAACACTATTTTTCCATTTCAACATTTCATTTACTTTAACATAATTACATACATATTGTTATACAAAAAAAAAAAACACAAATAAATTCATTGGTTTCCAATTTCACCGTTTACACAAAAAATATTGTTGTATTTAATAAAAAAAATCCTCTTTATACTTTTTTGACTGAAAAAGTACGCGAACCGACCCACTGTGAGCCAGAACCTATATAAATATCATAGTAAAATAATAAAGTACTCGCACATCTACAAAAACAAAAATTGCTTGTATTTTGTTAGTGTAAAACTACTGCCCACAATGTCAGAATGCTTTGAACGGAAAAATGAGAGAACGAAAGAGAGCAAGAGAAAAAAACTCAAAAAATATTTTACATGTGAATACAAAAACAATTTGACAGTACCGCGAGGTTTGCCAATGAAAAAATTGTAAAACAGCTGGTCTTACGAGTATACTTTATTATTATACTATGATAAATATACTACTCAAGTTGTTAATGTTTTGTTCTTGTTCGCACACCGTTGTTCGCACAATTGTTCGAGCAACCATGTCTGCCATCAAACGTCATTTTGTATGCGGAAGAAGAGGCGCTGCATGTAAAAGTATCGAAGCGACACAGACGGCAATCAAAAAATTATGATTTGTTCGACAAATGTTCTGCCCACTGAAAACAAAATGAAAAAAAATTGTGTGTGTTGCTCTGCCGACGTTTTATGCGAACAAGAAAAAGGATAGTATGTAAAAAAAAAATTTTTTTTTCTGCACAATTGTGTTACACTGCCGCTCACTTGATTACGACACATACAAAAATTGTTTTTGGCATTTAATATCTCGCTAGTGAATAATAACTATAGCAAAATTTTTTAAAATCAAATTAAACTTTATTTACACGATATATTATAATTCCAAATAATTCAGGAATACGTGTTAAAAACAAAAAAATTAAAATAATGTCTAAAAGTGTTGGCTGCAGTTTGGAATTGAGTCATAAAGGCTTTTTATGCCATCCAAAGAAATCGTACTCCACACTTTGTTAATGGCTTTAATTAGGTCAGATTTTGTTTCATATTGTTATCCAGATTCATGCACTTTACGAGGTAACCATCCCCATACATTTTCCATTATATTTAAATCCGTCGAGTTGGCGGCCAATCAAGTAATGTCACATTTTGTTAATCGTTTAAGATTAGTAGCTTTTTGTATTACACGCTTTACTGATTGCTTTAACGCCACACAGTGTGCGATTTAAAAAATTAAATGGAAATAATTATGGAACTTTGGAACGGCTACTCCGATTTCCATGAAATTTCACATGTTGATAGTATAGGTGTAGGCGAGTTTAAGTTTTAAGCTTGGACCATATAGACCTGCAGGGGGCAAAACGATCCTGATTCCTTATATCTGAACCGATTTCAAAGATTTTTATATGGGAGGATTCTGCTAGTTTAAAGAAAATATTAAATTATCATATCTGAGAAAATATAACAGAGTTCTAAAATTTTGTCGGAGCCACTTTGGTATCAATATTAATATTTAAGAAAAATATGGGCGGACTAGAAGTAGGGGGCATGGTACCTCCCAAATGAATTAAATGCAAAAATTCTTATATCTGGGAAACTATTGGAGTTGGAATGCTCAATTTTGCACAAAAAATTTTGACATCCATAAAAACATTTGTCTAATAAATTAGCGGATTATGGGGGTATGGTCCCTCCCATAAAAATTAAATACAAAAATTAGTATATTTTGTTAATCCTTTAATTACTATGTATTTCATTTCGGGGGGGGCGAAGCACACCCGGTATTAGCTAGTATTATATATCATTGTTTATGAAAATTTGTCTTCTTTTTAAATATGTAAAAAAAAAATTTTAATACTAAAATTTGTTGAACTTTTTGCAAAAAACACTGAGAAGGCATGGATTTGTGATTTTTTGCATATTTTTCATTTTTAATTATGCAATAAAATTATTGCTAGTGAATATTTTTAAATGAAATTTCACACATGAGTAGATTTTTTAGTGTTTAATTTAAAGCACCATTCACTTTTTTAGATTTGTCTACGAAAATCCCGTAATTCCTAAAAAAAACGTTAAAAAATTTCCAAAAATGGGATTTTTTACGTTTTTTGCTATATCTTTCCAACCGATAACGGGGAGCAAAAATTTCTATTGCGAAAGAAATTAAAACACTTTAGACTAAGTAAAAGGTATAACTCCTTTTTGATTCCAGCTTTGCGATTTGAGAAATTAAGGCGAAAGTTCGAAATTAGTTGAAAAAATTGGTCAAATTTGGGAAACCCTGGTTCTCGCAAAATTCGATTTTTAGAAGCATTTTTTCCTTTGGAGTATTTTGTGTTTAGTTATCTTTCAGAAAAATATAAATACTATATACTATGTTACTTCAGAATATTTTTATATAACGGAAAAAGAATATTACCACTTTTTTGACAAAAAAAAAAACGGGAAAAAATCAACTTTTTTTTAAAGTTTAAATTTAAATGCTTGTAACTTTTGACTCCGAAAATATTTTTTCAAAATTCTTTCTTTACACAACTTTTGTATTTGTTTTTAATGAAATTTTAAAACAATGGGTCTAAAATTGGACCCTCTGTAGTGAAAAAACTTCACCAAGACAGGCTAAAAATTAAAAATTTTATTCTTTGATGCTATCTCTTAAACTAAAAGAGATAATATATCCATATGACGATGTTTTTTATAGATCTCGACTAGCAGAATCCTTCCATATAAAAATCTTTGCAATCGGTTCAGGAATCAGGATCGTTTTTAATAAATTTTATCCCCGAGGATAAAATTTATTATTGGACCATATAGACCCACGTAGGTCTATATGGTCCAAGCTCAAAACTCGCCTACACCTCTACTATCAACATGTGCAATTTCATGGAAATCGAAAGAACATTATAGGTACCTCCTTTCATATTTTTTTTTTCATAATTGGATGGATTACGAAGATAATTACTGACCACACAACGACTTCGACCAATTTTATTTGCTATTTGGCTAATATTTAGTCCACATTCCTTATAGGCTTTAATTTTGCCAATTTCCTCGTTGGACAACGCTTTTTTTCTTCCCATTTTGTAGGAATTCAAAACAAACTAGTTTAATTTTTATTAAAATCATTAAAAACACACTTTTCAGTTGTTACTTTGTTAGAAAATAAAATAGATAGAAAAATGTCGTATTCTGATGAGCTCAAAAAATCATAATTTTTTTAAGAAATTAAAATTACCTTTAATAAATTGATAAAAGCAATATTTAAAAATTCTTTGTTTACTCTAAATAACCCCTAGTCTCCACGCAGACATTTTTGTGTCCGCAATTGTCAAATTCTATCTCTCTCTTCAAAATGTTAAGTGTGGACCAATAAGAAATCTATTGCGCAATCTATTTCGCAATAAATGTTTAAACACAAAGCTGAGCAATAATGTTTAACATAAGCTGTCAAATTTATTGTTCTTTTTTAAAATTTGAATTTTCTTAACAAAACAAAGATGGAAAATGATTTAATTTTGTTTTAAAAATACAAATTAAAAATAAAAACGGAGAAAAAACTAAAATTTTCGTTAAAAAAGACAAATTAAAATTTAAATTTCTCATGTACGTTTTCTCTACCCCTTAACATAAAGTTGGAAATAAAAGCTTGTTCCCGTTATTCTGCCGACGTTATTTCTTATGTTAGGAAATAAAAATGTCTGCGTGGAAACGTAGAGTTAAGGACATTAATGTTAACATCAAACTGAAACTGTAAAAACTTTAAATACTATTATGAATTTTGAGAGAAACCGGAAAATCTGAATAACATTTATGTCGTATTCAGATGAGCGGCAGTGTATGAAATTTTTAACTAAAGCCCAAATTACAATAGTGCGTAGTCAGCAACAGTATCAGCAAAAATTATCAGCTGTAATTGTAATTTGGGCTTAAAGGAAAAATTATTGCGTGTGCCAAGATAGCGTCGAAAATAGGAATTCAAAACCGGGAAGTCAAAAATACCCAATTTTGGGGATTTTTATGAAAAATCAGCGAAAATTTAAACAAAATAGGAATTAAAAAACCGGGAAGTCAAAAATATTCAATTTTGGGGAATTTTTAAAAAAATTTCCAATTTTGAACATAAATTTAAATTGTAAATTATTAAAAATATTAATTCTTTCTGTAGGAATAATTCAGCAACACAATACTTGCAACAAAATGGATCTAAAATAAAGCTTCCTTTTAATAACCACAAATGGTTGCTAGTGTATATCACAGAAACTAAGGATTGGCACGGTATAAACGATATTATGATTATGAAAGTAGACTAAATTTAGAACAAAATAAGACAATCGTGCAAAAAAACCTACGAGCCGTTCCAGAGAAAAATGGGTTCCTCCAAAATGGCCCACAAAATCGTTGCTGGCCTATAACACAGAAACTAAGGATTGGCACGGTATAAACGATATAGACTATGAAAGTAGACAAAATTTAGAAGAAAATAAGACAATCGTGCAAAAAATCCTACGAGCCGTTCCAGAGAAAAATGGGTTCCTCCAAAATGGCCCACAAAATAGTTGCTGGCCTGTAACACAGAAACTAAGGATTGGCACGGTATAAACGATACAGAATATGAAAGTAGACAAAATTTAGAACAAAATAAGACAATCGTGCAAAAAATCCTACGAGCCGTTCCAGAGAAAAATGGGTTCCTCCAAAATGGCCCACAAAATAGTTGCTGGCCTATAACACAGAAACTAAGGATTGGCACGGTATAAACGATACAGAATATGAAAGTAGATTAAATTTAGAAGAAAACAAGACAATCGTGCAAAAAATCCTACGAGCCGTTCCAGAGAAAAATGGGTTCCTCCAAAATGGCCCACAAAATCGTTGCTGGCCTATAACACAGAAACTAAGGATTGGCACGGTATAAACGATATAGATTATGAAAGTAGATTAAATTTAGAACAAAATAAGATAATCGTGCAAAAAATCCTACGAGCCGTTCCAGAGAAAAATGGATTCCTTCAAAATGGCCCACAAAATCGTTGCTGGCCTATAACACAGAAACTAAGGATTGGCACGGTATAAACGATATAGATTATGAAAGTAGATTAAATTTAGAAGAAAATAAGACAACCGTGCAAAAAATCCTACGAGCCGTTCCAGAGAAAAATGGGTTCCTCCAAAATGGCCCACAAAATCGTTGCTGGCCTATAACACAGAAACTAAGGATTGGCACGGTATAAACGATATAGATTATGAAAGTAGATTAAACTTAGAAGAAAATAGGACAATCGTACAAAAAATCCTACGAGCTGTTCCAGAGAAAAATGGGTTCATCCAAAATGGCCCACAAAATCGTTGCTGGCCTATAACACAGAAACTAAGGATGGGCACGGTATAAACGATATAGATTATGAAAGTAGATTAAATTTAGAAGAAAATAAGACAATCGAGCAAAAAATCCTACGAGCCGTTCCAGAGAAAAAATTTAGTTTAGTTCAATATTTTTAATTTTTATTTCAGATACATATAAAGATTAATACATTACATATACGATTCACAAAATCGAACGATTTTTTTTAATTATTAAAAAGACATGAGTAATAAACGATATATAATAAACATAAAGGTGTGTGTTTTTTTTTTTTTTTTTTTTTCAAATATAAATACGAAGGTAGAGAACTTCTACGTAAATAAAAAACGATATATCATATACATTCAATTTATATGATTTCTTTTAAATATTAAAATGAAAATGATGAAATGATTATGTTTGGAATTATTTTTTCAGTTGTAGCGCCTGGCTATATGTAGGAGATGAGATAAATTGGAAGGAAGATTTTTCAAAATCAGATTCCTTAATCCAATATAATAAAGATATCCACAAATTTCAAATTTCTCATGAGTCTGAGTTAGATAATTATAATCAGCTCAATGTATTTAATGATGAATTTACATCATCTTGCAATGAAAATGGGTCATTAACAAAGTCTGAAGTAGAAAATATAAAAATGTCCAATGACAAAGATACATTTCGCAAAGAAAATCTGCCAATAACAGCTGTTTCTGTTGAATGCAATTATGGGAGTAAAGAAAATTTAAACAATAATGAACTTTAATTTCAAAAACAAAATGAACATCAACAAAGATATCTTAAAAGTGATATGAATTTCTATTTGCTTAAATTGGAAAATGTTTTCCAGCAAACTCACGGCGAACACTTTTCTTTAACTTCCTATATAACGTTTCAAGATTTGGACACATTAAATGGTAGTAATTGGTTATCAAATATTATTGTCGACGCATCAATTACGTGCCTTATGTTTAAAAATAAGGTAATTAATTGTAAATATATTGCATGTCAAATCAATGATTATTGTTTTAAAAATGAAGGGCTAATAGTGGAAAATATATCTAAAAGACCCAAAAAGGTGATTATTCCTCATTGTTTCAATCACCATTTTTATATCATATTTATAGATTTTGATGAAAGTTATATCTTGTGTATGGATCCAAAAGGTAATCAATATTACAGTTCAAAATTCATTACTCATTATATGAATATCTTGAAATTACATTTCCCAAACATTGAATGGGTTTCCAAAAATGTTGAACATGATATTCAAAATGATGTATGGAATTGCGGATTTTATATTGTTCAATTCGCAGAACGTTTTCTACAATCTCAAATTTATACAAACCTTGAAGACCAAGGCGAATATAGACTATTTCTTAAAAAATGCTTTTTGAATATGGAGATCCTTTAACTAATATATGCCTTCATTGTGCAGATGACGTATCAAAATGCATTAAAAAAATTCGTTGCAAGATTTGTTTTAGATACATTTGTACATTCTGCAAAAAATATTACGGTATTTGCAGAAGTAATGTAAACAATTTCAATGAATTTACATGCAAATCATGTGAAAATAAAAATTTCAAAATATAGTAAAAATTGCAATGTATTGCAAAATGGTGCAACGATTTTGTGGGCCATTTTGGAGGAACTCATTTTTCTCTGGAACGACTCGTAGGATTTTTTGCACGATTGTCTTATTTTGTTCTAAATTTAGTCTACTTTCATAATCTATATCGTTTATACCGTGCCATACCTTAGTTTTTGTGTTATAGGCCAGCAACAATTTTGTGGGCCATTTTGGAGGAACCCATTTTTCTCTGGAATGGCTCGTAGGATTTTTTGCACGATTGTCTTGTTTTCTTCTAAATTTAATCTACTTTCATATTCTGTATCGTTTATACCGCGCCAATCCTTATTTTCTGTGTTATAGGCCAGCAACGATTTTGTGGGCCATTTTGGAGGAACCCATTTTTCTCTGGAACGGCTCGTAGGATTTTTTGCACGATTGTCTTATTTTGTTCTAAATTTTGTCTACTTTCATAGTCTATATCGTTTATACCGTGCCAATCCTTAGTTTCTGTGCTATAGGCCAGCAACGATTTTGTGGGCCATTTTGGAGGAACCCATTTTTCTCTGTAACGGCTCGTAGGATTTTTTGCACGATTGTCTTATTTTGTTCTAAATTTAGTTTTCTTTCATATTCTATATCGTTTATACCGTGCCAATCCTTAGTTTCTGTGCTATAAGCCAGCAACGATTTTATGGGCCATTTTGGAGGAACCCGTTTTTCTCTGGAACGGCTCGTAGGATTTTTTGCACGATTGCCTTATTTTGTTCTAAATTTAGTCTACTTTCATATTCTGTATCGTTTATACCGCGCCAATCCTTAGTTTCTGTGTTATAGGCCAGCAACGATTTTGTGGGCCATTTTGGAGGAACCCATTTTTCGCTGGAACGGCTCGTAGGATTTTTTGCACGATTGTCTTATTTTGTTCTAAATTTTGTCTACTTTCATATTCTGTATCGTTTATACCGTGCCAATCCTTAGTTTCTGTGTTACAGGCCAGCAACTATTTTGTGGGCCATTTTGGAGGAACCCATTTTTCTCTGGAACGGCTCGTAGGATTTTTTGCACGATTGTCTTATTTTCTTCTAAATTTTGTCTACTTTCATAGTCTATATCGTTTATACCGTGCCAATCCTTAGTTTCTGTGCTATAGGCCAGCAACGATTTTGTGGGCCATTTTGGAGGAACCCATTTTTCTCTGGAACGGCTCGTAGGTTTTTTTGCACGATTGTCTTATTTTGTTCTAAATTTAGTCTAATTTCATAATCTGTATCGTTTATACCGTGCCAATCCTTAGTTTCAGTGATACACACTAGCAACCATTTGTGGTTATTAAAAGGAAGCTTTATTTTAGATCCATTTTGTTGCAAGTATTGTGTTGCTGAATTATTCCTACATAAAGAATTAATATTTTTAATAATTTACAATTTAAATTTATGTTCAAAATTGGAAATTTTTTTAAAAATTCCCCAAAATTGGATATTTTTGACTTCCCGGTTTTTGAATTCCTATTTTGTTTAAATTTTTGCTGATTTTTCATAAAAATCTCCGAAATTGGGTATTTTTGACTTCCCGGTTTTTGAATTCCCATTTTCGACGTTAACTCATCGACGCTATCTTGGCACACGTAAAATTATTTATTATATAATTAAAAATCTTTAGGGGTTTTCATACAATCAAACAAATGCCTCATAAACCAAATAAACTGATAAATATACAATCTCGTAAAATATTTGTTAAATTTTGTTTGAAAAATTATTTACAAAATTCATAAATATTTACGCCTCAATTTTAATGTGTAAACTACTTCGTAAACTTTTACTTTTATAAAATCAAATTTGAAATAAAAAAGTGAAATTGTTTTTTATTCTTTTTCATGTTCAAATGAAGAACAAATAAAATTTACGAACACATGCATAAACCCATGATGTAATTATACCAGGTGACAGTACGAAATCAGCTGATGATTTTTTGCCGACGTCTACTTTTTCCAGATTACTGTCAAAAGTTGTTTACATAATACACGTGGTTTTTTGTTAATTCCTTTTGTGAATAATTTGTGCATTGTGGTACAAAATAAAATTTTAATATTTGTGCAAATTTGTGTAGAAAAAATAATATTTGTTTTAAAAAAGAATAATAATATTTGTTTTGAAATAAATAAGTTTGCGTTTAAAATTAAAATATTAAATACTCTTTCAATTAATATTGGTTTTTTGTTATTTTCTTTTGTTAATAATTTGTGCATTGTGATTGCGTGGTACAAAAAAAGTTTTAATATTTGTGTAGAAAAAATAATATTTGTTGTAAAAAAAGAATAATAATATTTGTTTTGAAATAAATACATTTGCGTTTAAAATGTAAATATTTTACAATTTTTCAATTTATATTTTTTAGGCGCTGTTATTTTGCTTGTTTACTTCTTCTTTTGTTTACTTTTTCTTGTTTTTTGTTTACTTTGTTTTGTTATTTTGTCGAATGTTTTGACATTGTGCTGGAAAAACCAAAAATAAAATGCATGGTTGTTTTTGCCTTGTTGTATTTGTTGTAGCGGTACTGTCACCTGGTATAATTTCATCATGGGTACACACTTAATAACGTGACATATGTTTTTGACATTTGTTAGAAAAAAAACACAGAGTTACCGTAAATTATTTACTAGAAAAAACCTAAAAATGAAACTGATTGAAATGAAACATGCCAAATATTTATTTATTTAATTGTTTGTGTATTTAATTATTTTTGTTCATTTATTTCCTTGTTTATTTAGTGGTTTTTCCTTTTTATTTTGTTAAATATTTGTTTATTTGTAAGAAAAAAGTGATTATTTGGCAACACTGCTGACAACTGTCACGGAACAATGCAAGAAAATTCTGTTTTCAACAGAATCAGACATCATATCACATCAACGTCAAGTTTCAATAATTTTTCGCATTACAATACAACGTCCGCCAAGATAGCAACGAAAAGATAGCAACGACGGAAGTGAAAAGTGGCAACACCGCAAAATTTGCAATAATTTCAAATAAAATTTTAATAAAAATCTAATAAAAAACTACAATAAAGTTTTAGATATTTAAAATATTAATTAATTTAAAAAAATTTACAAATTACAATATTTTTTTTTTTTCTTAATAACAAAATTATATACCTTAAGGAATCTGTAAATGGAATATCTCAGGAACCAGGCAGTGTCAGGGCAAAAACTGTATAGGGAATGGAAGGGTACTATTTATAGGTTCAAAAAAGCTTTCCGTGCTAAAAATCGTCGGAACAGTTTCTGAGAAAATTCAGTTCATCCAAAATGGTCAGTAAAACCTGGAAAATGGAATATCTCAGGACTGTATAGGGAATGAAAGAGTACTATATATAAATTCAAAAAAGCTTTCCGTGCTAAAAATCGTCGGAACAGTTTCTGAGAAAATCCAGTTCATCCAAAATGGTCAGTAAAACCTGGAAAATAGAATATCTCAGGAACAAGGCAGTGTCAGGGCAAAAACTGTATAGGGAATGAAAGAGTACTATATATAAATTCAAAAAAGCTTTCCGTGCTAAAAATCGTCGGAACAGTTTCTGAGAAAATCCAGTTCATCCAAAATGGTCAGTAGAATTTGGAAAATGGAATATCTCAGGAACCAGGCAGTGTCAGGGCAAAAACTGTATAGGGAATGGAAGGGTACTATATATAAATTCAAAAAAGCTTTCCGTGCTAAAAATCGTCGGAACAGTTTCTGAGAAAATCCAGTTCATCCAAAATGGTCAGTAGAATCTGGAAAATAGAATATCTCAAGAACAGGGCAGTGTCAGGGCAAAAACTGTATAGGGAATGAAAGAGTACTATATATAAATTCAAAAAAGCTTTCCGTGCTAAAAATCGTCGGAACAGTTTCTGAGAAAATCCAGTTCATCCAAAATGGTCAGTAAAACCTGGAAAATGGAATATCTCAGGAACCAGGCAGTGTCAGGGCAAAAACTGTATAGGGAATGGAAGGGTACTATATATAGATTCAAAAAAGCTTTCCGTGCTAAAAATCGTCGGAACAGTTTCTGAGAAAATCCAGTTCATCCAAAATGGTCAGTAGAATCTGGAAAATGGAATATCTCAGGAACCAGGCAGTGTCAGGGCAAAAACTGTATAGGGAATGGAAGGGTACTATATATAAATTCAAAAAAGCTTTCCGTGCTAAAAATCGTCGGAACAGTTTCTGAGAAAATCCAGTTCATCCAAAATGGTCAGTAAAACCTGGAAAATGGAATATCTCAGGAACCAGGCAGTGTCAGGGCAAAAACTGTATAGGGAATGAAAGGGTACTATTTATAGATTCAAAAAAGCTTTCCGTGCTAAAAATCGTCGGAACAGTTTCTGAGAAAATCCAGTTCATCCAAAATGGTCAGTAGAATCTGGAAAATGGAATATCTCAGGAACTAGGCAGTGTCAGGGCAAAAACTGTATAGGGAATGAAAGAGTTCTATATATAAATTCAAAAAAGCTTTCCGTGCTAAAAATCGTCGGAACAGTTTCTGAGAAAATCCAGTTCATCCAAAATGGTCAGTAGAATCTGGAAAATGGAATATCTCAGGAACCAGGTAGTGTCAGGGCAAAAACTGTATAGGGAATGGAAGGGTACTATTTATAGATTCAAAAAAGCTTTCCGTGCTAAAAATCGTCGGAACAGTTTCTGAGAATATTTTCCGCTATTCCTTAAGAATATTGAATGGGTTTTTAACAATGTTAGGAAAAAGGTATTTAATTTTATCATGAGCAAAGTTAGCAACACTTTTTGGGCGCGCGCATTTTTTTTTTTTTTTTGCATTGGTGTATATTCGGCGGGTTTTTTTTTTTTTTGGCGCACTAAATAATACTAAGAAATGCGCACATATATTTGTGTGTAGTATATTGTTTGTACGAGTAAAAGAGAAAGGGAGTTCGAATTCAATTCATATACAATACATTGTTCTATTCATTGTATGCTATACAATGAACCATGTTATGATTTTAATAAGTGTAGCGCAGAGCATGTATGTCTTGTTGTTTTACAATTAGAAATACTTGAAGCCGCACCGAATTTTTATTGCACTGCGAAATAAAAATTTTGTTAAAATCTCTGCTTTGGTTACAATACTTGCAATTAAATAAAATTTATTTGCAAAGAATCGTATTAGGCTCCTTTATTAACAAATTGTTATCCGCTCAATAGTTTTAGAGTTTTATCGAAATAAGTGTCCGAAATATTAGTTTGGTATTTTATACCAAATTGAAGATTTATCTTGCTAAAATTTCTTTTTTGGAAAAATTTGATGAAAAATATATCATCACACTTGCCTTTTAGTAAATAAATTTTATTTAGTTTCATTTCTCATGTTAAGTTTTATATTGTGAGCAAAAAAAGTAAAAATCAAAAATAATCATTATGATTTGAGCAAAAAAATAAAAATCAAAAATAATCATTAAAGGTTGAGCAAAATAATGAAAATCAAAAATAATCATTAATATTGATTATTTTCATAAAAATAAAAAAAAAAAAAATAAAAATCATTCCGGATTCCGATGGAACCTGTTCTGAAGATTACATTTCTGTATTTAACACTTTTATCCGGTTGTTCTTTGTATCTGATTTTTTTTTGTTTAAAATTTCAAGAAAATTTGTATTTTCTGTCCCTGGTAAAAACATCAAAAGTGTTTCAGCCAGGGATGGAAAAGTTGATAAAATAGTACTTTTTTTGATACTTAATTGGAATAAAAGCAATCAATGAATTAGTATCGTATTTAATTCTTCGTAATACAAAAATTACATTATTTGAATTATACACCAAATAAAAATTATCAAAAATTTTAATTTTAGTACTCTGAGAGTGAAAAAAGCACTATTTGAAATATATTTTGATACCCAAAAATATTTAAATTTTCTATCCCTGGTTTCTGCTTATCATCTTTATCTCAAAGCTGGTGAAACTACGAGTAAAAAAAGTATGTATATAGAAATGAAATTAAAAGAAATTGATACCCTTCACCATCTTATCATCTTCATGTATCATCTCATGAAAAACTACGTATTTTATGTGTTAATGAACAGCTTTTATGCTTTTTCTGATGAAAAATTAAATTTTTAATTAAAAGAAAAATTAATAAAAATTACATATTGGTGGCAATATTTCATTAAATAATTTATTTCTTCAATAAATTCTTTCCAATACGCTCCATAATTTGCGCATTTCAAAGTTTGTCACTATTGTTTATGCGCGTTATACCAATTTCGCGTTGAATGAAAATTCGTATTTCAAAAAATGATCAATAATTTAGTGCGTTATATAGAAATTGCGTAAATGAAGTATCGCGTAAATCGAGATTTACGCGATACTTTTTTAATTTTGTATGACTTTCAAAACAAAATAAGTTATTTATCATACCTTGTTATAAAAAAATACACATAGGCTCCTTTGTGAACCTATCCACAATATATACAAAATTTAATTTTGAATGAATTCATCAAAAATGTCTTTGGATTCTTAGTTCGACTATTGAAGTATTTAGGTCATGAATAGGGTTATATATAATATTATATTGGTTCCCATAAATCCTTCCTAATAAGTGAACCATTTAGCAAATTGAAGAAGATTTTTATTTAAATTGTTAATATTATTGTAGCAGCTAACTTACTTTTAAAAAATAATATATACAAAATTTTAAAAATTGTTATGAATTTTTAGAAAAAATCGTCAAATTAGGTGTAAAAATCGTAAAATCGTCAACAGGCCATTTTCAGACCCAAAAATCGTCCAAATGACGATAAATCGTCAAATCTGGCAATAGTGTATATATTTGACGCGCTTTTCTTTTTATATCAGAGAGTGTCAAATTCGCTCTCTGAGAGAATTATTTCATGTGTAGACTAAAATCATGATGTAATTATACCAGGTGACAGTACTAAATCAGCTGATGATTTTTTGCCGACATTTATTTTTTCCAGATTACTGTCAAAAGTTGTTTACATAATACACGTGGTTTTTTTTTATTTCCTTTTGTGAATAATTTGTGCATTGTCATTGTGTGGTACAAAATAAAATTTTAATATTTATGTAGAAAAAATAATATTTGTTTTAAAAAAGAATAATAATATTTGTTCTGAAATAAATAAATTTGAGTTTTAAATAAAAATATTAAATACTTTTTCAATTAATATTGGTTTTTTGTTATTTTCTTTTGTGAATAATATGTGCATTGTGATTGTGTGGTACAAAAAAGTTTTAATAATGGTGTAAATTTGTGTAGGAAAAATAATAATTGTCTTAAAAAAGAATAATATTTGATTTGAAATAAATAAATTTGCGTTTAAATGGAAATATTCTATAATTTTTCAATTCATATTTTTTTGGCGCTGTTATTTTGCTTGTTTACTTTTTCTTGTTTTTTGTTTTCTTATTCTTGTTTTTTGTTTACTTTGTTTTGTTATTTTGTCGAATGTTTTTGACGTTATGCTGGAAAAACCAAAAACAAAATGCATGGTTGTTTTTGCCTTGTTGTATTTGTTGTAGCGGTACTGTCACCTGGTATAATTTCATCATGACTAAAATATTAGTATTATAAGAAATACCTCGATTATCCGTAACGGTCGGGACCGGAAACATTCTGGAAAATCAAATTTTCCGGTTAATTGAGTAAAAATTTTGAGTAGTATTTTTAAAAATTTTTTAGTTATATAATTCAATTATTCAAGTATTTAATATATGGAAAATAGTGAACAATACATAAGGGTTTCATTTTACGTAGTTTCTTAAAAAGTTATATAATATTGTTTGTTTCTTTTTTTTTTTTTTCAAATATGTAAATATTTTCGTTAACTAGATTTTCATGAATGCAGAAAACTGGCATTTTACCTTATTAAAATTCTCTTTTGTGTTTTTGTCCCAGATAATAGAGGTAATCACTGTTTATTGATGGAAAAATAAAATTAAATGGATGGAAAAAAGAAAACAATTACAAATCGAATCACTGATAATCGAGGCCATACTGTATTATAAGACAGTTGTGATAAGATTTCTTTAATCAACTATCTTATAAGATTTACTATCAAAAAAAAAAAAAAAAACACACGATCCTGATTCCTTATATCAAAATCGATTTGAAAGATTTTTATATAGCAAGATTCTGTTAGACGAGAGCTTTAGAGACTAATATTTTTACTTTTTAGCCTGTCTTGGTGAAGTTTTTTCGCTACAGTGGGTCAGCTAATTTTACAATTAACAACAAACAGAAAAATTGTGCAAAGAAAGAATTTTGAAAAAATATTTACGGAGTCACAAGTTACAAGCATTGAAAATTTAACTTTGAAAAAAATCGATTATTTCCCGTTTTTTGCTAAAAATAAAATTCTTCGCCTTAATTTCTTATTTACATTTTTTACTTCGTATCTCAATGCACTCGACTCGAAAAACAAAGCAATTCAAAGTATTACATTTTTTATTTTGTTTATCTCGCTCTTCTAACCACTCTCGCAATTAAAAGTGTAAAAACAACACAGTTGTTATTTTATTACAACTTGTCCAGTTTTTTTTTATATAAAAAAAAAAAAAAAAAAAACAAAGACATACTTCGGCAGTGTTGCCGAAGACGGGAGTTCAAAATTCAAAAAATTATACAAAGAGTGTGTGCCAAACGGTAGCAAAGTATGTAGAAAAGTAAAATTTTGAAGTATATGAGGTGAATAAAATTTCACTAGCTAATAGGGCTACTTAAATTTTTGACAAATGTATAGAAAATATTGACAATCATAAATTTTTAAATAAATAAGAAGAATAATAAAATATTTCTAATTTTTTTTGTGTTTTAATGTTTTTTAATTAAATTTTTATTTTATATTAAAAATAAATTGTATTAAACAATATGTAATAAAAAATTCTATGAAATTGTGTGTATTTTTGTTTTAAAATCTATCAAAATTTACAATTGAAAAAAGTTTTCATTTGGCACAGCAAATTTGTAACATTTATTCAACATAGGAAAATTTTAAATTTTCTTAGAACATTGCTACCGTTTGGCGCACGCTCAAAGATGCAAATTTTTTCAAAATTAAAAAAAAAATTAGATTTATTTTGTCTTAACTCCGTGATCTCCAAAATATAAATATTGCAGCAAAAAAAGGGTTGTGAAAGCGATGATTTAAACCATTACGATGCTTTTTAGCAGTTGTCATTTGGAGCGAGTCTTTAGTGCTGAAAAAACTTCAGTGTCCTACCAATCACAAATGTTTTTATGTACACTGCTTCTCTTAAAACGAATAACGTTGGTTTAGGTTTGTTAAAAGATAATAAAAATATTATTTTAGTTTGCGACATTTTAATTTTCTTAGAAATTAAACTTTTTCCCTGCTATGAATTCATTGATTTTAACTTTTTTTTCTAAACAATTATTAATAACTTCCAAGAAAATCCAAAATTTCTTCTCCTTTTGCAATATTGTATTAGAATACGGTGTTTTTGAGCCTTAATATTTTTTTTTTTAATTCATTGGATCAATTTTTTTTTACAAAAAATATATGACTAATTTACGAAAAGAACTTCTACTAAAATTACACAAAAATTACAAAGAAATTTCATTATCCAATAAATTTAAAATTGTCCCGTTTTTGGATAATTACACAGAAAACGGCAACACTGTATTTCGGTACCGATAAAACATTAAACCCTGCAAGGCTACACTTCCTCGAATCGACGACGTATAACTATTTTCACATACTATTTCTTATTATATTTATTTCGTTTTTTTTTATTTTTTATTTTGATTTAATGATATGTCCCAAGATGTCAAACGAATATTTGTTTCGGCAACTTATATGGAAAACAACAAATAAATATAAAATGTTGGTATTTTTTCTCATATATTTTGTCGAAAGAAATTCTGGGATAGGGCAAAATTTGGAAGATATCTTCCTAGAAGATATATACGCAATATCTTTTTTTTATTATTATATAAGAAAGTGATCAAAGCCATATTTTTATAATATTACTTATTATTTTTATCAGTTTAGAGAAAATTAGGAAACAAACACAAAAAAAATAGATACAATTTTTATTTTTTCATTTATAAAATAAAATTTATCATCAAATGATCGCCCTTTTTTCAGTAAGGGGATTATCCCCTTCGCAATATGTTGATGATTTCTCATTGAAATCATCTAGAAGAAATAAACGCAATAGCGGACAACAATTGACTTAAAGTCAATTTTATTCCACAAATTTTGGTGTATTATTTATATAAATCGTGCATACCGTTCTCGAGTTATAGTAAAATATACTCGAGTAACCGATCGCAATACTAGACACGCCCGTAAAAAAAATCTCGATCTGATGGGAAAAAACTGAAAGCAGATTTTAGTTAAGCACGTTAAATTTCATCTAGTCCACATATATTTTTTTTTTTTTTTTTGAAGGAGCACTAAAACATTTATTTTATCGACCAGTGTAAATAGTTTTTATTGCCTAATACGATTCTTTGCAAATAAATTTTATTTAATTGCAAGTATTGTAACCAAAGCAGAGATTTTAACAAAATTTTTATTACGCAGGGCAATAAAAATTCGGTGCGGCTTCAAGTATTTCTAATTGTAAAACAACAAGACATACATGCTCTGCGCTACACTTATTAAAATCATAACATGGTTCATTGTATAGCATACAATGAATAGAACAATGTATTGTATATGAATTGAATTCGAACTCCCTTTCTCTTTTACTCGTACAAACAATATACTACACACAAATATATGTGCGCATTTCTTAGTATTATTTAGTGCGCCAAAAAAAAAAAAAAACCCGCCGAATATACACCAATGCAAAAAAAAAAAAAAAAATGCGCGCGCCCAAAAAGTGTTGCTAACTTTGCTCATGATAAAATTAAATACCTTTTTCCTAACATTGTTAAAAACCCATTCAATATTCTTAAGGAATAGCGGAAAATATTCTCAGAAACTGTTCCGACGATTTTTAGCACGGAAAGCTTTTTTGAATCTATAAATAGTACCCTTCCATTCCCTATACAGTTTTTGCCCTGACACTGCCTGGTTCCTGAGATATTCCATTTTCCAGGTTTTACTGACCATTTTGTATGAACTGGATTTTCTCAGAAACTGTTCCGACGATTTTTAGCACGGAAAGCTTTTTTGAATCTATATATAGTACCCTTCCATTCCCTATACAGTTTTTGCCCTGACACTGCCTGGTTCCTGAGATATTCCATTTTCCAAGTTTTACTGACCATTTTGGATGAACTGGATTTTCTCAGAAACTGTTCCGACGATTTTTAGCACGGAAAGCTTTTTTGAACCTATAAATAGTACCCTTCCATTCCCTATACAGTTTTTGCCCTGACACTGCCTGGTTCCTGAGATATTCCATTTTCCAGGTTTTACTGACCATTTTGGATGAACTGGATTTTCTCAGAAACTGTTCCGACGATTTTTAGCACGGAAAGCTTTTTTGAATCTATATATAGTACCCTTCCATTCCCTATACAGTTTTTGCCCTGACACTGCCTGGTTCCTGAGATATTCCATTTTCCAGGTTTTACTGACCTTTTTGGATGAACTGGATTTTCTCAGAAACTGTTCCGACGATTTTTAGCACGGAAAGCTTTTTTGAATCTATAAATAGTACCCTTCCATTCCCTATACAGTTTTTGCCCTGACACTGCCTGGTTCCTGAGATATTCCATTTTCCAGGTTTTACTGACCATTTTGTATGAACTGGATTTTCTCAGAAACTGTTCCGACGATTTTTAGCACGGAAAGCTTTTTTGAATCTATATATAGTACCCTTCCATTCCCTATACAGTTTTTGCCCTGACACTGCCTGGTTCCTGAGATATTCCATTTTCCAGGTTTTACTGACCATTTTGGATGAACTGGATTTTCTCAGAAACTGTTCCGACGATTTTTAGCACGGAAAGCTTTTTTGAACCTATAAATAGTACCCTTCCATTCCCTATACAGTTTTTGCCCTGACACTGCCTGGTTCCTGAGATATTCCATTTTCCAGGTTTTACTGACCATTTTGGATGAACTGGATTTTCTCAGAAACTGTTCCGACGATTTTTAGCACGGAAAGCTTTTTTGAATCTATATATAGTACCCTTCCATTCCCTATACAGTTTTTGCCCTGACACTGCCTGGTTCCTGAGATATTCCATTTTCCAGGTTTTACTGACCTTTTTGGATGAACTGGATTTTCTCAGAAACTGTTCCGACGATTTTTAGCACGGAAAGCTTTTTTGAACCTATAAATAGTACCCTTCCATTCCCTGTACAGTTTTTGCCCTGACACTGCCTGGTTCCTGAGATATTCCATTTTCCAGATTGTACTGACAATTTTGGATGAACTGGATTTTCTCAGAAACTGTTCCGACGATTTTTAGCACGGAAAGCTTTTTTGAATTTATATATAGTACTCTTCCATTACCTATACAGTTTTTGCCCTGACACTGCCTTGTTCCTGAGATATTCTATTTTCCAGATTCTACTGACCATTTTGGATGAACTGGATTTTCTCAGAAACTGTTCCGACGATTTTTAGCACGGAAAGCTTTTTTGAATCTATAAATAGTACCCTTCCATCCCCTATACAGTTTTTGCCCTGACACTGCCTAGTTCCTGAGATATTCCATTTTCCAGATTCTACTGACCATTTTGGATGAACTGGATTTTCTCAGAAACTGTTCCGACGATTTTTAGCACGGAAAGCTTTTTTGAACCTATAAATAGTACCCTTCCATTCCCTATACAGTTTTTAAGCTGACACTGCCTGGTTCCTGAGATATTCTATTTTCCAGGTTTTACTGACCATTTTGGATGAACTGGATTTTCTCAGAAACTGTTCCGACGATTTTTAGCACGGAAAGCTTTTTTGAATTTATATATAGAACTCTTTCATTCCCTATACAGTTTTTGCCCTGACACTGCCTTGTTCCTGAGATATTCTATTTTCCAGATTCTACTGACCATTTTGGATGAACTGGATTTTCTCAGAAACTGTTCCGACGATTTTTAGCACGGAAAGCTTTTTTGAATCTATATATAGTACCCTTCCATTCCCTATACAGTTTTTGCCCTGACACTGCCTGGTTCCTGAGATATTCCATTTTCCAGGTTTTACTGACCATTTTGGATGAACTGGATTTTCTCAGAAACTGTTCCGACGATTTTTAGCACGGAAAGCTTTTTTGAACCTATAAATAGTACACTTCCATTCCCTATACAGTTTTTGCCCTGACACTGCCTGGTTCCTGAGATATTCCATTTTCCAGGTTTTACTGACCATTTTGGATGAACTGGATTTTCTCAGAAACTGTTCCGACGATTTTTAGCACGGAAAGCTTTTTTGAATCTATAAATAGTACCCTTCCATTCCCTATACAGTTTTTGCCCTGACACTGCCTGGTTCCTGAGATATTCTATTTTCCAGATTCTACTGACCATTTTGGATGAACTGGATTTTCTCAGAAACTGTTCCGACGATTTTTAGCGCGGAAAGCTTTTTTGAATCTATAAATAGTACCCTTCCATTCCCTATACAGTTTTTGCCCTGACACTACCTGGTTCCTGAGATATTCCATTTTCCAGATTCTACTGACCATTTTGGATGAACTGGATTTTCTCAGAAACTGTTCCGACGATTTTTAGCACGGAAAGCTTTTTTGAATTTATATATAGAACTCTTTCATTCCCTATACAGTTTTTGCCCTGACACTGCCTGGTTCCTGAGATATTCCATTTTCCAAGTTTTACTGACCATTTTGGATGAACTGGATTTTCTCAGAAACTGTTCCGACGATTTTTAGCACGGAAAGCTTTTTTGAATTTATATATAGAACTCTTTCATTCCCTATACAGTTTTTGCCCTGACACTGCCTGGTTCCTGAGATATTCCATTTTCCAGGTTTTACTGACCATTTTGGATGAACTGGATTTTCTCAGAAACTGTTCCGACGATTTTTAGCACGGAAAGCTTTTTTGAACCTATAAATAGTACCCTTCCATTCCCTTTACAGTTTTTGCCCTGATACTGCCTGGTTCCTGAGATATTCCATTTTCCAGGTTTTACTGACCATTTTGGATGAACTGGATTTTCTCAGAAACTGTTCCGACGATTTTTAGCACGGAAAGCTTTTTTGAATCTATGTATAGTACCCTTCCATTCCCTATACAGTTTTTGCCCTGACACTGCCTGGTTCCTGAGATATTCCATTTTCCAGGTTTTACTGACCATTTTGGATGAACTGGATTTTCTCAGAAACTGTTCCGACGATTTTTAGCACGGAAAGCTTTTTTGAATTTATATATAGTACTCTTTCATTCCCTATACAGTTTATGCCCTGACACTGCCTGGTTCCTGAGATATTCCATTTTCCAGATTCTACTGACCATTTTGGATGAACTGGATTTTCTCAGAAACTGTTCCGACGATTTTTAGCACGGAAAGCTTTTTTGAATTTATATATAGTACCCTTCCATTCCCTATACAGTTTTTGCCCTGACACTGCCTGGTTCCTGAGATATTTCATTTTCCAGATTCTACTGACCATTTTGGATGAACTGGATTTTCTCAGAAACTGTTCCGACGATTTTTAGCACGGAAAGCTTTTTTGAATCTATATATAGTACCCTTCCATTCCCTATACAGTTTTTACCCTGACACTGCCTGGTTCCTGAGATATTCCATTTTCCAGATTCTACTGACCATTTTGGATGAACTGGATTTTCTCAGAAACTGTTCCGACGATTTTTAGCACGGAAAGCTTTTTTGAGTTTATATATAGTACCCTTCCATTCCCTATACAGTTTTTGCCCTGACACTGCCTGGTTCCTGAGATATTCCATTTTCCAGGTTTTACTGACCATTTTGGATGAACTGGATTTTCTCAGAAACTGTTCCGACGATTTTTAGCACGGAAAGCTTTTTTGAACCTATAAATAGTACCCTTCCATTCCCTATACAGTTTTTGCCCTGACACTGCCTGGTTCCTGAGATATTCCATTTACAGATTCCTTAAGGTATATAATTTTGTTATTAAGAAAAAATAAAAAATATTGTAATTTGTAAATTTTTTTAAATTAATTAATATTTTAAATATCTAAAACTTTATTGTAGTTTTTTATTAGATTTTTATTAAAATTTTATTTGAAATTATTGCAAATTTTGCGGTGTTGCCACTTTTCACTTCCGTCGTTGCTATCTTTTCGTTGCTATCTTGGCGGACGTTACAATACAAGCAATCTAAACGATCAGCTGTTTCCTTCGCGGGAGGAAACGTCACATAAACAACCAACTAATTCACGCTTAATACTCCAACCATCTATTGTTTTCAAGCAGCTTTCAAATTTCCGAAAAACTGGGATTAATTTATGAATATGGAGATTTTAATGCATGTATGGTTGACGGATTTTTTTTATATGTAGTTGGATACAAAATGCATAAACCAAAAATTTTTATATTTTCTAATAAATTTTTTAGGTAAAAAGAAATACCATAAATTGGGTATTTCTAATTTCCCGGTTTTTTCAATACTGAAATTACTAAAGTTCCCAAAGTCAACGTTATCTTGGCGCACTTTAGTGATAATTATGCTAATATTGATCAGCTGATAATTATGGTGCTTTTAGCTGCTTAGATTTTGTTCAGTTTTTTTTTTTATTTCTCAAAATTTTATGCATTTGCCACTGAGATGCTCGTTCAACGTTGTAAAATTTTATCACCATTAAAGTTGTTATCCAAAAGTATTGCGGTACGGCCTTTGCATTGTGAACGAAAAGTGAAAGTAAATGATATTTCTATTAACATTGTTGAAAGCGGAAAAGGAGATAAAAGTGTGTTACTATTACCGGGTGCTATTGGATCCTGTTGGACTGATTTTAAACCTCAAATAGAGCAGTTGCCAAAATTATTACCAAATCATACTATTATCGCTTGGGATCCTCCAGGTTATGGAAAATCTATCCCACCAAAAAGACAGTGGGGATTGGATTTTTTTCAAAATGATGCACTTTATGCAGTAAATCTTATGAAAACATTGAACAGACCAAAATTCTCAATTGTTGGTTGGAGTGATGGTGGAATAACTGGCCTCATTGCAGCAGGTCAGTATAAAGAAAATGTAGAAAAATTAATCATTTGGGGAGCTGGTGCCTACTTGAATGCAGACGAAGTTAAAGCCTTAGAAAATATACGAGACGTAAATAAATGGTCCCCCCGAATGCGTCGACCAATGGAAGAAGTTTACGGTGCTGAACGATTTGCAGAACTTTGGTCTGAATGGGTAGATGCTGTAGTACTATTTTATAAAAAACGTGATGGTGATTTTTGTAAAAAAGAAATAAATATGTTAAAAGCACCTACCTTTATCTTACATGGCAAAAAAGATCCAATGATTGCTGCGGAACATATTCCTTATTTGAGAAAACATATACCAGGAGCCAAGTAAGTTTACATTTTGTTTTTCTATACTTTTACATAATAATTGTATTCTTTTTTGCAGATATTTTGAATATGAGGATGGCAAACATAATATACATTTAAAATATGCTGAAGATTTCAATAAAAAGGTTGCTGATTTTATACTAGAAAATTAAGTAAAATATATATAGATACACATGTATATAAGTATATGTATACATATTATGTATGTTTTATATGAAAATAATCTTGCTTTTTACTAAAAGAAATGTGTAGAATTTAGGGTGATCGATTATTCGGCTTTTTGGATAAACCTGTTTTCGAATAGTTCGAATAGTTTGTATTTTGAAAAAACCGGTTTGACTTAAATTCAGAAAAAAACGGTTAACCAGTTTTTTTGCAGAAGTTAATATTTCTATCAAATGGCTACATTTCTTAAGAAAAAAAATCGATAAATCTTATAACCTTAAACATAATTATTTTTGGAAATACATAACTATTAACCCACTAAGAACGAGAATGAAAGATACAATATTTTTGAGCGTTTCATGAGCAAAAACGCATATGGTGGTGTAGGGTAAAAAAATTGTAAGAAAATAATCATCAAAAACGATATTAACTTTTACTTAACGTAAACAGGTTAATATGGAAAAAGCCAGAATCAATTTTTTCAATTAAGAAAATATTGGGTCAAAAAAAAAATTAAATTAGTTTTAAAAATATTACATGTGTTACAATAGATAAAACAAATTTCATTTAGGATAATTATTACTAATTTATTTAATAAATCTTACAGAATTAATTTCGATTTAACCTTAAACTATTTTTTAAAACATTAGAAATTATACTTTATGAATATTTAAAAAAATATTCATAAATTTCGATTCAAATATTAGTATTTAGAACATATTTTTTAAAATAAAAAGCTATTTTTAAAACCGGTTTTTTGTGTTTAAAAAAACCAGTCTATTTGACATTCGAAAAATGAACATTTTGAAAAAACCGATTTTAAAACCGGTTGGGAAACCGAGTCAACCACCCTAGTAGAATTGCATTTATACAAAGATTAACAGATTTATTCGGATATTCGATTCTCGTCAAATATCCGAAAAAATCCACAAAACTTTATAACGCAAAATTTAGAAAGTATGTTAAAAAGTTTTCACTTTTAAAAAAGTTTTAGTAAAAAAAAGAAATGTTGAATTTTGCATGAAAAAAAATTTTTCCGACACTTTTTTCGAAATATCTCCTAAACTATTGAGCGGATAAAAATTTGATAGTAAAGCGACTTAAAGCCAATGTTATTCCACATATTTTGGTGTATTTATATAAATCATGCATACCGTTCTCGAGTTATAGTGAAATATACTCGAGTAATCGGCTTATTTAGGACGCAATATTAGACACGTGACCTGATGGAAAAAAACTAATATTTTTTTTTTTTTTTTTTTTGAAGGAGCTCAAAAAAATTTTTCTCCGGTCCCATTGATTTTATCAACATTTTTCATACAAATAACTACGTTTATAACGAACACGGTTATAGCGAACTTTTTTTATAACGAACACTTTTTTTATGGTCCCAAGAAGAATTATTCATACAAAAAACTACGTTTGTAACGAAAACCCACAAATACAACTTTTACAAATTATTGGACAAATGAAAATAATTTTCATTAATTTCAATTTAAATTATCGGCAAATAAAGTATGAATTTTATATAGTTTTATATAGTTGTTGATCTTTTTAACATAACATACATTTATATAAAATAGCTAATAATAAAACAGAAATTATTTGAGGATTATACACTAAATATTAGAAAATCGCTATTCCTCAAAAAGTAAATATCTCAAAACAATATAATTTCAATAAAAGAAAACATTGAATTAGTATAAAAAATATAATTATTTTCAATTTGCCACTTGACAAATGAATGATGAAAGAAAAATGTGATATTGGTTTGATAATTGTTAGGAGTTTATTATGTAAATGTATTTTTGTGGTTGGGAATTTAATATATGTTACGCTATTTTGGAAAAATTTTGGATAATTTAGATGATCTTATTTATTTTTATTATTAGTATTATTATTTTATTATTTTTTTGTGGTATTTAGTGATGATGTAATTGCTGATCTTTGAGTATATATATATTCTTATAGACTTGAGTATTATGCTTTATTTTCAATTGCCTTTACTTATCATTTAATATGCTGTTGCATTATGATAATATTTTATTTGATGGAACATTTTCGGGGTATATATGCAGAGTATTATGTAATGACTTCTTGTGATTGCTTGGGTTGAGATATTTTGTTCAGGTTATTTGAAATCTGACATTGGATATTGTTGATGTTATCTGCTTCATCATTTTTTAATTGGGATTTAGTGATGACGCCCACTGTTTGATAGTTGGTTTGCTTAATTCTTTATTGACTTGATTTGCTCCTTTTGGCATTATTATTGTTGCATTTTTTATGAACTTTATGTATAGGCTCTGATTAATTATACTTGTTATTTAATTTGCAGTGCATTGTTTAATTGCTCAACTTATTATTGTTATTTTAATCTTTTTAGGAAATGTTAGGATCTATGTTCTTCAAACTGTTTTTGTATAGTTGTTTCTTCATTGTTGGCAGCTATATGTCATTTTAAATGCATATATTTCATATAGATATTTAGATTATATATCGTTCGATCTATGATATTATAATTGTAGAATTGGCTTATCAATGTTTGTGTAATTTTTATTGACTTTAATGTGAAAGAATGGTGAGATATTTAAGGACGTTGTAATTGCTTAGTTAATTTTATTAATGAGGTGTAAACACACTGTAATGTTGTTTTGGCAGGAAGTGTCTTGTGATAACATTATGGGTATATAGTTCTGAATTGATGGTACTTTTTCTCTATTACTTCTATTTTAACTCTAAGGGAGTTGTCTTTTCAGTAAGTTCTTGTTGAAGTTACTTATGATCATTGTATTATGTGTATGGATGGTGGATTTGATACTTGATTTTTATATGAATCACTATTCATCATGAAGTGCAAAATTAAATTCCTCTCATATATTCTTGCAATTTTCAGAATATATGTACGTAACTAATAAGTATTTTATAGCTTCTGAGTTTGAATTGCTTCATCACTATTTTCTATATCAAACTTATCTCTTTTGTTACTACATTTTTGGGAATGTTTGTGAGTCACAAATTGTGACTATCACAAATTTTTCTATATCATGTTTCGCTTTTTCCTCTTATACTTGTTAGGTTGAAATTTTTTGTGAAAATTGTATTTGTATTCTTAAGAATGGAATGTGTAATTTAATTGTCCTTAATTCTTTTTTAATTATTTAGTTTAATATTTTTTTTTTTTTTTTTTTTATAAAATTTTTTACAAATTCTTTATATATAATTAAATTAAATTAGTAGAATTAATTTTAAGTTGAAATATGTAACCGCTTATGGCCCAGAGGCTAGGTTATTGAATATTGATAATAAAAATAAAAAAAAATAGTAGGGTAGACGGGAGAGCATTCGTCACTTTTTTGTTTACAATGATGTTTTTTCCAAAACGTTTCACGATATCAATAAACTTTCTTTAGTAATAAAAACCTTGATATGTTAGCTTATATTTGCCCTTTTGATCTTGACTATCTTCATGTTAACCCTTAAATACCCCTGGTATCTTTAAAGATACAACCATTAAAAAATTCCTACGGCCACAATTTTTGTTAAATTTTTCTTAAATTGGTTTTATATCGTTTAAAACATAACATGTCTTTGTAAAAAAAAAATATTTTTTATTTTTAATTACTCCGTTTGGGAAATATATCAATATGAAGTCGAAAAATTATTTTTTATTAAAATTAAATAAACGTCCTTTTTCAAAGTGTAAAATCTGAGAATCTATGAATATTTTTAAACGAAAAAAAAATATTTCCGTACTTGAAACTATGTTCTTTAAAGATATTGAAATGTATTATTTTGATATAGGTCGAAAATTCTCTAGAAATTATAATTTTCCGGTTGTATCTTCAAAGATATTAAATTATTTATTTTAAATTATTTAATAACATTTGTTAATTATAAAAATTTAGTTTTAATGCACTTTTGTAAAAAATTTTGACTATTATTCGAGTTAGTTTGTTATATCTGATGATGACGTATGTGAACTAATTAGTAATACCGAAATTGGTGATCTAAATTTTGCTGATTGATATAAAACGGAAGGTCAAATGCAAGTGATATGTAGTAGACAATGATAAAAATATGAATCAGAATGGTATTGACATAAACGTGACCGTTTAGAACTATTTTATCTGTACAATTAGGGTTGCCAGACGGGCTTGAATGAGCTTGATTGTCAAGATATTTAAGGTCTTGTCAAGTTTCAAGCTAAAATACAATTTGTCAAGCTAAAAATATTCTATACTATTTTAAATTATTCCACAATTTAAGTTTCTTAAAAAATGTAATAAATTTAGTCAAATATAAAAAGTATGGTTTTCTCCTTTACAGATTGTATGCATTTTTGCCCATCACTGACAATAAATTCAAGAAATGATTTTAAAACTTAATTTTATTGGGAATTTGTGAGTACTCAACATCAAATATATTTGTGAGAAAAAATTAAAATTAAAAGCGGCATAGTTCCAAAAAATTTCTAAATACGTTTGAAATTTTGTAGTACCGGCAGTATTAAAGAATGAATTGTTTTTCATAATATAATACATGGACTTAGTTATAACAGTTTAGATTGTCAAGTTAAATTATGTTGACATTTATACTGCGATAGTAAAATTGCTAACAAAATTACTTATGGTCATACTAATGTAGCAGCAATTACAAGAAACGTATTGGCTCCATATTCACAAGAAAAAGATTCTAGTGCCTTAAAAGGAATTGGAAATACAAAAACGTATTCATATGCAGTGCAATATTTTATTATTAAAAATGGTATTCGTAGACAAATTCCGGATTTCTATGAAGGTCCGAATGAAAATTCTACAAATATTTTCCAAAATAGTAAAAGAACTATAGAAAATAAAAATTACTTTATACAGCGCCAATAATGCAACTGTAAATTATGGTGTTCATAATTCCGTGTTTCAACAATAAAAAAATGAAAACAATAAAATAATAAAAAATAATTGCAACTGCAATGTGGTAAACAATTGTGTAAAAAATGCGTTGAATGCTTTATCAGTCGACGTGCACAGAAAAAAGTTTGTACATAAATATAAAAATTTTGTTTCATAGATTTTAGTTCACCATACTTAAGAATAATTTCTTAAATACTAAAACTTTTTTCTATATGAATCAAGTCAAAAAGACTTAAATAAATTGTTTAAATTTTATTTAATATTTCCATTTGTAATGAAATGTTTGAAATTTTTTTGGAAAATTTTTAGTTTTTAATTATTTTTAGCTACACATGTATTGGGATGAATCTATGCTGCAGAATTGTATTAAAATTTGTGCAAATTTCTAAACATTGTTTTCTAGCAAATTTTTCTTGGTAAATTACCATTTATTGCTAATATTTTCTATTTAAACTATTTTTATTTAACATATGCATTAGAATCTTATAAAAATAAATCAAAATTTTTGCAAAATTCCTAAAATTTTCAAAAAGAACAATTTAATAATATCTATGAAAAAAATTTTATTTTTTATGAAAAAAGTTTCGGAAAAAAAAGTCATGTTCGATTCATAATATTTATGTACAAAATGTTTAATAGCCTTATTCTGTAACTTTTCGTTCACTCTGTAAATGTACAGCAACGAAAACATTAACAGAAAAATTTAGTATTCTGTATCATTCGTGATTGATAACATTTACTATTTTGGTTTATGAATTGGAAAAATGGCTCAAAATTACCAGTCTCAAATTTTTATAATATTTAAAGTAAATTTTAAAAATTTTTGTTCCTAACTGGAATTTCATTTTGTATTGGTAATATTTTTTTTAGTTCAGTTTAAAATGGTAACAAAATTATTTGACAAATTAAATAAAATATTTTTGTTTATTTTTTGTAAAAGAAAGAAAACTAATTTTGATAAATTATTATTTTTTGCATTTTTTCAATGCATGTTGATAAAATTTGTTAAATTCTACTAAAGTAAAACAAATATAGTGTGGATATTTACTTTAAAAGTTCATAATTTTCACAAATATGGCACATTGTAGCATATTGTGTAAAAAACAAAAAAGAAATAAAGTGTTATTTTTCATGAAATAAGATGATATGTAACAAATAAAATTTAAAAACCGTGAAATATAAGTCCAATTTATAAAAAATTGTGTATTATGTATAAAAAAATAGATGTGTTTTATTTATGTAGAGATTATTTTAGGAAAATCGTTAAAATTTACACATAATTTAAGTTATCACTTCATAAATACCTGCCGTTGAATATGACGGTTATTTTGATGTTAAATATTTTATAGAATAGGATTTTTTTACGTTTTTACAGTAAATCGTCAATAACAGTTATTTATTCTGTTACATTTAAAAATAAAATATTTGTAGAATAGAAAAATGGAATTTTTCCTGTTATTGACGATAACAGAACGAACGATAGAGTTACTGAATTAGGGTATAAATATATGTACTTTTTTTCTGTGTGGAAAATATCGTAATAAAAGCATTTATATTACTCTGAATTTTATATATTTTTTGTTTAAATAAATTATTTAGTTCCTAATAATTTTTTTTTTATGCCCTAATTCTGTAACTCTATCGTTCGTTCTGTTATCGTCAACAACAGGAAAAATACAATTTTTCTATTCTACAAATATTTTATTTTTAAATGTAACAGAATAAATAACTGTTATTGACGAATAACTGTTAAAAACGTAAAAAAATCCTATTCTATAAAATATTTAACATAAAATTAACTGTCAAATTCAACGGTAGGTATTTATGAAGTGATAAGTTAAAAAATGTAAATTTTAGGGATTTTCTTAAAATAATCTGTATACAAATAAAACACAGCTATTTTTTTACATATTACACTATTTTAAAAAACTATTTCAACGATTTTTTAATTTTATTTGCAACATACCTTTTTATTTCATATGATATTTATAAGCACATTTTTGTTTTGTTTTTTATTTTATGCGCCTAATGCTAGAAATCACCATAATTGCTAAAAATTTGCACATATTAAGTAAAATGACATATTTTTTTAATCTGTTGTACACAAGTATAATTTAAAAAATTAAAGGAACATTTATAGAGGAAACTTAAAAAATAAAAAATTAAAAAATTTTTTTTTTCTTTTGTAACTCAAAAATAAACAAAAATATTTTATTTATTTTGTCAAATAATTTTTGTTACCATATAAAAGAGAATTAAAAAAAAAAAAATATTACCAATGCAAAAAGAAATTACAATTGGGAACAAAACTTTGTTTAATTTACTTTAAATATTATAAATATTTGTGTCTGGTAATTTTGAATTATTTTTCAAATTCACAAACCAAAATAGAAAATGTTATTAATCACGAATGTTACAGAATACAAAATTTTTCTGTTAACGTTTTCGTTACTGTACATTTACAGAACGAACGAAAAGTTACAGAATAAGGCTATTAATTAAAAATTGTTTGCATATACAGTTAGGGACAAAACTATTTGTACACCCCATGCATTTCGTATATCTTCAATAATTTATAAAGAATAAAAAATTATTATATGTAGTTTTAATTCAGGTCCATTTTTATTGAATTATTTAATAAAAAATAAATTAATATATAACACATTGTTAAAAAAAAAAGTACAATTTAAGTAAAAATCTTTGGGACAAAAGTATTTGTACATCAGTACTTTGTACAATTATTTGTACGTTGGACTCTTGTATGATGATTTTTTTTAAATACCGTTATATTTTCTTCGTTAATCGAGTTTTATTTTACAAAATAAGAAGTTGGTTTTAACGTTTTGAATAATAAGCACATCAAAAATGGGAAAGCGAAAAGAGTTGAGTTTGGATATTAAAAATTTAATTATTGATGAACATAAAAAAGGAAAATCTCTCCGGAATATAAGTAATTTAGTAAATTTGCAACATTCCACAGTACAATACATTGTAAACAAGTATGAAAACAGCGGATCTGTTGAAAATGTGCCAAGAACTGGACGGCCAAAAAAGGTTTCCAGACGGGAAGCGAACTTGGTGATAAAAGAAGTGGTAAGAAATCCAAGAGTAACTCGGGCAAAATTAGCGGAACAAATCGCAAATACTACCGGAACAATTGTTCATCCAAAAACAGTAGGGAGGATCTTACATTCTGCGGGATATGCAAGTAGAATTCCCCGCAAGAAACCGCTGATTAGTAAAAAAAAAACCAGCATTTGCGTTTAGAGTTTGCCAAACGATACATTGATAAGGACGAAGAATTTTGGAATAGGGTTTTGTTTACTGATGAAACCAAAGTCAATCTTTTCGGAAATGATAGCAGGGGAAAAGTGTGGCGCAAAAAAATACAGCGTTAGATGTTAACAATTTGACCCCAACAGTGAAACATGGTGGGGGAAGTGTTATGGTATGGGGGGCAATAGCAGCCAGTGGGGTAGGGCGAATGGTATTTATAGATGGTGTAATGGACCAGCATCAATATAAACGTATATTGGAAGACAATTTGAAGGATTCCGTAGATGGTTTGGGTCTTGGCCAAAGTTGGATATTCCAACAGGACAATGACCCAAAACATAAAGCGCGTTCAGTGAAGGAGTGGTTGCTTTACCATGCACCAAGACAACTTAATTCTCCTCCCCAATCACCTGACTTAAACCCCATCGAGCACTGTTGGGATATTTTGAAACGTAAAGTCGCTACAAAGCACGTCCGAAGCAGGGATGAACTTAAAATTGCTTTGGAGGAAGCCTGGAAGGAAATATCTCCAGATGAAACGAGAAATTTGGTCCGATCGATGCCCAGAAGATTACAGACCGTGATATTAAAAATATTAAATTTTTCCAATATAAGTATTATAAGTAGGTGTAGATTATATGTACAAATACTTTTGTCCCAATGAATTTTCATTATTTTGTATTTTTTTAAATAATGTGTTGGATATTAATTTTGTTTTTATAACTTAATTAAATAAAAATATATTAAAAATAATACTGCATACGACAATTTTAAATTCTTTATAAACTATTGAAGGTATACGAAATATATGAGGTGTACAAATAGTTTTGTCCCTAACTGTACATAATTGATGCGTCTACAATTTTCTTCATGTTTTAGTTTTTTTTTAGCATTTGTGGTTATGTTAAGTTGATTTGTTTAAAATTTTTTTTTTTCCAAATGTCAAGTTAAACTACCAAAAAATTCTGGCAACCCTATGTACAATCAATCATAATAAAAACCTGGGGAATTTAATTGATCCAGAATCTCAATATATTTATCACAATTCGAACCAAGGTCAAAACCACATTTTTTATTTGTACAACTTTTTTATATTAATAAGTATGCTGAAACTCGAACTGTCTTGGAAAGATAATATAGTGGTGAATTTATTGTCAACTTATATCAAGCAAAACATGTACTCTGTAGTGCTGAAATTAAGACAGACAACAACTATGAAAACGTTTGACAAAATGAATAAAACCGTCTTTATTTTGAGAGGCTTTGAAATTAAATAGGTAACTATTATGATATATATACAGAACGCTCCTTCGAAAACTGTCGCCAATCCTTCGTAGTAATTTAGATGTTTATATAATCCGAATGGATATTACAAAAGAAAAGCCTCGAAAGCTGTGAATGTATATGCACTCGACGACAAGCACTAGCCAATGCGATAACGAGTCATAAAATTCTCGTAGGTCAAACAAAAAACTTCCGTCTGGCTGCATTTAAGACACGAGCGTTGTTCCTTAACGAAGAGTTACTTAACGACTAAAAAAAACCGTTAAAATTAGTCTGTGTCCTCAAATTATAAAGGACTACAATTGTCACATGTATGGAGTTGAATTAATGAATAGGTCAATGAGTCTTCATAAAATTCGAATGAAAAGATCAAGAGCCCATTTACATTGGGGATTTCCCTTGGAAAAAATCGCTGCAACTTTTACGTTTGTAGGCAAGAGGTGTAGAGAAGTAATCGGGGTAAGAAAAGTTGCACGTCGACGCAAAACTAAAAATTTCAGGAAATTTTTTCAAATTTATTTTTAATTTTTCTGATTTGTTGTTTTTTGTCAAACATTTTTTAAAAAATTTCATAATACAAATTTATATGTGTAAATGTAGAAGGGATTTAGAAGCAATTTCAAAACAAAATATCGTAAAAAAAAACGCAGCAATAATCCCCAGTGTAAATGAGCTCTTAGACATATAAAGTATTTTTAGGATACAACAACTGTTAATATCTGACAATTGTACAAGAGGATACATCAACATAAACCTGGATTTAAGCCCATGCGTCTGATTGAATTTAAGTTAGAAAATGCTTATAAATGCACAACATTCTCTCCAAAAAGAGTGTCCACATCTTGAAACATAAATAAGAAAAAATCTTCAAAAACCGGATGTATACTTTGTACGCCCGTCTGATGCCAAATTGGACAGAATTTAATTTAAAATAAATTAATTTTTAAATTCAAAAAGTTCATAAGTGCTTTATAAATATCATGCTTATTGACTTTTTGTTAATCATTGTATTAATATACATTATTTCTCATCATTTTATTACATTTTATAGTACAATTTATAAAGCTACTTCTTCTGTTTACCAATTTTTCGTAATAATTTTTGTTAGGAGTGAATGCCCAATGTATCCTCAAAGAGACAACCACTTCTTTCAAAATAATTTCTTTAAAATTTTTTTTTTTTTTAACTAAAAACGTATTTATTATTTTTTCGACATTTTACATATAATATATTTTTTTCATAAAAATCGGTGGCCTTGGGCATTAAAGGGTTAAGTTAATTTTTATTGAGAATTTGTGAAGTTACCAAAAACTTCGAAACTACCCCATCCCATGGGGTAGATTCGCCAAATGATGGGGGCAGAATAATTTTCCTACATATGATGGTTTTTTATTTTATTTTAATACAGCATTTCAAAAAACAAACAAAAATTAATATGTTTAATTGAATTTTATATATGTAAAATAAATAAAAATTCAATTAACAATGGCGACCGAAAATCTATGCATAAGAAAATCACTTAATGATTTTTGTTTGAGTTCAATTAACACAAGATAGTCTATATGTACAGTGAAAGATCATTTAAAGGAATTTATTAAAACATATGTTGTCAAATCTTGTTCATTACTATCAAGTTTATAACATACAAAAAATTCTTTGATCAATTCCAAAAAATATGAGAAAATACGAAAAACGTTTAAAATAGCGGCAAAACAAATACATACAACCATAAAGAATGTATGTATTCTAGAAAAATGTAAAACATTTATTTGGTATATACGAAAAAAAGTTTGTTTTAATATAATAATTACCATTTTTCTGAAAACCCCGAAAACTTTTTATTTTTATTATATAAATACATATCTTTACAGTTTAAAATTACATACATATTATAAATTTTCGGGTCTTTGATTTGTTGTCTAAAAAGTTTATATATGTATTTCAAATACTTTTGTGATGGACTACATATTCCTAGGTATTATCCGTGTATTTTACTCTAGTTGTGCTTTCAAGATTGGCACATAGTCATCATATTGAGCCTGATAATAATTTCCAGCAACAGGATTTCCCAAATTATACTTTGCAATATAATCACGAGTTTTTATGCTAATACGTCCTTCACGGGATCTAAGAGATACAATGGGTGAGTAATTAAATAATAGATTTTTCGATTTACTTACTTCTTTGAAATAAATTTATCAGTTGAGATTTTGTCTGCTTGTTTGAAAATGAGGAATACGTAACGATGTAAACCGGTACCTTCCGGTGGTCCAGATCCAATGTATTCTGCAACAACTTGACCTTGGGACACTTTATTTCCCGGTATATTGATGACTAACCAGTGTAAGATTTCTCTATAAGTGGGCGTCTCTCTCGATGGTGCATCTGGGTCCACCATTAATAAAGTGTATAGTGATCCATCATCAGCGTCCCATGTTACTTCTGGTTGATCCTTAACTTGCTTAGGTTGTAATTCCTTACCCAAGCTAACTTTTATACCACCGTCATAAGTCACATGAGCAATAGCTTCAGGTTTACTATCAATAATATCTGGAATAATTCCATCGGAATCCATTTTGTCCTTATAATTAATCGACTCTGAACGATGTTTCCTCTTTCGTTTATGAAAAATTACTTGTTTTTTTTTTTTCAAATTGTGTTCAACATTTTATTCATTTGTTCGTAATATATCCGCGCAAACAGTACATAGGTATTTACATTAGGGCGGTCCCTAATGTAAATAACCTAAATTATGTTTTTCATTGGTCCCAGCTACAATGAATGTTTACTGTATTTTAAATATACATATAAAATAAACAAAATATACAATTTTACTTTGAGAGATGTTTTGAATGACATAACAAATATTTCTGAACAACATCAAAAATATCCCAATATTGAGACCATATATTCTCCATAAAAACGGGGAACCCTAATGTAAATACATATGTATATATATCTTCTATATAAATATCGTAAGTCTTACCATATACCCGTAATGATAAATCACTTTTCATGCATTATTGTTTTTTAACAAAATTTTCAATAATAGATAACAATTATATAAATGATAATAGTGTGTGTGTTATGGCACAAGTAAGTTCTAGATTTCTTTCTATTATTAGAATATAATAGTAATTACCATTTTTTTCATTAATTTAATAAATTTAATATTTAATTACCACTTCTAGAACATTTTGGAGTATACAAAGTTTTTTCTAAAATGTTTACAGTCACATCAGGCAAATATTTGAAGAAAAATATATATTATTTCCTGATTTAAATCAAATTTATGTAAATATCTACATTATAAGTTGTGCAAAAAAAATCAAAATGAAAAATAATCATTATTAGTTGAGCAAAAAAATTAAAATCAAAAATAATCATTATGAGTTAAGCGAAAAAATTAAACTGAAAAATAATCATTAAAAATTATTATTATTTTTTTTTTTTAATATAAATCAAAAAATATATAAAAATTATTCCGGATTTCGATAAAACCTGTTCTGAGGATTACATATCTGTATTTAACACTTTTATCTGATCGTTCCTTGTATCAAAAAGATGGGGGGTATATTGATTTTGTCATTCCGTGTGTAACATGACGAAGGAATCATCTAAGACCCCACAAAGTATATATTTTCTGAGTCCTGGTTAGATTCTGAGTCGATCTAGTTATGTCCGTCCGTCTGTTGAAAGCAGGATAGGGCTCGAACGGGACAACGTAGGGGGATAAAATTTGGCACAAATATTTGTCTTATATAAGGTTTGTTTGGGATTGAAAATGGGCAAAATCGTTATGGGCTAAAAACTAGAAACACAGGGTGTCCGTTTTATAATTTTCTGCTGATATTTCTTCAACAAAAGCATATACGACAACGAAATTTTGTACGTATAGTTTGGGGATCGATATAAACTCGGCCCACGTCAAATATAAGGTGAAAATCAACGAAATTGTGTTCAAATAGTTCAAGGACCAATGTAAACTCGGAAACAAAAAATGGGCGTGGTCCGCCCACTTTACCGCCCCTTCCTATATAACGTAAAATATGAACAAGTTGATGGTGGGTATATAGATTCGGCCGGGCCGAATATAACATTCGCGCTTGTTTTAATTAAAATATTTAATTCATATCCATTTGCATCATCTGAAAATTATAGCGAAAGCAATTTTATCTTAATCGTTATTTTCAATATATAAAATAATGTGTAAAAAAGTACAAAAATTGCTATCTACTTAAGTATTTCATTAGCACATCGACGAAATGCATATTTCAGTAATTTTAAATACACATATTTTCAATCTTTTGATGGTTATTTTAGGTATATTAAAGCTTTTTTAAATGCATAAAAATCATAGCTCCAATAATCATTAACACATTTTATATAGGATTTTTCATAGATAAAATATTCTTATTTAGTTGTACATACACATATGTATATTGAAAATTGTTTCGTTTTACAAAGCTTAATCTGTTAGTTAGAGTTTATTTCATTAGCACATCGATTTATTTAAAATTTAAATCTTTCATTTTTGTCAAAATCACTAAATATGTTTCTATATTTTAACCTTCTTTTAAAAAAAGCTTAAGAAAATGCAAAATTTAAAAAAATCAAAATTAGTTTCTAACACGAACATCGTTTCTACTTATTCAATAAATTTTATTTTGTCGTCAGTAAATGTTCATGAACTAAAAATAAGTAATCAAATCTTAATGATTATTCGGTCCAACTAGTGCCGAAAGAGAAACATTTAGTTGACTTATATTTAAGCTTCTTTAGCTTCCTTCTTCTCCATGGTATGTGGCCATTAATTCTTAAAGTATTTCGATGTACAACAATTTCAGTTGTATTTCAGAAATTTCAATTTATATTTATGAATTTTCTAATTATATATCAGAAACTTCTAATTATATTTGTGAAATTTACATTTATATATATAGAAATATTGTCTTCAATGCAATAAAAGGAAACGCTGTATTAAATTATCGCGATATTTAAAAAAGTTTCCGCACCGCGTTGAAGTTTTTAATTTAGTATTTTTAAATTCGTTCATATAATGCATTATTTTTATTAGAAACCAAATTATATTGTCTTACTATTGTCATCAAAATAGTATATATATTATTATTTTTTTTTTTTTCATGAAAAGCGATAACTGCATATTTTTTGCAAAAATTCATAATTTTGATTTTAAAAATTGCTTAACTTTTTATTCTTTAAATATGATGTTAAATAATTGTTTTAGTCAACATTAATATTAAAATACATTTTAAATTAATTATTTGTTATATTTAGCGGTTAAAAATGCTGACAAATTAAACAAAACTAAAAAAAATTCTGACCAATATCAATTTACTATTTTATTTTATAGTGGTTATTAGGGAAATAATTAAGAATCATTCGGTACTGAGCAGAATATTTAGTATAGTGTTATTTTTATTGCCAAAATTAAAAATACATATATTTTTTTAATATTAAAGAATAATAGTTTAACAAAAAAAATCTCAAATGGTTTTAGAAATTTCTTTAGTTGAGGAAGTTTTTTTCATCGAATTAATTAAGTTATCACTGATGCCATCTTTTACTACAAATTACATGTCAAGCCATTTTTTTAGGGGTGCACAATTTATTACAATTTAATAATTTCCATTTCTCATTTATCTTTAAATTTTAAAAATATATGTATATTTTATTCTAATTATATATATTATATAATATTAGATTAATAATTGAAATCTGTTAATACGCTATTGGCCTTGTAGGCTTTTTGTATTACAAATAAACAAATAAAAAAAAAAACAAATAAAAACGGGTTTTAGTATCAGTACGTCATGGGCTATGACGTATTTTTTTTTTATAACCTACACCTCCTGACGTGTTACCATGTATTTTTTTATACCCTACACCTCCATAGGTCGTTGGGGTATTATGCGTTTGTGCCCACCTTAAAGTATATCAATCGACTCAGAATCACTTTTTAAATCGATCTAGCGATGACCGTCCGTCCGTCTGGCTGGCTGACTGTCCATGTAAACCTTATGCACAAAGTACAGGTCGCAATTTTGAAGATAATTCAATGAAATTTGGCACGTGGGACTTTTATGATACAGAGACGAAGCCTACTGAAATTGGCTGTGATCGGTCCATTATCCCCCCATACAAATGTCCCCCCGGAATTGAGTTTCAACACTCAAAAATGCCTTAAAAATAAGAATATTTTAATGAAATTTGATGCAAAGAAGTTTTGTACAAGTATAAATCTTTGCACAAATTTTATGAATATCGGTCCACGATTAACCATAGCTCCCATATAAACCCCTGTTCCGAAAATCAATTTAACGTGCATAAATCCCATACTAATGTTAGTATAAAGTTAATATTCGACACAAATAAGTTTTATTTAAGTAGAAACAACATTGCCAAATTTTATTAGAATTGGTCCATATTTTACCATAGCTCCCATTTAAATCACTTCCGAGAATCGGCCTAAAGTGCATAAAATCAAGTAGATGTTAATATCAACGCATTATTCTGTTTTTGTATATTTTATTTTACATTTAATAAAAGTGTTGGTCTAATATAAGTCCCCTTCCCGAAATTTTATGGTCATACATAATGGTGTAGGGTATCATATGGTCGGTCTTGACAGACTATACCTTTTTCTCTCGTTTTTTTTAAGTTATACGCCTAATGTACATAATATATAATATATCGAGGGCTTATATTCAAAATGGGCCATATGCAAATCCCCAATTGTTCAGGGTGACATAAAAAATGTTTATTTTTCAACATTTTGCAATCCGTTCTTCTTCGAGTTATTATCTTTTAACCACATTACTTGCGAAGTTATGGTAGATAACCCGTTTTGTCTTCATTTATTTTTAATGTGTATTATAAAATGTTCATACAGCCCGTTTTGTTTATCAGAAATTAAAGAACTAAAAGATAATATTTTTGGAAAAAAATTTACAATATGTTAAATTTATGATATCATACCAATCAGGAGTTAAAAAAAAGCGAAATTTTGTGGTTGGCAGGATCATTTTTAAACGTTAGAAATTTCAAATAACGGGTGGGTTTATTAAAAAAACGGAAATGTGCTTAAAATTAAAATTATAAATTAAATTTAAAAAAAAAAAAAAATTTTTTTGAATCAATTAAAATTGTATTAAATTGCATATCAACAACTCAAATGTGATTAAAACCTTTAAAGACAATGTTTATTGCACTTTTTTTTAATTTTTTTTTTTTTTTTAAGAAACTGCTTTCAGTATCTAAGATATTTTGCTTATAATCATGAATTTTATTAAAATTTGTTCATTCTTGTCTTTAAAATCTAGAGTATAGTGCTCCCACTTAACTTCATAAAATGTTGATGGGTGTACCCGCGTATGGTCTATAACAGGCAAAGCACCCATAGCACTCAGGAACCATGTGTTTTCGGCATTTTCACATACACAACACGAATATTAACGAAGATAAACAATTGAGAATGAATATAGAACCAGGGCTGCCAGATACTTTTTTTCGTCAACCCCAAGTTTTTAAAAAAAATTCCCCAAAAAACCCCAAATATAAAATAAACACGATTTTTAATTCAAAACAATTCAATTTAATTGTTTTTTTTAAATATTTTTATTTTGTTTTTAAAAGGATAATTTTTGGATAAGTATTTAGACATATGTAAGTATATTCATATGTACTTCAAAAATACGTAATATCATCAGATCGTTAGCATATTAAGAACTGCCTGTGCAAGTTATTTATAGTAGAATGTACCTGTAGCATCTTTGAAATTATATACTTTTGGCTAAAATTCTAGTAAATTAGATGGAAAATCATTATCAAAATATTCGTATTATTTAGTAAAATGAAGTTTTTTCAATTGAGACTCATAAATATCAGTTGGAATATGTTGGTCTATAAATTTAATCAACACATTTTGTATCACACAGAATTTTGGCTGCGCTATTGTTTTAATAATACATTTTTTCTCTTTATAAAAATACTTGTAAAGTTTAAACATTTTTAAATTTTCAGGTAATCGATTCACCATTTCAAAAATCAATTTTTTAAAATACTGCAAACAGTTCTGCTTTAAAGTTATAGTGTCTTCACTAACCAATATGTATTTTAGCAGTTCGTTCTCAAATTCTGAGCCAAAATCAATTGCATTGATTGTCGTTTTAAATCTTTTTTTATTTGATAATAAGGTCACTTTTCATATAGAACACCACGAAGTATTTTTTGAAAAATTAGCTAACTTGTAGCAGGCGGGAGCTTTTTCAATTGGTTAAAGCAAACATTTAAAAAATTTTAAAAAGTGCAAATATATGAATGATATCATAAAATGAATGAGGCATTTATCTATGCCAGATTAAACCAATTTAAACTATTGCTAAAATTACACAGATTTTTTCCAATTCAAAAGATGCTATTATATCAAAGTTTCCTCAAAAAATTCCCCAGTATAATTTTAATATTCCCAACCAATACCTCAAACCCCAAATCAAAATTTTCATCCTTTTCTGCATCAAAATATCCTCAAATTTGGGGTTAAAACCCCAAATTTGGCAGCCCTGTATAGAACAAAAAATTTGTTAGTTGTGTTCAAGGTAGATTAAGAAGGCAACGACAACTCTACAACACCAAAAAAAAACCAAGGTAGATTAAGAAGGTAACAACTCTACAACAACTACAACACCAAAAAAACCCCATGTATTTTGTTTTTGCATTGACATTTCTTATGTCAACTTTAATTTTGTCATTTCTCATGTTTATTTACAAAAAACAAAAACAATTCATGTAGTAAAAAGAGAGGAGGAAGACGTAATAAGACAAAAGTAAGCAAAAAAAATGTAAACAAAAACAAAAATTTGACACCTCAAATTACAAAACACAGGCTTTGAAAATAAAACAAAAACTTGCAGATAGCCCGTTTTTTTCCTTAAAAAATATATTGCTTGTAGATAGCCCAAAAATAAAAAGTGAAATTAACTTTTGGCTCCAAAATTAATACCATATATAAAAGACAAAAAACTAAAGAGTCTGACGCAAAAAAAAAAATTGGAAATCTGCATATGACTCGTTTTGAATATAAGCCCTCAATATGTAATATGTACAAAATATGTAATATATATAATATATACATAATATGTAATATCAAGTATCTGGGTTGGGGAACAACTCTCTATTCATTGTACATAATTATTTTTTAAGTGCAGCCAGGAGGGTTTTTGTTATTTGTCCTTCGAGAATTTTCGTCTCATTCTCGCATTGGCTAAGTGTGTAGCTGTCGCCTAACTGTTCCTTTACAGTTTTTCGAGGTTTTACATTTGTCACATTCAGTCGATTAATAAACCTTAATTTTTACAAGATTGGATATTTGGTGAAGTACCACTTAGCTTTCTACACGAAGGTGTAGATCGAGTGAAGTTTTGCGGAGGAGTCTTTTATGGAATAAACAACCTGACATTTTGTTAACCTAGAAGCTACGCCATTTTTATTTATTAAAGTTCAAAAAAATAATAATATGTAATATATTTATCTACAAAAGTGTTACCATCTTCAGGGTTGTATTACTATGAAATGCAATACTGTTTAGAAAGCAGTGATAACCGTTACTACCTAGAACTTTCTTCAATCTATTTTATTCAATTTAACTATAACTTAAAAATAAAAAAAATTAAATATAATTCTGCAACATTATATCCCAAACATCCATTGTTTGAAATTATTGGTACGCACCATTTAAGCGGCCTTTCTAAAAAAATTGTTTACATGGAACACTCATGAACATTTCGGATCTATCCGATTGTTTTAAGCTAACAAAAATATCACTTGTTCTGAATTTTATACAAATCTAAAAATATTCACCACATTGATGAACATTAAAACAAAATGTTTATAATAATGCAGCAATAAAATTTCATTGAGATACTTTGTATTTTTTTAGTTTTTACGATGTTATGAATTTCGTAAATATAACTCTTATTTTTGAACGTATGAATCTGAGAAATTGTAAGAATATTTTTGTAATTGGTAAAATATTTTATATTCTATCGTAAACTTTTGTTTTATTTTTGTGGTTGTGATATAATAAATAATAATAGAAAATTTTATTTTTTTTAATACTATTCGAGTATATATATATATTTGTTCTGTAATATATAGGTTCAATTTGAATAATAATATTTATGTAGGTATTTATGATTATTATATTTTATCTAATTAACGATAATTTAATGTTAATAATTTGATAGTTAATTAATTATGATAGTGTTTTCATTTGCTGACATATGATTTTTATTTGGTTAGCAATTATTTAAAAAAGTTCTAACCATTTATTCTATGAAAACATTCAGGAGTATATTATTAATCGATTTAACACCAAAACGATTGGAAATCGACATTTTTACATGTATGGTTCAAAATAAAAATGTTGATCATCACAATTTTGTCTGTTTGGAAAAAATCAATATTATTTTTTAACAGATCAATTATTAGTGCTTAAATTTATTTAAGAAATTTCAGTTGATTTATGTTATGCCCACAAAATTCCAATCTTTTCGAAAGCGGAAATGGTGTTAAAATTTGTTTCATTAGATATTTAATAAAATTAAGAACAAATATTTGTTAACTTTATAGGAATAAACATAGAAATTATAATTTTACTTTCGAATGGAATATGTGTTTTTATAATAGTTAAAAAATATATATCTATATATTTTAAAACAATACACAACAATTATTAAATGTTATAGAAAAAAAGAAAACATAAAATAGAATGAAAGGAATTTTGAAAGAAACAACTTAAAATACATATAAACTAATACATTAATGTGGTAGATTATATATTGAATATATTATTGGAATTACATATTATTATAATATTTTGTTATCCAATTTTGTAAATTGGTTAAAATTCTTTTTCTTCGATTTCAACACTTTAAACTTGCCATTTCTTTAGTAATAGAAATTTAAATATTGCTAACGGAAATTTTTAAACATATAATATGGTAGATGTATGTAAGATAGATGGAGGCTGTATTTAACAGCGAGTTTCATAAAGACCACTGCGTCCAATATAACGTACCCATTTCACTACATCATGATCGGAATAATTCAATTTAGGCTCAAATACCTTTAGATAACGCACTTTGAATCCAGATGGAGCAAATGGAACCTCAAAGTTCATGGAAATTGGTGGTCGTGTCCATTTCTTTTTGGTATCCGTTTCGAGCAACTCAATTTCGGCCGAAAGTTGTGTTTCTTTCATGCCAGCCATGCGTTTAATCTTCCATACAATAGCATTTTCTGAAGCTTTATATTTAGCTTTTCCTTTTAGACAAATCAATTGAACACCAGATGTATTAAGTGGCGTTGGTATTTTCACTTCAATTTTTTGTCCCAACAGTGAAGGTTTAAAGTTAGATTTCAATACCACTTTAACTTCCATTTTAGTGCGTCCAACTTCTCGAACGAGCGGTATAACACGGAATGGTAACGATATATCTTTTGTTGTCCGATACCGCATCAATTCAAATTCACCGTCCGGCGGTATAAAACTAATTGAGTGCTCTGTTTCGAATTTGCTCAATTTAACACACTGATGAAATTGGCAATCATCAATTACGACAACTGGCTTGCCAGAACGAGAAGTATCGGCTTCAGAGTTTCCAGATAGACCACGACCCCTAGATTCCATTACAATTTTGTCATTAATACCAAATTTACATTCGGGCATACCTGTTTCATAAATATTTTATGGTTAATAAATTGGAATTTTATTTCCACTGAAATAAACCAACCTGACAGATAGGATTTCATTACCACTCGACCAGCTACATGAGCAGACAATACTTGTCCTTGGGGGCTCATTAATAAGTTAACATACTCTAACACATCTAAGAATAATTCATTACGACGATATTTAATGCCTTCGCGACGCCAGCCAATTTGACCCGTTACCTATAAATTATTAAAATATATTATACAAATGTTTTTAAACTTAGTGCTAATATGTAAAGAAAAAAACAATTTAGATATTTTTACAATAATTTATTACGCGAATTTTTGTAAAACCCATCGAAAATTCTTTTTGAAAATTTCTACTAGATAAAAAATAAATTTGATTTTATATTCATATAAATTTTTGAAACGAATTTAAAAAATTAGAAACTTACAGCCGTATTCAAAATGGAAAATGTATACTTGCTAACGAGTGCTTAACTTTTATTCCATAAGAAAAATTTAGCCACTCGTTAGCAAGCATAAATAAATCATTTTGAATACTACTGTTAATTTTAAACAACACAGATAACGAAAATACTAATTCATCACATTTTTCTCAAAATCGATATCCGTAGATTTAGACATTTCGAAAATATAATTCGAAATTATCAAGAAAAATCTTTCTCACACCAAAAGGATTATAAAAGATGAACTTATTAGAGTTGTGTCCGGAGAATGTTTTATAGTCATCTGTTTAAAAATTAAAATTTTTAATTATGACCCGATTATTGTAAATGAGCGATATAATAGTGATGTAATATATAAATATCACTTTTCTAAATTAAAATAATAATATTTATAATTGATTCATGATTTTATGACAATCTGCACTTGAGATTCATTTCTTTTTCTCTAATCTTTATATATTCTTTCCTTTCTTTACTTCTCTTCATATACATATAAGTTTTATACATATAATTTTTATTAATTTATTTACTGTATTTGTTATTGTGGTTTTTGTTAAGTGTTAAATTTGTTAACTCTTAATGGCCCATTGGGCTCTGTAAAGCTATTGAAGAATACTAAATAAATAAATAAATAAATAAATAAATAAATAAATAAATAAATAAATAAATAAATAAATAAATAAATAAATAAATAAATAAATAAATAAATAAACAATGAAAAAATATTTGTTAAAATTTGGCGTTACATAAATACAATGTAATCGTAGAGTTTTTCATCCCTGTATGTTTGAGCTACTTGCATACGACATACATATGTACATATGTATGAATGTGTACGAAATTTCATTTTTACGTTATCAAGAATAAAAGCTTAGTATTGTACTTCATTTATCATGTTCTTTCGTTATTACTGTTAATTTGTAGCCCCTATTTATCAAAATTTTTTATTGTTTAAACTTACTTGAGAAGTAATCTGCATCTGCTCCTCCTTCGTTGCAGACTTGATGCCCTGCTGAGTAATAAATGTCTTTAAGGTACCAGAATCGGTGTTTTGAGGATAGCCGAAATCAAGAATCTCATCGAGGAGTTCGTAAATAAGGACAAAGTTGTTTTTTATATTTTCTTCGGAAATTTTACCAAAGTACGATTGCATGACCTCAATGATCTTGAGCAAAAACTCAAAAACCATGGCAGCATTGACATTTTGTTTGGTTACAGCAGCCAACCAAATGTTGGCACGCTAAAAAGGACAATGTTGAGGATTGAAAAATAGTTGGTATTCAAGTAAATTAAAATTAAATATTACCTTAATATGGAAAAAGCTTGTCCTAGCGATATTGGTTACGGGAGATCGTACTTGCTGGCGAGCGTGGATGACGTTGACTCGGAAGGCATCAACTGCATTACGACCGATATCATCTCGATATACCCGACTAATTAGGACTTCACCTTTGTGGTTGTATACAAACAAACCACCAATCATTTTTCTTCTTATTTATACCTTCAAAGTAATGAATGATTTGTTTTAAATTATCGAAATTGTATTTTTCCTATAGAAATTCACATTTAACAAAAATTTCTCTACAATTATATATTTTCTTTCGTTCGCTGACTTTATCGATTAACTCCCCTTTTTACGTATGATGACAGCCAGTGTACCCTGATGACAGCGCACACAGTTGCTTAATGTCGTATGCTATGGCAATATAGTTAAACAGTTTGAGCGATTTTAAAACGAATTAAGAAAAAATTATTTTAGCTATTAACATTGGGTCTACACATTTTATATTTTATTTTTTATATCATAATATGTAACTTTGAGTCTACATTAGACAAATTCTTATCAAGACAAACGTCAAAATCAGTGCGAATCTATACAAGGTAGCCTCAGTTAAACAGTTGATTATTATTTTTGGTTGTTACAGCTGTCAAACTGCATATATAAAAAAATTACTGAATTCGCCATATTGTTGTTTTTGCACAACTGTTGCCACCTTCCATAAATTCGAGTTCGAGTTTGACGTTTGTCTTGATAAAAATTTGTCTAATGTAGACTCAAAGTAACAGAGAGTGTCAAATTCGCTCTCTGAGAGAATTAACTTACGTGTAGACCAGTGATGCGCACACACTACTATACAAGGTAGATTAAGAAGGTAACGACAACTTTACAACAACTACAACGCCAAAAAAAACCCCATGTATTTTGTTTTTGCATTGTCATCTCTTATGTCAACTTTAATCTTGTCATTTCACATGTTTCTTTACAAAAAACAAAAACAATTCATGTAGTAAAAAGAGAGGAGAAAGACAAAAGTAAGCAAAAAAAATGTAAACATAAACAAAAATTTTACACTTCAAATTACAAAACACAGGCAGCCATATTGATTTCAAAGCAGCAAAAAACTTGATTTGCATTGACATTAATGGGAGAACAGCAGTCGAACGAAGTAGTTTGTAGTGTACATGATGAAATTATACCAGGTGACAGTACCGCTACAACAAATACAACAAGGCAAAAACAACCATGCATTTTGTTTTTGGTTTTTCCAGCATAACGTCAAAAACATTCGACAAAATAACAAAACAAAGTAAACAAAAAACAAGAATAAGAAAACAAAAAACAAGAAAAAGTAAACAAGCAAAATAACAGCGCCAAAAAAATATGAATTGAAAAATTATAGAATATTTCCATTTAAACGCAAATTTATTTATTTCAAATCAAATATTATTCTTTTTTAAGACAATTATTATTTTTCCTACACAAATTTACACCATTATTAAAACTTTTTTGTACCACACAATCACAATGCACATATTATTCACAAAAGAAAATAACAAAAAACCAATATTAATTGAAAAAGTATTTAATATTTTTATTTAAAACTCAAATTTATTTATTTCAGAACAAATATTATTATTCTTTTTTAAAACAAATATTATTTTTTCTACATAAATATTAAAATTTTATTTTGTACCACACAATGACAATGCACAAATTATTCACAAAAGGAAATAAAAAAAAACCACGTGTATTATGTAAACAACTTTTGACAGTAATCTGGAAAAAATAAATGTCGGCAAAAAATCATCAGCTGATTTAGTACTGTCACCTGGTATAATTACATCATGGTAGTGTACGTGTGAAGCAGTGTTGCGTATGCAGCATTTGTAGTCTAAACTCGCGAGTCAGTGTAGACTAACAGCCGTATTAAAAAAAAAAATGTAGAATTACTAACTTTTTCCTACGGAAATTTACATACAAAAAAGTAGCTCGTTATCAAACATAAATTAGTTCTTTATGAAACAGTTGTGATAAGATTTTTCTACACAACTATCTTATAAGATTTACTGTCAAAAAATACACATATACAAAAGTTTGTTTGTGTATGTGAATGTGTATTTTTAAAAGTAAAACAATATTTTTTGTAAAATTGTTTTATTTTAATGGTTATTCTATATTCAGAAACATATTTTCATTAAAATTGTGCTAAACAATTTCGAATTTCTTAAATAAAAAGTACATGTTTACTCTGTGACTGAATGAAAATAATGAAATATTATGAGACTTATTAGAATACATTTAAGGCTCAACTACATAGAATACTTACGCTTCAACTACGACTGACAGCTACGCAACACATAAATGATATTAACCCAGTCGTTGCATTATTTTGTTATTAAAATTTTATATAATAAAATATAAAGATGTAAAAATTCTATTATGTTCTCAGTTGAAATAATGAATTGCAAATTAAAATTTCCGACTTATCGAAAAAATATTAAAATAAGAATAAATACCCCTGTCAAATAATTATATGTGCAATATTTGTTTTCTGGTTTTTATATATTCCAAGAGTGATAAACATTTCCTTGGTTTATAAGTTTCTTCATTCTTATCTAATGTCTCTATTTGCAAAATTTTAGGTTCCTCTTTGCATTGTATTCAAAGTACCGTTAAAATAAACAAATCATTCTCTAAATTTTAATAGAAAATAATTATATGTGCAAATTAACATTTTTACTCAACAGACCGACATGAAGTCCACAGTTTAAACCGTTTAACCAATTAAAGTTAAAATTAAAGTTATTTGGGAAATATTTAAAACGATTGGACCTAAAAAACCAAAATTTTTTTATTTTATAGTTAAATTTATAGCCAAAATATGTCACCAGGTCGTGAACTGTCAGTTGAAGTACTGAAATCATTAAAATAAGACGATTTTTTATGTAAAATTCCGAAAAATGGTGTATTTGAAAATGTTTATCATAATACTGTTGAAAACTTTAAAAAAATCTGAGAAATTGCTATAATTCTAGGAGCGGTAACCCATAATCAATTGCTGATTAGCGGGACTTAAGGACACTTTTCGAAGAAAAACAACGCGAAATGAACGGTTTTTAATAACTGGACGTGAGCATAAAATAATAAAAGAGGTTTTAGATTAAAATTATGACTTTTGGGTGGCAAAACATAACTAATAGAGCGGTACAAAAATCCACACGCAGGTTTTCATGACAAATATTATTTTTTGGTTAAAAACTTTAATTACACCATGAGTTCACGTGCATAAGAGATGAAAAATATTATATTTAAATTATCCAAGTGGTTATCAAAAATATCATATGGGTATTCGACGTCTACAAAAGACATGCTTGAAGCGTGATCATAGTGTCGAATCGCACACAATGTAAGTCTATTTTAGTTCTAGATAGAAGTTGAAAATATTTATTGAACGTAGCAAAATTAATTCACAGCACAACATAAATTTACTGGACAAAAAATCCAATATCTTCGTTGATGAATTTCCGACTAAAATTAGATTTTTCAGTAAATTAATATGACGTTGTTACTATATCGGGCCTCAAAATCAGTTTTAAGTCACAAAATATTATATTTCTGCAGCGACGAGTAATAATCCTCAGACCTTCATGACAAGGATTTCCAAAGAATACTGTATGCTGAGATTTATTTAGATTCAGAGCTATATGACAATATCAAATGTTTCAAATTGATTTTGTATAAGTATACTACAGTTTTGACCTATATATTTAAAGGAAGAAGGACGAATCGGTACAACGAAGAATTCATCTGGTAACGTTATATTAGGACAACATAATTCTTTAACAACTATCATTAATATTGAAAATAAACTTTATTGAAATGAAGGGTTTTTATAAAATTCTTGTCGTGCACATATAATTATTTTCTATGAACAATTTTAAAATCAATTAAATTTTGCCACAAAATACACATAAGAAATAAATTTTTCACTTGACTTATAAAGCTCTAATAAACATAAAAAGTATAAAAAAAGATTTGAATTTGAAAATCCTGCTTTTGAAGAAAATAAATTACACTATAGGTATGCACATATAATTATTTGACTGGGGTATATTTACGTACTTCGGCACTTCAAAGTTGAACATTTTTCATCTTTGAAGTACGCAGAAGTTTGGCGTACTAATTTGGTTCCGCTCAATATAAATGCATGTATTTAACTTAGCTGTCAGTCGCAGTTGAAGCGAAAGTATTCTATGTAGTTGAGCCTTTACCCCTTGTTTAAGATTTAACATAATATAAACAAAATGTTTATTCTCTTCTGACGGCGTTATCTTACGTACCGTCTATACTAGTCTTTTTCTTGTTCGCACAAGAACAAAACGTCGGCAGAGCAAAACACTCAATTTTTTTCCTTTTGTTTTCAGTGGGCAGAACATTTGTCAAACAATTCATAATTTTTTGCTTGCCGTCAGTGTCGCTTCGATACTTTTATATGCAGCGCCTCTTCTTCCGCATACAAAATGACGTTTGATGGCAGACATGGTTGCTCGAACAATTGTGCGAACAAGAACAAAACATGAACAACTTGGGTCCACACTATCCAAATGCATGTGCGCACAACATTTTGTTCAATGTGCGAGCATGAAAAAGGCTCGTGTGGACGGCAAATTAAATACACTGTTGCCAGATAATTTAAGTATAAAATCGTCAAATTGGACAAAAAAATTGTCAAATCGGCATAATATTTTTGAAGTTGTCAAAAAATCTATATAAATAAAACGCATAGTATTTTTCGTATATTTTTACATATTATTAATAAAATAGCTAATTGAAAGCAAATATTTTAAGTACGGATTTAAAAAAATATGTAAAAAAAAAATCAATACAAAAATAAATATATATTTATTATACATATGTATATGCACATATTTATGGTACATTCATTATGAAGAAATGTATTTTGAATTTATTTTTATAGCCCAAAATTGTAACGCAGAGAAAAATCGTACGTTCTATTCAGAATCACTCTTTCTGTGTCGCTTTTAACCATGTCCGTCCATAATTTCATAGCTCCCCTATAAGACCCAATTTCGAGAATCACCCAAAAGTACATAAATAGATGTGAATGTTAGTATCAATGTAATATTCTTAATACAAGTTATCGGTACACATAGACAATGGTGTAGGATATTATATCGTCGGGTTTGACCAAACAAAACGATGTTGCAATAATTCCCAGCAAAAAAGAAACTGAAAAAGAGCTGAGAAACTAACTTTTCTTAAAACTATGTTTATAAATATTTTTTAACCTTATTAAGAGATAATAAAAATGCTTTATAATATTTAAAAGTCTAATTTTCTTAAAAATTATTAACCTTTTTTCTCGCTAAATTTTAATTTATTTTCACTCTTTTGGAAGTAATTATTAGGAACTGAAAATATGCACTTGCTTCCACTTTTGAAGTAATGAAGGTGTTCTTTTTTGGACCGTTTTTTTGCTGGGTTCTATTTAAAATAGTTATGTAAATATCAATTTTACAAAATCGTCCTTTTGAGGACAAAAATCGGCAAATCGCACTTTGAAATTTTTACAATAAAAAATCGACAAAATTCAGATAAATCGGCAAATCTGGCAACAGTGGTTAAATATCAGAATATCTTTCGCTTGAGTTCAAAATTAGCAGAATGAGCAGAGTCAAAGCTAATTGAGCTATAAAATATCAGAAAATTGTAAGATCTACGTTTGACTATACCGTGATAAATTGATAGATGTGTTAAATGAAGTCATGCTTTAACTGAATCCAGAGAAAATAGATAACATCTTCTATTAATGAAGGGATTTTAAAAGTAAAGTTCGGAAAATTCCACTAAAAGTTTTGAACTAAAATATGGGTTCTTAATATATTAAACCCTTCAATATTAAATGGTGGAAAGTAAAACGTTTTTAGGAAGAAACACTTTATAATTGTACTGAATAAATCACTGGAGTACTGCTGTACTTTTGAAGAGCGAATTGTACAGAAAAAAGTACAATTGTACTGAATTTATCATCCCTGACGTGGAGACAGTATGTTATTTGCGGTCCACACGAGCCGTTTTCATGTATAGTGTGGACCTAAGTTGTTCATGTTTTGTTCTTGTTCGCACACCGTTGTTCGCATGATTGTTCGAGCAACCATGTCTGCCATCAAACGTCATTTTTTTATGCGGAAGAAGAGGCGCTGCATGTAAAAGTATCGAAGCGACTCTGACGACAAACAAAAAATTATGATTTGTTCGACAAATGTTCTGCCCACTGAAAACAAAATCAAAAAAAATTGTGTGTGTTGCTCTGCCGACATTTTGTTCTTGTGCGAACAAGAAAAAAGCTAGTATAGACGGTACGTTACGAATTGCAAATAATTTTTTATCTCTATCAATTACTTCGAGTCTACATTAGACAAATTTTTGTGAAGACACACGTCAAAATTTTATCATGATAAAGATTTGTCTAATGTAGACTGAATTTGTCAGTATTATTGCAGCGTGAAAAGAAAATTGTCAGCGCTCGAGCTCTGACTACTTTGTCTTGATAATACTTTGTAAAAGACGCCATTTTGATTGATGTTGGTACTTTGGTTTACCATGGTTTATTATGACATACGTTTTACTCATAGTATAATTCATAGCATAGTAAAATAATAAAGTACTCGCACATCTACAAAAACAAAAATTGCTTGTATTTTGTTAGTGTAAAACTACTGCCCACAATGTCAGAATGCTTTGAACGGAAAAATGAGAGAACGAAAGAGAGCAAGAAAAAACTCAAAAAATATTTTACATGTGAATACAAAAACAATTTGACAGTACCGCGAGGTTTGCCAATGAAAAAATTGTAAAACAGCACACCGTTGTTCGCATGAATCATAGTATAATAATAAAGTATACTCGTAAGACCAGCTGTTTTACAATTTTTTCATTGGCAAACCTCGCGGTACTGTCAAATTGTTTTTGTATTCATATGTAAATTTTTTTCGATTTTTTTTACTCTTGCTCTCCTTTATTCTCGCATTTTTTCGTTGAAAGCATTTTGACATTGTGGGCAGTAGTTTTACACCATAGTATAATTATAAAGTATACTCGTAAGAACAGCTGTTTTACAATTTTTTCATTGGCAAACCTCGCGGTACTGTCAAATTGTTTTTGTATTCATATGTAAAATTTTTTTCGAGTTTTTTTATTCTTCCTCTCCTTTATACTATGGTATAATTATAAAGTATACTCCAAGGTAGATGAAGAAGGTAACGACAACTACAACATCAAAAAAACTCCATGTATTTTGTTTTTGCATTGACATTTTTTATGTCAACTTTAATTTTGTCATTTCTCATGTTTCTTTACAAAAAACAAAAATACATTTCTCTGCAATAATTCTGACAAATTCAGTCTACAGTAGCCAAATTTTTATCATGATAAAAATTTGACGTTTGTCTTGATAAATACACATATACGAAAGTTTGTGTGTGTGAATGTGTATTTTTAAAGTACTTAAAAACAATGTTTTTTGTAAAATTATTTTATTTTAATGGTTATTCTACATTCAGAAACATATTTTCATTAAAATTATGCTAAAAAAATTCGAATTTCTTAAATAAAAAGTACATGACTGAATGAAAATAATGAAATATTATGAGATTTATTACAATACATTTACCCCTTGTTTAAGATATAACATAATATAAACAAAATGTTTATTTTTGTTTTTATTTTTGTATTTTTGTTTTACACTGGGTCTCCACGTAATATTTTTATATCATAATATGTAACAGAGAGTGTCAAATCCGCTCTCTGAGAGAATTATCTCACGTGTAGACTAAAATATTAGTATTATAAGAAATATTACGATACTGTTGTGATAAGATTTTTCTACACAACTATCTTATAAGATTTACTCTCAAAAAAAATACACATATACGAAAGTTTGTTTGTGTGTGTGAATGATTATTTTTAAAAGTACTTAAAAACAATGTTTTTTTGTAAAATAGTTTTATTTTAATGGTTATTCTACATTCAGAAATATATTTTCATTAAAATTGTGCTAAAAAATTTCGAATTTCTTAAATAAAAATTACATGTTTACTCTGTGACTGAATGAAAATAATGAAATATTATGAGATTTATTAGAATGCATTTACGCCTTGTTTAAGATTTAACATAATATTAACAAAATGTTTACTCTCTTCTGCCGGCGTTATCTTACATATTATATCCAACAAACTTTTTCTTCTTCTCCCTTTTCAGAGAGTAACAAATTTTTTTAACAAACTCTCTTGTACAGACTAGAAATGAGAATTCTCAACTTTGCAGACAAAAATTTACGTGCTACCAAGTCAAATTATATGAATTTAGTACTACGTTTTGTGCAAGATATGGCAACACCACTGCAATAAAATATGTAAAAGTTTGTTGAATGAATTCCAACAAACTTTTTACATAAAATGCTTAAAAAAATTGTTAAATAAAAAAAAAAAAATAAAAAAATTTACGAAATGAATAAAACATATTTCCTTTATTTCAATAATTTTGCATTATATTATTTAAATTAGTGATCTGGAAAAACCAAGTATGAGGAAATGTAGCCAAGACCTTCCCCTATCAGATGGTATATTTCGATTTTTGGCACATGTCCCTGTTTTTACGCTGTAGGTAAAATAGTGGTATAGTAACGTTTTTTGAAATAGTTTTTTGAAAATTTTGTATGAACACGTAGGTGATCTGGAAAAAACCAAGTATAAGGAAATGTAGCCAAGACCTTCCCCTATCAGATGGTATATTTAGATTTTTGGCACATGTCCCTCTTTTAACGCTGTAGGTAAAATAGTGTTATAGTAACGTTTTTTGAATCAGTTATTTGAAAATTTTGTAGAACACATAGGTGATCTAGGAAAAACCAAGTATGAGGAAATGTAGCCAAGACTTTCCCCTATTAGAAGGTATATCTCGATTTTTGACACATGTCCCTGTTTTTATGCTGTACGTAAAATAATGTAATAAAAAAAGTTTTTTTTCGAGTAATTTGAATGATACAAATAACACTAATTTAAATAATATACTGCAAAATAATTGAAATAAAATAATTATATTTTATTCATTCCATAAAATGTTCCACAAAAATTATTTAACAAATTTTTTAAAAATTTTATGTAAAAAGTTTGTTGGAATTCATTCAACAAACTTTTACAAATTTCTTATATTTTGCAGTGTTGTTGCCATATTTTGCACAAAATGTAGTATTAAATTCATATAATTTGACTTGGTAGCACTTAAATTTTTGTCTGCAAAGTTGAGAATTCTCATTTCTAGTCTGCACAAGAGAGTTTGTTGTAAAAGTTTGTTGAAAAAGGTAGAAGAAGAAAAAGTTTGTTGAGCAGGGTACACTGAACAGGTATAATCGTTGGCCCAGCTGATTTTGTTTTTGTGTATGAGATCTGTCAAAGTTTGTTTACGTTTTATTGTTTACATATAGTAACAAAAAAATAAGATTATATATTTTGCAATGTTTTTTAATCAGTTGTTTTTGACACATAAACTACACGAAAGAGAGGCAAAAAGTTGGTTTGTTGCCGCGACGATTATACCTGTTTAGTGTACCCTGCATAAGAGATGTCAATGCAAAAACAAAATACATGGGTTTTTTTGGTGTTGTGGTTGTTGTCGTTACCTTCTTAATCTACCTTAGTGTGAATCAAATTTGTCTTGTTCACACAAATGCTCGACCAACGATGTCTGCCGTCAAAAGTAATTTTTTATAAAAGTATCGAAGCGACACTGACGGCAAACAACAAATTTGTTCGAACAAAATTTGTGCGAACAAGAAAAAGACTCGTGTGACGTAGAATCTGGAAAAATCTGGCATCTCAGCCTTGGTAATTCGCATGCAGCCAACTTCATTGTATAAATGACTTTGCTGTCTTGATTATATTGTTGAAAAAAATATATTGTTTGTATAAAAAAAATAACAAATTCGTCTATTTGATTCTGAATAATACGATTCAAAAAATACGATGCCTGCCGAAAACTTGGAAGAACAAGGATTGGAGAAGAATCCCAATTTGGAATTGGCCCAATACAAGTTCCTGCTCACACTTTCGGAACATAAACATGAAGCAGGTTTAAAAAATAAGCTTTTGGATGCCGTGAAAATGGATAATATGGCTCCTTTTTATGAGTATCTGTGCAGCGAATTGCAGTGGACAGTCGATAAAGACTTGCTTAATAAGATGAAGGAACAAAATCAGAAGGATATAGAAAAATTGGATGAGGCTATTGAAGATGCTGAAAAAAATTTAGGAGAGATGGAAGTAAGAGAAGCAAATTTAAAAAAATCTGAATATTTATGTCGCATTGGTGATAAAGCTGCAGCAGAATTGGCATTTCGTAAAACATATGAAAAAACAGTTTCATTGGGTCATCGCTTAGATATAGTCTTTCATTTAATACGTTTAGGACTTTTTTATTTAGATCACGATTTAATCACACGCAATATTGAAAAAGCAAAATATTTAATAGAAGAAGGCGGTGATTGGGATAGACGTAATCGATTAAAGGTCTATCAGGGTGTTTATTCAGTTGCTGTACGTGATTTTAAAGCTGCAGCTACATTCTTCTTGGACACGGTTAGTACATTTACTTCCTATGAACTAATGGATTATCCCACATTTGTGCGTTACACTGTATATGTTGCCTTAATTGCTTTGCCACGTAATGAATTACGTGATAAAGTTATAAAAGGTGCAGAAATCCAAGAAGTATTGCATGGTCTACCCGACGTAAAACGTTATTTGTTTTCTTTGTACAACTGTCAATATGCCGACTTCTTTAAACATTTGGCCGAAGTAGAAATCATTTTACGAAACGATTACTTAGCACATCCTCACTATCGTTTCTATGTCCGAGAGATGCGTATTTTAGCCTATACTCAACTACTGGAGTCTTATCGCTCTTTAACTTTACAATATATGGCGGAAGCGTTTGGAGTTAATGTAGACTACATTGATCAGGAACTATCACGTTTTATAGCCGCAGGACGGTTACACGCAAAAGTTGATCGTGTTGGCGGCATAGTTGAAACTAATCGCCCCGATAATAAAAACTGGCAATATCAGGCCACAATTAAGCAGGGAGATTTGCTACTTAATCGTATTCAAAAATTAAGTCGTGTTATAAATATTTAATCATTTAATATTTTATTTTTTTAATTTTCGCTCTATTCGATTATAAATAAAACATCATTTAGTCCCAAACAATCAAATTTTTGTTTTTATTTCATAGTTTTATTTAACAATTTAGCTATTTATTATTAGCAATTTAGGTAAGCTTAAAAATAACATACATATATGTAAATATATGTGAAATTTTGACAAAACAATTTAACTCGAACTTGAAGAAATTTCAGAAGAACTGTTAAAAAAAAATCAAAAATTTCTATGGAAATGTAAATTTTTGGCCAACTATATCTCCAAACTAATTTATATATATATATATATATATATATATATATATATATATATATATATATATATATATATATATATATATATATATATATATATATATATATATATATATATATATATATATATATATATATATATATATATATATATATATATATATATATATATATATGTATATATATATATATATATATATATATATATATATATATATATATATATATATATATATATAAAATTTATAATTAAATGTAGTTTTTTCTAATATATTTTCAATTCGGTTAAGATGTAAGTACACTAAATGCTTATACATATTTATGTTTTAATTAACATTTAACAAATCCATCCATAAAACAAAAAGTCAAAAGCAACTTCAACTTATGAATGTTATAAATAATGATTTTATAATTATGTGGTATTGTTTATCTTTGGGAATGTCTTTGGTAAATTAATTGTAATTTGTATAATTAAAGAGTATTTGAATAAAAAAAAATATAATAAAAAAATATAATAAGGAGTGTTAATAATAAAATCTAAAAAAAAAAATAGATATATCGAGACCTAAAAGCGAAAAAATCTTAAGATAAAAGTAAAAAAAAAATATTACATTAATTCATTGTGAAGTGTATGAGCCAGAACATTTAAGATAAATTACTAATGATATATAGCCCAGCAAAAAAAAAGACATGCAAAAGTAGTGCACGTTATAATGCACTGGTTCATTTTAAGTGAAACATGTATTAATTATTTATTTAAATTTATAAAAATTCATAATCGGAAATAATTTACAAGTACATTCGAGTTAATGTCAAGTCCTGCAATTCCAAAACAAGATTTGAATGCATGCATTGAACGTTGTTTTTATGAGTTCACAAATGATAAATTTATTATGTTTAGAAAAAAAATTAAGAATGCGTTTGAAGCATACATCCCTTTGAACTCGTTTAAAAAAAGTTAGCTGGGAGTAGATAATAAACAGTATATCGTTGAAATTTTAACAGATTCTGTAAATGATTTCGAATTAGTGCATTTATAAAAAAGAAAAATGAAAAATTGTATTACTTAAGCTTTTTCACGGTTAGGGCTCGATATTTTTCGGCACATCAATTTCTTAAATAATAAATTATTACGTAAAATTAAAGAAATTAAAATATTTGGTAAGTGTTGTAATAAATTCTTGCTTCTAGTTAAATCTCATAGAACATGACATAATGCAACATAACTTTTTGTAATAAACTTTGTCTTTATTTTGCCCTGGTTATGAATTATGAACAATTAAAAAAAAAAAATATAATTATAAAGCAAACGGAATATAATGTTTTAATAAAACTTCGCAAGTACGTACATTTGCTTAATATAGAAAAGACGTATTCAATTTCCTGGTTTTCTTTTAAAAAATTAAGTTAGCAATGATTGTAATTATCAAATTTATAATCTTTTTAGATCAAAATTATATCATTTAAAATTCGAGATACGTCTTCTCTCTATACGTCTCATATCGATATATGACTTTGATTTAAAAAAAAATTAAAGTACCTTATACAATTTTTAATGTCTTGAACAATTTTTTACTTCTTACGATATTTATCAATAGGTGCTACTTGCAGAGCTTCGAAAGAATTAATTAAATATTTTATATCTCAATTCTGAATTAAGAAATGCATTTCTTCTTCCAAGCACATTCAAAGACTTTAGAAAAATATGTAAATTCAAGAATGACTGAAAATATTATTCTTTCTAATAATTTTAACATATTTTATTTTTGATTTTTTAATCCTTTACAAAATAAATTAAGAATTTTCAAAAACTAATTTGTAATAGATTTGAATTAAAGAAAATTTAAATTATTAATTAATATATTTTGTAATGGAATGGAGTTGAAGAAAAAAATTGTTGAATGGAATTGTTGAACTGATTGTTAATTATATAAGGAACTAATAAAGTACATTTACAAAATTCGATTCTATGAATTAAATTATTGTGTTCCTAAAAAAATAAAAGTACGTATAGTTCTTCGTGAGAAAAAAACTTAAATTGGATTGTCATTATACCACTTTAGGATTAAGATTATTTAAAAAAAGGAGGTGAAAGATCTTTAAACTGCATTTTGCATTATAAAAGGCATTTAAAATTATTACAATACAATATTTAAATATTTTAAATCAATAAAAATTCAAAATATTTAATGGGAATTTCTTTATGGCTGCATTTAAAGAACATGGTGATTTCATTTTTGATGTCTCATGAAATTAAAAATATACCATACATATCGATCATTTGCTGCAACAACTTCATAACTCAAAAAATCAATTTTTTTCAGGATATATTTAAAACAAAAATGAATAAAAAATGGTATTATGTTCAAATTTAATCACTTATCTAGATATTTTTATTATCTTACCTACACAAATGATTATGTTATGACGTTGTTGCAGCAAATGAGTGATATGTATTTTGTGTTTTTAAATCTATCATTTGGTATCAAAATGTGATAGAATACAAATAATTGAAATGGAATTGTTTTTGTCTTATTGGAAAATTCGATTTTTTTTATTGGATATGATGAAAGGCAGATCTTATGTACATACATATTACATAAATGAAAAGTATGTATGTTTGACTATTAATCATAAGTACCATATCATCATACTCAAAATTACGTACACACAAATATGTTTGCTAATATCATCTTTAAACAGAAGTACTTTTAATTCCATTAAATAAACGTCTTTAGAATTGATTAAAGAGCAAAGTTAAGTAATAAATCAAGACGTGTTTCATTATCGTTAAATACACATCCTATTTTATGTCTTCATTTTTGCATAGCCACTCATTTTTGTCTTCATTATGTATGGACGTGTGGGGTGTGTTTGAATTGTCACCATTATTTTCATTCGAAATGTTTATGTTGTCCTGTTCGCTCTGATCTCGATTATATGATGATCTAATTCCACAATCTAGAGGTTCATCATGGGAGTCATCTTCTTCTGCCTTGTTGATGGGATTGGGAAATCTATGTTCGAAGTGATGGGTTTGATTGTGTTTCATATGACTGTCATTATCCATGGTGGTTGCTGATCTCTTACCCAAATCTAATAAATTACCTGTGTTGGAGTTTGTCCCCTCAATATGTGACTGTAAGTTTAATGGTGTTGAAGCCGCAGCAGCCACTATTGATTGCAAATTACTCAAATTATTGGCAATGCTATTATGACGCCGAAAGTTTTCCACCGCTAAACGATTTGTACTTAAATTGATGAGAGCATTCATCATTACCTTATTACGTTGGTAATCTTTACGTAAATGTTGTCGGATTTCTGTATGGCAGTGTTCGTTATTAGTAACAATTATCTCTCCAGTGTCCGTAGTAGTTACTCGTGCTTTGCAATTAAACTTGCGGGACAAATTGCATTGCCAATATTTTTTATCCTTGCGAACATATTGTATGCCAAACGTATGACCATCATGTACAAGCAAAGGCTTACCACGCTGACTCAGCATAAATTCTAATTTACCCTGGAACCAATGTTCTCCAGGCCCAACTGCAGAAATTCGAAAAGCACAAGTTGAAAATTAATTGTTGTAATTACATTAATAGATGAGGATATTTTTTTTTTTGTATCATATATGATATGCATTGATGATGTTGATTGGATGTTAATTTTATAATAACCACTCTATTGAAACAATGAACATGCACATTTAATTTATCTATTAGCCCAAATTCGTATACTATAACATCACAAATGTTTTTTTATGTACTTACAACTAATTCTATAGAACCTATCCATTATACTCTTATATTAATTCAAATTTTTAATTTCAACATAAAAACGAAACATGTTGAATTAAATGGATGTGTTTTCTTTTTTTAATTTATGTATGTTAAGAGGTTGATAATATCACATGGATATCATAATCCTGGAGACATTTTCTTTAGTAAAAATATCGAATTACTAAATGTGCGATATGATAAAAATATATTAAATATTAATAAATAGTGTTAAATATTACCCAAATATTAATTAATTTAATTAGTATTTATTAAATACAATAATATTATGATACTTACCACCGTTTTATGAATCAAAAACTTTAATGTTTCTTAACATTCGTTGTACGTAAAATTGATTTCTTAAGGGGGTTTTACACCATAATATTATGTATTCATACCAAAAATATTTTCAAATGTATTATGGTGTAAATACCTTCAATACTTTGTATGTTGAAATCTTAAAATTTTTGAAACGTAATTGCATCTATTAATAAAATTTCGATACACTTATTGATTTGTAGTTTGTCTGTTTATTTATTTATTTTTTTTTTTTTTTTTTTGTATTCAATTCTGTGCAATTTTTCGTTTTCAAAAATATGAAAAATATTTTAATAAAACGAAAAATTCGTTTGTTGTTTTCCATACATTTTGACGAAACGAATTTTTCGTTCGTTTTATAAAAACAGGGGGTTAATAATACTTTCCTTAATACATTTTTTGATATGTATTATAGAAAATGAAACTCTGGTATAAATACACAGTATAATAGTGTAAAGCAGCCTTTAATTTGACTAAAATTAGTATTTATAATAAAACTGAAATGTCTAATTTTGTATATGTTATACACATAATTCCTTTTTAGAAGCAGAAACTCACTTAAAAATATTAATAATTTGAATGAATTTTTACATCAAATGTTACTTCATTTTTAAAACTTATTGATATAATTTAGTATGAAAAAATACTGTAAGTAATATGTAATTAAGCATTCAGTAGTTGTAATCATAAACTCATATATATGAATTAAATAAACAGTTGATTTCACTTATTTCAAAGGCATTTAATTTAATTTATTCAAACCATTATTTTTTCATAATTTATAAATTTATACTCAAATATATCATCGGTGTGCTGACGAAGAGTGTGTTTTTTTACTACTATTCAAGAGAACAAAAAAATGTTTTATTTTATCAATTGACATCCTCAGCACATATGTACATATATTTTGACATCTATAAAATATGATTTTACTAAATTTGTAAAAGATTTTTTTTTTTTTTTTAACTAATGAAATCGGACTAAAGTGTGTAACTAATCATATTACTAATTTATACACTTTACTACTCACATAAGTATATTGAGCAACTTATAATAACAAATTATGTTTATAATAAAGGTATTCACCTCAGAAATTGCATCCTTGCTAGTGCAGGGATGTTAAAGAACCCCTCTTTAACACAGAACTTCATGGAACTGGTATATTAAAACGCTATGTATATGTAAAAAAAATCAATAATAATGTAGTATGTTAATATTTAGAAATCGCATATTATATTACAGAAAAACGATTGTGGAAATATTGAATTTCCACATTCTTTCTATAATCTTTCTATAATGCTAAAATCATAACCTTTCAAAAAATCGTACATTCTCGCCAAACATATCAACAATTGCTAAAAATTTCATCACTTATTTTTTATTTATATTTCACTACTTTATTAATTCAATTAAAAAACCGAAAGCTGATAAATTGTTTTTTTTTTTTTTTTTTTTTTGAGCCTTTGGAAAAGATTTTTCCCTTTCCTAAGAAAATACAGTGTATCCGCTTTTTTGTGGCCTGTTCTCGCTTCTTCTCATTACATAAACAAAACAATGGAGTGGTAATAAAGAAATTGTTAGTATTTGTACCTAAAGAGACTCTAGTAAAAATAATTTAAAGGACATTAAAAGCTCTGCTTAATATGAAACGGAGTTTAAAAATAATTGGACTTATTCGAGCAAAAAAGTGACCGCAACACAATTGAACCTTTAATTGGAAGAATTCTAGAAAAGATCAGATAGAAAATAATTTTGTTCTTTTATGTTTAGAACTTGAACATACCAGTCATCAATAACAAAAATTAAAAAAAAATCGCCCATTGGTTTAGTTTCTGTAAGCAGATTTATATTCAATATAACTTACATTATATTTTGTTATATTGAATATAAAAATAAAAACGGCATAATTATAAAGTATAATCAAATGGAGACATGTATTCGTTTTATCCATAAAAAAGTTAAATTTATATAAAAAAAAAAAACAATAGTTTTTATTTAATGTTTAAATATAATCAGAAGCAAATTAATCCCAATAAGCACTAAAAATATTAAAATTCAAGTACTTGAAAATTTACTTGAATTTAACTGAAATTCCAACCCATTTTTTAAGTATTTCTCAAGTTAGAATGTACCTTAAATTATGTTCAAACTTTTTGTCTGTTGTCAAAGAAAAAATATAAAATAAAATTTGTGTAAAGGAAAAAATAAGAAAACTACGTAATAAAATTGTTAAATTTGTAGCATTAACAAAAATGGTAATTGTAAATTAATTACAAACAGCAAATCCGAGTTTAAATCCCATCAAGAATAATCCGAATTTGGATGCTCAAGGCGAATACAAATAACCAATGAATATAAATGTGTAAATGAAAAAATGTGTTTAATTTAGTTTAAAGATATTTAAGAAATCTAATCTTTTGTTTTGTATATCTAAATAATTTAAAACATATAAAATAAAAACAAAACGCTATGTTTATTTTGTTAAAAGAAGTAATAAACATTTTTCTTTAATTCTACTATGATTTGCAGTGTTATCAAAGGCTTGATTTATATTATTTTTCCAACCTTGAATTCAACTATTTATTTCACTGTTAATCAACACTTGAAAGTAACTGTATTAACATTTATTTGTGTTTGACTTGAATTCAAGTTTCCTTTTCACTGGAGTACACTATTGAATAAAAGTGTAGTAGAACTGTATTTCAACACTTGAAATTTGAATTTATAACTGGAATTCAAATTTGTTTACACTTGAATTCCAGGAAAAATGCTTATTGGGATATTTATACTTGTTTCGAAGTATGCAATTATTTGAATTTAAATTAAAAAGTAAAAACTCCAATTTACATGCTTATAACTACCAAAGCGATATTTTTCTCAATAATATTTCCTACATACATATTATGTATGTACTCAGTTGTCCAATCCAAAACTTTTAAAAATTTAAGATAAATTATTTAATATACAATGTACAAATTAAAATGTAGTTATTTATTTGATTTCTTACAAGGGATTTTACTTAAAATTACAAAAAAATATCTATAAATTTACGATATCCTGCCGTAACGAATAGCATCTTTTATTAAAAAGTTTACATAGATTCCATTTTAAAATTATGTCCACTGCCTGGAGATATTGTAATGGAATCTATGACTTGTACTTGATGGTGATCTGACGAAGACATTTTCTTTCCAATTTCATTGTTATGCGTAAGAGATTCAACATGGCCTTCTTTAATACTACTGTTGTGCATCACCGCAGGAGATAGTGCTGCTGCATTGTGTATTGGTATGTGTTCATCATTTAAATGATCTTTGTTAAGCGTATTCAACGGCTTCTCATTCGGATCAAAAGATGAATTTTCATTTCTAGAGTGTTCATTTGATGGCGAAGACTGCATTGTCGTATGCATTTCATAATTATGCAAAACGTTATGATGTTGACCTGGGAATGTAGGCTGTTGCACTACTTGTGTTGATTGGCCACTTGGATAATGCTGAACTAATAAATTCGGCATTGATTGTAAAAATAAATGTGGCGGTGGAGCAACGTTGGTATTACTTGCATTGCCGGAATGTAAGTGAGGATTAGAAAGATACGTTGAAGGGGGTGGTGGTGCTTGTGCTGGTGATGTTGCTGAATGATGATGCTCATGATAATTTTGTTGATTAATGCTTCCACTTTGACCACTATTTTGCGGAAATCGTAAACTACTTGAGGGTGCCGATAGACCGATACCTGAGCTATGAGGAGCAGATGTTGGAACTGTATTATTACTGATGTTGCCACCAGTATTGCCCGAATTTCCACCTCCATTGGATCCCGAACTGCTGCCACTTGTGGTATTTCCACGCATATGAGGTGGATGATTGTGAACCCCAGTGGCCGATATAATTTTACCTTGGTGCGTTATACAACGTGCTCGACACATACTGATGCGATACGACTTGCATAACCAATAAGTTTTCATGCCTTGCTGAGTTGCCACCGTATTATTTCGATTAAATACACAATTTCCATGCAATAAAGATGTAGAACTGAGCATCACTACGTTTGGACAATCTGATCAGTCACATCATTTATTAATAAATAGTAAAGATAAATCCACAAAGAATAAGCATTAGAAAATTTTAATTGTTTACTTCGTTTTAATTGTTATAAAATAATCTAATTGTTGTTATTTACAAAACGAAAAGTTTTTAATATATTTCTGCGGTGTTTCATAAATTGTACATTGAATTAAAACAGTGTCAGTAAATGAACTTAAGATCAAATAAAATAAAAAAAAAAAATAAAAAAAAAAAAAAATATAATACTTTGAAAGTGCTTTAAATTTTATACAAAAACTTGTGTGCTTTAAGTTACTAAGCAATTGCCTTTTTGAAAACAATATTTTAAAATGCAGTTACGTAAGTATGTTTATAGTTATGTATATGTTTCACATTTATTTATTATAAATTGTTAAATAAAAAAAATAATAATAATAATAAAATAAAAACTACTTTAAAAATCTGTATTTATGAAATTTAAATATTATTTATTATTTAATTATATTAAGATACCTTTACACTATCTAACTTTTCAACTGATTTTGGATTTTAAAAATCGTAAAATTTATCACATTTACTTTTATAATGGTAAATTAGATAGTGTTAAGGTAACTTAACTCTATTCAACTTTAGGCCCAATGTATTTTGATGTTATATGAAAATCATTATTATTGAATTTTTGTATTTTATTAAACGATAAGTATTGATGAAGTATGTGATTGTTAACCCCAATATTAGGCTATAGTTTACGGACCCATTATGTTTAGTAACAAAAAAATGGAAATGAGTTAAAAATGAACATGACAAAGTAGTATAGGATATTCTTTAAGCAGAAATGTGTTTTCCCCAACTTATGCTAATAAATATGTAAAAAAAAACATTAAGATAGTAATGTTGTGTTATTTTTTTTAGAGAATAAGAAATAATGCAGTGCAAACTAAAATAAGCTTTAAAAATTGTTAATGTGTGTGATGAATGCATTAACTTACTTGGAGGTATATCCATATGATTGGCAAAGCTCTTAGTATATTCGTTTGACATATGCAACTCATTTGGATATTCTTGGCCAGATTGTGAAGATGAACTGTTATTCTTATAAAAGGTATAATCTAATCCAAATGCTGCGCTATTGAATGAATTGCGCAAAGATGCTGAAGCAGCCGCAACAGCAGCAGCAGATGCCGAACCAGGGCTTTGGTGATGTTCAGCGTTTTCTCGTTTTATATTATTTAACTCATAACGGGATTCTACCATAGAAATGTGTGGCAAAAAAAAATCTTCTGTATTCATTTGTTCCATTCCGCCAGAAACGTTTCCACCTTCAGGTACATCAGTATTCTCACTACTGTGATCGGTGGAAGTTATAGAACGTCTATGTTTATTCCGAGAATATATCGATAAAGTATCAGAACTATAGTCCGAGTGGCGTTTAACACCAGTACCACTACTGCTTCCATGATTTGAAGATTGCTGCACTGATAGTTGTGAATCAACTGATTTATTAGCTGGATTAGTTGTAGCTGTATTTGAAGAGTTGTTCATAGGTGATGTTGATGGTGATAAGACAGGCGATTGTGACCGATGCGGCGTATTCGGATTACTATTGCTCTCTAAAGGCTTCTCGCAACCAATATTAGAGTTCTCTTCATGACTTGTTGTTTCGATCGCAGAAGAGTTTAATGTTTTCGATGTAAATGAAGCGTCATCGTTAATGGTATTGGTTGGATTATTAGCGGATGATTTCTCTGAACTTGTTGAAGCTGCTGAGGATGAAGAATTTGTAGCTAGACCTTTAATTTGCAATAGTTGTCCAATTTTCATAAATGCTTGTAATTCGGTGTGTTTAACATTTACAACACCTTGATACATAAATTCCAAAAGTTCGCACATTATGTTATAGGAGACATCTTTTAGTATAACTGAAAATATAAAATAATATATATGGGTTATTATCAAAAATTTTTAACCTGGCTGAAACTGACTTAAATCCTTAATAAGTTTTGTCGTAATGATATTTTAAACAAATTTGTTACAGATCTGCACTAACAAGACTGGAAACTAATAGAGTGCAAAATTTTAACACCATAAGTTTCTTTTTATACCCTTCACCACAGGTGTAAAGGGTATATATAAGTTTGTCATTCCGTTTGTAATTTCCACAATTTTCGTCGGAGAGCAAAAAAGTTTATATTTTCGGAATCCTTGTAAGAAGCGATGACGATTGGACCATGTCCGTCCGTCCGTGTGTCGGTTGAAATGGCGTTTATGAAGCCCACCGATAACTGACATATATAATATGTATGTCAAACGATCGGAAATGCATTCGAGAATTTTGCTATTGGAATTCAGCAAGATAGGTTCATACAATGCGGAGATATGTTCAAAAAACCGGTTTTTTGAACCGGTTTTCCAGTTTCTGAAGCCTCTGTATACACTACGGACTTCGTTTTTACAAAGAATTCTCGGAAATTTTTTTCTGAATTTTTGTTCTGAAAAAATGAAATAAATCGGTTCAGTAATAACTGAGATATCGGACAAAACGCATTTTTTATTTTTTAAAGCCCTGGTTTAAGCTATAGATTTTTATTTTTATACAAATCGGTCACAAATATTTTTATAAAATTTCGGTTTTTTGAATCAGCAGGATCAGTTTATAAATGGCGGAGATATGCTTTAAAAACCGGTTTTTGAAACCGGTTTTTCAGTTTCTGAAGCCTCTGCATATACCAGGGACTTCGAATTTTCAAAGGAGGCTCGGAAATTATTTTCTGAATTTTTGTTCTGAAAAAATGAAATAAATCGGTTCAGTAATAACTGAGATATCGGGGAAAACGAATTTTTTATTTTTGAAGCCCTTGTTCAAGCTACAGATTTTTATTTTTATATAGATCAGTCATAAATATTTTTATAAAATTTCGGTTTTTTTAATAAACCAAATTCGTTCATAATCAACAGAGTTATGGCCCAAAAACAAATCTGTTAAGAATATAAATACACCAACAAACATGTATATTAAGCATTGTAATGACTATTAGTGACGTTTTTTGTTTTTTGTATAGACAAGTAGTTTAGTTATCAACAGCAGTAATATGATGAATAACAGTGTTGTTGTTCTTTGTATATGCAGTCTGTACAAAAATAAATAGATATGGAATTGTAGTTGTTTATTTTTAAAAACTAAAACATATCTGTTAAGAATATACATAAATACATACACAAACATGTATATTAAGCATTGTAATGACTATTAGTGACGTTTTTTGTTTTTTGTATAGTTTAGTTAGCAACAGCAGTAATATAATGAATAACAGTGTTGTTGTTGTTCTTTGTGTATTCAGTCAGTTTGTACATACAAAAATAAATATATATGGAATTGTTGTTGTTTCTTTTTTAAAAGCAAAGTCTGTTATGATTGTTTTTTTTTCATATTCAAATTTTCGTAGTTTGAAAAAAATTTAGATTTAGAAAATATGCAAGCATACGTTAAGGCGAAAATTTTATTAATTGTCGGTAATATGGTAATATGATGTCGATAAGATAGTAAGGTGGTAATATGGTGAAGGGTATCAAAGATTCGGCACAGCCGAATCTTTTTTCAATTTCATTTTAATTATGATTGTTGTTTAAAATTCAAGAACATAGAAAACCGGCTAAAAATTACTTAAGTTTTTACCATTTTTCTACAATTTTTGTTCGCGCGTTTATACTTTTTGATCTCACTCTACCATAAGTAAATTAATCGAACTTTACAGATAAATTCTGCACCATATTTGTTGTTGTGCAGACTTTCAACAGTTAAATAAAGGGTGGTCGAGTTTTGATGACAAAATTTTTTAGTTTTTAAAATTTTTAAGTTTTTTGGGCCGAATCTGTACGCCCCTCAACCGAATACAAAATTTGGGATAGAGATTGATACTTGTTGTAATTGTGCGTATTTTGCGCTATATCCCGTTGGTGTGCCCGAAATAGTCAACGTAGTAGATAGTCTCAAAGTCAAAAAGTCAGTTTTTCGTGAGGCACATTCACAGTTTCATATGGAATGGCTTGGATTACTGAGTGAACTTAGTTTTTTGTTATTTTACATAACAAAATAAATTTCATACAAGAATTTTATAGATTTTTTGAAAATTATACAAAAATTGCTCTTTTTGTTTTGGTATTTTTATATAGAAAATTGCAATTTAAACAAATATTGGATATATAGATATAGGAGCGGCGATAAATTTAATTGATCGGTATCATAAATTTAAGTAAAATTTCGTTGATAATTGAAAAGGGGACACTTTTGTCAAAACACATTTCGCTAAGGCACTTCGTGTGGACAGCATGAAATTAACTGTAATTGGCATAATTAGTCGGAGGCGCTTCAAAAAATTTTGAAAGATAAACATTTTATGGAACAAAAAATATTTACTTGTTTTAAAAAAGGATAACAATATGAAATAGCATTTCTTTGTTTAACTCATTTTTAACCTCGCCTCTTTTTAGTTTTTTAAACTTAGCGGGCTTAATTTTGCCCCTAGAATTTTTCTAAAATGTTTGCCAGATTTCCTACAAAATTCTAAATAATAATGTTGCAAGAATCATATAATTATATGAATCCTTTAAAAAGTTATATTAATCTGAAGTTGGAACTTTAAAAAAAAAAAAATTGCCACCTTTTTTTCCAAAAAGGTGGCAATATTTATTCAGTGATAAAATTAGTTTTTTGTTCTGATCTTTATCATTTTTTTAATGTTTTCAAAAAAAATCTTAATGTGTAAAGCAAATCCGGAGGAGTTTGGGACAAAGGTCTGCCCACGAGCCCTATCCAAATTTTGTCAATTTTGGAAAAAGTTTTTTTCTTTTTTTGTTATGTTCCTAAATCGCAAAGCTGGGATCGGAGGCCTCTTATAACGACAGGGTGACCGTTTCAATGAAAAAGTCAATGATTGAAGGAAGCTTTACCCAAACTGGAATTTTGGGTATATCGGAATAAGAAAATGGGAATCTATTTATTCTCTTCTCTTAAGGACAAATTTTTTTATATTATACTAAAATTTTATATTTATTTTAGCTTAATTAATGTAGATTTTATTTTGAAAAAAACCGGTTGCACTTTTTTAAATTCAGAAAAAACAGGTTAACCGGTTTTTTGCAGAAGTTAATATTTCTATCAAAAGACTACATTTCTTAAAGAAAAATCAATAAATCTTAAAATGTTCAAGTTAAAATTTATTAAACATAATTATTTTTGGAAATAACTAGGGCAAGTTTTTCAAGCTTTTCGCTTTGAAAGTAAGCATTTGCATATTTTAAATGAATTTCACAAAAAATGCTTGTTTTTAAAATTTTGGCATAAATTTGCATATAATGGAAATAAAAATTAGTTTTCTTAACAAAAATGCAATTTTTTAATGATTTTTTTGAGTTCAATCAAATGATTTCTAGAATTTTTTTGTGACTATTTTGAGTATGTTGTAAAAATTTTAAAAAAATTCAGACATGTCAAATATAACTTTTATTTTTTTATATTAATTTATTTTTATAAAAATAGAAATCTATCAGAGATTGAAAGTTAAAAAATGCATTTTTGTGCATGTTTTTTACATATCAATATATAAAAATGCATAAATACGTCGGTTTTTCTATATATATTCATGCTATTTTTGCATATTTCTGTGCATATTATCCCATTTTTTCGTGCTTTTTCAAGCGCATATTTTAGTTTTTTTCATGCATATTTAAACTTGCCCTGGAAATAACTATTAAGCCATTAAGAACGAGAAAGAAAGATATAGTCGGTCAAGCCCGAGAATACCCTACATCATTGTGTGCATCAAAATTCGGGGAGGTGTTTTTTTCTAGACCTGTGGAGCAATACTATGGTCAATTATGGACCGATCTTCATGCAATTCGGCACACAGATTTAAACTTATATGGATTATTATATGTGCAAAAATTCTTGCTACATTTTAGGGATTTATGATCGTTAAACCCTTTCTCCGGGAGGAGACGGACGGATGGACATCGTAAAATCGGCAATTGATACAAATTAAGGTGGGTCTTAGACCAATAATTTTGGGTGTTACAAACATCATCACAAATGCATAATACCCTCCTCTCCTATGGTGGTGTAGGGTATAAAAATTGTATGAAAATAATCATCAAAAATTATATTAACTTTTTACTTAGCATAACGTGACCAAACGTCTCGCTTTTTAAACTTCAATCCCGCCTAAACCATTTTTCTCGTTTTTCTAACTCTAACAATTACTTATTCGATTTTGTTATTACATTTTGTTATTATTTCCACTGAAAACTCTACTCTATTTTACTTGAAAAGTTGATAATTTTTTCATATCGTTTTTGACAATGAAAAGTTTTTAACTTTTTTTTAAAGATGATCATCTCTACTGACTGATACTTTTTAAATATTCTTTGTTAGTATTTTTTAATGACTTCGATGTAAAGACTTCCCAAACGATACGTATTGATTAGAGTTTTTCACGGGAAATCTCGGGACGAGAATTCCCGGGAATTCCGCCAAATGTTCACTCCCGTAATCCCGGGAAATCATGCGGGAATTCCCAGGATTTCTTTTGTATGTAAAATGTTTATATTTAAATTTGTTTTTATTTATTTAATTTAATTTTGTTACGAATTTTAATATTTTTAAGGAAATTTCTAAATATGTTTGATATTTTTCGTATAACAGTCTGAAAACAAAATATTTTTTTCTTTTTTGCTGAATAATTTATAAAGAAAAAATTAGATTCTGCAATTTTTATCATTGTGGTCAAAAATAATATTTTCAAAATGTACTAGTGGGAAGTAAAATTCGATATTATACGATTTGAAAATGTAATTTGCACGCATGTGAAAAAACTCAAACAACAACTTACATTTTTAATACACCAACGAAAACGTGAGACTAAAAGTATTCAAACTTTTAAATGTAGATGGTTTTCTTATCAGATAAATTGTAAAATTTTCACTAATAAGATCATGCAATTTAAAGGGTCCAATTGACCAGGAACTGAACATGATGTAAATTAATTTTTGAGCTTAGATTTTCTTTAGTTATAGATTAACAGCCTTATTCATAATCATTTTGAAAAATTTATAAAAGGTTTTATTAAAGATTAATACGAAATTTGGAAAATTTATTATTCATAATCACTTTTTTGTTTTATAAGCATGTAATAAAACTGTATAAAATGTAAAAATTTTATTGTTGGTGAGAACCTACTTTAACAGTTTGATAAACAAATTTTTAGATATATATTACTTTTTTTTAGCAAATTGAATGCATTTATAAAAAAGTTTTGCATAGTTTTAAACATATTACTTTATATTTAGGTCCTATAGCACAGTTCCATAAATAATAATTTATAACTGCATAAAATCGTTTACACAGACTCCGGATAGTAATTAACATATTGTTTTAAATATATGTAATTGCTATTTCTTTCAGTTGCCTAAAATACATATGGAAAGATATATGCACGTTATATTTTGGCGAACAAAGCATCAATGTTCTTTTAGCTTATTAAGCGTAAGACCAAATGGATTTGTACTTTGTTTGTTGCTAAAGCCAAAAAAGTTCTTATAATTTTAAACTCACCATAAAAAAAATTATCTACTATCTGGCCAAATATTAGAAAAACTAGTGTCCGTCATATCTCTAGTTGATACTTTTACGCCGACATTTCTTAAACAAAAACCATCGAAATTTTCTATAAATAGTCAAGGATCAATGTAATAATGAAAATTAAATGTAATCCGCCTATATTCCACATATTTCTTCATTGTATTCTTCTACTTGTTATTGGATCTAATAAAAGTGCATATTTTAATTAATAGACCTCCAATAAAATATTCAATGAGCTTCCATCAATATTGAAGATGTTTGTTATTTGCCACTAATGAAAAAGTGCTAATAACTCCATCTGCAAAGTGGAATGTGTGAGTGTTGTGTTTAATGAAATAATTGCATTAGCAATAATTTTAAAATTGCAAATACTGTTCCTTTTTTAAAAATACTGTACTTGAAAATATGTAGGTCTACCAGTAATGTAATTCGTTGATTTAAATTGGAGCATTTTATTTAAACATGTGTAAAATTCCCGTTTTTTCAAAGACATAACGTTTTATATATTAAATTTCAGAATTTAGGAATTGAATCATCCCATTTCCTTTCATTATGATTACATCCGGTGGGCAGTAGATAGACTTAGAAGGTTTTTTTTTAAATAATTCAAAAAATATGAAAAAATTAATTAAAAACAAAATAGGAAATTTGTGACCAAAACAAACTAATTATTCGAATATTTAAAATATTTTACAAATTAATATACAAAAAAAAGGCCATTTATCCCTTTGCCTCCATGAGCTATTAAATTTTTAAAGCATTTAAATTAATATATTTTTGTAAAAAGAAAAGACATGAAATAAAAGAAAAACTAAAATGTTTTTTTAAGTTACGAATAAATTTTCAATAATTTATTTATCACTAATAGAAAATTGAGAGAAAATAAACATAGCATTTATTATGAATAAGACCGTAATAGTATAGCATAAAAATAGAAGGAACTTAATTATATTTTTGTATGAGAAAAACCATTATTCATAGAAATGGGTTATAAAAAGGGCATCAGAAATCTGTAAAATTCCTTGAGGTTTTCTTAACAATAAGCTTACTTCCGTAAAAATATCGAGAGATTTTACCCATAGGGTAATATGAAAACCAAGGTATTGATTAGATTTTCGGATGAGTTGTTATATAATAAAAAGTTTTCATTTAATGTTCAATATTTCAAAAAGAACTGAATTAGTTTATAATTTTATGATTAATTAGTTTATTTAAATTTTTTTATCTTTTATTTAACTGAATATGAAAATTTTTAATTATTTAATTTATTTTTAATTATTTTAATTTATACGAATAAAAGAAATTTAAGATTTGAATTAACAAGCCTTTGAATGAAGCTCTATTTAAGGTTTAAGGGAATAAAGCTAAGATTTATTTAATTCTTTATGTTAATTAAAAAATTAAATTGCTGCGTATTTCTTTTTTGTTATATACGGCTATTTTTTATACTGAAAATGCAGTTGATTACAGTTTAAATTCTCCAGTTAAAAGCATTGAGAAATTGCCACATGGGAAACTTTGTCCCCAAATCGGGGATTTTCAATTTTGATTTACGAATTAAAGAAAAATTTAATTTAATATGAAATTACAAGCTTTCTATTTGTTTTGTGAATTCAGTGTTATAACTTTTTAGGGCTTAAAATACCATAGCAAAACCTTATACATAATATTGTACTGATAATATAAAATTTCGAATTTTTTAATCGATATGGAAAAATCTTCCGAACGCGATTTCTAAAATGTTTTTGTAAATGTTTGTTAGAAATTTATATAAATTTGTTTAAATAAATATATAAGTATTTAAATAGAAGAACTAATATATTACGTTTGGATCAATATCACTTTATTTCTTTCAATGAAATAAAAAATGATGTGAAATGGTCAAGTATTCAGAAGAAAATGACTTAGGACTTATCGGATAGAAACAAATTTGTGCCAAATAGATAGGAAATGACTTTGAATTTAAATTTGCATCATAAAATGTCAAGAAATTTGACATTTCAAGAAAAAAATAAGTCAAGAATAATAAAATTAAAAGTGGCAAGAAATTAGGATACAAAACTTAGTAGAATTAATGTCAAACCGATTCTTTCGGATTATTCACAATAATGGAAGTTATACAAAATGCGTACAAACAAATGTTCGATAATATTGTTAGTTTGTTTTAAGATATAATTAATTAAAATTTACGGGTGTTGAATTTCATGTGAAAAATGCACTCATAAAAAATATGCAAAATTTAAAAATTTCTTTAAAAAAGATATACAGAATATGCGTATCTATTTTCTACATTAAGCTATCTATATGCACATATAAAAATAGCATTCATCTTGACAAAGGTATAAAATAAATGTACATCAGAGCAGATTCATACATTGGTATAAATAAACTCTGAATATTTTCATATGTAAAATTTATTATCTTAACACTTTGCCTCATATTATTTCATTTAAGACATTGATATATTGATGATATTCCAGGCATTGTTTATTGTATGTGATTTTTATATTTTAATAATTATGATAATCTGACTGACGTTATTAAAAAAGAAAAAAAAAAAAGAGGTCAATTTTATTCCTATAAGATGTTATCGCTTAGTAATAACAAGTACAAATACTAAATCAATACATAAAATTATTTACGATAAGACGACACAAAACGCAAAAATGAAATCTTAAAAACAATTTAATGACAACCAAGCAGTAGCTGTTGAACAGCATCAACATCTACTTAAAAACAATATTATCTCTTGTTCTCAATCACATTTTCAACACGAACCTATTAAACAGAATTGACAAGCAGGCGGAAGGGAATAAAATTATCAGATAGCTGAACGAACGATCAACGAACGTTCGACCAAACGAATAAAACGATGATGACATAGATTTGTAAATCAGCCCGACAACTAAAAAAAAGTACTATCACTATCTTAAAAATTCAAATACAACAATTTCTAAATCTGGTTTATATTTTTAAAAGTTTTCTTTTTCTTCGATTTACATCATTTATGATTATTATTTTAAGATAATGGATGTAACCAATAGTCCAATTGTTGTTACTGTCATAAAATAATATTTATTTCTATTTTTGTTCTTATTATCATAATAAAATGTTTGATATTCATAAAAATGTGTTTATATTTTCATAGAACCCATTAACATTTTTTTTTTTTTTAATAAAAATGGTTTTCTACTCTATATATATTTCAAGATAAACTCTGTCTAAAGTTCATTGAAATCGTGATAAATCCTCATCATATAGCTCATCTTCGATTATCACTGTTAGTGTCTCGAATGTTCATAAATAAATAAATATAATTTTGTGTAGTAAATACGAGTAAAGAAAATGAATATGATACACAAAAACAAAATTGGAGCATATACATATGTTTACTTTTAAGTACTAGTTGTTTATTAAAATATACACACATACGTATATTTTAATATGTATGTATGTATAACTAAAAATATTATTTATATTTTATGATTAGTTTAAATAATATGTTAATAAAAATGAAATCAAAATATATCATTAAAATTGGAAAAGAGAAGATTTGAAAACTTTTCACAATTTTAATATTAACATTTTCCATTAAGATTGTTGACGTTTTTAAACACGCCTTTATATTTCCTATTTGACCAATTGGAAGCAATTTGTGATTCTTAAGAAATATTGTATTACGGTTATGATAAATGTTTATCGAATCGAAATAGTTCTTACTTATATGAACGAAAACGATTTTTGACAATCGTAAGTGTTATCTACAAAACAAAAGTATGTACCTGATAAAATAAGAACATCGAAAATATACAGTGAACCCTAAGAAAACATGTTACAATATAATTTTAAATATTTTTAAAATTTGTACACAGGGCAATAGTATTTCGCTGTCATTTTAGACACATGTGATCAAGGAATTCTAAGCATATAAATTATTATTTTTTTTATTGACTCTAATTCTCGATATAAACAGTTATATAGAAAATTAACGAGGTCACACCACATATTGCAACATATATCGAGAATAAATTGTCTGATTGGGTTTAATAAATATCAATAAATTTTAATACAAATTATCACCATGTTATACCAAAATCGTTTTTATCTGTTCAATATCTTCGGAGATATGTTATTACGACCTACATATGTAAATACATTTTAAGTTGATTTAGGTTTTTTTTTTAAATTTTGAATGAAAGTAATATGGTGAAATTAAATCTCTTTTCTATTTTGAAAATTCGATCTTTTGTTAAATCTTATATATCTTTCGAAGGTATTAAGATGAAGAGAAATATTTAATTAATATTATCAAAAAGTTCCCACTGCTGGAATATATATTTGGGGTAAAATAAAAAACATTGAAATCAAAAAAGGACTGCGCAGAAAAAATCCGTGCATGCAAATCTGGTTATAAAAAATAAACCAAAGAGCGAATTTATTTTAAAACTATATTTTAAGTTCTAAATTTAAGAGACTAAATTATTTCTTATTGATTTTTGATCAAATATCTTATCTTTTCCGGAATTCCCTCCATTAGAGTTTTTATTGAGTTTTCAACTACTTTTTTGCTGGAATAAGTTCACTTTTTTTAACTCCACCACAAAGATGCAAAAAGTCTGCCAGTTATTACGATTCATCGTCCATTATGCAGCAATCATAATTCTGAAAAAAAAAAAAATCATTTGAAGTATTTTTGCCCTACCTTTTACATCCAAATTCGTTCTTGCGTTCCTACTAGGAACGCTTTTGTACCTTATACGTCTTCAGGTCAGATTTCTTGTTAACTTTTCTGACAAAAGATTGGACTTTTTGGGGCACTTCTTCCAGAGATGCGGGGATTTTCTCTAAAATTTTTTTTGTTTTGTGTGCGATTCTACAGTCTGAAAATTACCACGTTTCCTTTTAGTAGTAATGGTCCCTTTATATATTTTTATGACCCAAGAAACTGTATTTCGTGACACAACTACCTTTCTAGCAACTGTTTAAATTTTTAAATTTAACACACGGCTACTGAGCATAATGACATATGTAGAACAGTTAACGGAATGATTCTTTTTTCACATGTCAAAAGTTAAAAGCCTAGAAGTACGCACAGTCCTTATGTTTTACTTTGAAATATTGCAAACATAGGTTTCGATTAGTAGAGATTTTTAAGACGGAAGGTCTTCGTCCGGAAATAAAAATGTTCTTCATTGCCGAGCATCGTTTTCGTCTCCTAAGAATTTTTCATATAATTGTAGCTTAAAGCCGTTATATTCTAAGAATCATTTAAATGAAACACAGAAAAATTGTAGTCGACGAAGTTGATATTCGATGAACGTAAATTTAAGTAAATGGTGTTTAAATTATAAACTATAGGAATAAAAAGTCAATATATGAGTGTAATTATTAGATGGAATAATTAATTGACAATTTTGTTTACCATTTTATTCTAATGAAATTTTTTTATTAAAATTATCAAAAATTATCAAAATTATCAATTATCAAAAATTTTTGATTTTAGCCCTTCAAAAAAATATAAATTTTTTTTGATGGCACATTAAAATCCTTTTGTATACATATAAAGTGACTCGAATGCATGTAGAATCAGTTCGCGTTAATAATTTCATGTGAGGGGCGCGAAAACTATGGCGGTTTAAATTTGAACATATAAAAATTTTTACAAACTAGAAGTTTATGTACAATTCTGGTCAAAATTATACATCAAAACCTACTGAATTATTCAAATAGAATTTATGATATTTTCAATGTTTGATGGTATAAGTGCAGCATATTTTAGGGTTTCCAACTAAAATTTTAAAAATTTTCTTTTCAATAAAAATCGCGATTTTAAAAAATTTTGTGAAAAATTTGGATCGAATCTAAGTTATTTCTCCATATATTGATTGAAAACATATTTTGTTAGAGTTTATTACATAGAAATGCTTTTTAATATTCTGATCCTTTTTTAACACAAGTAAATATTTTTTGGTCCATAAAATGTTTATCTCTCAAAATTTGTTGATACCTCCGAAATTTGTATTAAGCATTTGACTAATTATGTCAAGCATTTGACTAATTATGTCAATTATAGTTAATTTCATGCTGTCCAAACGATGTGCCTTAGCGAAATGTGTTTTGACAAAAGCATCCCGTTTTCAATTATCAACGTCATTTGACTTAAATTTATGATCCCGATCAATAATATTTATCGCCATTCATCATTTACTAAAAATTTATCGCCACTCTTATATCTATATATCTAATATTTGTTTAAGTTGCAATTTTCTATATAAAAATACAAAAACAAAAAGTGCAATTTTTGCATAATTTTCAAAAAGTCCATAAAATTTTTGTATTAAATTTATTTTTAATGCTCCTCTGATTTTGTTATGTAAAATGACAAAAAACTAAGTTCACGCAGTAATCCAAGCAATTCCATATGAAAATGTGAATGTGCCTCGCGAAAAACTGACTTTTTAAAATAATTAAGCTGCGATAAACAAATGGAATTTAACTGAAAAATTACAACGTTTATTTCTTTATAGAATCCAAAAAATGTATTGAATATAAATAAAATGTTATACTAAAATTAAAGCTTCAATTTCATAGATTTTATAAAATTGCAATCTCTTTAATCTTTTGGTTAAAGTACTTAGGTAGTATAAATTGATGACAAATTATCTGAAAAACCATATAATTAATTTTTTATTTTTTTAATCAACATAATCAAATTATACAGTAAATTATAATTCAACATTAGATTATTTAAAACATTTTAGTTTGGCAACATTTTTTATTAACCTTTTAGATTCCATGTAACGCAGAGGCATTCAGATAGTGCTTTTATCTTCAAAACTACAATACCTCTTATGTACTCAATTATTTATAATTCAAAAACTTTAGGGAATAATAGATAGTATTTTTAATATCACAGAGCTAAAATAAAAAAACACTTAGAATGTAACATAGTGTAGTATGTAGATATGAATAAGTAGATCGGGAGTTATATTCAAAACCCCATTTATCGGACTTTGCGGATTTAATACCAGTTAACCAATTTAAGTTTTTTTTTTATTAACTGAATTAGAAAGCAAATAAATTATACTTTTTAAAAAGTACATATATATTCATATTCGTAGCAAAACTTTGTAAGATATTAAAGACAAAATTAAATATTTTTTATTCGCATTGTTTTTTTTTTTTTTTTTCATATTTTTTCCTATTACTATATTTTATTAGGACAAAATCAGATGGGAATTGTAGAACATATGATTTTTTCAAAGTTGTAAAACTCATAAAATCTTGTTATTTTACGTGTATATTGATGATGCATTATTTTTCATCATAAATAGTGGCCGTTTTTTGAAAATAACTTCCGATTTTGGGGTTATATTGAAAATTTTATCATATCTACAAACTACACTATGTTATATTAAAAATACTTAAAAACTGAATTGTTTGCACTCATTTTTTCGTGAGCCGTCCTTAATATTAAGAACAATATACACTCCCCGAAATATTTATAAGACCAAAATAGTTTTTTTATATTTTTATGGAACTGCAAGTGCAATACCAGAAATATTTGGCACACATATGAAGACAAGTAAGGCAGTTTTTTTTTTGTATGTAAAAAAAGTTGGTTCCGTTACTCCTGTCCAAAAATAACGGGACTTTTCCCCTTAATCTTTATCATATACAAAGAAAAAAATAACTTAATTGACCCTTTGGGCTTATTTTTTAAATTTTATTGATTATATCACAAAAATATATTTGTCCCACTGTACCAAAAATTAACTCTGATCTAACTCTGTACAACCTTTATTAATAATACGAACGAAAAATTTTAAAATTTTGAAAACATATTCCATTTCTTTAAATATTTAAAATAGTTCGTCATACATATTTGGTCTTATAATTATTTCGTTCGAAGCTCAAGTAAATGTCCTGTTACTTTTGCACAGGAGTAATGAACCAACTTTTTTTACATTAAAAAAAAAAAATACCTTACTTGTCTTCATATGTGTGTCAAATATTTCTGTGATTGCACTTGTTTTTCCATAGAAATATAAAATACTATTTTGGTCTTATAAATATTTCGGGGAGTGTATATTCTTATACGAAAATAATTTTTAAAATTAAATCATTATGAAACGAATAATATTTAGTTTTCTTCTCCAAATAACTTTCATACGTACATAAAAAAACTTTATCTCTGCACAGACTACCACTTAGTAAAAAAAATTAAATTATCTTCCTATAAGTAAAAAAATAAATGCATTTGACACTAAAACCTTGTATGAACTATTTTCCATTAGATATTTTATATTTTAAAAGTTTGCTTTATATCAGATAGTATCCTAAAAAACTGTAAGTTTAAAATTTAATTTTAAATGATCCAGCTTAATAACGGTAATCACCTGATGATTTAATTTATATACGTACACACTAGTGTTTATAAAAAACCGACTTTTCAAAAAACCGGTTTAACGGTTAACCGAAAATTGGGTAAAATTAAAAAACCGGGTTTTCGGTTAACCGTCTACTAAAAAACCGGTTAAACCGGTTAACCGACATTTTAATAATTGCTCTAATTTGAAGCATAATAAAAATATTTTTGGTTAAAAAAAGTGTTTTTCTACTTATTGGTTTAACCATGTACCAAATAAAAAGCAGTGCACTGCAGTGTTATTTATAAATCGTGATTGATTTACATCGCAAATTTATAAAAATATTTTTAAAAACAACTTTTTTGACATCTTTTATCCTATAAAGTATTTTTTAAGATTTTTTTTTTTTTTTCTAGCTTAAAAATAAAATTTTACAAAAAGGAAGCTTTAGACCTAGGATAATGTACTTTATATTATGATTTATATTCTCCGCTTTTAAAGTTTTTCTCTTAAGGAAAAGTTTTTATAAAAAAATGTGATAAAAATATCTGCATAAAATTGGAAAAATAATTAATATTTTTTCTGCTAAAAAGGGATTTGTTTTTAATTTTTAGAAGATTATTAATCATTTAAAAGTAATTTTCTGCACTTATTTAGATCTACTTTTGAAGTCTTTTTTCCCATTATATTATACAAAATCTTATCTTTCACTAAAGCTATACATTAGTAGGTTATTTTTTTCTTTTGGAAAATTTCATTCGCATGAAATTAACGTTTTTGTAAATGGAATGCTTAATTATCTATATATTTATCATACATACAGTTTTAAAATATATTTAGCTTCCAACAAATAAATATATCTTTCACCTGACTACTTGTTAACTCAAACAGCAATAACTTTTAGTAGTTTCAAAATATTTTCTTATATTTTAAATTCAGAAAAAAGCAACTAAAGGACGAAATTTAGTGATATTTTTAGCAAATTTTTGAAACCGGTTAACCGACACATAAAAACCGGGTAAACCGGTTAACCGAAATTGAATATTTCAAATTAACCGGTTCGCAAATAACAGAAATTTGAAGAAAAAAACGGTTTTTCGGTTAACCGTTTTATAAACACTAGTACACACGTATTATGTATGAGCATAAGGTATTATAAATCTCATTCCTAGTGTAACAAAAAAAAATTATACTATGAAGTTATAAATTTAACTCTTATTAGCGATGGAAAGATAAAATTAAGCAACAAAAAGAAACATTTTTGTACAGGTTTTGTTACGAAATATCACAATATAGATTGAATGTTTTTTTTTTTTTTTTTGTCCAATTGTATTGTATTTTTTACTAAATATTATTATTTATTAACTTTATTAATATTCTTTATCTTTAAATAATAAAAACACAAAAATTGGTAATGCTAGTAGCACCAACAAACAAACACCTTTGCTACTACACTTGAAAAGATAAAAACATTTTATTGCATTTCGATCAGATAAAGTAGTTGAGTTTGAGTAAATATGATATGATATCCATTCCATAGTCCATAGTAAATAATATCAATACTATATGAATGTACGTTTGTTCTTATTTTTGAGTATGAGGTCAGAAAATAGAATCAAACATTTGTAGTAGTTATCACACAAATACATCAGAAATTATAAAAATAATATTTTATCATAACATTATAAAATAATTTTGAAAAATGCAATGTGGTCCCAAAGCGAAAAGTGACAAAAGGTCCCAATTCGTTTTAATGCATTAACATTTAGATTTGATATTAAAGATATTTGTGAAAAAATCATAACATTACTTTTGAAGATATTAAATAAAGATCTCTGTCACTTGTAATCCATCAGACAGACTATAAGGCCACAAAAAATGTACATAGTTCATATCATCAAGATCAAGAAGTATCACTTTAAGACATCATTAAAATTAACTACGATGGTATGTAAAACGAGTTTAAACTCCATATTTGTAGGATTATAAATCTCCAATTATTTTTAAACCAAATATTTTTAATTTATTTATTGTGTATACTTTTAGTTCTTTTTTTATATTTTTTGTGTAACGGGCTAAAAATTTGCCTGTAATATTGAAAATTTGTATAAATGTTTAAATACATTTTTATAAGTATAAATACGTGTACTATTCATATATTTATTAAAGCAATTAACACCTGATTTATATTCTATAGCAAGGTCTGGAATTGTCATTATATTTAAGTATTATTTGTACTTGTAATTTCTATATCATTACAACCATTCTATAATTCTAAATATTGATATCATTTTTTATTATGGAAAATCTCTTTAAAATGAAATAAAGTAGCAAATGTGTTGTATTGAGGTTATAAAAATGTGGACATAAATAAATAAAATCTTTTATTATGTGTACATATGCAAGAGAACTAAACATTTTATCAGTAACCTACCACCCGGTAATATCATTTTAGTTTATACAGGTAGACCTAGTTAATATGTAACATGTCATTTTACATTTGCGGGATTATCCCGCTTGAAAACATCGAAGCTTCTTATAATACATTGTACATTCTAATCTTTCTACAAAACGTGAAGATTAGAATTTTTGATTAAGAATTCATCTGATTATGTTATGCATGTATTACTGACATGCTAAATAATATTTTATGGGGAAAGTCATCACAAATTTTTTAAAATGTGAGCACAAACAATGTTTTCTATTTGTATTACAAAATGCTTGTTTAGTGAGATATTACTGTAATTATAAAGGTTTTTACAAAAAAAAATAGTAACTTAAATTGATTTATATCAAACGATTCGAAAAACCCAAACAAATATTTGTCTTTATTGTGTTCAACAGACGTAAATATGAGCATAATTCGATCAAATATTGTTAATAACAGTGGACGAAATATTAATTGTAGCAATATTAACATTGATAAATCTTTGATTAAAATTTATAAACATATTTTCATTCACCAAAATAATCGGATAAAGAAAACAGAAATTAAATATTTTCTATTGTTTTTATGACAATTGCACTTGGTAGCAAAAATCTGCAATATAAATATCGAAGGCTTTTGTTGTAATACGGGGAAAAAGCGCTCATTCATTACTAATGTCTTCACTAATACAGAAATATGCTTGAATGTGTGCGTTCGGAAACTTTTTTTTCCTATCATAAGAAAACACAAAGTATCATAATTTTTCCGGCCTGCTATAACTTCTTGTCATTGTAGAAAAAAAGCAATTGCGTGGTATCAAACAAATTTTGTTTATAGTATGTACCAAAATAGGCCAATCCACCAAACTGTCGAGAACTCTGTCTATTTGGGTCATAATGGTGTTGGGTCAGGTGTTGGGTCATAATGAAAAAAGTTGGCTCATTCCAACAAAAGAGTAACTAATAACACAATAAAGGCTCTAATGGAAGGTATTCCAAAAAAATTAAATATTTTACTCAAAACTAATAATAAATTAATTTTTCTTTTTAATTTAGAACTTATATAACAGTCTTCTAAACAAAATTTCAGATCATTAGTTTAATTTTTACAAGAAGATTTGCATGCAAATGTTAAACAATTCTCTATTTAATACATTAAACATTTATTCATAAAAAGCAAAAAATTCATGTAGACTCTATGGAGTCCTTAGGTATTACATATCAGACCGCTTGTGTGCGGCTGATAGATTTTGTTGTGTGTATTGAAATTACAACTTTTATAGAATTTTTATGTTGATGTATGTAGCTTCTCATAAGATTGTATGTATTTTTAAACGTTGCACAGTGATCCCAAATCGATTTTTTTTTTGCAAATAATTATGCAACTTGTGAACCGTTAGAGATATCTAAATAAAATATCACATGGTCAGAGCTGAGGTGTTTTCAAGTTGATTTGGATGTGTACAGGACCCTAGCGGGTCACGGGGGTAGAGGATATAGCTAGTCCTTGTAAATCAATCTCTACAAAAAACATGCTTACATGTGTAGGTTATCTCTTTTAGTTTAACCCTAGCATGACTGGCAACGTTATGAGCGCTAAGTTATCCTCTTGGTCTGGCCAATCTACAGAACGGTTATAGGTAAAATACCGTTTATAGTAGCACTTTTGTCTTGATTTTGTGGATAGTAGTTAATATTAATTATATATGTTAATATTAAGTGGGAATGTTTCGCTAGACTTATAATAACAACTATAGCGATGAAAACAAAAATAGATGAAAAATCTTACAAATTTGCACTTAAAAAAAAAAAAAAAACGCAATTTTAGGTTTATTTATAAATGATATGCATAGAAAGTGGATAAATATTGTAATTTTTATTAAAAATAATGTTTATCTAATATTATTCTGCTTGGCAATGATATAAAACATATGAATTTGCTTATTTACAATGTCATAGGTTGGTAGTAATGTCTCATTTTTTACATCGAAGAATTATTTTGTGATTAGTTTTCAGTATTCAATTACACCTAATTTTCATTATTTCGTCGTCTAAGGAGATAATTTGTCTTTGTATAGTATTTTTATGTCATATTTGGCTAGTTCTGGCGGAATGTATATTTTGAAACATGTACGTACAATATAAGAATAGAGCTATTTATTCACGTACAAATTTACGACAGGGGTATATGATGACTCCAATTTTTTAATGAGAATTACTCAAAGATCCTATACGGTAGCTAATTTTCTGAATTATTGATGCTTTGGGTAAGTGTTTGAATTGTCAGATCGGAAAAAATAGCAATGTAGTGAAGCATCTTATTGAAATTTTCGCCTTATCAATATCGAAGTTATTGTTGTTTATTATTCAAGGTACCTATTGCAATTTATTATAAATATCTTGAACAATAATATTAAGCACTTCTGGAGTAAATATTCTTTTAAAAATGTTTATAGTACTCGGTGGAAATTGTCTGTTAGTAACTTTTTGTTATAGTAATATGAGAGTTTTATGTGGTTCCAATTAAGTACATTTCGATATCAGATTTACTTTATTGCTGAATATCCAGTATTTCCCGAGCCTAACGTTTAGTCACCCTCATCTTCACTGTATGGAAATGGCAGTTGCACATTATCTCGATTTCAAAGACTAGACTCTTCATCCTCTTCCTTTTTAGTTACTGTAAGGTGCTAAAATCTTTTTTTTTTTTTTTTTTTTTGCATCAAGAAGTAATTTTTTGAAGGAATTTCCAATTTTTCTGTAACTTAATTTTCGTTCATTAATGACGAACATTTACTCACAAATTTGGGTAAATTCAGTTTTATTCACATTTTATACTTTCAACAACATATTATGATTGTTTTTAGAATGATTGTACGTTAGAGTGTCCCGAGAATAGCGTTTTTCGAGATTTCGATGTAGGAACACCCCTCAAACAATGCGTAAAAATTAGCTGAATATGGGAAAAATATTAAAAAAAAATTTAAAATTGGTCTTCAGTTCCCTACCAGCGATTTTAAAATCATGGGTTCCATACATTTTAGTAAAAAAAAAGTTCCGATTTTTTAATCGAAATGGGTATCAAAAAATTCGTAATTTTATGCTGGTTATATTTTAAACATTTGTCCAATGGGATTTTCGTTCGCTAGAAACTTTTTAAGGCATTTTGATGAACAATTTTTTTAAAAAACCTGGAAAATTACATATTATCAACAGTTCTTACTACAATGCAATTTTTTTAAATTTTAGCCTTAAAAGGAACAAAATTATAAAATTCTTATCTATTTTTTTAAGAAAAATATCGAAATCTTTTTTGCATGATGTACTAAAATGACGGTTATGGACCATCATTTTTGCGAAAATTTTTTAAAATATTTTTTCTATAATTGGCTTAAAATTATGAATTTTTTGATACCCATTTCAAGACTAAACTCAATACTATTTTTTGGACGAAATGTTCTAGACACATGACATTCAATCGCTGGTAAGGAATTGAAGATCAATTTAAATTTTTTTTAATATTTTTCCCATATTCAGTTAATTTTTACGCATCGTTTGAGGGGTGTTCCTACAAAATTTTTGTCTACGGGACACTCTATTGTACGTAGATGAATAAAAAGAAACATGTTTACAAAGAGACTACACATTGTGGTCTATCCTGACCAAGAGGTCAACTTAACGTACTTTTTCTTTAAACCCAAAATTTTCCTAGTTATCGTACTCCAATCAGCCCAAAATTGATTTCATTCGATTCAGTAGATATCAGTTGTAGATATCATGTTCATCCTTTTTTGATCTTCTACTTAAAATAAAAGATATTGAACTCCAAAGTCAAATTTTGTCTGACCAGACCAAGATAGTAATCCTAGGGTTTACTATCCTCATTTTTGGCCGAGTTTTTTAAAGTTTTTTAAACTTGGGGGCCTTAGTTTCGGCCCTAAAATTTTTTGAAAATAATCACTGAACTTTTTAAAAAATTCTAAATTATGTTAGTGCAAGAATATTATAAATATCTATATCCAATAAAAAATTATATTTACCTGAAGTTGAAACTTTAAAAGAAATTTTGGGGTTATTTTCCAAAAAGGTGGTAATATTCTTTCACTTCTAAAGTTTTTTTTTTTAACTTTTGTAATAGTCATCAATCATAACGTTAATGCGTGCAAAACAAAATCGGAGAACGGTTCCTCCCCAAGCCCTATCCAAACTTTGTAAATTTTTAAAAAGTTTTTTCATTTGTTTTCTTAAATTCAAAAATGTCAAAGCCGAGATAAGTAAAAAAAATATATTAATGAGCCACTACTTATACAACGGCTGCGTGACCATTTTAATTAAAAAAGTAAATTTTTGAAACCAATTTTCTTCAGACTGGCATTTGGGTACAAAAAAGTGGGAGTTTTTTATGAAAATTTCATTGAAATACCTCTACTTATTAAAATCTTATATAGCTCCAAACATTAACATTATTTCTCAAAAATATGCTTAAATCCAAATATGCTTAATATCCAAAGTCTGAAGAAATTTAACCATATTTAATTTATTTTTACTAGATATTATTCTCCACAATCTTACGAGCTCATTGATACCAAATACTTACAGTTCTGTGCAGAACATAATCAACAAAATTAAAGTTATCCTAAATGTTGAATTATTTTTTAAAGTATTAAATTTAGAACAAAACTAATGTCATAACATTGTTAACTCATTTGGGTACTAACAAACATTTGTACATTAGAAGATGTGATTTTCTTACTTTTCGCAAAAAACGAGAAAAATATTGTATGTTTCTAAATGAAAGTGTGCATATCAAAAGGAGTAAAATTTCCAATTGTAAAAATTGGCACAAATTTTTGACATTTATTCCTATTTTTTTAAGTAAATGGCAGTTTAATAGTAAAAATATCTGAATACAGCATTATTTACACATATTTTTGTTATTTTTTCTTTTACTTATACTTTTTTTTTAATAAGAATTATGATTTGTGACAACATAGGTCGATGCAATAAATTTTTATTTTATTTGAAATAAGAAAAGTGGAAAGTAACTTTGTTTTATAATACAAATTATAGAATACTGCTTAATTAAGGTAAACAAATTTATTTTGGAAGCATAATTTTAAAAATTATGACTGTGCATTTAAAAGGACTTCGCTAAAAACTTCGTTCAGTAATTTTTGAAAATAAATATTTAACACGTTTTAAAAACGGATTTGTCTGCATAGATAGGTTATATAGTCTCTAAGGTTGAAAGCATTTAAAGAAATTACAGGCTAAGCAATATAGCACTGCTCACTGAAAAGCTTATTCAATAAATATACATTTTTTTATTTCTGTTTTTATACTAGAAACAATTTATAATTTCATATAAATACGTTATTTATTTAATTTAAAACAATATTTATATGTATCCACTATGACCGGATACGCAACGTTCCGCAACCCGGTATATTGTCAAGGTGTACATCTTAAACCACACAATTCCAAAAAATGATTATGAGCAGAGAAAAGATGTAATAATGACTGTACTTGAATTCTAGCGAAAAAACTATGTCCTTTTCTTAGAAATCTAATGAAATTTTGATATTTTTAGGTTAATAGGCTATTAAAAAGCACTGAAATTTCGTTATACATAGAGAAATATCTTCTTTAATTCAACGTTTTTGCATGGAAAAAAGCTAAATATATTTTAAAACTTTTGAAAGATTGGATTAAACGTCATTGCTTGAAATTTTTACTTAAGATTTTTTAACCATGTGGTCTTATAGTTAGACGTAAGATCTGTAGAAGATTTTTTTTGCAGCTTCAAGAATAGTGCAGTCCAAAGTGTTGTTTAGTCAATAAATTCAAACGGAAATCATTCCAGAGAAATCAATTAACAATTTAATCGCATTAAAACTACGCAATTTTACGAAATATTAAAATTAAAATTTAAAATTTTAAGAATATTTTTGATAAATAATGTAAATATTTTAACCTGAATTAAATTTAAACAAGTAGAAATTTTCGACATAATATAGAAAAAATTGTTCTAAAATTAGGGAATGCAAATAACTTTAAAATAGATAAATAGCACTTGAAAACATATTTTTCATAAATCTTATCAGATGTAAAAATATTTGAAATTGCATAAGAAAATTACGTATCGATACATTTTTCTTAAAGAGGACATCGGCCGAAACCAAATCTTGTCTTAAGCCCAAATTACAATAGCGCGTAGTCAGCAACAGTATCAGCAAAAATTATCAGCTGTTCACTGTCAGCACAACGTGTTGCTGCCGTTATAATTACAATTCAGCGTAGGCAGCCACAATTTACAACCACCATCTAGCTTTGTTCTACTTGTGTATTTTAGCCTCTCATTTATTTGCTCACTCTCTTTGTCTCGCTCTCAATCTGAATGCAGCGCAGTGAATTTAGAAACAGGGCTAAATAAAACAGCACTGCAAACTGCTGCTGACTAAATGTAATCAACACCATAACAAACAGTGCATTCTAAATAATCAGCTGGTTATGGCAGCACACACTGCTGCTGACTACGCGCTATTGTAATTTGGGCTTCAATCCGAATCTGGATATTTGATCACACTATACCCCATTTTAACAGTAATTTAGAAAATGATAATAGAAAATTATATTTTTCATTTTAATTGCAAAAATCTGCAATATTTTTTCCGTTTTCATCAATATGTAATTTGTTTATGCCCCATATTTCATCTATACTTAAAATTTCATTGAAATCGGTTCAGTGGTTTAGGCGTGATTGCGTCACAAACAAACACACATACACAGTTGATTTTATAATATTAATATGGATTTGGAAAGAACAATTGATATTAAAATATTTTGAAGCTTTCACGCAAATAACATTTGGCGTTTGACACAGAGCAATCCAAAGTAAGATATTCCACATGTTTTACAAATGACCACATATAACATCATTACATACATATTTTTCTTTTAAAATTATATTTATGCTTAAATTCTGAATTTTAATGTTCTTTTCTAAATTTTAAATAAAAAGTTTAAATTTCAATTATTATTATTATTTATTTTTTATTTATTCAAAATAGAAAATTGGACTTTTCTGAAATCTTTATGAAAAAGCCAATTTCAAATGGTATTTTCTGAAATTTAAACAAAAAAATTTTTTTTTTCAAAAAACTAAAATTACAAGCATTTGCTGTTTTCTTAATTTGATTTGGAAAGTTCTAATTTAAAGTTACAAATGGTGGTTTTATGTTATGAAAAAAAAAAAAATTCCAATCTTTACTAAAATTATAATTTTTTATACCAAAAATATAATTTTACATCAAAAGTCTGATATTTCACCAAAAATACAATTTTGGAAAAAAAAATAAGATTTTTGTCACCAGAAATTCCGTTTTTTTCAACAAAAATTCGATTTTCACAAAAAATTCTATTATAAATAAAAAGGTAAAGAAAAAAAAACTCTTTTAAAAAATTTGTCAATTCTACACAATTCTTTACCTTCACATTTTGATGTGGCTCATGCTTCTTCTTCACTAATTGATTTTTGGTTAGTTAGTGATATTTCGTTTGTTTGCCTATCTAATCAAACTCATTGCCCTTCCATATCGCATCATGCATTAATATTTTCTTCCTTCTTAATTCCGGCTGTGCAAACTGAGCAATATGTGGAATATCGTGACTTCAACTCCATTGACTGGGATGGTCTTTTTTCGTGTTCGGCTGACTATGATTTTTCACAGTTTTATTATAATAATGCTGATTATTTATGATCTTTAATTTGTTCACTTTTCGATTTGCTTTTTACACATGTTCCTATTGTTAGGAAGAGAATTCGTTATGAAGATAATGGCTGGATGAATTCCAGAGAAATTGTATTTGCTAGATCCCTTAGGGGTTTATCTTACCATGCGTTTATGTTAGATCGTTCAAATCATAATTGGAGAATTTTTTGTCGTCTACGTAATAGGGCTAAAAATGTTATATGGAAAGTTAAGAGAAAGCATTGTTTTAAAGTTTTTCAAGGTTTAGATTCATTTGGCATATGGAAAATACTGAAACGTGGCGGTTGTACTGGTGGCGATTTATCTTCATTTGAGATTGATGTTAATGAGTTAAATGATTTTTGTGTATCAGGTGCTTCTTCTTCATCTAATGTAGACAATGTCAACTTTGATGACTTTAATGATCTTGGTTTTTCATGTCGTTGTATTATTGAGTGTGAGTTATATGAAGCTTTAAATAAAGTTAAATATGGATATGATGAATTGATATTTCTATTAAATTTATAAAATTGATGTATCCTTTTATTTCTGAATATATTTTAAATTTTGTGAACACCATTCTTACAACTTCTACATTCCCTTCATGTTGGAAGGTAGCTAAAGTTGTTCCCATCCCTAAGTCAAGAGTGGTTCATGGAGTTGAGGATCTGCGTCCTATTTCTATTCTCCCAGCGTTATCTAAGGTTGTTGAGCATATTATCAAAGATCAAATGATCGAATCAGTTTCTTCTAATATTTATGAAAATCAATATGCCTATCGGAGGGGTTTTAGCACAACTGGATTACTTCTTACTCTGACTGATGATATTAGGCGTAGTGTCAATGATGGTAATATCAGCGTACTAATTTCTCTTGATCTCTCGAAAGCGTTCAACAGTTTAACAGTTTTCCACTCTTAATCAACTCTGCAATGTGCGAAATGTTATTATTTGCTGATGATGTTTACCTCTTGTTTAAAGGTTGTTTTGATTTTAAAGATGTGTTAGTTAACAATATAAACTACTGCTTAGAACGAGTTCTAGAATGGACATCTTGTAATGCTCTTACAATTAATCCTGCTAAGACAAAGGGCCCTATGAATCGTTTTGTTCTGAATTTGGATGTGTTTTTAGGTGATGTTCGTATTGATTTTGTGAGTAACTTAAAATGTTTAGGTGTTATATTAGATAATATACTAACTTTTAATTCTCACATTGATATGCTAAGCTCTAGGCTTTTTGGTGTATTGTGTAGAATTAATTCAGTCAACCTATTTCTGCCGCTTCATGTTAGGATTCGTATATCGTGGGCTCTCTTGATGTCACATATCTTATATGGATTCGAAGTTTATTCTGGTACCTGTGCAGTCCATATGAGGAAACTTAATTATTTGATTAATGTTGTACGTTTTGTCTACAATATCCGTCGCCGTGAGCTTATTTTCCAACATTTCATTCGCTTTTTTGGCTATACCTTCAAATATTTGGTTATATACCGGAATTTGTTGTTTTTCTATAGAATCATTAGAAATTGTAAACCTGTTACTTTATATAGAAACTTTATGTTCTCGCGATCGACTAGAAATCCTCAGATTTGTATTCTGAGAATAAATTCTTCATTTTTTGAAAGGTCTTTTATGGTAAGGATTGCACGTTGGTGGAATTTATTACCTTTTTCTTTGAGGATTTTTTCACTCTCCAATAATGTTTTTAGACTAAAACTCCTACAATTATTTACTAGTCAATTTTAAAAAATTTATTTATTTTGCTCTTTCTCTAAATCTTCTACTAGCTTTACTATTTTTACACTTATTTTTTACGTTTTCTTAGCTTCTTTTTATGATAGTAAAGCTAGTAAGGGATTTGGGTTGATGAAGTTAATATAACATTACTTTTTTGCTTTACATGTGTTGACTTCTTATTTCCTAATTAAAGTCGCTACTGAATGGGGCTATTTATTATTATTGCTTTTTTAACTGTTTTTTATGGCTGGGGAGCCAATGAACTAATTTATTAAATTTAATTTAATTTAAATGAATTTAGTATAATATAAATATATTATAATATCCACTTAAAACCGCTACAACTTTCGCGTCCCTTGTGCGAAATTATTAACGCGAACAGATTTTACATGCATTCGATTCCCTTTATATTTAATGTGCTATTCAAAAATTATAATATAAAAAGAGTGACAAACAGTGAATCAAAATTTATCATTTATTTTTCAATCTACAAATACGAAATTTTTAAATTTAAAGTTTAAATTTAAATCTATGTTGATTTAAGAAAAAAACATTAAATAAATTATAATTTTTCAATATGATACCAAAAATTATTATGAAATCATTCTTAAATCTAAAAAACAATTTACCATGGGAAATGTTTTAAAAAATACATGTATTTACAACATTTTACAGGGGAAATATTCCTTCGTAATACATAATTTATTACTATAAGTGTTTATTGCATTAGTCGTGTAAATCATGCATTTATTAATGGGTTAAAACTATTTTCGATCTAATTTTACAACGAGTCTTTAATTTTCCCACTTACTACCTCTATAAGTTTTGCTCACTTTGATTAACGCGAATACAATAAATAATAATATTTTTCTTAAAATTTTTGATTTTCTTATATTTATATTCTAGACCATCGTTCAAAATTTATACCTGTTTATAAATATGTAGGCACATATGTTTGGATTATGTACATATATTTCATTGTTTTAGAATTAATTATAATTTTATGATAATAAAAAATTAATGCTTAATATTAAAAAGAAATTGTTGTATATAAAAAATAATTAATAAATTCAGTATAATGCCCTTAATTTCAACTAATAGTAAACTGTGGTGTAAATTAACCAATAGATATCATTAGCCAAGCGGTAAATTTACATAAAAAAATATTCAGACTATGTCATACGAGTGGTAGTGTTTGTATGAATAAAACAAAACTTGTTTAACAAGTTTTGACTTTATTTCCACATCGGAACTCGAATATATTCGTATACAATTGTTAGACATTAGTTCACAGTTTATTTAATTTATTGAAGACTCTAGATCTGAAAACATATGTATTTAATTTACAAATCCATTTTTATAATGCGGAACAGTTAATAACACTGTGCTCGAAAATGAGACATATTTTTTTTATAACAAGATGGAAACCCATTGGGAAAACTAAAACTAATTTAAACATTTTTTAATGTTAGCACTTGTTTTTGAGATAATTCATTTTGAGTGGCTTAAATAGGGCTTTCTTAAATTTAATAATTTAGATGTAAAATTTAACAAAATAAATCTAATACTTTAAACGCTAAATTTCAAAACTGTAAACTAACAAATATGAGCGCTAACTTCAAAAAACGTTTTGAATTCAGAGTACTTGAATTAGCTTTAATAGTGGGCAAATTGTTAAAATTTTCAACTAGCACAGTGTAATAGAATTTCCAAATTCAGAAATTCGGCAAATGTGTAATTTTAAATCTCAGTATTTTTTTTTGGAAATTCGGAATTATGTGTTTATGAGCGCTGAAGTTTTTTTTTTCTAAATCCGACTTTTTCTTTCAAAATTAAAATTCTATTGAATAAAGGGAACAATCGGAAATCGGTTATTTATTTATTCAATAAAGCCTACAATTATATATGTATTGTTTGATTAATATCCATGTTAATTAAAATAATTATAAATATGTATATAATTAATCAAAAATATAATTTATATCATCATGAAGGCTTTAAATGATATAAAAAATATACACGATTTATTATTATGACAGTCGTATCTCAGAAAATTTTCAACTATTATTCAATTGGTTTCTAAGTTATTATTAAAAATGTTCTTGTATATAATTTTTCATACAAAATATTTTAATTATTTACATTAAAATGTATTACTTGATAGGATATTTTTGCTGATATGCAAGGTTGGCTACCGTTATCGCTAAAATACCTTTACTGCAAAAAAACCTATTCAACCTGACTACCGTTACCCCTAAAATAACGTTACCGAAATAACTGAAAATACCGATAACGCCAAAAATCCGTTACCGTTATTTATAGGTTTAAGAAATTTTTTTTTTTTTTTTAATAAAATTAAAATAAACTTGTAATAATGTTCTGGGTATCCCAGAATGACCTTGTAACACTTGACTCCACTTTATATTTCTTGGTTATGAACCGATAATCGAAATTTCTAAAGCAATCGTTACCCTTAAACTATCATTACCGAAATAGCTCAAAATACCGATAACGCTAAAATACTGTTACCTAAAAAACTGAAAATACCGTTACCGCTAAAATACCCTTACCAAAATAATTCAAAATAGCGTTACCGTTACCTTTTTCAATCGGTTGCCAACCTTGCTAATGTATCTCTGAAACCAATTGAGTCATCATGAAGAACATTTTTTGGGTATTTGATGTTATAATAAGAAACAACATTTTATTAATTGTCAGTCATTATAAAACATAAATATCGTCATCGAAAATGCAAAGTAAAATCTATATTTTCAAACTTGATTTATTGATAAAATATAGTTTATTTTTTCCAAAATATGTGTAATTACAAATTTTTAGACTTGTATCTCAAAAAATAACGATTATATTAACGAAAGAAGTGATTTTTATAAGCCAAAATAACGTAACATCACATTTGTTCAAAAATTAAAAAAAAATAATAATAATAAAAAATAAATATTTAGATTGCAAAATTAATAAAAATATAATAGCTATTAAAACTTTTGAGTAAGTTATCAAAAATATTTGAAATAATAATTTTTGCTAAAATTTGTCTTGATGTTACGTCCTTTTGGTTTCAGAAAACAAGCACCCAAAATACTTAACCTCTACATAACTTGAAAAATATTAAAAACAAATTAAAATATTCATCACCAATATATTAGGCGACATATCTAAATATTATCTTATTAAGTCCGTCCTAATGTCTTTCTGCAAAATATAAGTAACAAAATTCAAATTCAATAAAACATTGTGGAACAACTTGCGTTTGGATTTAGCTTATATTTGATAATATTAAAGTAAACATTCTCAAGAAAAAGGTACAGATTTTTTAAATTAATTTACTTTTAACCCTGTCTTTTTTCGTTTACATCATACATTTTAAATGTTACGTATTAGTAGGTGTCGGATTTTTATGCATTTATTTTTTGAAATTTTGCGCCTAAAAAATGCACTTAAAAATTTAAAATATACCTTAAAAATTAAAAAAAAAAAAAAAAATATATGCATTTATTTTTTCTATTTTTATTAAATTGTGGATAAGTTTCAATTCTCAAGATCTAGTAGAAATCCGCAAATATTATGTAATCGTATATCTTCATTAGTGTATGAAAGATCGTTTCATGTAAGAACTACTAGAGTGTGGAATTCCCTTCCCTTAGATTTAAAATTATTTTCGTTCTCTAATAACACTTTTAAACGTAAACTAAAACAATATTTTGATCAGCATTTTTAAAATTTTTCTTCTCTGTCATTTCTGTTAACAGCTTCTATTAGGATCTAAATTCTTCCTTATATTATAAATTAATAATTAACTTAATAATTGATTTCTAAACTATTGTTCAATTTTCAACTTGCTGCGTTGCTGCGCTGCATTTTGTGATTTAAAATAAAAATTAAAAAAAAAAATTAAAAAAATTAATGATCTTGATTGATTTTTCTAAACTATTTAATAATTGATTTCTAAACTATTGTTCAATTTTCAACTTGCTGCGTTGCTGCGCTGCATTTTGTGATTTAAAATAAAAATTAAAAAAATTAATGATCTTGATTGATTTTTTTTCTCCTTATAGCTATGCAACTTATGTTGGAGTTAAAATGATTTAATTATAATTTTGATAGATTTAGTCTTATTTTTTTGAGTAGAATATGAATCATATTTGGCCCATGTGGCCTTGATTCTCAATTTATGAAATAAATAAAAAAAATAGAAAGGAATCAAAATTATTTTAAAAGAAAAAAACAAAAAACAGTCCATTTTAAAAAGTTAAAACTATGTTTTAAAAGATCATTGATAATTCTTTGTACTTTTTTAAATTTGAGCTCTTTCAGATTACATTTTTTTAATTGATAGATAGACTTTTATTTTATAAACAAAGTTTTTTTACTAAATTGTCAAACGTAAAAGATTGTCTATAGAAAATTATCCTTCTACGTCAACATATATAATAGGAGCATATTTTCATAATTATAGTTCAGAATAAGAGTATTCTTCTAAACACGAGATCTGAATATAGTTTAATTTTTTTTAATTTTCTCAAATTCTAAATTTTTTAAGTAACAGCTTGCAATTTTAATTCTATTTTTGCTGCATAAGGGCATTCCGCAGATTAGATTTACTCAATAGCACTATCAATTGAACTGATTTGAGTACATAAAGAATCTAAGCCCTCTAATTTATTAATGATTTCAGAAGGAAACCCAAAGCTGGAACAGACAAATAACGCGCATAACTTAAAGAAATGTAAAAATAAGCAAATTCATATGCATTATTAAGAAAACATGCATAAATATGCACTAACAAATCGATTCACTTTAACAAAAATTAAAAAAAAGTGAAAAAATTTAAAAAATATGCAAATTTATATGTAATATTAAGAAAAATATGCAGAAATATGCACAATATGCACAAATCTATGTAATTTTTTAGTAAAATGTCTGATTTGGATATATAACATAGATAGTTTTTAAATGGTCCAGAAAAAACATACATTTGCGTTAAAATTCGCCCCCTATCATTTTAAAATATTGTTACTTTTCATTAGTTTTCGTTCAAACCGTCGGAATTATTGTACTAAATACTATTCTACAATGTTTATAGATCGCATCGACAGATCGATTTAATACGTAAAAACAATGGTCATATTTACCTTCATATGCACCTACATATGTATGTATGTATATACATACATCCATACATACATATGAATGTATACATGTATGTCATGTGTAAATGTTTATACAAAATCTGAATATACTAATTATCTAAATACAAAAAAGTAATAAAATAAGATAAATAATATACATATACTTACTGATGGGATGTTTGCATGGATTCGAAATAAAAATCTCCTGAAAATAAGGACTGCAAATTGCCAAAACGATTTTGTGAGCTTGTAGTAACTTTCCATCGCATGCCAATGTTACGTCCACTAAATCACCGCGATCATAAAGACTTTGAAATCCACTTGCAATATTGTCCTGGAAATTTTTCCAGCATAATTTAAATTCATCATCCATGATGATTAAATTATGGAAATTTTAATGTAAAGTAATTTTATTTATTTTTTCAATGAATTTTTATATTTCGTCTTTATTGGAATTTTATTGTTTTGTTTATTAACTTGTATCTTTTATTCTGACATTTGGCGAACAGAAGTTTAAAAAGAAGTAGAAAATGTATCTAAACACCGGGGTTTTTGGATAAAAAACAAAGAAGAAAACGGAAAAAACAACCAGAAGAAGGAGATAAAGAAACAACAAAATCTTTGGTAAGTATAACGGTAATTAAATTTAATTGGTTTTAGTTTGCATTATTTTCTTATTGGTTTAAACATTTAATGAAAAAAATATTAATATACTCATATTTATATATCCGTAGAATATGTATTTTTTCTTTATTAAAAACGTTGTATTAAAAAATGTTTTTATATTTTTAGAGTAACAACACTTTTATTTTTCATACGACACTACCACAATTTACACATTTTATTTAAATTATTTTATCTTATTTGAGGATTGTTGCAACAAAACATTTTTTTAAGTTAACTATTTTTGCGCCTTTAAGATACTTATTATTCTTCTCACTTCTAAACACATCCACTGACTGTCAACGTATTTCTACAATAACTAGAAGAAAATTAAATTTAAAACATAAATAGAAAAACAATAAAGTAAGGTTGCCAAGTTGTAGGTATAATTAAAATGTAGGGTTGTATTTTGAAAAGTTGAAAGAAAGTAAAACCCCGTCTTCACTAAACACAGATAGATTTGTTCGCCCATGAACAAATCAAGTTCGGACTACTTCGTTTTACGTTAAAAAAATTTAAATATAGGAGCCACCATATGTAATAAGAAAGTGACCTCGATGACCACATGTAATATTTTTGCCGCGTTTTTTTTTTCTCCTCTTCTTCATTTACCCATTTTTTCTTTATAGCATTTTGACAGTAGTTTTACACTAACAAAATACAATCAAAAGTTGATTTTTTAGACGTGCGGCCACTTTACAATTACCATAGTATAATAATAAAGTACTCGCACATCTACAAAAACAAAAATTGCTTGTATTTTGTTAATGTAAAACTACTACCCACAATGTCAAAATGCTTTGAACGGAAAAATGAGAGAATAAAGGAGAGCAAGAGTAAAAACACTCGAAAAAAATTTTACATATGAATACAGAAACAATTTGACAGTACCGCGAGGCTTGCCAATGAAAAAATTGTAGAACAGCTGTTCTTACGAATATACTTAATTATATTATTCAAGTTCAAAGCGACATAATTCTACTCGCGTACGTTTACATGATTCTTAGAAGACAGGGAACGTTTTAACCGCAAATCATAATTTTAATGTTTTATTATTTTTGTATTGTTAATAGTAAATATAGATGGTTCAACTTGTTAATGTTATTTATTTGATGTTTAAAAAAATTTTGAGAGCAATTCAATAGTTTGGAAGTTATATTGAAAATTGTTCTTCCCTAAGAAACTCACATCTAAAAAATTTTTGTTATAAAAAAGTTGAGTAAAAAGAAAATTATGTTAGCGAAGCCGCTTTTGAAAATAACACAGTTTTTCAAGGGAAATCCCGGGACGAAAATAAATGTTTATATTTTCTAACTCATATATGGATATTTTAGTATATAATGTGTTTTTACATTTGTTTTTATTTATTTAATTTGATTTTGTTACAAATTTAAATATTTTTAAGGAAATTTCTAAATATGTTTGATATTTTTCATATAACAGTCTGAAAACAAAATATTTTTTTCTTTTTTGCTGATTAATTTATAAAGAAAAAATTAGATTCTGCAATTTTTTTCATTGTGGTCAAAAGTAATATTTTCAAAATGTACTAGTGGAAAGTAAAATTCGATATTATACGATTTGAAGATGTAATTTGCGCGCATGTGAAAGTTGCAAGAGGAATCTTCTTAAAATGTCTGGAAACCTCAAACCAAAGAGTACTAAGAATAGAAAATAGTATTCTTTCCTACAACAACAACATTTCTCTCTCTTCACATACAAGTTCTGTGTGAATTCAACACACTGGTGAGAGAGAGAAACAACACAAAATAAACAAATATTTTCCTTAAAATTTAAGGAAAATTACACACGCGATACATTTTTCCACTAACACACGATATTTTTACTATTTTTTCACACACGTTTATTGTATTTTCACTCCCGCTAAACGAATAGTTTCCACAAAGAATGTGTGCCAAACGGTAGCAAAGTATGTAGAAAAGTAAAATTTTGAAGTATATGAGGTGAATAAAATTTCACTAGCTCATAGGGCTACATAAATTTTTGACAATAGAATAGAAAAATTTTAAAGTCGTAAAATAAATAATAAATTAAAATAATTTGAAATTGTTTGAGATTTTTAATGTCTATTTTATAAAATTGTATTTTTTCTCTTTAAAACAAATAATTTTTAAAAATATATTAATTTTATTTAAAGTTAACGATTTTGTCAAAATTTATCACGGCAAAAAGTATTCATTTGGCACAGCAAAACTATAAAATTTTTTACCATAGGAAAATTTAAAATTTCTACAGAACTTTGCTACCGTTTGGCACATGCTCAAACTGAAAAAATATTTTTTTATTTTATTTTTGGCATTCCTTTTTTGTACGTTGAAATTTAAATTGTACGAACAATGTTGCTACTTTTGGTATAAAAAATAAAACAGATTTTAAAATAATTTTAAATTATTTTCATATTCATCAATCAAAAGCCAAAAAATGTAATTATATTACTATTTGTGGAAGAAAATCTGCGAATATAATTGTGATGAATTGTAATTAATAATTTGTTAATACTTTTTTGTACAACTATGTATGATTATGATGTGTGGTGAAAGTGGTTTCGGCACAAATACATACAAATAAAATTTGACTAACACAACCTTAAAGTTAGGTTTTTTTGACAAGCCTTCTTTTCTTAGTATTCTTTGCCTCAAACAACAACATACATTTTTACATACTGTCTCCACGTTGATATAATATGTAAGATAACGCCGGCAGAAGAGAGTAAACATTTTGTTAATATTATGTTAAGTCTTAAACTAGGGGTAAACGTATTCTAATAAATCTTATAAGATTTCATTATTTTCACTCAGTCACAGAGTAAACATATACTTTTTATTTAAGAAATTCAACATTTTTTTGCACAATTTTAATAAAAATATGTTTTTAAATGTAGAACAACCAATAAAATTAAACAATTTTACAAAAAAAAAAAAAAAAAAAATATTGTTTTTAAGTACTTTTAAAAATACACATTCACACACACAAACAAACTTTCGTATATGTGAATTTTTTGAGAGTAAATCTTATAAGATAGTTGTGTAGAAAAATCTTATCACAACAGTCTCATAATATTTCTCATAATACTAATATTTAAGTCTACACGTGAGATAATTCTCTCAGAGAGCGAATTTGACACTCTCTGTTACATGTTATGATATAAAAAAATCATGTGGAGACCCAGTGTTAATGCACCATCGAAAACGTGAGACTAAAAGTATTCAAACTTTTAAATGTAGATGGTTTTCTTATCAGATAAATTGCAAAATGTTCACTAATAAGATCATGCAATTTAAAGGGTCCAATTGTCCAGGAACTGAACATGATGTAAATTAATTTTTGAGCTTAGGTTTTCCTTAGTTATAGATTAATAGTATAGCATAAAAATAGAAGGAACTTAATTATATTTTTGTATGAGAAAAACCATTATTCATAGAAATGGGTTATAAAAAGGGCATCAGAAATCTGTAAAATTTCTTGAGGTTTTCTTAACAATAAGCTTACTTCCGTAAAAATATCGAGAGATTTTACTCATAGGGTAATATGAAAACCAAGGTATTGATTAGATTTTCGGTTGAGTTGTTATATAATAAAGTTTTCATTTAATGTTCAATGTTTCAAAAAGAACTGAATTAGTTATAATTTTATGATTAATTAGTTTATTTAACATTTTTTATCTTTTATTTAACTGAATTTTGAATTTTTGATTATTTATTTTTGATGGGAATTCCCGGAATCCCGGAAAATTTAAAAATATCCCTATTTCCGAGAAAAGAAAAACTCTAAACACAGAGTTAAAAACACTTCCGCCCGGCCGAAAGCCGACCATTAAGAAAAAATGTATACACCAAAATTTTTTTGCACTAGAAATTACAAAATATTTAAAAGCTTACTATTGACAGCTTAGTCATTGCAATCGGATAAGTAGTGTAGAAAATATTTACGATTTTAAATGAGTTAGGATCAATGAGTACCAAAAAATATTTTTTAAAAGGAATAGTTTCCTAGCAGCTTTTATTTATATATTTATACATCATCTAACCGTTCGTATCGCAAATATATATTCCCGTGTGTATCCAGCACTTGTATTTATAGATTGTATGTTAATTAATCAATATAATTGATTGTGTTGTATTCATTTTATATTTTTTAGGTTTTTATAAGACAAATAACATAAAAAAAAGAGTCAAAAACAGTCGGAAAAATCGAAAGTAGTCAAAAAGTCGAAATATTTGGAAAAAGTCGAAAAGGCGACTATTTCAAAATTTAAAAAAAATCGAGAAATAGACTATTTAAGAATTGAAAAATGGACTAACAATGTTTTTTACTAAACACCATAGCTTTGAGTCTACATTAGACAAATTTTTTTTTTGCTCTCTATCGTTCTCTGATTTTTCCGTTCAAAGCATTCTGACATTGTGGACAGTAGTTTTACACTAACAAAATACAAGCAATTTTTGTTTTCGTAGATGTGCGAGTACTTTATTATTTTACTATGAGTGGAAGGGTAAAAAAAAATTAGCATAGGAATACAAAAAGAAATTTGACAGTTCCGCGAGGTTTGTCAATGAAAAACTGAGTATACTTTATAATTATACTATGACTAAACACAAACAAATTATTGCTTTCTCAAGAAAACATTGAGAAAACAAGAAATTAACACGAATGCATATATGCATGCCGGAGACCTGCGCCGATCGGCTAAAATTCGGCTAAGCCGAGCCGCCGAGAAAATTTTGGAAGCCGCCGCCGTAAAATTTTCGACTTAAAGCCAAAATTAAGCCCAAATTACAATAGCGCGTAGTCAGCAGCAGTGTGTGCTATGTTATACTTGTGTATTTTAGCCTCTCATTTATTTGCTCACTCTCTTTGTCTTGCTCTCAAACTGAATGCAGCGCAGTGAATTTAGAAACAGGGCTAAATGAAACAGCACTGCAAACTGCCGCTGACCAAATGTAATCAACACCATAACAAACAGTGCATTCTAAATGATCAGCTGATTATGGCAGCACACACTGCTGCTGACTACGCGCTATTGTAATTTGGGCTTTACTCGGCTTAAAAGAGCCGCCGTTTTGAATTTATTTTTGGAAATTATATCAAAAAAAAACACACTTTTTTACTATTTGAAAGCATCATTTCGCACTTATGTATTATAACTATGAAATAAATATTTTTTTTTTTTTTTTTCGTTAAACTAGATAGTTTTTCTGATTTTTAACTTGTTCTTCATATAAATTTAGTTAGTTAAATGAAAAAAGTATTTATTTAATTGCTGTTTTTACCGTATACAACTCTGTTATTTAGGTGGAAACTCTCTGTACTAAATTTGAAGTAAAAGAAAATGTCAAATCGGAAGAAGAATTTATTATGAAATAAAAATTTTTAGATGACGAGCAGAAAAAAAATAATAATTTATGAATAAAATTAATAAATAAAGTTTTTATATGGATAAATTTCATAAAATATTGTGAATGTATTTGTGAAATGTCAAAAGAAACCCAGTTTAGTTCTAATGTACGGTTTTCTTAGTTTTTTTATTTTAATTTTAAAAAAACTTCAATTAACTTTTAAATCAATCAAGTATTTTTGATTGATTTTCCTCTTAAAAGTTGCTTGAAATTAAAATATTCAAATTCGCTAAAAAAATTTAAAGTTTTATTTTTATGAGCAATGATTAATGGGGAATGAAAATAAGTTTTTTCAATTATAAAAATGTATGCTTAACTGCAGGCGATTTTAAGCCGCCGCCGAAGCTTTTTTACACAAGCCGCCGCCGTCGATAAAATTCCTCGGCGCAGGTCTCTGAAGCATGCCACCATGACGTAATTATACCAGGTGACAGTACCGCTACAACAAATAAAACAAGGCAAAAACAACCATGCATTTTGTTTTTGGTTTTTCCAGCACATTGTCAAAACATTCGACAAAATAACAAAACAAAGTAAGCAAAATACAAGAAAAAGTAAACAAAAGAAGAAGTAAACAAGCAAAATAACAGCGCCTAAAAAATATGTATTGAAAAATTATAGAATATTTACATTTTAAACGCAAATGTATTTATTTCAAAACAAATATTATTATTCTTTTTTACAACAAATGTTATTTTTAAACCAATATTAATTGAAAGAGTATTTAATATTTTCATTTTAAACTCAAATGTATTTATTTCAAAACAAATATTGGTACTCATTTACCTCCCTAATTCTGTCAGAGAACATGACAGAATGATGGAGAGGAAGAGTAAATAAACTCGAAAAAAAATTTTGCATATGAATACAATAACAATTTGACAGTTCCGCGAGGTTTGTCAATGAAAAAAATGTAAAACAGCTATTCTTACGAGTATACTTTATAATTATACTATGATGAAAACCATAGTGAAATTATAAAGTGGCCGCACATCTACAAAAACAACAATTGGTTGTATTTTGTTAGTGTAAAACTACTGCACTTAATGTCAAAATGATATGAGCAGAAAATGAAGAAGAGTAAATAAACGCGGCAAAAAATATAGCATACGAATACAAAAACAATTTGACAGAAATTTTGAACATAATATTTTAACATCATTTTATGTCTAACTCGCGATCCTCTCCTAACATTTTTTGGTATCAATATTAAATATTAAAAATTAGTTTTTATATTTTATATAAAATGCTTTTATTAGGTTTGAAAATTAAAAATTGAATAATCAATTATTTAACATAAAATTGAAGTAAAACATAAAAATGAATTGTATATAAAATATTGTATAACAAGTTGAAAAATGTTTTAATATAAAACAGTAAAAGGACGCTACATATCTTCCCCTCTCAGAAATAAAATTATGTAATTTTATAGGTGATATTATTTTGTGTATTTGATTCTTGATTTTCTGTATTTATGTATGCAGGTTTAATTAAGTCGATAGAAACTGATCGTATGATGGTACCATGTTGAATTTTAAAAGTTTTATCATTTCTTTCTAATACTTTAAATGGACCTTCAAAAGGTGTGGACAGTTTTGAAGGTTGTATGATTTTTACAAATACGTATTCACAATTTTGTAGCGATTTAGGTACATATGATTTTTAATTGTTGTGATATATGATTTTTGTTCTTACTTCTGAAAAATGTTCTCTCAATTTTGAAAGCAATAGGTCGCTGGAAACTTGTTCATCTGATTTAATAACGAGTTCACCAGGAATTTTAAGGCATTGTCCGTAAACTAGTTCAGCTGATGAACATTTTAAATCACTTTTAACAGAAGTCCGCAAACCAAGTAAAATTAACGGTAGCACTTCAGACCACTTTTCAGTATTTTTGCTCGTTAATATTGATGTTTTTAGTTGTCGGTGGAATCTTTCAATCATTCCATTGGCTTGGGGATGATAGGCAGATGTATGTATTTTATGTGAACTGAGTAGTGTAATTATATCATTGAAAAGTTTTGAAGTGAACTGAGAACCTCTATCAACTGTAATTTTTAATGGAACTCCAAAACGGGGAATGTAATTGTACACAAATGTTTTAGCAATAGTACAGGTTGTTATGTCCTTAAGTGGATAAGCTTCTGGCCAACGGGAATATCTGTCAATAACTGTCAAAATGTATTTAAAATTATTTGAAACAGGGAGAGGTCCAACGATGTCCATGTGGATGTGTTCAAATCGAGATTTAGGTATTTCTATAGGTTTAACTATTGATTTGGTATAAACATTTATTTTAGCTTTCTGGCATGTTAAACATTCTTTAGTCCAGTTATTAATGTTATACAATATTTTTATACATAAAAATGAATTGTATATAAAATATTGTATAACAAGTTGAAAAATGTTTTAATATAAAACAGTAAAAGGACGCTACACATTTAACATTATTACTACTAACATCATGTTAAATATAGACCGTTCAACTTGATGTTAATGTTAATTTTTTTCGATGGTTAAAAAACAGCAAGTTTCATACACAATATTTATAGCCAAGCCAAACAAAGAAATTATTGCATGAATTAGAAAATAAAAATTTTCTCGTGTAGACGTGAAATAAAAAATTAAATTTTATTTTTATTTGCAAAAATCGCTGAATTCATTTGTTGAAATGAAATTGAAATCGCCAGAAAAAACTAAATTACCATCACTGGTTGCAAGAACTTTTTAGTCGTTTTTTAGATTCCATCGGGAATTGGTTTGTGGTGGAGAAGTGGTATTGAGTAATTCAAGTTTCTTTATTTTTTGTGCATTAATTAAAAACAAAAACCTCAATGTCGGGTAAGTTTTAATTTGCAACTATGGAATAATTTTCTTTCTATATGTATAGTCAATTACATAATTGCAATATTTTTAATTTTCAGGCCCAAATCCTTTTGCGCAGTTCCAGAAGTCATTCAATAAGGATGGTGTGGAATATAAGTATTTTGATTTGGGATCAATTAATTCAAAATATGGTAAGTCAAATATTGTTCAAGTGTTCAAAACGAATCGTAAAAATACTTTACAGATTTCAAATTGAATATTTAATATTATGTATGTATGTATGTATGTATGTATGTATGTATGTATGTATGTATGTATGTATGTATGTATGTATGTATGTATGTATGTATGTATGTATGTATGTATGTATGTATGTATGTATGTATGTATGTATGTATGTATGTATGTATGTATGTATGTATGTATGTATGTATGTATGTATGTATGTATGTATGTATGTATGTATGTATATATATATATATATATATATATATATTGAGGTCGCTGGCTTAGAAGTTATATCTATTTTGTTTACATATGCACATATTGACAATCTAGACTTTACTCTTGGTTAAATATTAATTTCCAATTAATAAAAAGGGTTCATTGATTTATATTTGCATTATATATTATGTTCAATAAAATTTAACATAATATATTGTGCATATACATCTATGTACGTTAAAATTTTTGCTCGTACAGGTGAAAGTTTTTTTCAACCGGTTTCTTCGCCCATTGGAAAGAAACAATGACAAACTCTTATATAACTACATATGTACATATACATATATATGTATGTATCTTTATTAGAGCCAGCGTTGCCGATTTCTGTGTAATTTTCCAAAATTGGTACAATTTAAAATTTCTTGGATCCTTTCATCAATAATCTCAACAAATTTCTGAAGTACATAAGGAATAAATACGGTTTAAGTGCATTTTTTTTTTTTTTTTGTTTCATAAAAATAGACCAAAAAATAGATAAGTTTCCAAAGTGCAGTTATTTAGACTAGTATTATACTATATATTGCAAACTTAGAAAGATAATTTAAGAAATAAACTTGAAATGAATCATGTAACTGATCAAAGAAAAGATTATATATTTGCTATATCAGTTATACTCTACATCAAAAAATATTTTGTGAATGATGTGGGAATATGAGAAAAAAAATTCAAGCTTGAAAACAATTTTTAAATGTCTGATCGTTAACAATTTTTAAGTACATGAAATTTGAACTTCGGTCAAAAGACAACTGTTTAAATAATCATAGAATTTAAAAATAATAAGTTGATGTAATAGAAAATACGAATTATTTATTCAAGTTAAAAATGTTTATGAATTTCAATTTTAGTGTGTAATTTTTGAAATTTTGTTGTGTATATAGCCGACTTGTGACCGGATGTGGGGTACGTTAAATATTGGCTTTAGAGATTAAAACTTTTCTTAAAATCCCAATGTATTAATAGGACAAATACACACATATATACATATATATCATTTGAAAGATGTATACATATATAGTATGTAGCGCAAACGAGTACATGCTTGTAATTTGTGCACTTGTCGTTGCATAAAAATAAAAGTAGTAGAGCAAATCCAAAAATTTTTTCTTTAATTTATTTTATGTTTAGTGTCAAAGTATACAAAGTAGTCCGACTCTCTATTTTTCAAATGGCTCTCTCACATATACGGGTGCCGTGTGAATTGAGAGAACTGAAAACAAAAACAAAAACACAGAATTTTTAAATGCAAATTTTTCGAATTTTAAAGCATTTTTACGCACTATTACACTTACTGAAATAATTTTACAATTTTTTTGAACACTATAGGTTGTTTTTTATTTTTAAACCAGGTCCATTTTGGACAAACCGAAAAATTTTATTTTTATTAATTTTTGACATTTTCTTTTGCTTTGTTTCAAAAATTATGTGGTATAACAGAGTTTCTATTTTTAGTATTGAAAATTCAAACAATTTTGAATTTAAAACATTTTTATATAACTCTGTTTGTTTTAAGAATATAAAAAAGCACCAACACATTTAATTTTTTGTTACTAACACATACATAGAGTTAGGTACTTTTTCACTAACACACTCTTAGAGTTAGGTACTTCTGCCAAAGAGTCGGACTACTTGTATATACTTTGTTTAGTGTTTAATAAAATAATTTAAAAATAAAAACATCAAGCTCTACGAAAAAATCCGACAAAACGAAAACAACTCGCATGTACTCAATTTTGCACTAGGGATTTTTAATATATTTTTTTACAACAATAAAAATATTTGAATATAATATAGTGTAGTTTATAGATAATTATACCATTTTTAGAATTTTAAATATACCTTTAAAATCGGGAGCTATATCCGAAGGACCGCTTTTTCGGAATTCGCGGTTTAAAATTTTATATCTAGAATACCAGTTGACCAAATTAAATTTTTTAAACTGTGTTAGAAAGACAAGAAATTATTCTTTTTAAAAAGTATATATTCATTTAAATGAACAGCAAAACTATCTTGAATATATAAGACACAAATTCAGTTTTTGAATTTTTCTTCTATTATTTTGAATTTATATCTATTTTTGATCCACACTTTATTAAAAGACATCCTTTTTTTAATATATAATCTAATTCTATACTTCATTTGTAAAACAAAAAGGTATCGCTTGATAAAATCCGATAAAAATTGTAGATCCAGTGAAGTGTTTAAAATGTGTACAATTCATAAAATCTTGTTATTTTACTATTATATGTCTTTTTCCATTACTTATGATACATGAAGATTTTATGGGTTTTTCATGTTTCTAAACACTTCACTGGATCTACAATTTTCATCCGATTTTATCAAAAAATTCAAAGACTGAATCTGTGTCTTAAATATTTAAGATAGTTTTGCTGTTCATATAAATGAATATACATATACTTTTTAAAAAATATAATTTCTTGTCTTTCTATACAGTTTAAAACATTTAATTTGATCAACTGGTATTCTAGATATAAAATTTTAAACCGCGTTGTCCGAACAAGCGGTCGTTTGGATATAGCTCCCGATTTGAAAGGTATATTTAAAATTCTAAAAATGGTGTAATAATCTACTAACCATTATCTATAAACTACACTATATTATATTCAAATATTTTTATTGTTGTAAAAAAATATTTTAAAAATCCCTAAACTGCAAAACTGAGTACATGCGAGTTGTTATCGTTTTTTCGGATTTTTTCGTAGAGCTTGATGCTTTTATTTTTAAATTATAGATTATTTTATTAAACACTAAACATAAAATAAATTAAAGAAAAAATTTTTGGATTACTTTTATTTTTATGCAACGACAAGTGCACAAATTACAAGCATGTACTCATTTGTGCTACCTACTGTACATATATTGCTATACGAATTATAATTGATATAAAGTGCAGGAAATGTGTTAAAATCTTCAATGCGTTCGGAAATTTTGCATTAATGCTCACAAAATTTATATTCACTTATGTAGCCAAAACATACCATAAATATATATTTTGCAAAAAGTTGTACCCCTAATGTATACATTCATACGTTGTATATCTATGAATATTATTAATATTAATTACACGAGTCAGTAAATGAGAGTGTTTTTTTTTTTTTTTTTTTTCTTTTTTTGTATATTAACAGAATAAAAATACAACTTTATCAAGAGAAGTTGAAAACAACTATAGCTATTTACTTATGTATTCATTCATATACATATGTACATACATATATGTATGTATGTTTATGAGGTGATCTTTTATGTTATCGCTTGATTAAGAATTCTTCATTGGAATAAGTTTATTCATGCTTATTGTTTTTTTTTTTTCTTTTTATGATTTGCCATGTCATAATGGAAATTTTATGAAAATAGATTTGCAAAATTTATACTTTTCTAATTTTAATTCAGTTTGCTTTTTTAGATTTGGTTATATGATAAAGTAGAAAAAGTAAACAAATACTAATTCGATCTTGTTTTTACTCTCGATATTTTATTAATTGAAATCTTTGATATGGAAAACTTTCTACAACTTACATAAAAATGGTACATACATATATACATATGTATGTATATATGTAGGTGTTTTCAACTTATCGTCAATTTGATAATAGTTAATCTTATCTCCAAAACAACACTTATTTATATGAATGTATTTTCTACATTATGGACACATGTATACATACATATAAGTATTATGGATATTATATGTTTGTTATTTTAGTTTATTTTTAAATTGTATTGTGAAAATATATAATGCAGACAAATACAATAATGCGGAAAATCGTCTGATATTTTCCACAAATACATACAAACTTTATTCGCAAAATTCTGATAGGTTTTTACTTATTATGCTTTATACTGCATATCAAGTTTTAGTTTAAGAAAAAATTTCGTATAAAATAAATTATACTATATTTTTTATTTTACTTAGAATGTTTAGGTTCTCGAGCCTATTTTGTATTTGCTTATTTAATTTTTTGTAAATGAAGAATTAATATAAAATAAAGAGAGTTCTGCAAGGAAATACGTTGAATTAAATATGTTGAATATTTAGATGAATTAAATTTATTTATTTATTTATTTATTTATTTATTTATTTATTTATTTATTTATTTATTTATTTATTTATTTATTTATTTATTTATTTATTTATTTATTTATTTATTTATTTATTTATTTATTTATTTATTTATTTATTTATTTATTTATTTATTTATTTATTTATTTATTTATTTATTTATTTATTTATTTATTTATTTATTTATTTATTTAATTATTTATTTATTTATTTAATTATTTATTTATTTATTTATTTATTTATTTATATATATGTCCAAAATAACTTTATATTACAAAGAAATAATCCTGAATAATTATATACAGAAAAAAATAGTAATTACAATGAAAAATAAATTAAACCCAATACATATCCTAACTTATAGGTTCCCATACCTGAACAAGAAAGTATTTACAATAAATATAAAAAGTTAAAGCAAATTGATCCCAATATAAAACACAGGTAAAAAAGAAAATAAATAAATTCTATAAGTAAAAGAAAGAGTAAATTAGATGAAATTAAAGTTATCTGATATGTGAGTATGTTACTTCAGTGAGGAAAGATATAAGTTTTAAAAGAAAGACATTATTCGAGTGAGAAAAAAGACGAAGTTTCAAAGGCAAATAGTTCCAAAACCGCGCAATTCTTACAATAAAGGATCTTTCAAAGAAGACATTATGGATTCTAGGGATTATAATTTGAGGATTCCTGGTAGAATGAGAAAAAATAAATTTGGAGCAAAGTTGAGTAGGAGTCCCCCGTTTTATAACCCTATAAAAAATATTGTTTGAAATAACCAGATATATCACGTCTATGAATACCATACACATATCTTACAATCATATTAAAAATACGATTCATCCTAGAAATAACATAAGCTGGAGAACCCGAAAAAACCTCAAGACCATATAAAACCAGAGACATTAAAAATGCATGTGCCAGACGTAGTCTCACGACATGTGGCAAATATATATTTGTAGAATCAAGTCGTCGAAGAATACCAGAAACTTGCTAATATGATCAATATGACGCTCAAAATTTAAACGTATATCGAGATAAATTCCTAAACACTTTAACAGATCTACAAAAAGCACAGAAGAGCCATCAATCGCAATATTTAGTTCATGCAAAAAACTATCAGAAACACCAAAAATCAACGCCTTAGTTTTAAGGGGGTTAATAGAAAGATAATTATCTTTTGACCAAAATGATAAACATTGAAGCATATTATTGATATTAGATTGAAGAGACTCCATTTCAAAACGTCTACCGCTAAACAACAGCATTACATCATTGGCGAACAGAAAAGATTTGCAAAAGGAATTGTCATTTATATTAATGACGGTAGGTCATTAATATAAATAAAGCACGAATAAAATAGGCCCCAAAACTGAACCCTGGGGAACACCGGATGAAAGGAGAAGAGAATCAGAATATACATTATTAATGTCAACGAATTGAAAACGATTAGTTAAATACGACAAAATCAACTTACAAGCTATTCTAGAAAAATTAAACGACTCCCTTAATTTCCTTATCAGAACAGAGTAGTTTACGGAATTAAAAGCCTTTGTTAAATCTAGAGATATTAAAGCCGCAATCTTATCATTATTCAAATGGAATCTAATATCATCAGTCATGTCAGTTAACAACGATGCAGTACTATGAGCACGGCGGAAAGCATATTGAGAGGAAACAATTCGATTACGAACAAACAAAAGTATTTGGTCTTTCATGATATGTTCAACCGCCTTAGAAAAGGAAGGAAGAATAGATATGGGTCTTAAATCCTCAAAACCTTGCACACTTCTTGATTTAGGAATTGCAACAACTCGTGCTGTTTTCCATGCTGAAGGGAATATAGATGAAAGCAATATAGTATTAACATGATGTGTCAATATAATGGAAATATATGGAAACATGGTCTTAAAAAAACTTATTGGAATTCTGTCAATTCCCAGAGATTTTGACTTAACTTTACACACTGCTTCATACAATTCACACTCATCTATACAATGGAAAGAAAACGATCCATTAACCGCATCCATAAAGTTAATATCAATGGAATGCGAATTTGTAGAGTTAGAAGTGTTTACAAAAAAAATTCTGTAATTATGATCAATACAGTTTGCCTGGTGATAATGATACTATCTATATATTTAATTAAAATTGAAGTTGAAATTTTGTCCCAAACAATTTAAGGGCCTGATACAGCACAACAATTTAATTCTTTGAAAATAGAATTTGTATGAAAATTATAAATTTTTAAAAATATTTTTTGAGTAGTTTTTATACAAATTTAATATTTAAACAATTTTCTTGTAGTACTGAATTGGGTCCTAATTTTTTCCTGGAGCCCGCAAAATATACATAAAAAACTACTCAATTATGTAACTAATGGAGTTTTATTTATGCAGACTAGTCTTCTGACTAAGCCAGTGCATTACGCTATGCAACAAATTAAGAATTGTCGTCTGTGGTGGAATTATTCCAATTGCAATTGACGAAAACACTCCAAAGAATTTGAACTTTTTGTTTTGTGGTCTACAAATGTTTTTCTTTAGTAATACCTGTTTTTTATTATGTACATTTTTGTAGATCAATTACCATTTTCCATAAGAGTTCTGTTAGAATCAGCAGTGCGTAATTGCGACAACTTCCATGTGTTGGAAAAGGATGTCCAGAGTATATTATCCTGGACTCCCGATTTGAAACAGGGACAAAACGATGTTGAAGTATCTTTTAAACCAGCTCGTGTCATTTTGCAGGTATTTCATTATTATTTTTCAATTAATTGCTCTCAATCATTTTATTTTTGTTTATTAATTTTGTTTAATTAGGATTTCACTGGTGTTCCAGCTGTTGTGGATTTTGCAGCTATGCGTGATGCTGTGTTGGAGTTGAAAGGCAATCCTGAAAAAATAAATCCTATCTGTCCAGCTGATCTCGTCATAGATCACTCTGTACAAGTGGATTTTTCTAGAACTTCGGATGCTTTGTCTAAAAACCAAAATTTGGAATTTGAACGCAACAAGGAGCGTTTCACATTTTTGAAGGTTAATCAATATTTTTAAGTCGCTTCTAAATCTTATGTTAAATGTATACGTACATATTTACATATATTTTATAGTGGGGTGCTCGTGCTTTTAATAATATGTTAATTGTGCCACCTGGTTCTGGTATTGTTCATCAAGTTAATCTGGAATATTTGGCTCGTGTTGTTTTCGAAGCTGACACTGAAGATGGTGCAAAAATTTTGTATCCTGACAGTGTTGTTGGAACCGATTCTCATACTACTATGATAAATGGTTTGGGTGTACTTGGTTGGGGTGTTGGAGGTAGGTTGAATTATATTTCATTCAGAAAAAAATTATTGAAGTTTGAATCTATTATATAACATAGGTATTGAAGCGGAAGCGGTTATGTTGGGTCAATCAATTTCTATGCTTTTACCTGAAGTAATTGGTTATAAATTGGTCGGTAAGTTGGGACCACTTGTAACCTCCACTGATTTAGTTTTGACCATAACGAAACATTTGCGTCAATTGGGAGTGGTTGGAAAATTTGTTGAGTTCTACGGTCCTGGTGTTGCTGAGCTTAGCATTGCGGATCGCGCTACTATAAGTAATATGTGTCCTGAGTATGGTGCCACTGTTGGTTATTTCCCAATCGACGAAAATACTTTGAGCTACATGAGACAGACAAGTTAGTAGTAGTAGTAGAACATATCAAAACATTTTAAATATTTCACATATTTTAATTGTATTTTTTCTTTAGATCGTTCTGAAAAGAAAATTGAAATTATCAGAGCATATTTGCAAGCTACACGTCAGTTGCGCAATTACACTGATGAATCTCAGGATCCTAAATTTACACAAACAATAACATTGGATTTGGCAACTGTTGTTACTTCGGTGTCTGGACCTAAACGTCCCCATGATCGTGTCTCTGTTTCAGATATGAAACAAGATTTCCAATCTTGCTTAGTTAGCCCCGTAAGTAGGAAAATATTATAGTGTTGTTTTCATTTCTTTATTATGAGATAAACAAAGCCCAGTGATGCCATTTATAGGAATTTATTTTTAAATTAAAATTTTTACACAACTGAACTTGGTGTATCCCATAAACTGAAATTTCAACCTTAGAACAAACTCTGTCACACATATACATACACATTACTTTGCAGAATACATATATTTTCAAATATTTGCGGCTTACAAAAGAGCTATCTAAAAGAAACAGCAACTGTGATATGCCAAATATTTTTAATAAAATCACGGCTACTATTTCCTTAGATAACTCGATATAATAAATTGAAAAGATTTTATTTTTTCACTACTATTATTTATTTTTTTTTTAATGAAATAATGTACTACTCTTGATGGAGTATATTATTGAACTAAGTTGACAACTGAACATTCGGAATGTGCACTTTGAAAGCCTTCTTATAAACTCTGCGTTCAATGCCACCAACTTACTCATAAGTCTGATCATATTTCTAGTTGGCAATTTTGTTTTGATAAAAAAAATATACTCACATTTTGCTAAGATTTGCAATATTTTTTTTTTTTCAATTTGCCTAAGCAAGCAAATAAAATAAAAGAAATATATTCATATTAAAACGAAATATATTTAAATTTACACTTCACAAAAAAATAAACACAAAAAGCTAATTTAAATATTTTTGTTCAAAAAATTATTTTTATTTAATTGAACAAAGTCGATCCCAACTATTGGACCCCTACACATTGTGTATGTGGGAGTTATATAGGAAGTATTATTCGATTTTGATATAAAATTACTTGTGCTTTTGTACAAACTTTGTTCTTTAGTCGAAATAAGTGAATATTTCAGAATTTAATAATTGTTGTCTAAAGATACTTGATATTTGCCATAAAATAGTTATTTATTCATGCAAAATTCAGCTATCACGTGTAGAATTTTGTATATAAAAAAACTTTATATCATATAATGACTTTATTAAAAAGAAATTGTATGCATAAACTAAACTTATACATACCAAAAAATACATAAGAATTATTTGAAAATTATTAAAAATAATATTCAATGTAATTATAACAAATAAATTTAAACTTCCGCAATTATTTATTAATATTTTTAAACTGACCTATAAAATATTGTGTTTTTATACAATTGCATATACATGTATGTATATGTGAATTATTAAAAGAAAATGTCAATAACCTTTGTATTTTTTTTTTTTTTAATGTGCTTATTTTACAAAAAAACAAAATTCAACGAGTTTACATTTCAATTGCATTTTAGGTTGGTTTTAAGGGTTTCGCAATTCCTTCCGACGCTTTACAAGCTTCTGGACAATTCCAGTGGGACGATGGAAAGAATTACACCATAAAACATGGCTCTGTTGTTATAGCTGCTATTACGAGCTGTACGAATACCTCAAATCCATCAGTAATGTTGGGAGCAGGTCTTTTGGCTAAGAAGGCGGTTGAGAAAGGTTTAAGCATCATGCCATACATCAAGACATCGCTGTCACCTGGTTCTGGTGTTGTGACTTACTATCTGAAGGAATCTGGTGTAATTCCTTATTTGGAACAATTGGGTTTCAATATTGTTGGCTACGGTTGTATGACCTGTATTGGTAATTCGGGTCCTTTAGATGAAAATGTCGTTAATACAATTGAAAAGAATGGTTTAGTTTGCTGTGGTGTCTTGTCGGGAAATAGAAACTTTGAAGGACGTATTCATCCCAATACACGTGCCAATTATTTGGCAAGTCCTTTGTTGGTTATTGCGTATGCAATTGCTGGACGTGTTGATATTGATTTTGAAACTGAACCATTAGGTGTTGATGGCAATGGACAGAAAGTATTTTTACGTGACATTTGGCCAACGCGCACCGAAATTCAAGAGGTTGAAAACAAGCATGTCATACCAGCTATGTTCCAAGAAGTATACAGTAAGTAATAAACTCTTTATTTTTATATACAGGAAAGTAGGAAAAATATACATACAGACATACAGTGGCGGTCAGCTAATAAGCCCACTCGACATTAAATCATTTTGGCCTTAATTTCCTTTTTCAAGAAAAATGTTTACAATTATTTTTTTAATTCGATATATTGACCATAATGTACTAAATACATTGCTGCCAAAACTTTGACTAAATATTAACGCAAAAACATTATTTTATTAAATATACTTATAAAAATCGAGGGACAGTAAATTAGCCCACTTTCAAATAAATTACAAAAAAAAAAAAAAAAAAAAAATCGAAGATACCTTTGAAAAAAAATTAATATAAATTTGAATGTATGAATTAATTTTAATTAAATTAAGATAACTTTCATGAGAACATTTCATGGATAAACGCCTTAAAATCCGATATTCGAATTTTCGAAAATTGGAAAAATTCGGTAAAATCCATTATGAAAATCGCCGAAATCTTTGACAATCAATTAATAATTTTCAATAATCCTTCAAAGTATCATAAGTAATGCAAAAATCTCAAACTCCTACAAAAAGAACGCAATACTTAGTTAAATTGCGAATTTCAAAACTAGAATAATCACAAATTTCGCCAAGAAACTCTGGACCAAGAGAATACTGGGAATTAGAAAAACCCTTATAATGTACATAAATATCCACTAGAACCTAAACCGGTTAACCGACATATTAATAATTGATCTAAGTTGAAGATTAATAAAAATATTTTTGGTTAAAAAAAAGTGTTTTTTAGCTTATAGGTTTAACCATGTACCAAATAACAAACACTGCACAGTGGGACAGAATCGAAATTTTTTGGAAATAAATCTGTAACTTCTGATCGGCTGGTTGGATTTGCATAAGGAGTGTGAAATATTGATTTCAATATTTTACTGTAAAACGAAGGATTATGTCAGCTAAGCAATGTAATTTAGATACAAAAAAAAAACGAGTTTATACTTTTTCTGATTTTTGAAATTAAAGTAAAATTTTTGTAAAAAAGTGTTTTTTTAAGAAACTATAAAAATAGTCCCACAATTCCTCCAAAAAAAAAAAACGCCGAAAATCTCAAAAATGGGTTTTTTTTTTTTTTAATTTTCGGCTATAAAATCCACATTTTTGCGAAGTCCCGTAGATTTTGATTGAAAACTTTTAACAACATATTACAGATTCTTAAAAAATGTAGACTAAAATCAAAACTCTCATTGTAGATACTTTTTCGGCCAAAAAAAAAAGTATTCATTTTTGCAATTTTCAAATTCAAAATTGTTTATTTTTGGACTCGGAAAAGATATCGACTTAAATTTTTTTTATTCAATAGATAATTTTGTTCTTTAATTAGTTAAAGAAAAAACAAATGACATCGCAAAATTGAGGTACTTAAAAATTCTTTTGAATTATATAAGAGATAAATAGGACATGCAAGAATATTTTTGAAATTGGAATATTTTTGAGATTGGAAAATTTTGCAAGCGATTAAAAAATTTGTATGTCAGAGGTACCCAACTTTGAGCCCCTTTAGCTCAGCCCCTGAGGGGTCTGTACGGTCCACCTTCCAAACTTAACATTGCACACTCCTCTGCTATGCCTATTCCAAATTTCATGCAAATCCAACCACCAGATCAGAAGTTACAGATTTATTTCCAAAAAATTTCGATTCTGCCCCACTGTGCACTGTTCTTTAGAAATAGCGACTGATTTACATCGAAAGTTTATAATATGTTTTTTCAGCCTTCATACTAGTGTTAATATAATTTATAAAAGCACTTTTTTCTGGCAACTTTTTTGAAGCTTTATAATGATTTAAAATGGTTTTATAAAGTTTTTTTAATATTAGCTTTTTTAAATTTTTCTAATTTAAAAATAAAATAGAATTATCGAAATTTTAAAGGAAGGAAAATGTACTTTATATTATGATTTATATTCACCGCTTTTGAAGTTTTTCCCTTAAAGAAATGTTTATATAATTTTTATAAAAAATGTAATTAATAAATATCTGTATAAAATTGGAAAAATAATTAATATTTTTTCTGCTAAAGTAGGGATGTCAATTTCTTTGCACAATTGTGCTGGCTGAGTTCACACGTATTCTTACGCTCTTTCATTTAATCGTTGCTGAGAGTGCAAAGAGTATAAAAGTTGGAGGAATGATAATAATATTTATTACTTCAATATTAATAAATTTCAGTTTAAGGAATGCGAAAGTGCATAAAAAGAAGTTTTATGTAACAATAAAGAACCATGTATACCTGACGTATTATATTTATTAGATCCATCTTTTCTTTAAGTGCAATTTTTTCACTCTCACAAACACAGCCATATTTTTAGTCATTGTCATCCCTATGCTAAAGAGAGATTTTCTGCACTTATTTCTTTCTTTCTTTTTTTTTTAAATATTTTTTTCTCTTAAGCTATACATTAGTAGGTGTAAAGTTTTTTTCTTCTTTTGGAAAATTTCATTCGCATGAATTAAAGTTTTTGTAAATGAAATGCTTAATTATCTATCTGATATTATACATACAGTTTTAAAATATATTGAACTTCTAACAAGTAAATATATCAACTGACTACTTGTTAACTCAAACAGCAAGTATTTTTAGTTGTTTCATAAAATTTTCTTATATTTTAAATTCTGAAAAAAGTTTGTTACTTTTTGTGATATTTTAGCAAATTTTTAAAACCGGTTAACCGAAACAAAAAAACCGAATAAACCGGTTAACCGAAATTGAATATTTCAAATTAACCGGTTCGAAAAAACCCTAAATTTGTAGAAAAGATCGGTTAACCGGTTTTTAAACACTAACCAATTATAAGCAATTTTTGGCACCAGATAGCTTTTATATAATACCTATTGAATATATAAGAAATTATACGTTCATATAAGTTTTACTCAAAGGTTCGAAAGGCGATTTTGAAAAGTAAATTTTCAAAATCGAATTAAATGTATTATCCTAGTCATTCCACTAAAGCATTCATATTAATTTAATTCAAAGACTTAAATTCTTTGTACTCATATGAACCCAGCAAAAAAAGAGAGCATACCAATCATTAGTAAAATCATTGATGTTACTGAACCTGAAGTAGTTCCATTTCTGGTGAAACATCAATGAATTTAACATGTGGTTGTCATAGGACGGAAGTGATCCAAAAAGCTGAATAGTATGCGCTTTTGAGGAACACTGAGGTATTAAGTGAAAGTATACCTTTTCATATTTCTTTTTTCATTAGTGAAACATTTTAATACAATTTAGCATATATACATATACAATATACAATACTTACATACAAATCATTAGCTAAATTATATAATTTTTTGCTAAAAAAGAACAATTTTAGAATATGAAATTCATAACTTAAAGCTACTTGGTATGTAATGAAAATGCTGTGATTTTAGAACAACTTCTGAAATATTTTGTTGGGAATTGCATTATTTCTGTAAAGAATTAATTCCGTAAATAATTAATTCGTCAATTATATAATTCAAGCTTAGAAAATATATTGAATCATTCAAATTTTCTTCAATTCAAATCTATTACAAACTAGTTTTAGAAAATATTTTTTAATTCATTTAGTAAAATATTAGAAAACAAAATATTTAAAATTGAATGAACGAAAAACATTTACATTCAATTTGGAGAGAATATTTGAATTAACAAAAAAAGAATGAATACTTTATGAATTAATTCAATAAAGAATTAATTCTATTCAAACAAAAGCCTTTAAATGAAGTTATAGAATTATGTTTCTGGGAATGGTATTATGGAATGAAAAACTAATCATTCTTAATTCAGAATTAAGATTTAAGGGAATTAAACTAAGATTTAATTAAGTCTTTCGAAGCTCTGTTTTTATTCTACAAAAATAATAATTTTTGGTATGCATAATTTCAAAATTAAAGTTTTTTATTTCGCTAAATCTTTCGAGATTTTTTTTTTTTTTTTTATTTTAGTTAATTACATTTCTTTGTTTTATTCCTAATCCTAGTATTTGAAATTATGCCTTTGATTCTTAATGTATACAAATACATCAAGCGTTTTAAAGCAACTGTTTAAAGACTAAACTTTTTGTGCCTACAATAGTTCAATTTATTTCAAATATTTAAAAAAAAAAAATTGTCTAACTTTAATAAGATGGCTTAGGAACAATCATAACTGATTGATTGGGTATAGGTTCCACTTTTTCTTCTTTCTATTTCTTGTATATTTCTTATTTATTCTCATTTATCCTCGTTTATTTCTATTTCTCTCTTTCTATCATAAAGGGATCACAATGGGCCGTTCGGCCTCTGGGTGTAGGCGTGAATACGCCACCCTTTCTAACCTAACCTAACCTAACCTAATAAGATATTTGTCATTTTTATTGCATTAAGCAAGTTACATGAAACTTCATATTTTTTTAGTCAAGTAATTTATTTATTTTTCCCTTTTTTAACTCTTTCTGATTAAAATTACATAAAAAATTAAATAAAATGCTGTTTAAAAAAACCCGTTAACCGCCTTTAAAAATCACGGTTTCAATAAAAACCGAAAATTAAAAAAAAAAAAAAAAAAAAAACCGACAGGGTATGTTAAAAACTGGTTAATCGGGTTTCAGTTAAGATTTTGGATACTCTACCGTAACCACAATTTTAAATTTTTTTCTTTAAAATTACACAATTAAGTAAAATTTGTTAATTGTTCAGTTAAAGCATAAAACAATCTTCGAAGCAAATTTTTCTTAAATGGAACAAAGGTTTCGTTTATGAAATTGATGTTACGGCCTTTTGACTTTTGTCAATATTGATGTCATTTTTAAAGGTATGAATATGAAAATTTTTGTGTAGATGTAGTTTGGGTCAGTGCATTATAATACAGTAAAAAACCAACATCTGATTTTTCAGTGGTTACGGCCTTTTGCATTTTAGGTGACGATATATAGCTACATGTACATAATTTTTAAAACTATTCTACCAAACAGTAACCCTTATTAATATCTTTCGAAATTTACTTATTCTTTTAGGCAAAATTGAATTAGGTTCTGAAGATTGGCAAACTTTACAAGTTTCCGATGGTAAATTGTATCCATGGAACAATGAATCAACATACATCAAACGTCCACCGTTCTTTGAGGGCATGACTCGTGAATTGAATAAGATTAGTAGCATCCAAAAGGCTAGATGTTTATTATTTTTGGGAGATTCAGTTACAACAGATCATATCTCACCAGCTGGATCAATTGCTCGTAATTCTCCAGCAGCTCGCTATCTATCAGAACGTGGTTTAACACCAAAAGATTTTAATTCGTATGGTTCCCGTCGAGGCAATGATGCCATTATGGCTCGCGGTACATTTGCCAACATTCGTTTGGTCAACAAATTAATCACAAAGACAGGGCCACGCACCATACACATTCCAAGTCTAGAAGAAATGGATATTTTCGACTGTGCTGAGAGGTGAAATTTTTCATTTTAAAATATGTACATACATATTTAGTTCAATAGTTTAACTTGCTTTTTATAGATATCGTGAAGAAGGTACACCTATGGTGTTGGTTGTAGGCAAAGATTATGGCAGTGGTTCTAGTCGTGATTGGGCTGCAAAGGGTCCCTTCCTATTAGGCATTAAAGCAGTCATTGCCGAATCCTATGAGCGTATTCATCGTTCTAACTTGGTTGGTATGGGTATTATACCCTTACAATTTTTGCCTGGCCAAAATGCTGAAATCCTCAACTTGACTGGACGTGAACAATATAACATTAATGTGACTGAACAAGGTCTTAAACCTGGCCAAAAGATTCAAGTAGAGGTATTAATATTATTTTTATTTTTGTAATTTCTAAAAAACTTGAAATAATTACTTTTTTTTTCATTTTTAGGCTGACGGCAAAGTTTTTGAAACTGTTTTACGTTTCGATACTGAAGTTGATATCACATATTTCAAAAATGGTGGTATTTTGAATTATATGATCCGCAAAATGTTGGATTAATTAAAAAATAATAATAATAAAATTTTAAATTTTTATACGCATTTTTATATATAAAAGTTTATGGTGATATTGTGTTTATAACCGTTTAATTAATCTTAATAAAAAAAAAAAAAATAATAAATAAATTATCTTGTGTTATGTATTGCAAAACGAATAATCATTCTATCATGACCATTTTATTTGGAAATTTATTTCAAGCTGCAAATAAATTTACAGATACCGGTGTCAACTTTTGACCATTGAATAAAATAACCTGTAAATAAATATTAATATCGAAAATTACGATACTGAAATCAACATTTCTAAAAATCTGCTTAAGTGTCGCCAAGAATTTGATACAACCAAACTTTTCAATGATCTTTGTCTTTTTGATATCGATTAAGTACATATATCGCGATTTTTATACCCTTCACCACAGGTGTAAAGGGTAATTTCTACAATGTTCATCTAAGACCCCAAAAAGTATATATATTCTGGATCCTTATTGATAGAGGAGTCGATATAACGATGTCCGTCTACCCGTCTGCCTGTTGAAATCAGTTTTTAGAAAGCCGCAGTTATCGGATATATATGTTTTATATATCGAATATTCCTTAGAAGAACGCTAATAAAAATGAGCAAAATCGGTTGATAAATAACTGAGATATCGGCAAAAAACCGAATATACTCCCAAAAATCGTATTTGTTGTCGGCATTTCTTGGCTCCTATACAAGCTAGCGACTTCATTTTTGCACGAAAAATTCAAAATCTTTCAAATTTTTTTTGCTGAATAAATGGAAAAAATCGGTCCATTAGTATACGAGATATATCGGCCAACACATTTTTAAGCTCTTGTTTATGCTACAGTTTATGAATTAATTCCTTATTGAATTAATTCATAAAGAATTCATTCAATTTTTGTTAATTCAAATCTTCTCCAAATTGAATGAAAATATTTTTCTTTCATTCAATTTGTAATATTTTGTTTTTTAATCTTTTACAAAATGAATTAAAAAATATTTTCTAAAAATAATTTGTAATAGATTTGAATTGAAGAAAATTTGATTGATTCAATATATTTTTTAAGCTTGAATTCTATAAGTGATGAATTAATTCCTTATTGAATTAATTCATAACAGAATTAATTCAATTAATATGGAATTCAAAGAATTTAATTCTATGAACTGAATTAATTTGAATGCTTTAAAAGAATGACTAGGATAATAAATCTAATTCGATTTAAGAAAATTAATAAAAGAATTAAGCCTTTCGAACCTTTGATCCAAATTGACTGAGAAACACCGTGCCGCAGATTTTTTTTCTCATTTTGTAGCTCTGTGTAATGACAGCTTTTTGTATATGCAGTCAGTTTGTGTATACATACATACAAAAAGATTTTAGACCTTCAAAAAAAAAAAAAAAAAATATTAAATTTTTTTGATGGCTCATTAAAATCCTTTTGTATACATATAAAGTGACTCAAATGCATGTAGAATCAGTTCTCGTTAATCATTTCATGTAAGGGGCGCGAAAGTTATGGCGGTTTAAAGTTGAACAAATAAAAATTTTTACAAACTAGAACTTTATGTACAATTCTGGTCAAAATTACACGTAATATCAAAACCTACTGAGTTATTCAAATTATATTTATAATATTTTCAATGTTTGATGGTATTAGAGCAGCATATTTATTGCTCTTTGAATTTTAAAAACACATTATGTAAAATATTAAAGTGATCGAATATTGCAAACAAGAAGTTTGAAAATTTGTCTGTATGGAAAAATTTTGTATAGAAATAAATCGGTTGAATAATAACGAACAAATATTAATAGAATATAATAGACAAATTTAATTTGTACTTCTTCATTCCGATATTTTTATTATTTTCTCTAAAATCTTTTACAATTTTCTAATCATACATATATTTTAAACTTTTAATTGTACAATGACTTAAGGTTAAATATACATATAACAAACATTTACAAAATAATTATTTGTTGCAACTTTTTAGAACGATTGTGTAAAGAATGTTATAGAATAGGAAAAACAATGAAAGCATCTCTATAGGATAAAAAAGAAAATATGTTTAAAACTTAACAATTGTAACATATAATAAATAAACACACTACAAACTGCGATAAGCATTTATTTTCAATAAATATGTTTGTATATTATATTCAAATCTATAAACTATATAATTGGCTAAAAAAAAAAAAGATTTATTTGTACAAAATAAAAATTAATTTATATACTATACTCTCCTCATCCAAGTGGTGGATATTAAAAACCAACACTTATTTACAAATTCATGAGGAGTTTCATTGTGTGTACGTTCTCTTAAGTCTATAGTAAATTATACAAATAATTTTACAAAAACAACAACGGATTATATTCGGTCATATTTGTTTTCTTATAATCTTTGGTGAAATCTTGCTTCGTCTTTCCATATGGATTCTGTAACTCTAATGTTAAAAAATTTTGCAATGAGTTTATGTCAATAACTTTTTTGTAGCGTTTATAGTTGAGTGTTTGAAGCATTATTGTTTTATATCATTATATTTAAAATTTAAATGCATTTGTATTTCAGGACTTTCAATTTAATTTGTGCATTCCCGCCACTGAAGTACGGTGGGCTCCATTTAATTGTTGTTTATTTACCAGCGTATTTGATGTTTATATTGTTCATCCACTGCTATACGTTTAATGGTTTCATATCCTAAAATTATACTAAATGAGAAGGCAGCTGACTGCACCAAACGTGCCGACAATCCCTTAAAAAAGCAGTTAAGTTTCTCCTCCCGCCACAGTTCTTGAAAAGCTACTTTCATACTATCAAGTCGATGAACCTTAAAAAATAATATTTGAATTAGTATGCATATGCATAAAATATATATTTTTTTTAACAATTGAATAATTATTTTATGAATTTTATTTATTACTTAGAAATTATCATTGTATTCACAGAAAAAATATGGCTAATTAAACGATATGTCAGATACAAATCAATCAAATTACTTTTTTAATTGTATTTTCTAATATTTTTTTACTAAAAATAAAACAATGGTTATATCTACTATCAATTTTGTTACATTTTAACATTTTCCCATATGAATTCTACTCCAAATTTTTCATCATCTTTTAAATATGTTCCTATTCTATTCTGTTCCATCAAACGTCTTTCGATTATATTAGTGTCAGTATAAAAACAAATTATTTATGAAATCAAAAATAACTTGAGGAAGACTAAATTAATGGGTTTTGGTTTAGGGGCTAATGAAATGGTTATAGCTCACAATGGTATACGTCTTAAGTTTGTAGATAAAATTAAATGACTTGGGGTTGTAATTAATAATCACTTGAATTAGCTCTCAAAAATAAATAATGTTTCTTCTAAAATATCTTTTTTGTTAATCGAAGCATATAACACTTTCATTGAGAAACAAAACATTAATAAAAGTTTAAATAAAATACATGTAAAATTTTATGACCAAAAAAATATTGTTCTGTATTCTTATTGCGTTTTTAGAACCGAAGTTCATACATATGTATGTATAAGATCTTACAAAAATAACAATACATACTATATGTTAAAATTACCTGTAGTCTAGTTCTAACAATGTCCAAAGGATTAGTAAGTATGTATAAGATCTTACAAAAATAACAATACATACTATATGTTAAAATTACCTGTAGTCTAGCTCTAACAATGTCCAAAGGATTAGTAAGTATTGTAGTTGTAAATCCACCTAAACTGCCAGCAATGCATTGTATAAGCAAATGAGAAACCCAAGGTGGACAAATTCGACAAAGTTCATCTGGTTTAAGAGAATAAATTCAAAACTGCAAGTTTAAAGTCAATTTATTATGAAAATTTATTTACCTTGATACAGATGATAAAAAGCCCACCACATTGCAGAATTTGGAACATATGCCATAAGACTGGCAGTGTAGCCACGATAAAAACCTCGAAATCCATCTCTTCGTAAAATTTCCCTTGCAATATCTAGCGAGATATTAATGCGACTACGACCTGGTCCAGTTTGAATACCGAGTGGATTTATATCACCTTTTGCACCAGCATGATGAGCCATTCCTAATACCATGGCATGCTGAGATATGACATCGAAAGGAACTATTATTGTCTGACCCACTAGCGAAGCACATCCTCCACCTACTAAAGATTTTACTCGTTGACCAGCACCCATATCGTTTAGTAGATGACGCACACCTTCATATGTGCTTATGTAAAAGACGCCCGATACTATTTGAACCGACGATATCCAAAAGCCTCTATATAAACCTGGAATTCCTTCGGATCGATAAATCTTGTATGCACAATCAAACATTCCCTTATACACATCACTTCTGTGCTGTACTTGCAGTTGGGTTTTTATCACTGTCAATGGAAATAGACAGCAACGCACTGAAAATGAACTCAACATCGACAATGGGAAAAATTTACTCTTATCCATCATGTCCCATTCAATTGTTCGTATATATGGTGCATCCAAGGTGTTGCTGGAACCACTAGTAACACCAGATGCCACTGTAATAGCTGTACGGTTCATTATTTTTCTATACGACCTTGTTCCTGTGTTGTTAAACTTTTTTATCACATCAACACACTTCCTCACCCGCAGTGGTAGACTGTAGTAGTTCTTAGGTCACGAGTTCATAGGTGCAAACAAATTAATTCTTCGAATTATATGTGCAACGATTTATTTTTATCCGTGGGAGAAATCTAAAAAGCAAATAAATATATTTTCAATATACTATATGTGTATTAATACAAACTGTGAATTTTAACACTGTCAAATTAAATAATGGCCATGAGTATGGATGGATAAGTCTAGTAGAAAATTTCGGACTTTACCCTCCCTCCCATTTTGTACGACGTACAACGATTTGAATGTCCTTTACGGATTTCATATCTCAATAAGAATTCTTAATTACAAATAATGTTTACTCATTATATAATGTCTGTATTTTTTTTCTCTTTTCGTATCAATAGAGACATATAGTGGGTAAAAAATATTGAAGTATTTTTTAGTGATTTTTGCATCAGCCCTATCTAACTTCTATTGCTCATACTCATGGATTGTGTTTTTTCAGTCGCATGTTATTCTACAACTTTTGGTACGACTATTTTAATTTTAAAATCCACGTAATTTTCATTTATGTATTTATTTCCCTTTTTTAACTCATCTTCTCGAGTAAAATATACCAACATACTTACATTGTTATTTATATTAAATATACGTCTGTATATGATCTTACAACAAATCGTCATTAAAAATATTCCACAACAATATAAAATGTATTACCACTCACTGAAAAATAAGAAGAAAACAAAAAAAAAAAAAATAAAAAAAAATTTGCTAATATTTTGACATCTATCATATGCTTTACTTTGTGTCTACATTAGACAAATTTTTATCAAGACAAACGCAAAATTTTTAACAGGATAAAAATTTGTCTAATGTATACCAAATTTGTCAGTATTATTGCAACGTTACATAGGGGCTACACAAGAGTATTTTGTATTATAATATGTAACAGAGAGTGTCAAATCGCTGACAGAAGAGAGTAACAATTTTCTTTATATTATGTTAAATCTTAAACAAGGGGTAAACGTATTCTAATAAATTTTATAAGATTTCATTATTTTCACTCAGTTACAGAGTAAACATGAACTTTTTACTTAAGAAATCCGAAATTTTTTAGCACAATTTTAATGAAAATATGTGTTTGAATGTAGAATAAAGCCCAAATTACAATAGCGCGTAGTCAGCAACAGTATCAGCAAAAATTATCAGCTTATCACTGTCAGCACAACATGTTGCTGCCGTTATAATTACAATTCAGCGTAGTCAGCCACAATTTACAACCACCATCTAGCTTTGTTCTACTTGTGTATTTTAGCCTCTCATTTATTTGCTCACTCTCTTTGTCTCGCTCTCAATCTGAATGCAGCGCAGTGAATTTAGAAACAGGGCTAAATGAAACAGCACTGCAATCTGCTGCTGACCAAATGTAATCAACACCCAAGGTAGATTAAGCCCAAATTACAATTACGCGTAGTCAGCAACAGTATCAGCAAAAATTATCAGCTGTTCACTGTCAGTACAACATGATGCTGCCGTTATAATTACAATTAAGCGTAGGCAGCCACAATTTACAACCACCATCTTGCTTTATTCTACTTGTGTATTTTAGCCTCTCATTTATTTGCTCACTCTCTTTGTCTCGCTCTCAATCTGAATGCAGCGCAGTGAATTTAGAAACAGTGCTAAATGAAAAAGCACTGCAAACTGCTGCTGACCAAATGTAATAAACACCATAACAAACAGTGCTTTCTAAATTATCAGCTGATTATGTCAGCACAAACTGCTGCTGACTACGCGCAATTGTAATTTGGGCTTTAAGAAGGTAACGACAACTCTACAACAACTAAAAAAAACCCACTAAAAAAAACCCATGTATTTTGTTTTGCATTGTCAACTTTAATTTTGTCATTTCACATGTTTCTTTACAAAAAACAAAAACAATTCATGTAGTAAAAAGAGAGGAGAAAGACGCAATAACACAAAAGTAAGCAAAAAAAAAAAAAAAAAAATGTAAACATAAACAAAAATTTGACACTTCAAATTACAAAACATATTGATTTCAAAAAGAAAAAAAATTCTCTGCTATTTTAATGTCGTTACCTTCTTAATCTACCTTGATCAACACCATAACAAACAGTGCATTCTGAATAATCAGCTGATTATGGCAGCACACACTGCTGCTGACTACGCGCTATTGTAATTTGGGCTTAAGCATTAAAATAAAACAATTTTACAAACAAACTTTGTTTTTAAGTACTTTTCTTATATGTGTATTTTTTTGTCTTTTTCATGCTCGCACATTGAACAAAATGTTGTGCGCACATGCATTTGGATAGTGTGGATCCAAGTTGTTCATGTTTTGTTCTTTTTCGCACACCGTTGTTCGCACAATTGTTCGAGCAACCATGTCTGCCATCAAACGTCATTTTGTATGCGGAAGAAGAGGCGCTGCATGTAAAAGTATTGAAGTGACACTGACTGCAAACAAAAAATTATGATTTGTTCGACAAATGTTCTGTTCTGATAAGTCGCCTGTTTTTGAGACAATGTTTCAAATCACAAGTTTTTAATTGATACAGGATCAGATGTGTCAGTAATTATAATAATCTAATAATAAACCTGAATCGTTAGAGCTTCAATCTGCAAACAATACCGTTATTAATACTTTTGGTGAAAAAGTTTTCCGTTTAAGTCTTGGATTACGAAGAAACATTGTTTGGAAGTTCATAATAGAAGATGTCCCACAAGCAATTATTGGTTTCGATTGATCTCAATTTTATAAATGTATTTATGTATGTATATTCGAAAATATGTAAGTGTATTCGAAACATTCCTAGAAAATGGCTTTTAATTGACTTATTAACAAATGAAATAATTGGGCGATTCACAAAATGTGTTATCATGTCTTATGGTCATATGTCCTAAAATATAAAAAAAAAATATTGTTTTTGCTTTTCCTTTGTAGTTTTATGACATTATGACAATACGACATGATAGCACACTTTGTGAATCCCCCAAATATTTAAATAATTTCAAGTTACTAAACGTTGTATTATAAAGAGAATCAATCCAATGACACTACTTTATATCTTAAATTGAAATTGGATCTAAAAATAATTAATTTTTAGTAAATAATTCTAATGAAACATTTCTGTTTCTATGGTGTCTGTTTATATTGATATAAAATGGCATATGCTTGTTTATAAATATTTAAATAAATTAATATAAATCATTAAATAAGTCTTTTATTAGAAATAATGCATTTTTGCATAATTGTTGCATGTCAAGATTCGGAAACACTTCATTTGCAATACTTATTATATTTGAAGCATTAAATAAAGATTAAACAAAAAAGTTAAATATTGGAGCCAAAAAGTAAGAAGGATTAATTGGGTGTTCTATGAGTCTTAATTACGTTAACTGTTAATTTCCTTCTTTTGAGAAACTTAATACATTAATGGGTATTGAAGCAGAATCACATATCAACAACTTATTTAAATGGAAACTATCATTATTTCTTAAATTGATTTTAAACTTAAACCGCGGGTTTATTCGAGATTCATATTTAAACATAATAAGGTTGCTATTTTATTTATTAAAATGATCATAACATTATAAAAAAAAATCTAAACATGATATATTTGCCATAATAATGATCAATTATATTTTTTCTCTGCGTGTACATATTTATATAAATACATACATACTATACATAGTACCCAGTCGGAAATAGAAGGGCTAAAGATACATTCTAAAATGCCTTATTTAGGATCTACAAGGTCGCATTGCAACACTATTTCTTTTTTACACGCCCTTCTCCCTTCTCCCTTCCTATTAAAAAAGAATATGAAATATATTAAACAAAAGACATGCGGACTACCTTCTTTATCGACACTTAAAACAAGACTAAATGAGTTTGAGCTTTGTAAGTCTCGTAATTACAAATTTTTCTGTTTATAATGAGAAAGATAGTAGGTGAGTGACACCTTCTATTTCTCATCTAATGAAATGGAAACAAGAGTTAGTACCGGATTTCTTTTTAAAGGATGTCGAGGCATTCTTTAAGGAATTTTTACAGAAGGCAAAATAGAATGTGTTTAAAATTTGTTCGGAGAGGTGTGTAGGCATTTAGAAAGGCCTGTTGGGAGGAAGCACTAACATATTTTCCTGCTGGGTATAATTATAAAGTATACTCGTAAGAACAGCTGTTTTACAAACTTCGCGGTACTGTCAAATTGTTTTTGTATTCATATGTAAAATTTTTTTCGAGTTTTTTTACTCTTGCTCTCCTTTATTCTCTCATTTTTCCGTTCAAAGCATTTTGACATTGTGGGCAGTAGTTTTACACTAACTAAATACAAGCAATTTTTGTTTTTGTAGATGTGCGAGTACTCCCAATAAACATCGATTCAAACCTTATAAATTTGTTGGAAAATTTCCTTTAATAAATAACATAATTATCAAATTATATTCAAATTTTAAAAATAGGGGTTATGAAATAAACAAGAAAATTTCAAAAATTTCCAGTTAAAGTATAATGTTAGGTTTTTATAAAATTTTCAAGTAATTGTAAAGTGTAAAGTTAAGTTTTTTTATACTTTATTTATTTTGTATTTTTTCTATTGTTTATAAAAAAATATTCAAATGTTTTTCATATTTAAAATAGCTTTCAGTATTTTTTTTTTCATAAAAAAGTTTTAAACTTACATGCCTATTCATAGGAAAAGTCTTAAAAAAGTCACAATTTTATTATGACTAAAAGTTACGACTATACTTGTGACTCGGTCATAACTTCATATTCTGTTAACATAATCACAAAACATGCTTAACATTTAAAAATGTTGACTTTTCTTGTCAATTAAAAATAAAAATTAAGAATAAAATTTTTTGTAAAAAATTTGAAATTTTTAGGGAAGAATGAAAATTTGCAAAGAATACTGAAAAATTTGATGAAAATCGGCAAGAAATGTAAATAAGAGTGTGTTGTATGTATGCTTTGAGGCTTTTTGGCCCTCAATTATTTCAAATATGTATGTATGCATTGTTTTTTCTACAACACATTTTTCTATATTTTCATATTTTTTATTTTCAATTAAAATGTTTTCTTATGATAGTCACAATTCTTATGACTGCCTACATATCAGGTCTTAATTTTAAAACGAAATATTAATACATTTTTGTTTGTGAATAGAAAATTAAAGACGATAGTCACAATTTATGTTTTATGACTATTTTTCAGTCACAATTTTTCTGTGAATAGGCATGTTAGACATGTTTGTTCAAAAAATAAAATATTATACATACATTGTAGAAAGAAAATATTTGTATGCAATTGTGCCACAATAAAATGGACAAAAAGAGCTACTAAGGTCCATGAAATATGATGAACAATATGTTTAAAATGATGAATGCAAAATTTCCTTTTCAGCTAATATAAAAAAATATATCAATATATAATTTATTCATGCAAAATTTCAATTTTGAAAATAGTTTAGAAACAAATTTATTTCATGTCTAACTCAAGTGTATTTTAAAATTTGTAAAAAACGTTTTGAAAATATTTGAGAAACATTTGTTTGTTAAAGAAACTTCCAGCTTAGTTTTAAATTATGAAAGTGTTTGACAAATCCCAATAAGCAAAAACCTTTGAAATTTCTTATTTATTCATTTGAAAGCAAGTTTAAATTTCAAACATTAGCTGTGAGAAAAGGCTTTAAATTCATATTATTTCAAATACAAAACTATGCCTTTCTCCAACAAAAGGGTTCTAATATAACAATTGTATTTGTCAAACGCTTTCATAATTTAAAACTAAGCTGGAAGTTTCTTTAACAAACAAATGTTTCTCAAATATTTTCAAAACGTTGTTTACAAATTTTAAAATACACTTGAGTTAAACATGAAATACATTTTTTTCTAAACTATTTTTAAAACTGAAATTTTGCATGAATAAATTATATATTGATATATTTTTTATATTAGCTGAAAAGGAAATTTTGCATTCATCATTTTAAGCATAGTGTTCATCATATTTCATGGACCATAGTAGCTAATTTTGTCAATTTTATTGCGGCACAATTGCATACAAATATTTTCTTTCTATAATATATCGCACACCCAGTACAAAAGTGACTCAACTCAAAATTTTAATTTTTCAGAAATCGATTAAAAACTATTTTTGACCTAAATAAAAATAGTTAAAAACAAAATCTTTGGACCATTTAGTAGAAAATCCATAGAAATTATGATTTAAAACGTTTTTTTTTTTTTTTTTTTTAATTTACACAATACATAATAAACAATTTTTAGTTGTGTCTATTTTGATGATGTATTATTTGCACATGTTACCGAGTTATTTTAAGTTATGTCACTTTAGCTGAATTCTTTTCAAGTTGTGACACTTTTGCTATATTTAAAAATTAAAAGAATATTATTTGCACATGTTACCGAGTTATTTTAAGTTATGTCACTTTAGCTGAATTCTTTTCAAGTTGTGACACTTTTGCTATATTTAAAAATTAAAAGAAAAGATCAAAATAAAATTTGGAAACATCAAATTAATTTATTAATTCGAAAATACAAGTAAACTTAAACTATAAAATTCAAGAACTTTAAGTATAAAGAAATTTAATTTATGTATTAAACAAAAACATACAAACTGAAAATATATACTTTATATAGAAAGAAAATTAATAATTTTATTCGAAAATACATTAAGAACTAAAAATGTATACTTCAAGAACTTTTAATATAAAAAAAAGATTTAAAAAAAAATAAAAAATATATTCATAGTTACGTATGTATAAGTAAAAGCACTTCAAAAACTTTAAACATAAAGCAAAAAAGTACGACAACTTTATTAAATATTAATTAAGAACATGCTTATAGTACGCTTCATAATATTGATTTGGAATAACATTCTTTTTGATTAAGTCCATAAGGTCTTTTTTTTTTCTTTCGGGTAAAGGAAAAATACTAGAATATGCTTTTGTTAAACTGAAAAAGAAATGTAATGTAATGTAGCAACGTAATCTTAATTGACAAAAAATGTATACAACAAGTGGACAATACACAAAGACAAATAACATTATACCTGATTAAATCCCAAGATTTTAAAGATTTTGTAGTTATATTTCGTACCTTAACTTCTTTGTAATTTGAGTCGTTGTAAGATGTTTTGTAATAAAAGGACTCGGGGCTGTTCTTTTCAACTCTAAGAATTTTGATATCCTTCCATAAGAATTTTTCTTTTTCCACGTTAGTCGTAAAATTGTGACCCCATTCCTCCTGCAAGGTTTTTAAATCGTAAAAGTCGTTGTGCGACAGTTTATGTAACTTATACGGTCGTCCAGTTTTCTTAGCAGTTGCTATTAAGCTAATATACTGCTCTGGTATGTAAATGGGAATGCAAGTAACATGCCTTTTAATCTGTTTTTCGATTACACTATGCACGTTATCTCCTTCGTTTTGTGAATGTCCTGTTATTAAAAACTTATGGGTTATGCTTTTTATATGATATTTTTGAACTGCATAGCTATACATGGAGATCAAGTATTTGTTTTTTTGTTGACCAGCACAGTTATCTGAATAAAAAATAAACTCTACGTCTTCGGGATTGCTAGCCTTTTGTATTTCACTTTCAATATAATGCAGGACACAGCTTCCGATTTCAAATGATCCTCGATTTCCTTCTATCTCGCTCCAAAAAGAACATTCAACGTTTCTTGCGTAAAGGTCACTTATGGTAAAATTGTAGCAGTTAATATTGTTTTTAAAATAAAAACTAGACGTCAAGCCTTTTGGCAAAGGCAGTACAACTTGTAGATCGTACACAGCTACATGAGATTTTTTCTTGTCCTCTTCTTTCTCTTTTCGCGACAGTTCCTTCTCTTCCTGGTGCGATTTTTGAGCTTCATACAATTCTAACTTTTGCTGGTCATTTGCATTTTTGTATGTTTCACAGAAGTCGCACTGATCCTTTTTAGGTTTAAAAAATGAAATATTAAACTCATTATTAAATATTTTATTAAACATAGACGAATGTGCAAAAGGTAAATTATCGTTCATTCGAAGCTCCTTGTAGTCGCGATATAAGTCTGCAATACATTTACTGCCTTCAATAAACTCGCGTGAAGATTGGTTTCGAAAGTAATGTGACTCAATTCTGGGTATGGCCTTTATAAACTCCCTAACGCTATCTTTAATTTCTGGGTCTACTGTGGGATGATTATTATGTTTTCCTCTCAAGTCGGGATCGACAAAGCCATTCGAGTTCTTTTTCGATAATGTTGTGCGTATATATCGATCGCTTATTCCAAGAGTAGACATGAAAAAAAGCTTGCAAACTCTCATTTTAGTAACGTTCACCGTAAAATAAAATGCGTTGTTATGTTTGCGGAAGTTTCCTGTACATGAGTATCGATATTTTGGTATTATAGGTTCCATATGACCAGCTATGTATTCTCTTTGCCTTTGCAGATCGCCTAAGCTCCAATAGTTATCAAATAATTTTTGTCGTTCAGCCTCATTTATTTGATCAGTACATCGCAATCGGCATGTTTCTCCACATGGTTGTCCCATTTTTCTTTCTTCAAATGATCTTTTTGATTTTGCTAGTGATACATATGATTTTCCGGTATTTCTTAACAATTTTGCCTTCTTAGCACTCCAATTACGTGTATAACGACCTCTTCTTTTACCCTTTTTATTTATGTTATCATCTAGCTCCACATCATCTATAGTACTATTTGAATTTGAAGAATCTTCATAATTTGAATTATATTCATCATCAGAGCTTGTTTGAAATGGGTCGTCAATACTATCATCGGATTGCGTGGATGGACAGTAACTGATTGTTGTAAGTCTTGCAATCCGCATCTTACATTCCGCGGTAAGAACAGATGAATAAGTTTCATCTTGTGACATTGCCTTTGTTTAACAACAAAAAATCGTCTAAAGTGACCTAAGTCAAAAATCTCTTTTTTTATAGCAACAAAATGATTAAATTGCTTCGAAATAAAGTTTTATTTTATTTTACAATTAATTGCCAAGATTTGCAATTGTAAAACCGTTAATTTTCTAAAACTGAAATACAGAAATTAAATAATAATGTTTTTTTCTTTAAAACCGTCCTAACTAAAAACTTTATATTTTTTTCATCTAAAGCGTCACAACAAAAAATAATAGAAATGAATCGTACTACTAATTAATATAAACTCCAACAAAGATTTATTTTATTAAAAGTGTCGCAATTCGAATTAAGACTATTTTGAACTTAGCAGTATAGATGAACTACCATTATATTTTCAGACACAACTAAAAATAAGTCACTTTTATGAATTGCTACTTTATACCAATTGAAACATAGAAAAAGACATAACTGTTTTTTAGCAACAGTTAACAACAACAAAATACACTGATATTTTTTTTTATAAATAAACAAGTATATTCTACATAGTTTAAGCATATAAACTCGAAAAATGAAAATTTTGAGTTGAGTCACTTTTGTACTGGGTGTGCGATATATATATTTTATTTTTTTGAATAAACATGTCTAAGAGCGTGTGCCAAACGGTAGCAAACAAAGTATATACAAGTAGTCCGACTCTTTGACAGAGGTACCTAACTCTAAGAGTGTGTTAGTAAAACAGTACCTAACTCTAAGTATGTATTAGTAATAAAAACTTAAATGTATTGGTGCCTTTTTATTTTCCCAACATACACAGAGTTTTATAAAAATGGCCTAAATTAAAATTTGTTTGAATTTTCAATACCAAAAACAGAAACTCTGTTCTATAAAATAATTTCTAAAACGAACAAAATAAAATGTCAAAAATAAATATAACAATTTCTTTTTTCAGTTTGTGCAAAATGGACCTGAATAAAGTATAAAAGTGTTTAAATAGTGTTTAAAAAATTGTAAAATTATATGAGTAAGTGTAAAAACGCGTAAAAATGCTTAATAATTCGAAAATAACCATGTAAAAGTTTTGTGTTTTTCTTCTTGGTTTACAGTTCTCTCAATTCACACGGAACCTATACATGTGAGAGAGCATTTTCAAAAATAGAGAGTCGGACTACTTTGTATACTTTGGTAGCAAAGTTCTGTGGAAATTTTAAATTTTCCTATGGTGAAAAAATTTTATAGTTTTGCTGTGCCAAATGAAAACTTTTTCCCGTGATAAATTTTGACAAAATCGTAAACAAAATTTCAAAAAACTTTAAATAAAATTAATATATTTTTAATAATTATATGTTTTAAAGATAAAAACTACAATTTTATAAAATGAATATTAAAAATCTCAAATTATTTAAATTTATTATTTATTTTACAACTTTCAAATTTTTCTATTCTATTGTCAAAAATTTATGTAGCCCTATGAGCTTGTGAAATTTTATTCACCTCATATACTTCAAAATTTTACTTTTCTACATACTTTGCTACCGTTTGGCACACACTCTAAGTTTTAAACTTTTTTATGAAAAAAAAAAAAACTGAAAGCTTTTTTAAATATGAAAAACATTTGAATATTTTCTTATAAACAATAGAAAAAATACAAAATAAATAAAATATAAAAAAACTTTACACTTTACAATTACTTGAAAATTTTATAAAAACCTAACATTATACTTTAACTGGAAATCTTTTAAATTTTCTTGTTTATTTCATAACCCATATTTTTTAAATTTGAATTTAATTTGATAATTATGCTATTTAGAGCCTATTTACATTGGGTATTATCGCAGCGTTTTTTTATGATATTTTATTTTGAAGTTGCTTCGTAAACCCTTCTACATTTATACTTATAAATTTGTGTTGTGAAATTTTTTTAAAAAATGTTTGACAAAAAACAACAATTCAGAAAAATTTTAAATAAATTTGAAAAAATTTCATGAAATTTTTAGCTTTGAGACGACGTGCAACTTTTCTTACCCTGCTTGCTTTTCTACACCTCTTGCCAACAAACATAAAAGTTGCAGCGATTTTTTCCAGGGGAAATCCCCAATGTAAATGAGCTCTTATTCAAGAAAATTTACAACAAATTTATAAGGTTTGAATCGATGTTTACTGGGATACAATTGTTATATTAGAACTAGAGAGATCGATTATTCGGGGTTTTGCGAAAACCGGTTTTCGAATATTTTGAATATTCGTCATTTGAAAAAAACCGGTTACAAATTTCAAAATTTTAGAAAAACCGGTTAACCGGTTTTAGCCTAAAATTTTGGAAAACAGCATATTGTGGGGCAGTTTAGTTTAATAGTTCAAACAAAACAAATATAAATTTACAAACAAATCATGATTTTCTGTTAACATTAGAACTTAAGGTAATGTAGACTATCCACTTATCTGGTTACTGCAATTTGATGATCAATTGTAAGAAACATCATACACTACCATGTGTGGTCCGGATATTATGCATTTGTGCTTATAATTTTAACACACCAAAAATCTTCGGTCCCTACTTTAAAGTATTCCCTTCTACTCAAAATCATTTCCTTTGTCGTTTTAACGATGTCCGAAAAAAGCACAGATCTCAATTTTGAAGACCTTAATGAAATTTGGTACAAATACATATATATTTTGGTATAAGAACGAATTAAATTTCATGTTTATATTAAAAGATCAAAGTTATCTTTTTTAATACGTAAAAATAATGTATTTTTATTAAAAAATATTTATATTTTCTCATTAATTTAATTTAATAATTTTTTACATGTATGCCTTATTATCCGCCAATTAATTTAATCATGAGCAGTGTTGCCAGTTTAGCCTTTTTAAGGCCTTTTTATTTTGATTTTAGCCTCAAAATTTTCCTTTTAGCTTTTAGCCTCTTTTTAGCTAACAAAATACAAGCAATTGTTGTTTTTGTAGATATGCGAGTATTATTATATTACTATGCATACATACGTAAATAGCAAGGTAGATTAAGAAGGTAACGACAACTCTACAACAACTACAACACCAAAAAAAAAAACTCCATGTATTTTGTTTTTGCACTGTCATCTCTTATGTCAACTTTAATTTTGTCATTTCACATGTTTCTTTACAAAAAACAAAAACAATTCATATATTAAAAAGAGAGGAGAAATGCGCAATAACACAAAAGTAAGCAAAAAAATGTTACCATAAACAAAAATTTGACACCTCAAATTGCAAAACACAGGCAGCCATATTAATTTCCAAAATCTCAGCTGTTTTAATTTCGTTACCTTCTTAACTTTGAGTCTACATTACTTTGAGTCTACATTAGACAAATTTTTATCAAGACAAACGTCAAAATTTTATCAAGATAAAGATTTGTCTAATGTAGACTGAATTTGTCAGTATTATTGCAGCGTTAAAAGAAAATTGTCAGCGTTCGAGCTCTGACAACGTTGTCTTGATAATGCTTGGTAAAAGACGCCATCTTGATTGTTGTTGGTACTTTTTGCATGGTTTATTATGACATGCGTTTTCCCCTATAATTGATAGTGATAAAAAATTATCTGCAACTCAAACAAAAATTTGACGTTTGTCTTGATACAAATTTCTCTAATGTAGACTCAAAGTTAGAGAAATTTTTATCAAGACAAACGTCAAAATCGGTGGGAATCTATACAAGGTAGCCTCAGTTAAATAGCTGATTATTATTTTTGGTTGTTACAGCTGTCAAACTGCATACATAAAAAACATTAATGAATTCGCCATATTGTTGTTTTTGCACAATTGTTGCCACCTTCCATAAATTCGAGTTCATTTTGACGTTTGTCTTGATAAAAATTTGTCTAATGTAGACTCAAAGTAATCTACCTTGAGTAAATAGTATCTACATCATATGTAGATACCAGAGACCTGCGCCAGCCAGCTTTATAGGTGGCTAAGTCGAATCGCCGATTATTTTTAAAAGCCGCCGCCGCCGTGAAAGTTTTGGCTTAACATGACTTAAATACAGCCGACGATTTTGAGTCGTGTATGACGAGATTGTGTAAATCTTCATACACATTTGATTTACATGTTAAAGCAGGTATGAAATGTGTATGAAGGCAAGTACTACAATGTCGCTGCTGCGATAGTGAGCAGAATAAGTAAAATAAAAAATACAAATGTCAAAAGCTTGAAAGAGAATTAATTTTCAATAGAAATATATAAATTATTAATATAAACAAATTTGGACTTTATAGTATAACATACGGGTTAATAAAAGTTGTAATTTACCCTTCCTTTTGTGTTAAGTGTAAATTTTACATACATATTAGGGTGATCGATTATTCGACTTTTTTGAGAAACCGGTTTTCGAATAGTTCGAATAGTTGGTATTTTAAAAAAACCGGTTGCATATTTTGAAATTCAGAAAAAACCGGTTAATCGGTTTTTTGCAGAAGTTAATATTGATATCAAAAGACTACATTTCTTTAAAAAAATCAATTCTTATAATTAAGTTAAAATTTATTAAATACAAGCGTAAAAGCCTAACAATGTCAGGAAAAATAATATAATAATGAAAATATGCACAAACAAATCCGAAAATTAAAAGAAAAAAATATGAACAACATTTAGACACCTTCCTCTCCCTAATCGAAGTCAATTATTTGAAGCCGTTCATATTTATTGGAATTATATTGATTCAAGTATTAAATTCGTAAACCTTTCAAAATAAAAAAGTCGTCGTAAATGCGCTCCCTGGCCGAAATACAGAATCAGTTTTTTATAGGATTTGGAGAGCAAACAATTAAGCTGAATTTTAATTATCTATGTCTTCTGGGAGCTTAAAATTCTTAGAAAAAGATACATAAATCCTCTTATATCCGCTCCCTGATAAAAATTTCAAAATATGGCTCCATTAGAATTTGTTGGACAAAAAGTTTTATAATTAAGCCAAATTTTAACTTTCTACGTCGTTTGGTAACTTCAGAAAGCTCTGGAAAGAGAAAAAATGCTAAGCAAATTATATATCTAGATGACTAGAAGATAATTATGTTTCAAAATTGTAAAAAAAATCATCTAAATTTTAGTTAGCATAAACAGAAACCATGGCTTAATATTGAGATAGTATATTAATTAAGTCTCAATTGAAACGATTCTGCAGGTGAAACTTTTTTAGCACAACACCTTTAAAAAATAAAGGAAATATTGGATCAAAAAAATTAAATTGGTCATACAGGATAATTATTAATTATTTATTTGTTTAATATTACAGAATAAATTCCAATTTAGACTTAAAATATATTTTAAAAACATAAAAAATCAGTCTTTATGAATATTTAAAAAATTATTCCTAAATTTTCAAATATCACTATCACTATTTAGTACATGTTTTCTGAAATAAAATGCTATTTTTAAAACCGGTTTTTTGTGTTTAAAAAAACCGGTCTATTCGACATTCGAAAAATGAACATTTTGAAAAAACCGACAGCACATTGACTGAAAAAACCGGTTTTAAAACCGCGTCGATCACCCTAATACATATGTACTACAGTCAATCGCATAAATATGTATACACCCGTATGTATTTTTTTAACTTCAGATTTTTGTACTTATTTTTAAAAATATTTGTTAAAATTTTGGTATTATAGTTAATGGTATGTCTCTAGATTAAGAGAACCAAAAAAAAAAAAAAAATCAAAAAAAAAAAAATTCCTATTATGTCAGCTTATATAAAAGAACCACTGAAATCAACATCGCAAAAGTAAGGCATGAGCAGTGTTGCCAGTTTAGCCTTTTTAAGGCTGAATCTAGACTTTTATTTTGATTTTAGCCTCAAAATTTTCGTTTTAGCTTTTTTTCTAGCTTTTTTTATTCTTAACATAGCCTCAAAAAGGCTAAAAATTTACTCATTTTATTTCTACAGAATCATCAGTTTAAGCATTTTTGTGTATTAGTTCGCATAAAAAATCGAAATTATTTATATTTAACGAAAATTTTCGCCTGCGGCGCCTCATTCTACAAAAATATTATAAGTATTTTTTAACAAACTTTGTTACCTACAAAAACTATTTACAAATTCAGTAAAATATCTTTAAGAAATACCAAAATCTAAATAAAACAATATATTAGCTTTTTTTCTGGCTTTATTTTTTGGGACATTTAGCCTTTCCTGACTTTTTTTAAAGTCTAATTTAGCTTCTTTTTTTCTCAACTCCTGACAACACTGGACATGAGAGACATTGTTTTAATCGGATATAACTATTGTTTAAAATAATATAATGGATCCAAATTAAAATTAATTAAAAGAAAACAATTTAAGTTATTAAATTATTATTAAATATCCAGATATTTTTAAATGTTTGATATATTTTTATTCCTAGAAATTGGGGTTTTCGATACTTTACGGTAATTTTATTAATATCTGAGTCTTGGAGAGGTAAAAAGCGAATAATTCTGGAAAAAATGTCGGTAATTTAAAGAATCCCAATTATTTTCACATTTCATGAACTCCTTACCTGGTAAAAAGTTGAAAAGGTCAAAATATGGTGTTATACACTCATAATTTGACATGGCAATATCTGCAAGGTATTCAAATAATAGATGAATGATTTATGGATAAATTTTTCATTTTTGTGTATAATTTTACATAAATTTTTAACATACCTTCGAAATTCCTGCCAAACATCTTTCAAAAATATGAAAATATACTATAAAAATACCCTTGAAGCTGTCTGCGTGTTTAGAAGTATACGTTGAACTCTGGCTATGTCTCTTTATATCAGTTTTGTATGGCTGATTTACTTTTTTGGACGATATATATAATTTCTTTATGGAAGATTCTTGCCCTTTAGAGCCATTCAAAGTATCAAAATTTGTATGTTTGTATACATCAATACTAAAGAATATAGTAAAAATTTACTGTGGGTATAATAATTTAGTATATTTTCAAAATTTTAAAAGGAGTTTGAAGAAAATTTAAAGGGTATAAAAATCTAAATTTATCCAGAAAAAGTAAAATGTTTCATCCATAATTTGAAAACACTGCAGATATTCCACATTAAGCCATGACAAATTGTGAATGGATAATACCATACTCTTCATCTTTTCAACATGAAATGTGAAAATTACCGATATTCTTTAAATTACCGACATTTTCCCCAGAATTATTCGCTTTTTATCTCCCCAAGACTCTTAGATATTAATAAAATGTCTGTAAAGTATCGAAAACCCCAATTTCTACAAATAAAAATATATCAAAAATTTAAAAATCATGTTATCTTTTAATTAATTTTTATTTGGATCCATTACATTATTTTAAAACAATGTCTCTCATGCCTCGTATACATACTTTTGCGATGTAAATTTCAGTGGTTCTTTTATATAAGTGGCCATAAAAGCTGACATAATATGAATTTTCAGTATTTTTTGGTTTTACTTAATCTAGAGACATACCATTAACTATAAGACTAAAATCTTTACAAATATTTTTAAAAATAAGTTAAAAAATCTAAAGTTGAAAAAATATATATGGGTCGTATATAAATTTATACGATTGACTGTATGTGTGTATATACAAAGGAATTTATGTATTTGCAAAAATTGTTATTTTATTGTTAGGTTTTTATATTTTATTATAGGCTAATGACATTTATGGCATGATCAATAGTGTGACGATGCTTCCGAAACAAATGCTAACGATGCTTGTAAAAATGCAATTATGTACATCATATACGTACTGCATACAATACAGTATTTATGTAGGAGTATTTACTCACCTGCACCAGGTAAACGATGTAATTTTCTTAGATTCAGGTAATGCTATGTCTATAATTAAGTACACTTCCAGATTTGTGATAAAAACGCATGTAGATCTGTATGATGATTCAGTTGCATTTGTTAACAATTCATAAGTGCTATAAAAGTAAAAGTAACATATAATTTAAATAACAGCCGACAAAATGTCTCAGTTTTATTTGATTTACATACTACTATGCTGTATTCTTTACATTGTTAGTTGTGCAGATATTCAGGAACTTGAAGCAAATTCAAACGATATAGTAAAATCTAAACCTCTAAAGTGGCTAAAAGGAGTCCAGGATGTATTTACAAGCCCCACTGGGCATATTGTAGTTCAAGTCGCAAAAGAATTAATAAATCGATCGGCCGGAAATAGTCAAGTACAAAATTCGGTTCACATTTAAAATGTTTTTATTTTTGTGTTTTTTTTTTTTTTATTATTTTTTTTTTATTTAAGGTTTTAAGTCTTAATTTGACGAATTTACTGATTATACTACTTCTTAAAGTTCTTATATTTTCGGCTGGATTGTTGGGAGCCGGTCATTGGAGTAATTATGGTTATGCTCGTTCAAGTGATGGTACTGGTAAGTGTCGATTAGTTGTAAACAAACGTATTAAAAAGTCCTTATTAGATTTTATTTCCTACATAGTACATACAGTGGTGGAAAAAATAGAATTCTGTCTTCAATATTTCCTACAAAAACAATTGTTTAAAATAACATTTCCGTACATATCTATTGTTGCTCAAATCACAACATGGATATTTGTTTAAGTATTGTATTAAATATTGGATTTTTTGCGAAAAAATCTTACTTTTTTTTACCAAAAAATGTGGTTTTTATTAAAAATCTTATTTTTATTGCAAAATAGCTGTTGATGAGAAAAAAAAAATTTTAATGCAATAACAACTGTTGGAAGCAATAGATTGCTTACTTAATTGCATAAACTTTCAAAAATGCAATAGCTAAAGTTATTGACTGCGTGCAAAAAACACTCTTCCTTATAAAAAGTTTAGATTTTTTTCCGAAATAGGTCTTAAAAAATTCGCAATTTAGTGCTTTTTTTTTAATTTCTCATAGTTTCTTGGGAAAGTTTGTTAGAATTCTTCGTAGATTGACTCATCCTAATACATATGTTTATATTTGCTTGTTTATAATTTAACGATTAGCTTTTTCCCTAAATGATGGTGAAGCCTATTTAATTACTGGATTCTTAGCGGCACAAAGTGGCTTTGATGATTGTTTATATGCGGCAGCATGTGCGGCGCCTAATGTAGCTTACGAATATGCAAAAGCCGGTAAAGCTCTAATAAATAGCATTTCCAAATACGAAGGGTAAGTTTGTGAGTCATAACAATTTCATATTTGGTATTAAACTTTTTACTTTTGAAGATTCTTTGTATGTTTAACATTTTTTAATTTTGTCCGATGTTTGAAACTACAAATACTTTATTTTCTTTTTTAATATTTTCAGAGTTGAGTTTGCAAATACTCGGTATTTAGAATTAATAATTTTGGTTGAAGAAGCAGCGCACAATGGATATCGCGGAATTCCCTGCAACACAACAACAATATGTGACGGTTTATTTTAATATACATGTAATGTACATTTTTTAATTTACATATTTGTGTAGTATCTATGTGATCAAAGTTGTTCCTTTTTTATTAGTATAAAAAACATAAAATTTTCTAATGTACATATAACATCTGTATTTATAATTGTTAAATATGCAATAAAAATTTGTGAAAAAAAAAACATTTCTTTATATACATATGTATATTATAGCGTCCCGAGAGACCGCTTTTTTGAGATTTCGATGTAGGAAGACTCCTCAAACGATCCGCATGTATGAACTGGATACGGAAAATTTTTTTTTTTTTTTTAAATTTATCTTCAGTTTCCTACCAGCGCACTATGGTTTCTATGACCACTTTTCTTGGCCAAAATTACCAAAATGGAAAAAAACAGATTGTCTTGTTTGAAATATGATTTGGGTGAAAATCAAAGCAATTTAATGTATTTATTTTGTATTTCAGAAATTTAATTAATTTTTTCACTTTTTATGTGTCAGAAGTAAAGTCATTACAAAGGAAATTTTAACATATTTTACTTATAACTCAACCCAAGGCGTGCATTTTGTTTTAGCAGCATTAATTTTGATACACAACTATATTTTAGCAATATCTGCTATTTTATTTTTTAATCTTGTCTTTTTTATTCATTGGTTAGACTTTTGTAAGTGACAAGAATTTCCAATGCTAACTTATACGGAAAAAATGGATTTTCTCGAAAATCGCAAAAAATCGCAAAACGAGACAATATGGAAAATATAGCCCAGATATATGTTTATTTATTTCCGTTCAGTTTTTCTTTACCAATTTTCACCAAAAACTTGCAGGTCTAATGAAATGTAATTTTTTTTTACGAATCCAATTTCATTTTGGGTTTTGTAAAACAAACTGTATTTTTCTAAGATGACAACAAGTTCTAACTGATTTCGTATTCAGTTATAAAAGTACTTATCCTAAGTACTATTTTCCATAATATACTTATTTAAAAAATTGTTGTATTCAATAATTATAAATTAATGAAAACCGTTGAAAAAAGTCACCTTTTTTATACATATTTTAAATTTGCTTAAGAAACTCAACTTTGATCTATTGTATTATGGCGACAAATTAGTGAAAATAAGAAAAAAATTGATTTTCTGGCATTTTAAAGTGTTTGCTATAAAACTACGATAATTAAAACACAAAAAGAAAATGTTACCAAAATTAGTTTTGGCCAAGAAAAGTGGTCGGCGAAACCACAGTGCAGCGATTGAAAATCTTAAGCCTGGTACAATTTGGCTAAAAAAAGTTCCGAATTTTTTTCGCGAAATAGGTCTTAAAAAATCCATAATTTTTATTTTTTTTTATTTAAATTATAAATATTTATAATTTTTTCGCCATGGGATTTTGTATTGCTAGAGGAATTTTTGTAAAACTTTTTTTGGAAAATACTTATTACAATGCAACTTTTAAATATTTTACCCATAAAAGAAACATAATTATAAAATTTTTACATTATATTAAATTACATAATACATTATAAGGAGTGAGATCGAAAAAATCTTAACACACATTTTGCCTCATAACTTTTTTCTTTGATCTAGTTGTCATAGAAAAATACTTCAGTTATTATTTTTAATAACAATCATGTTAATTTGTCCTTATTTTCATCAAAATATGTGACGAAAAAGATTTACATCCTACAAGTTATTAAAAAATTTCAAAAAATCCAAATAGGTCTTACAAATAATTGGCACAGAATTAAATGTCGTCCGTAAAACCGTTTCTAATGTTATTAAACAGTATCAGGAGAATTTGACTATTGATGTGAAACCTAGTTCGGTAAGAAAAAAGGACAACATGATATTGGGAAGGCCAGAAAATTGAAGTCATATTGAAAGGAACTCCAAACACATCTGGTAGAAAATCAGCTCAGTTTTCTCAGTGCTTCGACTATTTGGTGCGAAAATTTAAAGCTAATGGGAAAGTTGATAACATATAAAGTTCAAAAAATTCCAAACTGGAATTCTGCAAAAAAAAAAAAAATACAAGCCAAAAATAGGACTCGGAATTTAAAACCAAATTTCATACAAAAATACTCAAGCTGAAACGTAGGTGCTGGCAGAATCTTCGCAGCTTGTGTCTCAAAAATTTGTATTGCTAATGCTCGAAGCAATGTTGGAGATAAGTTTAAGACCCAAAAGCAGCAAAAATTTCTTACAAAATTCATGGTATGACAAGCTTTTTGCAGTTGCGGCAAAATAGGAAAGTCATTTGATACATTCGGACATAGATTAACAACTAGATATTTATGTGAGAGAAAAAAACCTAATTCAATTGTCAGAAACCTAATTCATACAAAAACAAAATACATGTAGTCACATATATTTTGTTTTTGTATTTTCAAAAAAATGAGTAAATTTTTTGAAAATTTAGTATAGGGTGGCTCTCACATAAACTTCTAGTTCTATTCTATGCATTCGGATCTATAAATACCAAAATATGCATAAAGGAATATTTGCAAAAAAGACTTCTTCTTTTCTTAAGAAAGCACAACGTGTCCACATATTTTTGGACCCATTTGGTATCATGTCACTACGGTAAGAAAGCTCTGGAGTGGTACCAAATCAATAACATAGTTTTAGTACCAAGAGAGGTAAATTTTCAATATTGTCCATAGCTTAGACCAGTGGAGAGATATTGAGCTCTTGTGAAAAGTGAATTCAAGAGCACAAAAAAGGTGTCCCAAAATACCGAAGATTTTAACAGAAGATATGCACACTGTTCCAAAAAAGTGACTGAAGCAACTATCAAATCTCCAAAGAAAGGGTTTTCAAAAATGGTCCACAATTTTATAATTAGTGGTTAGAACCATAAAAATTATATATTTCTGTGATCTGTGCTAAATTATCAAATGATTAAAAAAATAATGAAAACTCTAAGATTTTTTCGATCTCACTCCTTATTATAAAAAGCATGGACAAAATCAGCCATTTTCAGGATAAAAATAATTAATAAAAATAAAAAACATAAGTAGTTTGTAAAATTTTAAAAAAATTTATAATTTAGATTTTAGAAGGTTCTTACCTACCAACCTTAACTTTTTTAGAACAAATTTACCCACCATTTTTTAAATAAATGTTTATTATATTTCTGTGTATATAAGTATTAAATAAAATGTAGTTAAACATTATTCAATCGAGTTTCTTCTTCAGTCGAACCTGTGACCGCTTTCACATATTCGGGATAATGTAGTAGTCCATCTTTATTAGCATCAGCAAGTTGAAGAAATTCGTCTATAACTGCTGAAAAGGGAAATAAAATGATTTTATTTTGATGCCCACTATTATGTTCCCAAAAAAGCTATGTTAAAGGCCCAACCAGTCAACTTTGCAACGTAACGCAGAATGAAGAAAAGTAGCGTGAAACATTTTATACAACCAGTCAACAAAAGTAAACGTATCATATGTTTTTGAACATTCATTGTGTAAACAACTCTGTTTTTCGGTTATTTTGTGAACGAAATAAACTTCAGAGTTGTTTAAAAGTTACGCAGCTACGTAAAAATCTATTTTCTGTAGATTTCTGCGATACGCTACCTAGAATTTTTGTGTCAATATCTACATACACACATCTGCATAAAGCTGGTTGAAACAGCTGATTGCGATACGATGATTTTTTGTTCACTGGTTGGGGCTTAATGTTTGTACTGACGTTAGCCGTTGCTAATTTGCAGTCCACACGAGCCTTTTTCATGTTCGCACATTGAACAAAATGTTGTGCGCACATGCATTTGGATAGTGTGGACCCAAGTTGTTCATGTTTTGTTCTTGTTCGCACACCGTTGTTCACACAATTGTTCGAGCAACCATGTCTGCCATCAAACGTCATTTTGTATACGGAAGAAGAGGCGCTGCATGTAAAAGTATCGAAGCGACACAGACGGTAAACAAAAAATTATGATTTGTTCGACAAATGTTCTGCCCACTGAAAACAAAATGAAAAAAATTGTGTGTGTTGCTCTGCCGACGTTTTGTTCTTGTGCGAACAAGAAAAAGGCTAGTATAGACGGTACATAAGTTAAGCGTGAATTAGTTGGTTGTTTATGTGACGTTTCCTCCCGCAAAGTAAACAGCTGATCGTTTATATTGCATGTATTGTAATGCTAACAATTATAAAAACTTAACGTTGATGTGATGTGATGTCTGATTGTGTTGAAAACAGAATTTTCTTGCGATGTTCCGTGACAGTTGTTAGCAGTGTTGCCAAACAATAACTTTTTTCTTACAAATAAACAAATGCTTAATTTGCCGTCCACACGAGCCTTTTTCATGCTCGCACATTGAACAAAATGTTGTGCGCACATGCATTTGGATAGTGTGGACCCAAGTTGTTCATGTTTTGTTCTTGTTCGCACACCGTTGTTCGCACAATTGTTCGAGCAACCATGTCTGCCATCAAACGTCATTTTGTAAATTGTGAATGCATACGCTGAATTGTAATTATAACGGCAGCAACATGTTGTGCTGACAGTGATCAACTCAATAGTATTATTTTGAATTATATTATTTTATTGAAATTAATATAATTTCTTCCTCATTTCCCAGAAACAGAAAAAGTTCATACATACATATACTCTAAGATTTATGTTAGATAAATATGTTCTTACCTATAATATGCTCTAATTCTTCATTGGCATTTTGAAGGTAATTGTCCCGATCCAGCTTCTTAAAATTTTCATCTTGATGAATTGCTGCTTGAAGCATTTCTAAGCCGTCCAGTGCATTGTTATTGTCACTGTCGTGAATCTAAGATAATTAAAATGATTTTAAAGCAAGGTGAATACAAGAATTTTGTGGCAAAAAGGAAAAACTACATAATTCATTTTTATTACTTTTCAGAAGACCGTTTTTAAGGTTTAATATTGAAATTAAAGCTCATAGGTATACAATTTTAAATTACCTTCCGTGTAAATATATCCGCATTTCGTATGAAAATTATTTGATATATTTTTGGATGTGTGGTTATCGAATAATATAGATATAAAGTAATGGTGTTGTTTTTCCTTTTATAAAATTAATATTTTGTTTAAATAATATTTCAAGTTATACATTTTTTCCAGCATGGAATTTTAAAATATATTATGAATATGTTGAATTATGTACTTATTCCATTTTCAAAATATTATAAAAATAAAATTTATGTCTTAAAAAAGTACATACAGTAGGGCCTCGATTATCCGTTATTCGATTAACCGGCAACGTCGATTATCCGGGAAAGAAAATTTGTAATTGTTTTCTTTTTTCCATCCATTTGATTTTGTTTTTTGCATCGATTAACCGTGATAATTTTTTTTCGATTGCTTTTGAATAAACAAATAAAACAAAAAAGGGAATTCCCTCGTTTGAATAAGATAAAAATGTTAACGAAAATATTTATTTGAAAAAGAAGAAACAAACAACATTATATGATTTTTGTAAGAAACTTCGTAAAATAAAACCCATATGTATTGTTCACTGTTTTTTTTACAAAATTATTATTTTTCCTTACATTTTTAAACATTATAATTCAATTATTCAAGGATTTAATATTATTTATATATATTAAATACTTGAAAAATTGAATTATATTAATAAAAATGTGTAAAAATTCTACTCAAAATTTGTACTCAATTAACCGGGAAAATTAATTATTCAGAATGCTTCCGGTCCCGACCATTACGGATAATCGAGGTCCTACTGTACTTGAAATAAGTATGTAAAATTCAATCAAGAATTTTAATATAGGAAATATGGAAAAAAGCATATGTTAATTTATACATTTTTACATTTCGAAAAAAGGAAAATCAACCAAATTATGTTGTTTTTCGGACTACTATCTCCTTAAGTAATGATTTCTCTAAAAAATTGACACAATATGTAATGAAATACAATAATTATAAAAATTAAAAGTTTTTCCTTTTGACCACAGAATTATTTATATATCGTCACCGAAAATGCAAAACAACGTAACATCAAAATTTTTTGATGAAATAAAGTTTATTATTCCAAAATACATGTGATCACAAACTTTCAGACTTGTAGCTCTAAAAATGATGATTATATTAACGAAAGCAATAATTTTTTTAAATCAAAATAACGTAACATCACATTTGTAAAAAAAAATAAAAAAAAAAAATAAAAAAATTACGAATTTAGATTGCAAATTATTACAAATATAATGGCTATTAAAATTTTGGAGTAAAAGTTATCATAAATCGTTTTAATTACAATTTTCCTAAAATTTGTATTGATGTTACGTTGTTTTGGCTTCCGAAAATTGAAATCTTGAAAAACGTAAACCACATAACTTATAAAATATTTAATAAAAATAAAAATATTCGTCATCAATATATTAGGCAATATTTAAGAATGTAATAACCCAAAAATCTTGTTTGTAGGACAATTTATTTAGATTTTAGAAAGTTTTTTGTGCCTCCTGTAAAGTTATGAAAAGTGATGTTACGTTGTTTTGCATTTTCGGTGACGATATGTATGTAGTGAATACAAATTGGCTGGTGACGTGGGCATTTAAAGTCATTAAGCGAAACCAACGAAGAACTAAAATGATGGATGAATTAATAATTTTTAAATTTTATATTTCTTCAATTTTAAAATTTTATATTTGAACACAAAAATAAATCCATATTTATATTATAAAATCAAGTGTGTGTTGTGTGTTTAATGATATTACATTCTGCACATAATATTCATGATTCTTGTTATACTGGGTGATTTCCCTTTTATATCGGGTACATTCCATTACTTTAAGAACATCATAACTCAAAAAAATAAATTTTTGAGTTAATAATGTAGAAATATACGTTAAATTAAGCTTTATTATTGGTAAAAATATCGCGATCATATATTTTATGGTCACCGATTTAGAAAAGAATATGTCATTCATTTTTCTGTTAAAGTAATAGTAATTTAAAAACTTTGAATGCATTTTTAACAAGCATATTATTATGTTAAGTATTTGTAAACTTTTTGACACCCATGTAAATACATACAAACCTTAAAGTAGTAAAAGTTTTTTTCCTCTTCCGACATCTCATCCAAATTGGCACTGATTCCCATTTCTTTTAAATCATCTTCGATGTGACTAAAATTTTAATTCAAATTAATTACATTTTTTTACATACATACATACATGCATACATACATACATACATACATACATACATACATACATACATACATACATACATACATACATACATACACATGTATGTTACATTGACTGTTGGAAAACTTACTGCTCTTCATGTGTTAAATGCTGGTCAACTTTTCTAGTCTTTGACTGTTCACTTCGCGGATGATGTGGTCCTCGTTTAATTGCTAAGCTTGAACTAAACGTTGCAACACATATTATAAAGTTAACAACGTTTAACATTTTACACATATTAAAAAAAAAATTTTTTTTTTATTTATTTACTATGTTTATTAACTCAATACCGAATACTTTCCATAACAATATTTAAACTATTTTTATTTTGACAATGGTTGGTGTTTTATAAAAAGATAGTGGTGAAAATTGAAGAAGTGAAACAGTGCGCATGTAACGTAAATTAATCGTATATCCAAAGGAAAATACCAGTGTTGCCAGTTTAGCCTTTTTAAGGCTAGATCTAGCCCTTTTATTTTGATTTTAGCCTCAAAATTTTCGTTTTAGCTTCTAGCTTTTTTGTTAGCCTTTTTTATTTTTAATATAGCCTTAAAAAGGCTGAAATTTTAAAAATTTTATATTTACAAAATCATCAATTTAAGCATTTGTGTATATTAATTCTTACAAAAATATCGAAATTATATTTAATGAAATTTGTCGCCTGCGACGCTTCATTCTACAAATATATTACAATTATTTTTTGACAAACTTTATTACTCATATAAACTTATTACTTTATATTTACAAATTCACTAAAATATTTTTAACAAATACCAAAAGCTAATGAGAACAAAAAAAATAATGCTTTTTTAAATAAAAAAAATATGTTAGCTTTTTTCTAGCTTTATTTTTTGACCTTTTTTTAAGTCCAATTTAGCTTTTTTTTCTCAAGTCCTGGCAACACTGGAAAATACACTTTGCAAAAAGTAACACTATATGTATTTATCATTTTGGTTATATGTATTTGCGAAATATTTGTGGCATCGCTCGAGAAAATTTGAGCAAAGAAATATTTGTAATATTAATACTCAGATCAGGAAAATTACTGTTTATACCCTACACCACCATAGGTTGTTGGGGTATTATGTGTTTGTGCAGAAGTTGTAAAGCAGATAAAAAATCTTCGGACCCCCACCTTAAAGTATACCGTTCGACTCAGAATCACTTTCTGAGTCGATTTAACAATGTCCATCCGTCCGTCCGTCTGGTCGGCTGGCTGGCTGGCTGACCATGTAAAGCTTGTGCGCAAAGTACAGGTCGCAATTTTGAAGATAATTTGATGAAGTTTGGTACATATGCTTTTTTGCAACACAAGGACGAAGCCTATTGAATTTCGTTATGATCGGAAAAATAAAAATAATAAAGCAAATCCAAAAATTATTTCTTTAATTTATTTTATGTTTAGTATTTAATAAAATAAATTATAATTTAAAAATAAAAGCACCAAGCTCTAAGAAAAAATCTAACAAAACGAAAACAACTCGCATGTACTCAGTTTTGCACCTAAGGGATTTTATAGTATTTTTAAAATATTTTTTACAACAATAAAAATATATTGGAATATAATATAGTGTAGTTTATAGATATGGGTCAGTAGATTATTATACCATTTTTAGAATTTTAAATATACCTTTAAGATCGGGAGCTATATTCGAAAGACCGATTTTCCTTACTTCGAGGATTTTAAATTTTATATATAAAATACCAGTTGACCAAATTAAATTTTTTAAACTATATTAGAAAGACAAGAAATTATTCTTTTTAAAAAGTATATACGGATTTAAATTAACAGCAAAACTATGTTGAATATTTAAGACACAAATTCTTTTGTTGAATTTTTTCTTCTATTATTTTGAATTTACATCTTTTTTTGACCCACTCTTTATTAAAAGACATACTCTTTTTAATACATAATATATTTTTATACTTCATTGGAAAAACAAAAAGGTATCGCTTGATAAAATCGGATGAATATTGTAGATTCTATGAAGTTTTTAAAATGTGTACAACTCATAAAATCTTGTTATTTTGCTTTTATATGGATTTTTCCATTACTTGTGATGCATGGAAATTTTACGTGTTTTACAACTTTTTAAAAAATTAATAGGACCCACAATTTTCGTCCGATTTTATGAAGCGATACCTTTTTGTTTTTCCAATGAAGTATAAAATTAGATTATGTATCAAAAATGGTATGTCTTTTAAAAAAGGGTGGGTCAAATAGATGTAAATTCAAATAGAAGAAATAGAAGAAAAAATTCAAAAACTGAATTTGTGTCTTAAATATTCAACATAGTTTTGCTGTTAATTTAAATCCGTATATACTTTTTAAAAAGGAATTTCTTGTCTTTCTAATATAGTTTAAAAAATTTAATTTGGTCAACTGGTATTTTATATATAAAATTTAAAATCCTCGAAGTAAGGAAAATCGGTCTTTCGGATATAGCTCCCGATCTTAAAGGTATATATAAAATTCTAAAAATGGTATAATAATCTACTGACCCATATCTATAAACTACACTATATATACACAATATATTTTTATTGTTGTAAAAAATATTTTAAAAATATGTACTATAAAATTCCTCAGGTGCAAAACTGAGTACATGCGAGTTGTTTTCGTTTTGTTAGATTTTTTCTTAGAGCTTGATGCTTTTGTTTTTAAATTACAAATTATTTTATTAAATACTAAACATAAAATAAATTAAAGAAAACATTTTTGGATTTGCTTTATAATTTTAATTTTTATGCAATGTCAAGTGCACAAATTTCAAACATGTACTCATTTGTGCTCCCCACTGTATGTATGTACAGAGAAATCGTATATAATAGTAGCTTCTAGCATAGAAAACAACTAGAACTCCAACTTGCTCACAAAAAACCTAACTCAACTGTCAAAAAAACCTAACGCTTTGTATGTGTTAGTAGAATTTTCTACAGAACTAATTTATACATGTGAAGAGAGTAATTTTTATTTGCTGAGCGAATGAAAAGAGTTAGACTTCTAGTTGTTTTCTATGGCTTCTAGTCAAAATTTTATTGTTGTTGCCAGTTCAAGCAAACATATTAAAAAGCTTAAATGTCAATTTTAATAAAAAGATATTATTTTTATTCACTTTTGAATTCATATAAAAATACCTAAATTAAAAGAAACTTGTTTCCAATTACTGCGTAAATTTACCATTCTGGTTACCAAAACAACAACTCTAACAAACTTGTTTTATCGATCATAGAATTCGCGTAAAGAAATTAAGCGTTAGATGTACATATTTTATTTAAATACTTTGAAAATATTTTGCAATCATTAATATCATTAAGATGTGCGAAAACGTTTGTAATTCATTGGAGACCTTTAATCCTGAAGTTGAATTTCAAAAGTTTCTGAAACGAAAACCAATAGTTCAAACGGCGCAATTATATGAACAATTGCATACAAGAGAAAAAATCAAGTGTCCATGTAAGTATTTTCAATCAGTGGTGAAACTTTTAAGAAATATTTTTACAATTATGCTGTACCAAAGGGAAGCCACAGTAGAATATCATTATTAAATTATTTGACATTGTTAGGTTAGGCTTTATTAAAATAAAATTAAATACATAATAAAATTTCGCTTTTACAGATAACTTCAAAGGTTATGGTGTAGAGAAATATAGCAATACGATGTACCGGACATATAATTCAGAATATGGATACTACGCCCCAAACGCCTTTACAATACCCACACGATATTTTCCATTGTCACAAAAATTTTCAAATGAACTTCATCGTTGTGGCATGTATCGTAATTTTTCCTTAAATACTCATGTAGATAGAACGTATTATTAAAACTTGAAATGTTTATTATTTAAAAGGAATATATTTAAAATACAAAATACAATTATTGCAAATTTGTTGTTTGTTATTAAAATCAAATATTCAAAAGGGGGGCTTAACTTATAGTTCTGTTTCCTAAATATCCAGTTAGCTTTTTAATTGTTCTATATTAGCGATAAACTCGTATTATACTCGTATTATACATATCTAAAAAATAAATTGTGAAATCGTATATAACTGTCAGTTGCAGATACTGCTTCTTTGATTATTTTGACAGCTTACCTTATCACCTAAAAACTATAGTCCGATGATGTAACGCGCAAATGCCAAATCTGTCAAGCAAATGTCGTATGGTAGTTGTAAAAATTTCTCAGTAGAGTTTAATTCTTTTAGTAGCCAACATTCGCCAAAAATTTGTCGTAAAATAATATTAAATAGCAGAAGATACTATAAAGGTCCCTTTTTCTTTGCATACATATAAAAATTACCATACCTACTAACTAATTCGCACAATAAATATTAATTATTATGTTCATCGTACATCCTACATCAATCATACATACATACTTATGTATTATATTGTGAACTTTTACATTAATCGAGAGTCATATTTTTATTCATGTTTAACCTTGATATTTTAAGCAAATTAAAAGAAAAGAAAAGAAGTTTTTCAAAAATTCTATAGTTTCAAAGTGATAACTACAAGTGATTAATTTAATAAGTGAAAAAATTAAAAATATATTCTCATAGAAATATAAAATATTTACAAAAGAAGCGATTACAAAACGGTAAAAATCGATGAGATTGAAATTTAATTTGCCTTAAGTGTCAAAAAAGTGAATTTATTGAAAATTTCGTGATAAAAATAAGAAGAATAATTAAAGGAAATATGTAACTATGTACAATAATGTGTATTTTTATATATAAAAAAGAATTCACAAAAATGCTATATATATTTTTTTTAATGTAGTTATGTAAAATATATTCTGTACATTATGTATCAATTCATATATAGTACATACATTCATATGTACATTTATACATATATATGTATGTAGGCTTTGATAAAATTTTTGATTATGTACATACCTATGTATGTATGTAAATAGGGTCAAGGTTACTCTATAAAAATACATAAGTACTTACATATGCACGTATACTTTTATATAAATACTTATGTATATAATATTCTTGCATTACATACATACATACATATTAAAATATTTCTTATTTTTACTTTTTTGTTTACAAACTTATACAACTTGTTATTCATTATAAAGTATAAAATATTCATGTAATGAAAATAATTAAAAATGCCAATTTTAAAACAAATTTTATACAAGCAATTAAAATAATAGAACGGTGTTTACACGATTTAACACTTAAAAGTTTAGCAGATGGAATATGGGTAAATATTTTACAACAAGTTTAAAAACATTTTACAAATTGCATTTAACTGAATTCATACATAATTGTAAAATATTCATAAAATATTAAAATAGAAAATTTCATTTATCTAATACATACACGCATTAGTAAATAAATGGATCCTAGTGTCCTAATAATTTTAAGAATAGGTTGATCATCAAAAGCTGTATTTTAGTATTTTAGTGTTGGTCATGCATTTTGTGCGACAAAATAAAGTGACACTTTACTTAGTTTCACTAATTTGGCTTCCAATTTTCGAATTTTTTGATACAAAACGGAAAGCATATGCTTAAGAAGTGCTACATTTTATTATTATATTAATTAAATTATATTAATATTATTATTAAGTTTAGAAAATAAGGATGAATACGGCCATATTATTGGAAAGCCTTCGACCACAATCCAGAGAGATTTCTTGTCTCCAGAAAAGGAAAATAAAGTAAAATTAATGTATTTGTCTTTAAAGTGAAACATTTTAGAATCTGAGGCTGAAAGATTCATTCGTTATACAAAATAACAATTCAAAATGAAATTTGGAAGAAATTGAGGTGGCAGAAACCCTAAGACTACGAAGTTTCACTGTGCATTGGCACATATGAAACTTATTTGTTTGAACCTTGTCTGGACAGTTAGTAATAATTAAAATTACTCCTTTATTTCTCCGCTTAGAAAAATTATATTCTTTTTGGCGAGAATTGTGATATAGCTACGATTTTACTTCGCAGTATTAGGGTTTCTTACCCCTCAATTTCTTCTAATTTTCATTCCGAATTTTAATTCGGTATAATGAAATGGTTGTTGTCGACGACTTTCCAATAATATGGACGTAACTATCCTTATTTTTCAAATGTAATAATAACACTGGTCGACAAAAAAATTTTTTCGTTATCCTTCAAAAAAAAAAAAAAAATAAATAAATAAATATGTGGACTAGATGGAATTCCGCATGCTAAACTCGAATCTGCTTTCAGTTTTTTTCCATCAGGTCGAGATTTTTAATGGGCGTTTCTAATATTGCGTCCTAAAAAAGCTGATTACTCGAGTATATTTCACTATAACTCGAGAACGGTATCCACGATTTATATAAATAATACACCAAAATATTTGGAATAGAATTGACTTTAAGTCGTTCTACTAACAAATTTTCATCCGCTCAATAGTTTAGGATATATTTCGAAATAAGTGTCCGAAAAAAATTTGTTCATGCTAAATTCAAGATTTCTTTTTTTACTAAAACTTCTTTTTAAAAGTAAATAAAGCCACGTATCATAAAAATTGATGCATAAATCTTGATTGCATTCACAGTTAAGTTAGGATACCCATGCATACCTACAGTTAAGTGGAGATACACTTTTTTTTTTTCGTCTTAAATAAAAAATAGGTGGATTAGATGGAGTTTAACGTGCTAAATAGGAATCGGCATTAATTTTTTTTCTATCACGTATTGATACTACTATGACCCAATGTCTTTAGCACACTTCGAGAACGGTTTGTCCTATTAAGATAAATTAAACTCTAATATATAGCGACTTAAATTTTGTTAATATTTCTGTAGTTATTTGGCAATTAGTGCGAAAAAATTATTATTATTATTTTTTTTTTTTTTTAAATGTTGAAAATTTTGATCCGTACTTGAGCGAATAAAACATATTGTTAACACACCTTGAAAACAATTTTGCATCAGCATTTTTTGGTGTATCATTTATCGAAATCGTGTAAACAGTTCTTAAGTTATAGTCCAAATTTGACAAATCATTCTCGAACTTTATAGTGTGTGCGTTGATTAAGGTGATGCCCATAAAAAAAAAAAATCAGTACGTGATAGAAAAAAGTGAATGCAGATTCTTGTTTAACTCGGCAAAATCCACCTAGTCCACCTATTTTTGCTTCAAGAAAAATAAAAAACAAATTTTTTTTGCCCACCACTTTATTTCTACTCAATTGTATGTAACATGGGTATATTTACTTAACTGGAATAAAATCAATATTTATGCATCAATTTGAAGATACATGCCTTTTCTTATTCGCAGCATTACCTGCTTTAAGATAAAGATGATAAATTGAAACATTTTTGATGTTTTCATTTATTAAAAGAAATTTTAGTAACAAAAAAATCAAAAATTTAGCATGAAAAGTTTTTTTTGGACACTTATCGAAACTATTGAGTACATAAAAAAATTAAGTTTGGAAGATTTGAAGATAAAGAGTAACGGCCGTACTATTGGCGAAATATTAGACACGCCCATAAAAAAAAATATCCAGACCTGATGGAAAAAAACTGAGAGCAGATTCATGTTTAGCACATCAAAATGCGTCAAGTTCAACTATTCGTCTTTGGGGGAGGATTTTTTTGTCGACCAGTATAATTTGAATAGAATTTAATTAATAGAATATCAAAATTGAGCACTTTTTAGGCATATACCTTCCATTTAGTATCAAAAAATTCGAAAATTGGAAAGCACATTTAAGAAATTAAGTAAAGTGTCACTTTATTTTGTCGCACAAAATCCATTACTAACACAACACTTTTACTCCAAACTCGAAATGCACATATTTCAAAAACTTCTTTTATTTATTAAAGAATATAAAACGACAAATACCTGGACACCAAAAAAGTAGACCATAATGAACCTAGAAGGCAATTATTATGAAATAAATAGCAAGAGTAAAAAACCGCACTTTATTTTGTCCGACAGTATATATGTATATACATATATTATTATTATTATTTTTTTTGTACTTTATACGTCTTCTGGCTAGATTTCCTTTTCTGATAATGATTCAAAGTAATTAACTTTTTGTGACACTTTTCTTCCAGAGATGAAAGGATTTTCTTCCAAAATCCTTTCTTTTTGCAAAAAAACACTGAGAAAGGATGGATTTGTGATTTTTTGCATATATTTAATTTTTAATTATGCAATAAAATTCTTGTTAGTTAATAGTTTTGAATGATATTTTACACCTAAGTAGGTTGATGGTTAATTCAAAGTGCTATTCACTTTTTTAGATTTGTCAACGAAAATCCCGTAATTCCCAAAAAACTTTTTTTACTTTTTTTGCTATATCTTTCCAACCGATATCGGGAAGCAAAAATTTCTATTGCTAAAAAATTAAAAACACTAGACTAAATAAAAAGTATAACTGTTTTTTGATTCCAGCTTTGCGATTTGAGAAATTAAGGCGAAAATTCGAAATTAGTTAGAAAAATAGGTTAAATTTGGGAAACCCTGGTTCTCGCAAAAATCGATTTTAAAAAACTTTTTTTCCTTTAAAGTATTTTGTGTTTAATTATCTTTCAGAAAAATATAAATATTATATATGTTACTTAAGAAAATTTTTATATAACAGAAAAAGAATGTAACCACTTTTTTGGCAAAAAAAAAAAAAAAAAAAAATGGGGAAAAAAATGGGAAAAAAAATCTACTTTTTTTGAAAGTTTAAATTTAAATGCTTGTAACTTTTGACTCCGTAAATATTTTTTGAAAATTCTTTCTTTACACAACTTTCCTAGTTGTTGTTAATGAAATAAGAAAAATTTAAAAAAATCGTCAAAATTGGACCCGCTGTAGCGAAAAAAAACTTCACCAAGACAGGCTAAAAAGTTAAAAAATTTTAATCTTTGAAGCCTAATATCTCTTAAACTAAAAGAGATAAGATATTCATACGATGATGTTTTTGAAATCGGTTCAGATATAAGGAATCAGGTATAACGTTTTTAAAAAATGTTATACCCGAGGTGTCCATATTTGAGACACTGGGGACTCGCCCCCTGTAAGCCTATATGGTCCAAGCTCAAAACTTAAACTCGCCTACACCTCTACTATGATCATGTGAAATTTCAAGAAAATCGGAGTAGCCGTTCCGAAGTTCCATTTAATTTTTTGAATCGCATACTGTGCGCTGTTTAATTGTGCATTTATAAATCAGCTGTATTTTGTTTATATTTAGAAATTACTAGTAAATGCGATGTAAAAAATTATTCTTATGTTAATTATAATAAAATGATTGCATGTATCTTTGACTTTAACAAAAATTTTCAATAATTTACAATTATTTCTAATTTTTTTTTAAACTTAATATTGCGCAAAAGAAAAACTTAAGCTTTTAAATGAGTACCCTTAATATATGAAATAAAAATTTATTATAAATTATTATGTTCAATAAAATAAAAAAATAATGTCCCATTAGAGAAGATAATTTTAAAATTTATCCAAATGATTATCATTATTTCGAACAAGATTATTTTCATTACATACTTCTAACTAATATTTGTGCACATTTTCACGACTACGAGGTGTGGCCCTTTTTTAAAATTTCAACGGCTACAAAGTGTAATTTTTGTGCGCACACAACTAAGGGTGCATTTTGACGATAATGGTTTTGAAGATCAATCACCATGATGGTTTTAGTTTGATTGCAAGAGGTGTAAAGAAGCAAGAAGGGTAAAAAAGCAAGCACGAATCGTGATATCGTGTTTGTTTTTGATATTTCTTCTTTGCAGCATTCGTACTTTTGTTATGTTGCTTTATTTATTTTCACTTTTCAGAGTGTAAGTCGGGGTTCACACACAGCAAAAGAGAGGAGAAGGAAATACCAAGCTTTAACTTTCTCTTTACCTCTCTTGCCTACAAAGTCAGAATTGTGGCAAAAAATTGCTTTGTGTGAACCCCGACTAAAGATCGTCGCTATGATGAATAAACTTATATCAGTGTTACCATATTAAACATTTGTGATACACAAATTTTAACAAGTAAAATTTTTATTTTATAAACAAAATTAAGAAATGTGCAATTTTGTATCTTAAAATAATTCATATAGGTAATAAAAAGAAATAGTTATTGCAGTAAAAATACTTTTCTCCCAAATATGAAAGAAAATTACTTTTTTTTTATAATTTATATTAAGAAATATAAATTTTGTCGTATATTTAATTTATTTATATTGTTAACATTAATTAATTAATTAATTAATTAAATAATTAATTAATGATGTAATTAATATGCTTTCTTAGTAAAATTGAATAATTATTTAAGTAAAAATGCATTTTTCCTCTTAAATAAAATTCTATTGATAAACAGAATAGCGGCAACACTGATATAAAATTTCAAAAATAAACATGCTCAAAATCATCGTTAAAACGTATGAGATTTTATGAAGAAAATAAAAGAAACCATAATTTTTGAACAATCATAGTGAAAATCCCGACTTAGCAACTTAACTTTGAGTCTACATTAGACAAATTTTTATCAAGACAAACGTCAAAATGAACTCGAATTTATGGAAGGTGGCAACAATTGTGCAAAAACAACAATATGGCGAATTCATTAATGTTTTTTATGTATGCAGTTTGACAGCTGTAACAACCAAAAATAATAATCAGCTGTTTAACTGAGGCTACCTTGTATAGATTCGCACCGATTTTGACGTTTGTCTTGATAAAAATTTCTCTAATGTAGACTCAAAGTAAGGTATAACGAAGGAATGAATAAAACAATAAAGTAGAATACAAAGTAGGATATTAACAACGGCGTTCACATTGCTTAGAGTTACCAAATATTACCAACAGAATCTTACTGTCTTAAAGCGGGTTAATTGCCACTAAATAAATTGCAGGGTATTTATCATTTAATAAATCATTTTTTCATACATACATAATTATTTATACATACATGTGTATACATACATACATACATATGTATGCTATTGTAAATAAGAATACTTATTATAAAAAAAATCTTTAAAGGAACTATATTTTTGTGTGAATATACTATTTTTTTTTTATATTCTCGTTTATTTTTCTTCTCTATTTTTTTAATTATAACTCGTATGATCCAAATATATATGTAATTTATATACAAAGTTTGCATACTGAACGGATACTGTAAGTTTTAATATTTCTAATTATCTTTTGCCCATAATTTGAAACATTTACCTATTTCTTTTCAAATATTTCCTACTTGCCGGAGACGATATAAATAGTTTATTATAATTGCAATAAAAATAAAACGAACAACATTACGGATTTTTCAATAATATAGGCAAAACTTGAGATGTTTCAGTTTTTTTTAAATCCTATTAGTTTTAATTTATAAACAAAAAAAAAAAAAAAAAAAAAAAGAAATCAAACAAATAGGTATAGAAAAACACATAGCGTTTGTTTCTTAGGCGAAATTTGAATTGAAAAAAGTTAAAAAAATAGCCTTAAAATATTTGTTTGTTTTTTTTTTTTTTTTTTTTTAATTTTTTGGAAATATTATCAAAAAAGAACAGCAGAACGCTGAAAATGCGTTTTACCAAAGGAATTACGGTTTTGTATTATTTTCCAAAATGGATGAGTAATTCAATCAATTATAGTATGTATACGTTCCTATAAATATCTCAGCCAGTTCTCAGTAGGGTTTTCACTATAGCTACATTATTGGGTGATATTGTTATCTAGGTTTATTAACAACTACAAAATACATTGAAGAAAAACAATCAATTTTGTTCAATAAATTTTTTCTTAATAAAATATGTAGAAATAGCAATCCTTAGATTTATATTCCGAAAATTTTTATATTGAGATTTTTAAAAATCATGAGATTTCACGTTGTTGGAATTGCCCTATAAACTAAGTATTTTCTAACACTCCAACAATGTTTTCCGTCTGATGAGAAAATAAACTATTTTTTTTTTTCTTTTTTGAAGAATGTCAATTTGAAAAATGTTTAAATATTTTTACTGTGTTAAGCTCATATAAATGTTTAAGAGATTTTATTACATCGAAATCTCAGGACATTAATATATTTGTATGAAATGTTGCCAATAATCTGCCCAAAGGGCAACCTTTAAGCCAGAAAAAAATGCCAATATTCTATGTGATTTGTAAGATGATGAATTCGCATTATTGGATAAGATGTTTTAAAATTTTGTACAATATACACACAAAATTAAAGTTATTATATATAAATAACTAGTATTAAAAGAATTTCAAATTCCTTAAAAAGCTGCTTTTCTTTTGATTTAAGTTTTTTGAACAACTTACGTCTGAGACTCTACATATACCACTATAAAAATTATAAAAAAACAGAGTTGGGGTAGTGCACTAAATTGTGAGTGCATTCAGCTTTTCACTAAATCGCATTATAGTGACAAAAATTTGAATTTTAACTATTTACCACCACTATAGTTATAGTGAAACATTTCTTCACTACCACTAAAAATTTTTAGTAATATTGCAATTTTTTTCACTATAATTGAATTTAGTGGTAGTGAAAAAATTTGCACTACACTCATTAGTGCAAAATCTGAATCAAAATCAATCAGAACTCACTGAATTAATTTTAGAGAGCTATGATAGTAATTATCAAATTTATAATCGTTTTAGAACAACACTACATAATTTAGAATTTCTTTTAGTGTGTTTTGGAAATCTTATACAGTCGAACACGGTTATAACGAACACCGGTTATAACGAGCTATGGCTATAGCGAACACATTTCTTCGGTCCCATTGATTTTACACAAAATTTATATATAAATAACTACGTTTATAACGACACTGATATAGCAGACTTTTTTTTATAACGAACACATTTTTATTGTCCCAAGAATAATATTTCATACAAAACACTACGTTTATAACGAACTTCTAAAAATACAAATTTTCGATAAATAAAATTGCACATTTCAAAATATTTTAAAAATGTAAAAACTACAAGAAATAACTTTTATTTATTTCAATTTAAATTATCCGACAAAAGAAAGAGGAATTTAATTTTTAAAGTTGTTTAACATTACGCATACACATTAATGAAAATATCTATATATAAAACTGAAATAACAAGAGGATTAAAAATTAAAATATTAGAAAATTGTTATTTCTCAAAGATCTCAAAACGTGCCAATGTAAAAACCTCGGTAATTTAAGAAAACGTTGAATGAGTATAAAAAAAAAATTTCCTCTTAACCAATGACTGATAAATATAAAAAAATATTCTTTCTGATATATTAAAATCATTGATATTTAAAACATAAATACATCCTATTTTAAAAGGAAGGAAATACGCTTTAATTACAAATATTAGTGTAATAATCAAATACGTACCTGTATTTTGTTAAAAAATATTTCTTTGGAATTTTACAGATATAACGAACTACGTTTATAACGAACTAACTTTATCGGTCCCTTCGAGTTCGTTATAACCGTGTTCGACTGTAAATGTATTTGTGTACATCGAGACACTCATATATAAACGAGTAACGTTACTGACTAATTCATCATTTCACAGAACGAACGCCTAAAGTTAGATAGATAAAATGTTGGTCTCACGAAAAATATATCCATTACGAAGGGATTTTGGAAATTGGAATATATATATGTTTTAAAATACATTTTAAGTTTAAAATTGGTTTGTAAAAATTGAATTTGGACTTAATTTTGTATTTAGAGAAGAAAGTTTAAAAAAACATTAGGTCATCTCAATTTAGTGAACAATTTCTAAGTTAGTGGAGGGTTGTTTTTTGCACTAAAGTATTTAGTGAAGAAAAAAATGTTGCACTAGGATTGAGCTGAAAAAATTTTAACTATCACTATTAATGTTAGTAGAAAAAAATATTTTTTCACTACCACTATGCTGAGTGAGGCTGATATTTTTCAACTCACCACTGTTTGTTATGGTGTTGATTACATTTAGTCAGCAGCAGTTTGCAGTGCTGTTTCATTTAGCCATGTTTCTAAATTCACTGCGCTGCATTCAGATTGAGAGCGAGACAAAGAGAGTGAGCAAATAAATGAGAGGCTAAAATACACAAGTAGAACAAAGCAACATGTTGTGCTGACAGTGATCAGCTGATAATTTTTGCTGATACTGTTGCTGACTACGCGCTATTGTAATTTGGGCTTAAGAATAGATTTATTTTTTAGAATATTTGGTTAACAACAAAAATAATTTTACGAAATTATATACATATTTAAGAATTAACAAAAACACAAGCATTTAAAGAACTTTAACTTTGTCTATTAACAAAACTGGAATAAAACATATAGGAGTGTGCACAAGAATAGCAACATATTCATATTTTGCTTCATTTTGTTCTATAATTTTCTTTTTCCGTAAAATTTAGTAGTTTTTATGCGATTAAATTGTTAAGTGATTTCTCTGGAATGATTTCCATTTGAATTTGTTGACGAAAAAACACTTTGGACTGCACTAATCTTGAAGCTGCATAAAAAATCTTCCACAGATCATGGTTAAAAAATGTTAAGCAAAAATATTAAGCAATGACGTTTAATCCAATCCTTCAAAAGTTTTAAAATATATTTCGCATTTTTTCCATGCAAAAACGTTGAATAACGAAATTTCTGTGCTTTTTAATAACCTATTAATCTAAAAATATCAAAATTTCATTAGATTTCTAAGAAAAGAACATAGTTTTTTCGCTAGAATTCAAGTACAGTCATTATTACATCTTTTCTCTGCCCAAAATAATTTTTTGGATCTGTGCGGTTTAAAATGTACACCTTGACAGTATACAGGGTTGCGCGACGTTGCGTATCCGGTCATAGTGGATACATATAAATATTGTTTTAAATTAAATAAAGTACTTTTCTTTTTTAATTTCAGGAAGAAAGCAACGTATTTATATGAAATTATAAATTGTTTCTTGTATAAAAACAGAAATAAAAAAATGTACCTTTATTGAATAAGCTTTTCAGTGAGCAGTGTTATATTGCTTAGCCTGTAACTTCTTTAAATGCTTTCAATGGACTTTGAGTATAGTATATGTATATTAAACCTTAGAGACTCTATATCCATTTTTATGACGTGTTCCCTATTTATTTTTAATAATATCTGAACGAAGTTTTACATGCACTGAAAAGTCATAATATTTTAAATTGTAAAAAAATTTTTTTGCAGTATTCTATAATTTGTATTATAAAACAAAGTTACTTTCCACTTTTCTTATTCCAAATAAACTAAAAATTTATTTCATTGGCTTTATTATCACAAATCATGATTTTTATTATAACAAATTTAAGTAAAAGAAAAAATAACAAAAATATGTATATTTTTACTATAAAACTGCCATTTACTTAAAAAACTCGCAATAAATTTTAAAATTTTGTGTCAATTTTTACAATTGAAAATTTTGTTGCTTTTGAACATGCAATATATTTCTCGTTTTTGAGAAAAGAAAGAAAATCACATCTTCTAAGGTACAAATGTTTGTTAGTACCCAAATGTGTTAACAATGTTATGAAATTAGTTTTGTTCTAAATTTAATACTTTAAAAAATATTTCAACATTAAGGATAACTTTAATTTTGTTTTTTAATATTATGATCCGTTTTTAACACAAGTAAATATTTTTTGGTCCATAAAATGTTTATCTTTCGAAATTTTTTGATGCGCCTCCGAATTTTTATTCAGCATAACAAACACCTACTAATTATGCCAATTATATATATATATATATATATATATATATATATATATATATATATATATATATATATATATAAATTGAAATAAATTTTTAGTTTATTTGGAATAAGAAAAGTGGAAAGTAACTTTGTTTTATAATAATAATGACTGTACTTGAATTCTAGCGAAAAAACTATGTTCTTTTCTTAGAAATTTAATGAAATTTTGATATTTTTAGATTAATAGGTTATTAAAAAGCACAGAAATTTCGTTATTCAACGTTTTTGCATGGAAAAAATGCGAAATATATTTTAAAACTTTTGAAGGATTGGATTAAACGTCATTGCTTAATATTTTTGCTTAACATTTTTTAACCATGATCTGTGGAAGATTTTTTATGCAGCTTCAAGATTAGTGCAGTCCAAAGTGTTTTTTCGTCAACAAATTCAAATGGAAATCATTCCAGAGAAATCACTTAACAATTTAATCGCATAAAAACTACTAAATTTTACGGAAAAAGAAAATTATAGAACAAAATGAAGCAAAATATGAATATGTTGCTATTCTTGTGCACATTCCTATATGAAGATTGTACTGTTTTATTCCAGTTTTGTTAATAGACAAAGTTAAAGTTCTTTAAATGCTTGTGTTTTTGTTAATTCTTAAATATGTATATAATTTCGTAAAATTATTTTTGTTGTTAACCAAATATTCTAAAATTACAATTCAGCGTAGGCAGCCACAATTTACAACCACCATCTAGCTTTGTTCTACTTGTGTATTTTAGCCTCTCATTTATTTGCTCACTCTCTTTGTCTCGCTCTCAATCTGAATGCAGCGCAGTGAATTTAGAAACAGGGCTAAATGAAACAGCACTGCAAACTGCTGCTGACTAAATGTAATCAACACCATAACAAACAGTGCATTCTAAATAATCAGCTGATTATGGCAGCACACACTGCTGCTGACTACGCGCTATTGTAATTTGGGCTTTAGGTTTAAGGCCCAACCAGTGAACAAAAAATCATCGTATCGCAATCAGCTGTTTCAACCAGCTTTATGCAAATGTGTGTATGTAGCTATTGACACAAAAATTCTAGGTAGCGTATCGCAGAAATCTACAGAAAATAGATTTTTAGATTTTTCTAACAAAAATACCAAAAGTACCTATATTTAAATTGGTGAATTTTTTCCTGCTAAAATACATTTATTTTCATTTTTGAAAGTAGTTATTAATAACTTCTAAAAAAGTCCAAAATATGCATTTTTTAAAGTAGTGAAAATCTTAATTTTTTGGAAGCACTTGCTTGTTTTTATACTTGGTACTTGACAGATGAATTTTATTTTGATTAAAGAAAATATTAAATTAAATTTAATTGGTACTTTATTTTTTTACTTAATGCTTTCGAAGGATTTTGATAATTATTTGATTAATTACAATTTAAAGTACTTTATTAATCAGTATTTAGATTAATTAGAATTATTGATTAATCGATTATACAGATTAATCAAAATGTTGAATAACCGATTAATCGTACATCCCTAGTTTTTTACAGAGTTGGGGGTAGTGCACTAAATTTGCAGTTTCCACTAACACTTAGTGATAGTGTAAAATTTTTAACTACAATATTTACTTTTTAGTGGTGAGTTGAAAAATATCAGCCTCACTCAGCATAGTGGTAGTGAAAAAATATTTTTTTCTACTAACATTAATTAGTGATAGTTAAAATTTTTTCAGCTCAATCCTAGTGCAACATTTTTTTCTTCACTGAATACTTTAGTGCAAAAAACAACCCTCCACTAATGTTAGTGGAACTTAGAAATTGTTCACAAAATTGAGATGACCTAATGTTTTTTTAAACTTTCTTCTCTAAATACAAAATTAAGTCCAAATTAAATTTTTACAAACCAATTTTAAACTTAAAATGTATTTTAAAACATATATATATTCCAATTTCCAAAATCCCTTCGTAATGGATATATTTTTCGTGAGACCAACATTTTAGGCGTTCGTTCTGTGGAATGATGAATTAGTCAGTAACGTTACTCGTTTATATATGCGTGTCTCGGTTATAAAGGTTATAACGAACTCGAAGGGACCGATAAAGTTAGTTCGTTATAAACGTAGTTCGTTATATCCGTAAAATTCCAAAGAAATATTTTTTAACAAAATACAGGTACGTATTTGATTATTACACTAATATTTGTAATTAAAGCGTATTTCCTTCCTTTTAAAATAGGATGTATTTATGTTTTAAATATCAATGATTTTAATATATCAGAAAGAATATTTTTTATATTTATCAGTCATTGGTTAAGAGGAAATTTTTTTTTATACTCATTCAACGTTTTCTTAAATTACCGAGGTTTTTACATTGGTTTTTTTTGAAATTAGTTTTGTTCTAAATTTAATACTTTAAAAAATATTTCAACATTTAGGATAACTTTAATTTTGTTTTTTAATATTATGATCCTTTTTTAACAAAAGTAAATATTTTTTGGCCCATAAAATGTTTATCTTTCGAAGGCGCATCGCCTCCGAATTTTTATTCAGCATAACAACACCTACCAATTATGCCAATTATATATATATATATATATATATATATATATATATATATATATATATATATATATATATATATATATATATATATATATATATATATATATATATATATATAATTTATAATTATAATTATATAATTTTCAACTTTTGTAATAAATATCACAAAAGATATTTATATTTTTTATTTCGATCATGATGAAAAAAATTAAACTATTGATGAAAATAATAAAAATCATGATGGATTTTTATTATTTTTTGAACATTAAAGATTGTTTTTCGATTGAAATAAAAATAAAAAGATTGTTTTTTTAGTATTAAAATCCGGTCTCTGATTTTAGGTAAATAATTTTAACAATTTATTAGAATTTAATTATGCCAATTATAGTTAATTTCATGCCGTCCACACGATGTGGCTTTGTGAAGTGTCTTTTGACAAAAGTGTACCGTTTTCAATTATCAACGATATTTGACTTAAATTTATGATTCCGATCAATAATATTTATCGCCACTCTTATATCTATATATCCAACATTTGTTTAAATTGCAATTTTTGCATAATTTTCAAAAAGTCCATAAAATTCTTGTATTAAATTTAACAAAAAACTAAGTTCACGCAGTAATCCAAGCAATTCCATATAAAAATGTGAATGTGCCCCGCGAAAAACTGACTTTTTGAAAAAATTTTCGCCCTTGTTTTCCCATTTTCGAGACTATCTACTACGATGACTGTTTGGGGCACATCAACAGGATAAGCGCAAAATTCGCACAATTACAACATGTATTAATCTCTATCCCAAATTTTGTATTCGGTTGAGGGGCGCACAGACCCCGCCCAAAAAACTGAAAAATTTAAAAAACTAAAAAATTTTGTCATCAAAACTCGACTACCCTTGTATTTTGTTGTTGAAAGTCTGCACAACAGATGGTGCAGAATTTATATACAAATATATGATAGAGTGAGATCAAAAAGTATAAACGCGCGAACAAAAATTGTAGAAGAATAAGAAAAACTTAAGTAATTTTTATCAGTTTTTCAATATTCTTGAACTTTGAACAACAATCATGATTACAAAAAAAAAAAAACGAGAGAGAAACTATAGTCGGTCAAGACCGACCATATGATACCCTACACCATTAGACCTGTCTCCTATTGTAAACCAACACTTTTACTAAATGTAAAATAAATTATATAAATACAGAATAATGCATTTTTACCAAGGTTGGAAACCGAAACGAATAACGGTATCGGTAACGGTATCGTTATACAATTTATTTCCATTTCGGTAACGGTATCGATAACGGTATTTTAAATTATATCGGTATCGGTATACCGGTACCGAAACTAAAATACCGGTAAATACCGTTATTATTAAAAAACTGGAAAAAATCTTAAAAAAGTTAAGTTTTAAATAATTTTTAATTAAATTACATATTTGTATATTTTATTTAATAAATATTCACTTGTAGTTTTTGAAATATGAATATTTTATGGCAACAAAACCTTTAGAAATATTAAACTCTACTTTTTAAAGACAAATTGGTATCATTTTTTGCAGTACAGTAAAGTTAAAGATTTGGACAAAATTTGCATTTACCACAGATTTTAATAAAGACAAAAATCGTTCAATTAATTTTGCAAGCATTTTTCAAAAAAAGCTAATTTTATTCCACAGATAGCAAAATGTAAAATTATGTGAAGTAGCAGAAAAAACAGAATAGCATAAAAATGAACTTTTAGATATCGTAGGAATATACTTATTCCAATCACCATAAAAATTAATAAAGAAAATATGGTTCCCTAAAGAGTTTTCAGGTTATATAACTGTTTAAATAAGAGTAAAAGCTAATGTGTCAATTACAGACGAAAAATTTTTTAAAGGAGAAATAGTGATCCAACAAGAAAGTACTAATTAGGTCCCACTTAATCACCTGAAGTTTTTAAAGTTGCAGGATTAAAACAACGCGCCATAAAAATGGTTTAATGGGGTAAGAAATTTTAACAGGATTGTAAATGTACAGGGAAAAATAAATTTCAAAAATTTATAATGAACTGATTTTTCAAATCAAATGAATTCTGACTTATACATAACTATCTTTTTCTCTTAACTTTCTTAATGTTTTTTCCAAATTTCTAGAGATTAATTCCGGATATTATCCATACCAATGACAAATTTATACCGTATATTTAAGATGCCTACAAGATCCTTTCAATAAATTTTAGGTTTTTTAATTGCTGCTTCTTAATGCTTATATGATGTTTATTTGAATTCATACCTAAGGTTCATCTTATACAAGCAATTCAAAGAATAATGAAATTATATACCTAGCTGGATTTAGCATATTATATTCGTTAAACAAATTTCAAAAATATATAATCTATTATATAGTTTTCTTTCATTTAACTGATTTAAAATTCCCGGAAATCACGACGAAATTCCTGAAGAAAGGGACATGAAAAATAGCAAATTTCCCAAGAAATCTTTCTTCAATGATAGCCAAAGTTGTAACCTTCCGAAGAAATCATTTCGGTCATTTGGAGGAACCAAAATTAAGGAAAGAATCTTCATAGAAGCAAATATCAAAAACCTATCATTAATTTCAACAGTACGTTCAAATGATAAATAATTGAGAGCATATCTAAAGTTGAAATGCCCATCTTGATCATCATAATGTATTTTCTGTGTTCGCAGTAAGACTTCGCATTAAATTTAAGGCATTGAAACCTCTTAAAAAATATATTTATTGCTAATTATATAACAAAAAAACAAACAATTAAAATCCTAAGGAGTGCGTTCGAAAAAATCTTAACATACATATATAATATTCAATAACTTGGAAACGGTTGATCTTAGAGTTTTCATTCTTTTTTTATTTAATTGATAATTTATTACAGATCACAGAAAAATATAACTTTTATTGTTCTAACAACTACTTATGAACTTGTGGACCATTTTTGGTAACCCTTCCGTTAGAGATTTCAAGCTGCTTCAGTCACTTTTTTGGAACAATGTGCATATATTCTTTTAAAATCTTCTGTATTTTGGGACACCTTTTTTGTGCTCTTCAATTCATTTTTCACAAGAGCTCAATATTTCTCCACTGGTCTAAGCTTGGAAAATTTACCTCTCTTGGTACAAAAACTATGTTACTGTTTGGTACCACTCCAGGGCTTTCTTGCCGTAGTGACATGATACTAAATCGGACCAAAAATGTGTGGACACGTTGTGCTCTCTTCTGAAAAGAAAGAAGTCTTTTTTGCAAATATTCTTTGATGTATATTTTGGTATTTATAAATCCGAATGTAACAAATGATTTTCCTGTTTTGCCGCAACTGCAAAAAGCTTATTATACCAGGAATTTTTTAGGAAAATTTTTCCGCTTTTGGGCTCTAAACTTATCTTTTACATTGCCTCGAGAATTTATAATATAAAAATTTGCCACAGAAGTTGCGAAAATTCTGCCAGCACATACGTTTCTTCGTCAATTATACAATATGAGTATTTTTGTATGAAATTTGGTTTTAATTTCCGTGTCCTATTCTTGGCTTTTAAATTTTTGCAGCATTCCTGTTTGGATCTTTTTTGACTTTATATATTATCAACTATGCATTAACTTTAAATTTTCGCACCAAATAGTCAAAGCACTGAGCTAACCGGACTGTTCTTCTACCAGATGTGTTTGGAGTTCCTTTCAATATGCTTTCAATTTTCCCAATATCATGTGGACTTTTTTCTTTCCGAACCAGGTTTCCTATCAATGGACAAATTCACCTGCTACTGTTTAATAACCTTAGAAACAGTTTGACGGCAGATATTTAATTCTGTGGCCAATTATTTGTAGGACCTATTTAAATTTTTTTGAAATTTTTTAATAATTTGTAGCACGTACATCTTTTTCGTCACTCATTTTGATGAAAATCACGACAAATCAACATGGTTGTTATTAAAAATAATAACTGAAGTATTTTTCAATGATAACTAGATAAAAAAAAAAAAATAAAAAATTTTTTAATATTGCTTCCGAAAAAAGTTATGAGGCAAAACGTATCTTAAGATTTTTTCGATCGCACTTCTTATTTAAAACTAAATTTTATAAATATTACATTAAATAAACTTTTATTATTAAGTACAATTTTATCTTTCTTATTTTCTCAAGTATTATATTATGTTGAAAATTTGTAATACCGAAACTAAAATACCGGTATATACCGGTACAGAGGGAAACGGTATTTGAATACCGGTATTTTTAACAAAATAATAATTTCGATATCGGTATCAGTTACGGTAACCAACTTTAAACGGTATTTAATCGGTATCGGTATTCATAACGGTATCGGTTTCCAACCTTGATTTTTACTAACATCTATATGATTTTTTGCCCTTTAGGGTGATTCCCGGAAGTGGGTTTATATGAGAGCTATGGTAAAAAATGGACCGATTCTCATAAATTTTGGCAATGTTGTTTCTACTTATATAAAACTTATTTGTGTTGAATATTAATTTGATACTATCATTCGTCTGGGATTTATACACGTTAAAGTGATTTTCGGAAGAGGAGTTTATATGGGAGCTATGATCAATTATAGACCGATCCTGATGAAATTTCGCACAAAGATTAACACTTATATAAAACTCCTTCGTACCGAGTTTCATTGAAATATTGCTATATTTGCGGCATTTATGATCGTTAAACCCCGATCATAACTAATTTCAATAGGCTCCGTCCTTGTACCAAAATAATTATCTGTGCCAAATTTCATCAAGATATCTTTAAAATTGCGACCTGTACTTTGTTCACAAGGTTTACATGGACAGACAGAAAGTGATTCTGAGTCGAACGGTATACTTTAAGGTGGGGGTCTGATAATTATTTCTGTGCGTTACAAACATCAGCACAAACGCATTATACCCCAACCACCTATGGTGGTGTAGGGTATAAAAAAACCTATTGTGCTAAAATTTTGCACTCTATTAGCATTAAAACTTATTAAGGATTTAAGTCAGTTTCAGCCTGGTTAAAAATGTTTGATAATGGCCCATATATATATATATATATATATATATATATATATATATATATATATATATATATATATATATATATATATATATATATATAAATATCGTCTCTGAGCGAATTCCGACATTCTAGTTTGTATGATCTATAGACCTTATCTTAAAAATTGATTCTAGTCTAGTTAGATATAGAGAAATACATTTTATAATCTTTCTAACAAAATATAAAACATTATCATTAAAGCATTTTGCATTATTTGCACACAAATATTTTGTAAATTATTTTTTACTCCATAAATTGAGTAAAGAATGTATAAACTACACTGAACCAAAAAGGTACGTAAATACAATGAAAAAGTTTATTGTTACAATGAATTTGTGCACTAATTTTGACCCTATGTACAGGTTCATTGAAACAATGTATTGCCATACATTAATATAAAAATACAATGTACAAGTTCATTGATAAAATTTATTCTTACATTGAATCAATGAACACGTTCATTAAATAAAATAAATAATTCCAGTGAACAGTACATTGATTTCAATGAACTCATGTTTTGTCCCAATGAAACTATACATTAAAAATGTATTATATTAATAGGCTTGTTCTGTATTTTTGGTTTTTATTTTATTTTAAATTAAATGATTAAATTATATGATATTGAGTTAATATAAGCAAAAATTAAATATAAATATAAAAATATTACATATCACTAAAAAATGTAAGTAAACAAAATGCATATTACAGATGTGATCGTGTTTTGCTTTGTCATTTATAATAATATAGTAATTCCTGTTGCTCAATTCCATTGCTCAATGATGGTATGGAATATCCATTTAGACGCCACATTAATATAACAACATCATTATCCTGAACAAAAAAAAATTTATAAATAAAATTTTTAAAATTCGTGCAATTGCTTAAAATATTTGAACTCCCTTATTTTGACGATCACCAGATGTAGGATCCAAATCTTGATCAGTCTATAATATATTTTTATTAAGAATTCAATTAAAATATTTCATATAATTATGTATATACTTACGAATAGAATCTTCTTGGTTTTGAAATCACAATATTTTTTGAAACCCTTGTATTTGAGGCTAATAACACATTCTTCTGAGTCTTAGTTGTTTTATCTACATAAATATAAATGAAATGTAATATTTAAAACTGTTTAAAATCATAAACATTATTAAACTTACGTGTTAGGAAGGCAAGTCTCCAAATTCCTTGTTTTGGATAATTAATTTAATTTGGTGTATTCAATTTGGTGTATTCAAGTCGAGCATCTCCTTTCCGAATAAATTATATTTGTATTTTAATAATTCGATTTATAACTTATTTACTTTTTAATTATTTTTGTTTTTAACACATCACTGATTTTTTTATATTTTCTGTCTTTTGTTTAAAACGTGTCATTTCTTGTTAAGAGATAAAATAAAAATGAGTTGCATTTGTTTTCGTTTTACTTTATTTGCCGTTAGAAAGCATTTGTTTTAATATAATTTAATGAAATATTTCATTGGTTCAATGCTTTTGTTCATTGTATAATGCTTCTTCTTAATTAAATCAATGTATTAGTACACTGAATAAATTAATTCAATGAACTAATACATTAAATCAAATAACTGATTTACTTATTGTATTAAGAAATAAATTTAATGAATGGTTTCAATGTAATGTTCATAATAGCGTTAATTTTTTCATTGAATTTTAATGAATATTTTAATTGAAGCAATGAATTTGTACATTAAGTTAATAAATTCTTGGAAAAAAATAATGAATTTCATTTAATGTACTTCATTCATTGAAATTACTTTTTTCAGTGTAGTTTTACTTAATGTATTGTATTTTATGTACGGGTTGGTTCTAATATATTTTTTAGTTGGACTCAAATTTTACATCAGTTAATTTTAAATTCTAAAGAAAAAAATAAAACCCAACCGAGGTAAATCTGTTTTTAAGGACTGGTCTAATGATCTTTTTTCGAGTATATTTTTCTTATATCAGCTAATTTTCTTTTTTCGTTTCGATGTCAATAATCATAATAATAATATTTGGAATCCAGACGATGCTCGAACTAAAATGTGTTTTAGTCCTTCGCCTTCGCCACCATTACCAAAAACCATATTTTCATCAAACTTAACTTTGGGTTACGAATGTAGTAACCATACCAACGTCCTCAATTGTCAAAATAATAACAACATCAGGATCATTAATAAAAAACAGGACAATATGCAACGACAAGAGGATGCGAAAAATCTTAACGACTCCCAAACTGAGGCGGAAACATCATCTGATTACAAACAATGGCTCCATGCTATGAAATTAGTTGCCAGATTACCTGGCGGCATTCCACCTGAATTTCGACGTAAGGTAATGTTTATTAATTAAAAACAAAATTTCAAAAGTTAGTTTTAGATATTAAAAACTAAGTTAGTTTAAGTTATTTTAAATGTTGCTCTAATGAACGCTTTTAATGCCATTTTATCTAAAAGGATATATTATTATTATTTTTTTTATATAACGAAATGATTTCTGTGATCATGTTATTTTCTATAAAATACTGAACCGAAGTTCAGAAAGGAACTTTAACAGACAAATTGTTCTCTTCATAATTATCATAATGTTTATGTTAAGATTCATAATACTCGAAGCTCAACAACTTTATTGATTGAGTTTCAAAGTTGTATGTATTTCGTTTTCTCGAGATCCAGCCAGACTATGTTAGCTTAAGCTTGTTATTATAATTATCCTTATATGTTTACAAGGATTTACAATTAAAATAATATTTTATAAATGGTTAACAAGTTTTAATAAAATTTTAATTTCACTAAGTACTTAGGTTCCCATATAAGATCTTTGATAATTTCGAAAATCACTTTCACAAGCTTGAGCTTGACCAACAGTTAATTTTGTATCTCTTTTTTATAATTTTAAAATAAAAAAAATGAAGAAGTTATTTCAAAACTTTAACACGTTTGTACTTTAACGTTTTCTATTTGAATATACAATTTGCAAAAAATGTAAAATGCTATAGACCTATTTTACATTAAGGCATCCCCGTAAGAAATAGTCAATGTTTCCACCTAAAAAATTTATTTCCTTTTAAGATACAATTTCTCAAAATGTGTTAAATTTTTATTCGGAGACTATAAGTAAACGATACTTATAGTTTGGGGAAAAATATGATGAAAAGAAATCCGAAGAACATAAAAAAAGATTTTATCTCATTAGATACAGATCACTAAAGGCATGGTATCTTAAAATGAAGTAAACTTTCATTTTAGTTGAGAACATAAGTATTTATTATAATTTTACTCCATACAATGTGTTCAAGAATTAAAAATTATAATTATGATTTTTTCAAGTTGTGGCTATCATTGGCGGATAAATATTTAAAATCAAAAAATGTTGATTGGGCCAAAGAAGAAGAAAAATGTTTCTGTGAAAAATGGCGAGAAGACGACGAGGAATTGGGAATTCAAATTGTTAAGGTAACTGAATATCATGAATATGAATACCAATAATTTTTTAAACAATCCGAAATTTCAGGATCTTCATCGTACTGGATCCACCCTGTGCACTGGCCCAGCAGGTGATTTAAATCAAGCCAAACTTAAGAAAATTCTTTTGGGTTATGCTCGATATAATCCAGAAGTAGGATATTGTCAGGTGAAATTTAATTTACATGTATATAAATAAAAAAAATAAAAAAACTGTGTTGTTATTTTCTTCGATACAGGGTTTTAATATGTTGGGTGCACTTATTTTGCAAGTTATGGATAAAGATGAATCAGAATCAATTAAGGTTATGATCTATTTAGTGGAGGGTATATTACCTCCTGGTTACTTTTGCGGATCAATGGGTGGTCTACAGGCGGACATGGCAGTTTTTCGCGATCTTATGCAAACCAAACTACCACGCTTGGCAAAACATCTACAAAAATTACAAGGCCCAATAGAAAATGCTTATGAACCGCCACTGACAAATGTCTTTACAATGCAATGGTTTTTAACAATGTTCTGTACATGCTTGCCCATGAGTTGCGTCCTTCGGGTTTGGGACTTGGTTCTTATTGAAGGTAGCGATGTACTTTTACGAACTGCCCTTGCACTATGGAGTTTACTCGAAGAGTAAGTATTCAAAACAAATAAACCGTTCACATCCAAATACACATAATGTTTGTATGTCATTTTAGGAGAGTACTTAATGCTCGGAGTGCAGACGATTTCTATGGTAAAATGGGCTCATTTTCTAGCGAACTATTAAATGGACATTTAATTGATTCAAACGGTTTGATCGAGAAGGTTGTTCAGCTGGGACCCATCGAAGATATACAAAAGTTGCGTGGCAAACATCTTTATAATATTGCCCCTATTCAACACCAACAAGGACTGCAGTAAATATTCCATATGACAGAATTAATATTAAATTTTCATTGAAATTTCTTTTCTTTAGATTATACTATGATGAAGATGAACCTGATATCGATGAAGATTCCCGTTTAGCAGTTGCTACCGTGTGGGGTATTCCATGGGGTCGGAGAGGTTCGCAAGGACAACCGAACAGTAATGTTGCAAAGCAAACAGTTGAAAGTAAGGATCGTATTGCTCTTGACATTTCACTTTTAAAGAAGCAATACGATAAACTGCGTGAAAGACAGAAACAAGCACATATTATACTAACCACAGCTTGTTCGACAGCTTCTCGTCAGGGTGCCACAGCAAATATAGGTACCGCACCATTGGCAGTTAATCAATTACTGTCTGGTCGTCCAGCGATAATAACAAATAAGGGACGACGTAATGGACCTCCAACAGGCGCAATACCACCAGCAAGGAAACCATCACTGCCGGCAGTTCTTCAGGATAAAGCGTTAGAAAAAAAACTTAGAAGAGGAGAAACTTTGCATTGGAGAGATACCAAAGATACAAAGCACAGGAGAGATAGTTTAAGTTGGAAGGAAATAAAGGCTGAACGTGCAGCAATGATTTCTTCTGAAAGCATAGATGGCTTAAAATCACAAAAAATTCGAACAGGCAAACTAGGAAAAAGTGACTCATCTTCATATAGCGAGGAGAGTGACGAAAACGAACCAGGTGAAGGTGAAGGAGAAGATGCTTCTAGTACAGATACAAGCCTTTGTGATGAAGAATTGCAACCAGTAACAAATGGTTTAAAGAAACAATCTCATATTGATATTAATCAAAAGTCTTCTAACAAAACCTTATATACATCAAAAAGGAATGCACTAAAGCAACGTAATCACTCGTTAAATCTTAAAGAGAGCATGGAAAAGGTGAGACCAAAATCGTGGGCTCCCTCCAACAGCGAAATCCCATTTGAGTTAATGACCACAGAATCTCCAACTAATAGTGCTGATGAAAATATTGAAATAGACCTCTCTAAAATAACAAAAAATATTTTGACTGATGAGAAAAGAAAAGAAATAAATCTAAATCAAACAAACAACTTAGAGTGGAAATTACAAAATTTCTTACCTATTGCTAGTGATTTAGATGTATTAAAATTAGATTCCAAAACCATACCAACTGTAAGTGAAGAAAGGCCATTAAATGTCGCAAAATCTAAGAATACAAGTACTGAAGAAGAATGCTTCTTTATGGATTCAATACATTCAAAGGGAAATAATGATAGCGAACAAGATGAAAATACTACTTTTGATATTAGTGATGAAGGTGTAACTAATGAATATTTTGAAAGAGTCAACAGCTCGGAGCGTCCAACGAGACTGGATTTATTATATTCACTTAATGAGGATGAAAACGTGCGAGAAACGTTTAAAGTTGGGGATGCTGGATTTGTTAAATCAAATGAAGAATCAAAACATATATATGCAAACGATAAGAACTTAGGCAATTCTAATAAAATGAGATGTATGGACCTCCTTGTAGACTATTCAGAAAAATCGTCCGCTGCTTGTATTGAAGAAGCTAAAACTGAAATATCAGCAACATTTCAATCGAGTGACCTGAAGATACCAACATCCTTAAGTAAGGAATATATCAGTGCTAAAAGTGAGCATACTTTAAAAAAACCAAAAGGAAGCGCTGAAAAAAGGAGAGATCCCAGACGATTAACTTTAACACGATCGTCAACAATGGACATTGAAAAAAGATATCAGGCACTTGAGAAACGTCTCAGCATGGAAGTCTGTTCAAAATATAAGCGTTTATCAACCGAAAATGAATTCAATGTAGATAGTTATATTAGAAAACCCTACGCAGCCGATAATGTGTGGGAAGATCGATTCAACGACCATGAAATACAAACGAATGAAAACAAAATTTTTGTAGATAGAAAAATACCTTCAACAGCAGATTTGGAGGAACGCTTTAAAAACATACAACAACAGTTAGATAAAGATAGAAATCAAATTATGAATTTACCTCGAGACTCAGAAAATACCGGAAATCAATCGAACTTAAAGTCTTCATTTGATAATAACAACAGTCAATCCTCACTTAATGAAAAGAAAAATGAGAATACAAGAAAACAAGATGATTGTGATGAAGACAATGAAAAAACAGAGGGGAGCGAAAGAATATTGAGTGCACATTCAGATTTTGAGGAAAATCCTCTAACATCTAATGAAACTGAGCAGTCTAGCAAAAACAGCAACAATAAGGACACGAAGAGTACACACAATCATGATTCTAAAAATACATCATCAATGACAAACTCATTACAAACTAAGAAAGAACCACCCGACGACAATAAAGAAAAACATGCGGATGATAGTGTTAATAAAGATGATTCTAATATACAATCAGAAGTGTCTCGAAAGTTGTCAATAGCTGACAAAGAAAAAAATCTTGACAATTCGGATAAAAAAGAAGAAGACTCTAAAGTAAATATACAAATGTATAATTCTAAAACTGCAGAAGAAAAAAATGAAAATAATCACGAAGATTCTGTAAGTAAAACAAATCGAACATCACCTCCCTCTACGGAGGAATTAGAAAAACGTTTTTGTGCTTTGGAAGAGCAATTGAATTTAACTAAAAATGAAGCACCACAAAATCCGGCATTTTCCGAAGAAACAAATGAGCAGGATATAAATTCTTTAACAACTACTAAGGAGTCCTCAAGTGAATCAACAACAGTTTCAAACAAAATGGAGTCTCTAATCAAGGATATAATAATTAAATCTGAAACTAACACAAAACGACGATTATCCGAGCCTCCCACCACTGAAGACTTGGAGAAAAGATATGAAATTTTTAAACGACGAATGAGTTCAAGAAATTTTGAAACAAGGACATTACAGAGAGATGGGTTTTCCGATGTATCGCAGAAATCACAAAAAAACAACGTAACAGAATCTACTAATTTAAATAAAAAAGATGATTCTCAACACCCTCCATGCAAACATTCACCGCCGTCAATAGAAAATCTAGAAGAACGTTTCGAAAAACTTCAAAATATCAGTGAATCAAAAGGCTCAAGTACGAAACAATCACCTCCTTCTACAGAAAACCTTGAAAAACGTTTTGAAAAACTTCAAAATAAAAACGATATATTTGACACCAAGGAAACAACCTTACCTGCTGTAAAGGATCAAACGACTGATGAAAATAATGTGGCAGTAAATTCAAATAAAAATAACATATTATTTACAGAAGCTTCTATTTCAGAAAACACAGTTCAAACGTATGAAAAGAAATCCGACCTATTTGAAATAAAAAAATCACCCAGCACCGAAAAAGATTCAACAGTACCTGCAGAAAATACGTTGGCTAAAGAAAATGTTATCGATTCAAAAGATAAAATCCATGAAGATAAAACTCAAATCTCGAATAAAAAAGATTCAGAAATTCCACTCACGATAGCTCGAGATAACGCAGTAAATATATCAGCAGATATTCCTATTAAGAATGTTGATCCAATAAAAGTTAGACTTATTGAAGAATTGCAAGCCAAAATAAAAGAACATTCCAAAGACATTGATATAGAGAGTAGTGTTCAAAAGAAAATGGCACTTATTGATGAGCTTAAAGTTAAAATAAAGCCTTTGCCAGATGAATTCGTGAGGCCAACTCAAATCTCTTCTAAACGTCGCATACCTACACAAAACATTCTTTTACCAAGTCAGAGTTTCAACGATGAAACCTTGGAATCACATGCGACTTCCGCTTATCGCAAGTCGGGAAAATACGAACCTACAAATTCTGCCAACCGAAAAATGGTTCGTCGTTTTTCCGATTTACCCTCAAGAGCTGACCTTGAGAATCGTTTGCAGTTCTTGGAAGAACAACTAAGCAAAACGGTATGCATGCAACGTCGTTCAAGTGATTCCGAAGTAGCATCGAAAGGTCGTTATAAGCAGAGTGCTGCAGTCACTAATGTACCACTAAGTGGCAGCCTAGAATATCGTGTCCAAGAACTAGAAAAGCGTTTAAATGATAATAGAACTCTCTCAATGGATGTAGAGTGTACAAACACGAAAGAAAAAAATGGTAACGATACTGATATTGAAATTTCTCAAATAGAACTGGGTACTGACAATGTTGCTGTAACGGGAAAAGAATTAGTTCGATATTCTTCATATGGCGAAGTTGGAGATATTGAGCATCAAAATCCAATTAATATTAGCATAAATATCCAAATGACTCTCAATAAAGATGACATTGGTAGTAAAAAAAATACAGACCTAGACAAACGTCTGCAATATTTAGAACAACAACTGAAAACTTCTCAAGCACAGGTGACTCTTGAGAACGCGACACAGGATGCTAAGAACATTAAAGGTGAAGATGAAAAAAGTTTCAAAGAGACGCAAAGAAACGCAGAAGTGAATGAAAAAAATAGAGCTCTAATTGAAGAAGATCTATGCGAAACTACACAAATAGTTACACCAGAAACTTCTCAACTTAATAAAGAAGACGAAGCTCATTTAACTTCTAGTCAATCCAGTCCTATTAATAAATGTACTGATCAGAAAGAAAGTTCCAAAGAAGAGTCCAAACGGGAGGAAACTGATATTCAAACAGAAGATTATACAAATAAAAAAGATAGTTTAATTAAATCTGCAGAACCCAAAGCATCTGACGATCCCAAAGAAGATACAAATTTTCAAAAACATTCTCCATTGAGCCAAAGACAGGAATGCAAACTATCAGAAAATAATATTGGCGAAAGTGTACAAAGTCAAGAAATTAATAAAAAAGTACAAAGCACTAAATCTGAAGATCATACTAACGAAACAATCACTTTAACAGAAGCAGTGCAGAAAGATTTAAATGAAAAGAAAGATGATTTAAATGACGCTAAACCAAAAATTCAAGATAATGAAAAAGATATTAACGAAAAACGTATTAAATCGAATAAAATAGCTGAAAGTGAGGCTTGCGAATTAATTGAAAGAGAAAACATTACCAAAGATGATCGTTCTGAATGCGGCAGGAAGTGTGAAAATGAAAAAAATAGTTGTTTAACTGATTCATCAACACAATTCGTACCAGTAGAAGTGAATAAAAAGACGTTAGTTTTGTTATTAGATAATGAGCCTAAAGCAATGAAAGTGCGTCGTCTTACTCGGGCAAACACTGAAGAACTGGAAGATCTTTTTCAAGCACTTGAAAAACAGCTCAACGACCGAGGTCAAGAGAAAAATTTTGAAAAGAATGTTGATAAGTCTAAAACAGATGAAACGAAACGTGATGAGATTGAGACAACCAAAGCAATGTCGAATTTAGCAAAGGAAATACAGGCTTTTTCTAAAGTTGAATTAGATAAAATAGAACAAAAAGACAAACCCACACAAACAAATGAAAAACAGCAAGAGGAAGAGTTTGATTGGGGAAAAGATCCCATCAAATATCACTTAAAAAAACGAACAGTATATTTGCCATCAACTAAAGAACTGGAAGCAAGATTTCGCTCATTAGAACGTCAAATTAAACTTCTTGAAGACGTTGAAAAAATTGATGTGGAGCAGCGGCTAATAGAAATTGAGCGTAAAATAAAATTACAATACTCGTTATCTCACGAGAAAGATTTGAATAAATTTCTAGAGTTGTGTGAGGGTAAAGATGTCGTTGAAATCCCACAATCATCAGATAAACATCAAGATCGAAGGGAATGCTGTAACGAACCCCAAGTTGTTCAGAAATGTACAACCAAACACACATCTCCAAGTCGGCTAACAGATCCAATACCTTCAACTGGTAACCTTGAATACCGTTATCGTTCTCTTGACTTGAAGAGGTCAAGGTCAAAACAAAATCTTAAAAAGCAACCAATACATCCTTTAGAAATGCTTCTTGATCCAAGCCCAGATGAAAGTGATATACCAACAACTGGTGAATTGGAACATCGTATTCGGGTAATGGAAGAAAATCGATACACACCCTCGCCACCGTCACGCAAATCACGTTCACAATCTCCTCCTGCTGCTAAGAGTCAACAGAGTAAAACTAAAACCAATACACATATAATTGAAAGTCCTGCAGAACGTGAACTTCCAACTGCAGAAGAGCTGGAAGCACGTTTAGAAGCATTGGAAAAAGAACAGTGTTTCAATTTTAAAATGCAAAAAAACTTTCAACAATTCAACCAGAAACTTAAAGATGTTGTGTCACCCTCACTATCATTTGATGAGTTTAAATCCTCGACGAAACCTGTTGAAACTGAACAAACAAAAAAGCAATCTCCAGCTCCTAAACATATTACAAACTCTACAGTTGTTAGTGCAAAAACTATTCGTTTTCGGGAAGGGGAACAATCTCAAAATCTGGCTATAAAGGATAAAGAATCCATGGTTAGCAATAATATAATACAATTAAGTATTCGAATAAAATTCTAAAATAATTTCTCGTATTATTAAGAAGACAATTACAGATTCTCAGAGCGGTACTAGAGGAACCAAACAAATGGCAACTGTTCAAGAGGGCCTTGGAAGAATGGGGATTCGTTTAATGAGGGTACAGCTTTTTTTACTTAATAACTTATAATTTAAAATGTAATAAATGTTAATGTAATATTTTAGGAAACATCTCCTCTTCGACGAAAAGGAACCCACACTGGTGTACCACTACGTACTGGAGATAATATAAATGACCAACTTACATCAATTCAAAATACTATCAAATCCATTGACAGTCTTTGTGAGGAAAAGCCTTATAGAAAAGAAAGATGTCAACAATATATCGATGCTCTTTTCTCGGACTCAACATATTTTGCTCACAAAAAAACTTCCCTTGAAGATCTAACTTCACGCAATCTAAGTCGATCGACATCACGAGAGATTGGACCGTCTATACGAATCTCAGATCATAGTCCGGCCTTCTCGCGTTCAATGGGATCAGCAGATTCAATACGGTCTTCAAGCCCCTTGAGGTCATCAAGTCCCCTGCAGTATCGATCCAACAGGGATCTTCGGCGTGAGCCTTCTCCCAGACGTCGACGAGAAGAAGATCGAGAAGAGCATGAAAGTAGGGTAAGACGTGATAATCTATTGCCAAATAATATTAATTATAGTCCTAGCACTTTAAGCCATACTAGTCATAGTAGTTTAACTAAGTTTCATAAAGTAGATAGCCAACTAATACCAAATGATGTTGAACATGAACTTGAAGAAAGCTTACGACATTCGACATTCAGCACAATAGATAACAACCTATTGTATCATGACAACATAAATACCTCAAACAACGTCAACAGAACACCACAACACACTTTTACTGCAGAAGTGACAACTCCAGACCCATTAAAGTGTCATCAAGTGGACAAGCCTATTTCACCATTCCGCCAAACTGTTCTTCCAACCACAAATACACCTGTCTACACTCCAGCCAAACTTGAAATACGACATACAACTGTAACATCTACATTCTATGATCGTGTTCTTACTGAAAAACAGTTGGAAAAACAAAATCATCTTCATCACTCTGTTCCGGCTAACAGCCAATCCCCAATGATATCTCCATCGTTTGAGAGACACGTAAAACCATCCTACCAGCAACAAACAAACAAATCACCAACAAAACTTTTACATAACGATTCAACTAATACGTTAATTTTTACTGATACTTCTACAGGTAAATATCATCGAACGTATCAACCTTACATTCAGGCCAATAATAACGGCTAAAGGTGGATTAATAGTTTCACTATTCATTCATTTCACATACACCTAAAGTGGATGGTCCTTCGCTAGCAACATACATACATATGTATCATAAGCAATGAAATTACAAAAAAAAAAAGAAAACAGTTAACAAAACATGTCACACATCAATAACTTTTCACTGACTAACCGTTTGAAGAGTAACGAACGATCGCTTTAGTGAACTTGTTGACAATTACTCGATTCTATGATTATTACGAAAACTTCGAAAGATAAGCTTTTGTTGCCAACTATCGATATTTTTCAAACGAATTGCTTTTGCGAAATATTGAAAATATGTAGTACTTTTTGAACTTGACGATGAAGTAAATACTGTTAACAGTTATAAAGTTATATTTCGCGACTCATGCGAGTGCTAGGTCCGCCAAATTGAAAACAAGAATTTATTGACATCATTATAGAAGCATTTGGAAAATTTTCATTGATGTCTGGAGGAAATTAGACAAAGTAAAAATTAAGAATGGAAGTAATAAAAAATAGGCAACTTGTCAAACAAATCTTCTAATGATTTGTTTATGTTAAATGTTCAATTAGTAGGTACTTGTGCAACACCTGTAGACAATACAGTTAATTCAAACATCTATTCACTTTTTCATTCTTAAAACAGCACAATAAAAAAAAAAAAACTATTAATCAAAAATTGCACCTCATATCTAAATATCTACTACATACATTCATATGTATGTATCTTAAATATCTACGCATACACTTTATGCTTTTTTAAACGTAATAATTTTAATGCATTTATTCTATATATAATTTATAATTATGGTGACCTCGATGATGATGATTGCATTGATGATGATGATCATAATAATGGCAACGATTATACATAGCTGCGAAAAAACAATAAAAATATATTCAATTATAGACCATTTAATAAAAATTGCATATGAAAACTTAAGCTTCATGTAAGAATAAAATGGTTACAATGACGGTTAAAATAAGAAGTTCAAATTGCAAACGACACTATAGTAAAACCTGTCACCCATACACATTTTTTAGCATTACTTTATTTTTTTTTTTATTAAATCGTTAATTTGAAGCCATTAAAAACTATTAATTAGAGAAAAGACACAACTTATTACTGATAAAATAAAGTGCAACCTTATAATTTTTTTATATATATTTTTATTATCGGTTTTAGAAAGTAACATCGAAATTATAATGCTGGTATTAAGAAACGAAAAAGAAAAAAAAATTAAATATAAGAAAATAAAATTTTTATTTATGAATACTTTTTCTTAGTAGTATGTTAATACTTTATTTCAAAAGCTGCACAAAATTTTTTTTATAGATTTTGTAAAATTGTTTATTATTTACATAAGTTTTTTTTTTTTAGTTTTACGAGTATCTTTATTATACCCTATTTGAGCCAAACACTATATATATATTTTTTTTTAATTGTGTACACCTGGGGAATATAAAGAGCATTTTCTTTTTAATTCCTTTTTCATACGATTAATTTGTTTTATAGGATATTGTATCTGGAGCCTAAATGTCAATTTTATAATGTAACTTTAATTGAACAATTAAAAAATGTATACCATTTGTTTATTTATTTTTATATAAGAGTTGATATGTCTCTTGCGGAACATCGGCTTTCATTTTTTTGTATTATAATTTCGAGCTCTATGAATAAAGTTTACATGGGGTAACAAAATATGTATTCGATTTTTATTTTTATTTTTTACGCATATAAGCAATGAGCCATTTTAATATCTCCGTTTTTATTTTTTTTTTAATTTCGAAAAAATCACGAATTTATTCACGATTTTCATTTTCCGAAAAGTCAAAAAATCGGAAAAGTGTCTAAAAGTTGTTAACGGATTTTAATGATTTAAACTGAATATGTCCTCTTTAAATGTAGTAATTTAAAAATAAAATTATAATTTAAAAATACATTCATAATGCGAATGCAATTTTAGGATGCATTTTTGAAAAATTTCTACCTCTTCGATTTTAATTTTCTTTTAATATTTTTCACAAATCTTTACTATAAAATGCAAAAATATTGTTCTGGGACAATATATATATATATATATATATATATATATATACATATATATATATATATATATATATATATATATATATATATATATATATATATATATATATATATATGTATATACTTTAAATGTTTATAACTACTTAACTACACATTGGATTTTATTGATTTAAAAACCAGTATAAAGTTTGTTACAATAGATATTGTAAATTATATTGTATAAATAAAAATTTATTGAGACTTTCATAATTTCATAATATAAGGTTTAACATATTTTTTTTTTCTTTTTGGAAACTTAAAATACAGGGGGGGTTATTGTGTAATTCGATTCAAAAGAAAAGAATTTAATTTAAGAATTTAAGAATCTTGATTTAACGTTTTTTTCTACACATTTTCACAAAATATGTTTCTCAAATACTTGCATTTTCTTCATAAATGATGGAGATACTAAACCAATTTGGAAAAGTATAAAGTAAGATTGGACGAATACTTATTTTATATATAAGTAATTTGTTTTTTTTAGACAAAGATTTATTATTAAACAAATTAGAAAATATTGCTTTTAATGTATTAGCTTTCTCTAAGCTATATAACACAAGGCAACAAAATTGAAAAAATTTTAAAGGCTTGAAAAACTATTTTGCTATTTTGATGTATTATGGTTCCAGTAGTCCAAATATGGTCCAAATTTTAAATTCTATGGAGAGGTTATTTTAAAAAAAATTTTTATGTAAAATTATAAACTTTTTTGGACGTTTTTCCACATAATTAATGATAACTCAAAAAGTGCTAGTCCGATATTATTGAAATAAACTTAGAAAAATTTATATCTACATAACCTTTAATCCCCTTATATATTGCTCAGTAGTTTCAGAGTTATAATAAAAAAAAATTAAACAAAAAATATATTTTTAATGTGAAAATATCAAGTATTTTTGTTTTAAAAAAATCATAAAAACTCTAAAACGGCAAAAACTGTTCAGATTTAATGCTTTATCGCAAAGCCACATGTAAAAGCAACAAAATGAGATATCGATCATAAAAATCTATTGATTCTTTTTGAATTTATTCGCAATTAAGTAAATTCGCTCATTTTCACAAAATTTTAGTTTTTTGAGAAATTTCTCCACTTATGTTGTCATAACTCAAAAACAACTTGCCCGACTTTGTTAAACTAAATTTACAAAAATTTTGGCTTACAATATCTTTACATGATGTATACAATTGTTTTTTATGCGATCAATAGTTTCAGTTATGAAAAAAATTGTTAGGCAAAAAATATAAACATAGTAAAAAAAATTTAAAAAACAAGCGAGAATGTAAATCTGAATGATTTTTTTAAAACAAAAAAACTTGATATTTTCACGTAAAAAATATATTTTTTGTTAATTTTTTTTTTATTATAACTCCGAAACTACTGAGCAATATATAAGGGGATTAAAGATTATGTAGATATAAATTTTTCTAAGTTTATTTCAATAATATCGGACTAGCACTTTTTGAGTTATCATTAATTATGTGGAAAAACGTGACCTGTGTAATATATGTTTATTAAACTTTACAAGTTTGTTAAAATTTACACAAAGATATTTAAAGTTATTTGTAAAAGAAAATTTCGTTTTCATTCAAAAATAAAAAATAAGCTCACAAAAAATACAAAAATTAATAAAAAAAAAATTTTACGAAAAAAATTGAAGAAATATTAAAAAAAAAAACAATTTAAATAGTGGACCATTTTGTCCCGGAACAATTTATATTGCAATTTTCGGCAAATATAATTATTTTGTTTATATTAGAGGGAGAAAAAAATTGAAAGGGTAGAATTTTTACCAAAATTCATCCTAAAATGATAATATTATTTTTAAATTTGTATATTTACAGAAGACATATTCATCTTATATATGCAATTTAAATCATTAAAATCCCTTAACAATTTTTTAAGATATTTATGTTCAAAGTTACATACTTTTGCGATTTTTTTGATTTTTCGGAAAATTTAAATCGTGAATAAATTCGCGAACATAAAAAATATTTTTGGGCGTTCTCTCGTGGAATGGATAATATAAATTTTTTTGTTTTATTAATTTTTCTCATTTCATCACATTTTTTTTAATTTTAGTTAAGGCATCTTACATTTTAGGTGACGTTGTATTATTTGATTCATATATTAATAATAAAGTAATGAATAAAATAAATATGAATCTAAGGGTACTAAAATTTTTCGTTATAGACTGGAATAATTATTTGTGGAACCAATAAAAATAAACCCTCAAATAATTGAATACCCTAATTAGTACCTGTACGTGGAAATAAAGGAAATTTTATTTAAACTTCTTAACTCAAAACCAATATATAGAAAATATTCTTGAATATAAATTGTTAAATTTGCCTATAAATAGTTTCTTTAAAACATTAATTGTTAAACTAATAAATGACTGAACGATCGATTGTTTGTTTGCTTTTTAAATTGATTGATTCATATATTAATAATAAAATAATAATAATTATTATTTTTAAATACATAGTTGGACATAAAAATAATATACTTATGTATAGATTAACACAATAAACAATATTCTTAATTTTTTGTTAAAATGTTAAAGTTTCAAGTTTAAAATTTTATATAATAAAAATTACTTTTTTTTTTTTTTGACAATATTAATAATATTTTAAATTTCTAGCTTATTTTTCAAAATCTGAAGAAAAACTTTCTCAAAACAAAGCCTAACTAGTATAAATGTATAAATTTAAATATTTTCATTTTACTTTTATAAAATGAAAAAATAATTACACAGGTCAACAGCAAAAAAAAGGCTTGAATAACTACTATATAGATTTGATGTATTATGGTTCCAGTAGTCCAAAAATGGGCAAAATTTTAAATTCTATGGAGAGTTTTTTTAATTTTTTTTGTAAAATTAAAAATTTTTTAGGCGTTTTTCCACATAATTAATAATAACTCAAAAAGTTTTAGTCCGATATTATTGAAATAAATTTAGAAAACATTTTATTTACATAGCCTTTAATCCTTTCATATATTGCGTTTCAATCGGCTCGGTAGTTTCGGAGTTATAATAAAAAAATGAAACAAAAAATATATTTTTTTCGTGAAAATAGCAAGTTTTTTTGTTTTAAAAAAATCATTAAAAATCGAAAACGACAAAACTGTTCTGATTTATTGCTTTATCGTAAAGCCACATGTAATAGCAACAAAATGAGATATCGATCATAAAAATCGATTGATTTGTTTCGAATTTAATCGCAATTAAGTGAATTCGCTCATTTTCACAAAATTTTAGTTTCTTGAAAAAATTCTCCAGTTATGTTATCATAACTCAAAAACAACTTGTCCGATTTTGTTAAACTAAATTTACAAAAATTTTCGCTAACAATATCTCTAAATGATGCATACAATTGTTTTTGATGCGATCAAGAGTTTCAAAGTTATGAAAAAAAATTGTTAGTCAAAAAATATAAACATAGTAAAAAAAATTAAAAAACAAGCGAGAATGTTATATTCGTCTTTACCGAATCTATATGCCCACCTTTTTATATAGGAGGTGGGCGGTAAGGTGGGTGACCACGACCATTTTTTATTATTTTTTCATAACTATTAAAAACAATTGTATACATCATTTAAAGATATTGTTAGCGAAAATTTTTGTAAATTTAGTTTAACAAAATCGGACAAGTTGGTTTTGAGTTATGACAACATAACTGAAGAAATTTTTAAAAAAACTAAAATTTTGTGAAAATGAGCGAATTCACTTAATTGCGATTAAATTCGAAACGAATTAATCGATTTTTATGATCGATATCTCATTTTGTTGCTATTACATGTGGCTTTACGATAAAGCAATAAATCAGAACAGTTTTTGTCATTTTCGATTTTTAATGATTTTTTTAAAACAAAAAAACAAAAATATATTTTTTGTTTCATTTTTTTTTATTATAACTCCGAAACTACCGAGCCGATTGAAACGCAATATATGAAGGGATTAAAGGCTATGTAAATAAATTTTTTTCTAAATTTATTTCAATAATATCGGACTAAAACTTTTTGAGTTATTATTAATTATGTGGAAAAACGCCTAAAAAAATTTTAAAAAAACCTCTCCATAGAATTTAAAATTTTGACCATATTTGTACTATTGGAAACACAATACATCAAAATTGAATAGTGGTTTTTAAAGCTTCCAAAATTTTTTTGATTTTGTTGTCTTGTGTTATTATACTTATTAGAATTGATACATGGATTAGGAACCTTCAATATCATTTTAATTGTTCTATGTGAGTATTGAGAAAAGTTTAACAATTTAAATGGTGCGAAATTCAGATGATTTCATCAATTGCCTTATAAAAAAAACCCAAACAAAAAAAAAAATGCTACTAAAAATTATTAAATTAAAAACAACTCTTTAGAAATCGTATGAGGATTTAACCTTGATGATTAAAAATATAAAATTTATATTGATTATAATTAGAGATTGCAACTCGGGATTTCCCGTCCCGGCATTCCCGGGAAATTTGCTATTTTTCTTGTCCGGGGAATTTCGTCCGGGATTCCCGGGAATTTTAAAATCACTTAAATGGAAGAAAACAGCATGAATTTTGACAAGAACTTATAATTTGAGTAATGTTTTAAAAAAGATTAAGCTAAAAATCCAGATGGGAACTATATCTTAACCACAATGTCATTAAGAAAGTTTTATATACAACTCATTAGATGATTTATATGGAATGACTCTATAGCATGAATTTTATTTTATATCTTAATAAAATATTAGTACTAAAACCAGCAAGTGAAAAAGTATATATGTTTGAAACAATCATGTAGACATCTTAAACATATATGTATTATAAATTATTCAGTAATATAAACAACATGCGGAATTTGTCTCATAAAAATTTTACAAAATATTAAAAAGTTAATATAAAAAGTTGTAGTGAGTCCGAAGAGTTTTTTGTCATTTCTGAAACGCTATAAAATGACACTAAGGACTGCATTAAGAAAACTCTAATGATACCCAATTAAAGGTGATTGTTTTTCATTTTGACCCAAATAAAATAACTTTGGAATAATTTGCGGTTTTGTCTCATAACCTCACTTTTCACATTGGATACGTGCTAATCTATGTGCTACACAGAGGTTTTCTGATATATTCAAAATGCCTTTAAAATATTTTTAAGTATCGGAGATCTACTAAAACCTGATTTATTTGAAGCATAAAATGTCTTTATATGGTTTAGTTATAGCGAAAACATATCTCAACATATATAGTATCAAATTTTAATTCATTGTTTAATTATGTTCAATATTTAGAAGGCATTCAGATGATCTATTATTATTATACAAATGTATACAGTTTTAAGATAATTTATTCTTATTTATATTATACTGATCTCGTGATTATGTTTCAGTTCAATTTTGTGCCAAAATATTTCGCAACTCTTACTTATTAATAAGTCAAATATACAATTAGTTAAAACTAACTACTTTTATCGATTTAATAGACAATGTCAACATTTTTTTTTTCTTCTTTCTTCCTATTTTTTTTATAACATAGTACATCCGACTCCAACCAGTATATTATTTTACACAAATATTATATAGACTTGTGTCAGTTAGAATGAACTGTGAAAATATGTTTATTAGTTTATGAGTTATTGCATTTTGAAAATGACAAAAAGCACTTCGGACCACCCTTTAACAAAAAGAAAAAAACAAATTGCAATTAAATTCAATTTTATTAATAAGTAGATTAACCAACTGATAAAATTTCTTTTTCTTACTTAGTACATTTACAATTCTGTTTTAAATCGCTAATTCAAAAATACATATCCCTCTTTGTGTAATGAGAGTAGCATTAGTTAAAGTTTTTAATCCGGGATCCCGGGAATTCCGAAAATGTTTTCCCGCTATCCCGGGAAATAAAAAAGTTCGGCAAATTGCAATTCCTAATTATAATGTGCAACAACGAAATTGAAGATTGGACCATTCTTATAGTAATCGATATTAAAACCTCCAAAGGATAACTATTTGCTTCGTGACCTATTGAATTTCCTTTTTTGTCACAAAGTGGTCGACGTAAATCCGTGATGTAATTTCTTATTATATATATATATATATGTATAAACGATTTAACCACTTCCGACGTTGTCCTACAATTTGTTACACAATTTCTTATTTGATAAAAAAAAAAGTTGTAATTAATTGAATTTTTTCACCTTAATGTCGATTTAAATCGTATAGCATTTTTCAAATTTTTTTTATTAAAATATACATCTAAAATTGAGAGATATTTACATACAGAATTTAACTTGCTCGTAAATATACTATATTGTAGGTATATATTTATAAAACTATTTTTAATAATTTGTCTTCTCCGTTTAATTCTATAATATGAATTTGTTAAATTTTAAAATAGCTAATTAAAAAATATAATGTATATGTATTGTGTTTGTATGCATTATAGTATTTATTATGTATTATACTTATTACGAAAAATTCAAATATAATTTAGTGCTAAATTGTATTTATTAGATATGTATAATCAAAAATAAATTTCTGAAATTAAAAAAAAAAAAAAAAAAAAAAAAAAACATGCGTTTCATTTTTATATCAAAAAATTAATTAAATGCCAGCAATTTTAGCCGGGAGTCCCAGGAATTGAAAAGAACTAAAAATGTATGTATTTTTATTTAATTCACAATAATTATTGAAATGAAGTAATTGCAAGTAAGGACTTATTAAGAATTAAAAGTTTGAAATTATAAAATTATTATTTTTTATTATTATTTTTTTTTTTCTATCGCCATAACATTATATTTAGCAATATGCCAAAATCGACTTTTTGCGAAAAAGAACTCTTTTATTGTTGAAAACGGTTCTTTAGGGCTTCAGCAGCAACTTTTATTTACAAAATTACCGTTATTTTTAGGTTATTGAAGAAAATCACAATTTTGACCTTCAAATTTCCAGAATTCGACCAACTGGTGTTTGGTAACTTTGTACAAAATCCTTCGGCGAGTATTTTTGCTCAACATATGAACTCATAATATTTGCAATTTGCGCCATCTAGCGGCAATAATTTGTACTAAATATGTTCAGCAATTAGAAAGGTAATTTGAATACCTTTCCAAAAAAAAAACTGTTTTGAAAATCGGTTGAAAAATAACCGAAAATTAGTAAAAAATATTGTAAACAAAAACAATGATACAAAGAAAAAGAATAACATTACAAATGTAAACAAGCGAGAATGTTGTATAAGAGGTGGGCGGTAAAGTGGGTGGACCACGCCTATTTTTGTTTCCGTGTTTACATTTGTCCATAAAGTTTTTGTACAAAATTTCTTTGACCTTTCACCTTATATGGGAGGTGGGCGGACCACGCCCATTTATTGTTTCCAAGTCTATATCGGCCCATGAAAATTTTGTTATAGTACATGCTTTTATTTAAGAGAGATATATCAGAAAAGCATGAAATTAAGCTACAACGGACACCCTGTGTTTCTAGTATTTTGCTCATAGCTTTTTTGTTTATTTACCGATTTTTCTCATTTTCAATATCACAAACCTTATATAAGATACTAGCTAATACCCGGTGTGCTTCGCCACCCCCCGAAATACATAGTAATTAAAGGATTAAAAAAATATATTTATTTAGTAATTAAAATATAACATTTTTCTTAAAAATTACATAGATAATTTGAAAATGAAAGCTCTAATAGTTTCCCAGATATACTAATTTTTGTATTTTGTTGTTATAGAAGGGACCATACCGCCATAATCCGCTAAATTATTATACAAATGTTTTCATGGATGTCAAAATTCTTTGTGCAAAATTTGAGCATTCCAACTCTAATAGTTTCCTAGATATACGAATTATTATTAAGTGGCTCCGACAAAATTTTAGAACTCTAACTGTTATATTTTCTCAGATATGATAATTTAATATTTTCTTTATATGGGAGGTGCCACGCCCACTATTGCTATATATGGTGTACCAATTTTTGTCCAAAATATTCATATTGAAGCTAATGCTAGTCGTACAAAATTTGAACTGTCTAACTTTTATAGTTTCCCAGATATAAAAATTTTGGTATTAACTTTATATGAGAGATGACACGCCCTCTATTTCTTTTCCGCCCATTTTTGCACAAAATGTTCACATTGACACTTAAGTTTATTGTACAAAATTTGGGAAACGTAACTGTTATAGTTTCCTAAATTTACGGCATTTGGTATTGGCAAGCAATATTAGGAGTGGGATGTGCTACACCCCCTATTGCTAGTTCGCCTTCTAGAAAATCGGTTTAGCCGTTTATGCGGCTATAGACTTCAAACAAACATACATACATATATACATATATACAAACAAACACACATTCATTTTTATATATATAGATATATTTGGGGCAAATTTCGTCCCCCTTCGTTGTGCCGTTCGAGCCCTAAAAGAAATAATAATGCTTTTTTTTACTAAAATTACTTTTGATACACAGAAAAAAGTTTGTACATAAATATAAAAATTTAGTTTCATTGATTTTAGTTCATAATATTTAAGAATAATTTCTAAATATTAAAACTTTTTTTAATATAAATCAAAAGTCAAGAAGACTTAAATAAATTGTTTAAATTTTATTTAATATTTTCATTTGTAAAGAAATGTTTGAAATTTTCTTTGGAAAATTTTTAGTTTTTATTTTAATTTTAGGTACATATTGGGATCATTCAACGAAATAGAAGCGCTGTTTAATGAAATTATGTTTAATTATTATGTATTATGTGTGCAAAATATGTGCTGCAGGAATTTATGCAAATTTCTAAACATTATTTTCTAACAACTTTTTCATGAAAATTGCCATTTTTGCGAATATTTTCTATTAAAACTATTTTTATTTAGCATTTGCATTAGAACCTTACCACAAATAAAACAAAATTAAAGCAAAATTTTTGCAAAATTCTTAAAATTTTCATAAAGAACAATTTATTAATATCTATGAACCAAATTTTATTTTTGATGAAAAAAGTTTGGGAAAAAAAGTTATGTTCGATTCTTAATATTTATGAACAAAATTTTTAAATATATGTATTATTTTTTTCTGTGTATATGAAAACATCAAAAATGTTTCAGTTTATCATCTTTATCTTAAAGCTGGTAAGACCATGGTACAACAATTTAACAAGGTATATGCATAAAGGCAACAAATACAACAATGCAGTAATAGCAGCCATTTTTTTTCGCCATAAATGAGACCGAAACGTCAAACAAAAGAGAACAAGAAAAAAAAGAAAAGCACGTGCAAAGCGTAAACAATAATTGTTGAAATCGAAAAATAATAAAAAGAAATTGTAAGAAATTTATTTTGAATGCTTTTATAAATTTAGATAAATTAAATATTTCCATATAGCAATTTTCTTCTTTACTAAAAGTACAAATTTCACCACTAAAAATATTTACCTTTGTTTGTAAACATACCAATACATGCAAATTTGACATTTCAGTCTTACAGCAAAAAAAGAAACAAAAAATAATCAGCTGAGCTTACAATGACACCTTGTTACTCGTTGCATCTTGGGTAAGACTACACTTACTCCGAAACTATTGAGCGGATAAATTAAATTTGATATTAGAACAACTTAAAGCCAATTTTATTCCGCATATTTTGGTGTATCACTTGTATAAATCGTGCACACCATTCTCGAGTTATAGTGAAATATACTCGAGTAATCGGCTTAATTAGAGCGAAATATTATACACGCCCATAAATAATGGCTGCCACAAAAATTACCCAATGCAAATTCGCCCAAAGTAAATATAGAAAAATCGGCCAAAAAATTTGGATACAAATTTGGGTCATAATTCATATGAGAAATTACCCAAAATTTTGCGGTGATTTTTCTTCATTTTTGGGCTATAATTAATTTTTGATAACACATTTTTGATATTTTGGGTGATTTTTCGCTTTTATTTATTTTTTAAGGTCTCCTAATCAGAAAAGTTTTATTTAGCGAAGTCGGAATTTGAAATACGTCAGAGTTGAAAACCCCTGCGTCCGGTCGAAGGTCGGCTGCCTAGGAAACAGTTTTAATCTAGTCCAGAATCCTACCCAGGCCAAATTTAAAACTATTTTCATTCTTTATATGGCAGATTTTTTCCACAATTTTATATATAATCAATAAATTTTCATACCAGAAAGTGTCTTAATGAACATTGGTTGAGGGTGATTTTTCGTAAATATTTGCGCATTTTTTCACAATTTTTCGGCAAATTTTTAAGTTATTCTTACATCTCTTTTCATTCGCGAAATAGTTTTTGTCATATTTTCATTATTTAAATATACAATTGTATATATTTCGGAAAATTTTCATCATATATTGGGTTTTAAGATGCCATTGGAAAGGTATCTTCTGATACTAATGAAAATTACAGATAATAAACCTTTTAAAAGCCGAAGGGTCAATTTTATACATTTGGTTCCCAAAAGGTTAAACAGCAATTTTTGCAAAAAAAATAAATAATAATAATTCAATATCGCGGCAATAATCGAATAAAAAAATTTTCGAAGTTTAGTCGAATTAATGGTACTTTGACAAAATTTATACTTCTTGTGATAATCATTTTCTTTATTAACCATTTATTTATTTGCCATAAATATTAACTTAACCTATTATGGATCGGTGATCCCAAAATATTACTTTTGTTATTAAAGGGTTAAATGAATACTTATAAGTATCAATTGGTCCGTTCCTTTACTTTTCCAGTAAAATCCAGAAAATTGAGTATGCACTGAGTAATTTTAAGATTTTACTCCCAAAACACTTGTAAACAAAAAAGTACGCGAACGGAAAATGTTTAAAATCCACTAAAATAAACGCGTCAAACAAATAAACATAAAACAACAACAAAAATCATTAGAGTTTTTACCAAAATATATGTATGTATTTTAGTGAGTAACAAAATTTTTCCTTTTGTTACAAATATATTTATTGTTCTTTAATGCACTTTCAACAACATTTTAATGCAAAAATATTTTTTTTTCTTTAATTGTTTACTTTTTGCAACCATATGATTTACTGGATTTTCAAGTAAAAATAAAACTAATAAAACTTTTAAATACTAACAGCCATATTCACAAAAAATAATGTATGCTTGATAACGAGTTACTAACTTTTTGTATGTAAATTTCCATAAGAAAAAGTTAGTAACTCTTTATTAAACCTACATTAATTTTTGTTGAATACGGCTGTAAGTTTATAAACTGTAATTTTTCTCTCTCAATTTTTCCGCTCTTTACTGGACAATACAATTTTTTTTTATTTTTTATTTTGATTATTTTAAAAATTTTTGGGTAAACGAACGTACTTATTAGTACCGAATGATGCTAAAAAATCTAAATTACGATAAAAAAAATTTCCGAAATATTCACACTAATAAAATAGTATTTTGCTCATTATGTATTTATTAAACGTCATTTATCTATTATATATTGTAATTTTTTTTTTTTACCAGAAGTTCGAAATTGTGTACACAAAAATGGTCCAGCACACGCGAACTAAATAATTGAACCGGAATATTTTGGGGATTCGTTTAACATATCAATCTTTAATTTTAAGGGTGTACATTTGCAAAATTTTTTATCTCCATACAAATCAATGCACTTTAATATACATACATAAGCAGTTAACATTTTTTTGACACTTACTTAAATGTAAAGAACAAATTATTTAATTTTTTTAGTGATTTGTACAAAAATACTTATATTTAATAAACACATTCTTATAGTTAGGTACTTTAGTCAGCTGAGATATGAAATTGTTGAGAGAGTTTTTCTTCTAGCTAATATTCTACGCTACTTTGATACATACAAATGTATGCATGAATGTTTGTATGTATATAATAAAGTCCGACTGTGATAAGAAATAAAATTGTCGTAATAATAAAAAATCAAAGATCGATCTCTGGTCTATCTATGTATAAAGAATTTAGTCAGTTCTTGGCTTTTGTGTGATTAAGTCGATTGTATTTTATTCTTCCGCTGCTTCTTATTTTAAAGTTAAAAAATATTAATAATTTATTGAAATAAGCATATATTGAAAAAAATGTATAGAATACCGAGAAATTTTACAACAAGCATGTTGGTATCTATTACCAGAGACTCGAATCATTTGGTTAGAAGTAATGTTTTTAATCAATTAACTCGTTGTTTGGCTACTACATCTGTTGGCGATGTACTGTTTCCAACCAAGTCAGATTTTCCAAGTCGCCATATTGGACCACGAAAGACCGACGTTGTAGCTATGCTGGATACTTTAGGATACAAGGTAAATAATTATGCTAGCCTTAAGTTTTTCATGCAAATACTTATTACACATTTAAATTTAGTCGTTGGCGGAGCTGACAGAACGGGCAGTACCAAAAGGAATACAATTAAATCGAGATTTGAATTTAGACAAACCTTTAAGTGAGTATATACATTAGAGTGCTCCAAGCTTGTATGAAGGAAAAAAAATTTTATCCTACAGGCCGTACCCCCTCCTAAAATTGTTCCATGGGTTATAAAAATACGTCGTGCAAAAAATTAGGGCAATAGGACTACGTTAATTGGTGCCGCAACGGCTCTGAAGTTTGAAGATGCATTTACAAGGGGAAAATATGAATTTTTTTCAGTTTTCACAAAAATTTTGTCATTAAATAGTTAGTTTTGCATTTTATTGTAAAGGAATCGTAATGTATACAGAATTAGTGTTACAAAAAGATATAAAACACAAAAATTGGTTGAAAAATGTAAAAGTTATTGAAAATTCCCCAGGCCATTAACGTGTTTTAGAGCAATTGAATTCGAAATGTGACAAAAAAATAAATATATTTTTAAAAATATTCTAATAAAATAATTGTATTACTTAAAATACATCTGTAGTTACTTGAGTGTGAGTTTTTGTCCTTATAGAATAAAGTAAACCTGTTCTCAGCTATGTACATTACGATTCCTTTACAATAAAATGCAAAACTAACTATTTAATGACAAAATTTCTCCTTGTAAATACATCTTCAAACTTTAGAGCCGTTGCGGCACCAGTTAACGTAGTCCTATTGCCCTAATTTTTTGCACGACGTATTTTTATAACCCATAGAACAATTTTAGGGGGGGGGGGGGAGGTACGGTCAAAATTCGAAACTTCGTTTTTTTGGAGCACTCTAATATACATACATACATACATACGTATATTATTTCTTGTGTTATTTGTTTATTTATAAAGGAAATATATAATAAAAAGGGGCTTCAGTTATCAAGACCCCCTAGCTATTATTATCAGTTTTTTTTAATTACGAAGTCTGTGTGATAACATATTATTTACATATTAAATACAGGGTCGAATGTCATACCAATGGACCATTATGTTATCGCGAATAAAATACTTAGCTATGAACAAAACGTGTGATTAAAATAAAAATAATATTATACGATTTTTTTTTACCTAATGTTTTAACTATCATCGTTGTATTTTGTAAACATATTGGACCGTTTTTAAAATGCTGGACCGTTTTTAAAATATATTTTTTTGAAAATGTGTCTATGTATTTTCTCCCAAGGGAACGCATATAAAATGTGGCATCATTTAAAAGGTATTCGGAATTTTCTCCCAAGGGAACGCATATAAAATGTGGCATCATTTAAAAGGTATTCGGAATGCGCATTTATTGGTATCTAAATATATACATATCCCAGAAATACCTCAATATTTCAATATTCCACAAAATATCTTATTTTTCAAGCTTTATTCACATATTATAAAAATAATAAAAATTCAAAATTTTTAATTTTTACTTGCTTTAAGATAAGAGATGCTGGTGTGTTAATTTTTTTATATTAATATTTTAACAATTTCGCGGTTTATTAGACAGTCAATCTGATTTAAAATTTTACATAAGCATAGTTACTATGGGTATCAAAACTCTTTCGATAAGAACTACCCGTTTTAATTAAAATATTTACAAATAAGATTAAAAATTGTTTAATATAATTTTGTAGTGATGGTTAACATTAAAGTATACTTAAATAATAAAAACTTAATTCATGTCACAAGTAATCTCTGTATTATCAATACTGAAACAATAATAGGCTATAGAAGGCTGCTAATAAAATTTTTACCCAAACTTTTCTTGTTCGACTAAATAATATGCGAAATTTCTTCTTTTTATAATTTGTACATCCAATTAAATTAAAGATGAACATGAGCTAATTGTACGCATCCGAGAAATAGCGAAAATGAATAAGATCTGGCGTTCTTATATTGGAATGGGTTATCATAATTGTCATGTTCCGCACACAATAGTACGAAATATTTTTGAGAATCCCGGCTGGACAACACAGTATACTCCTTATCAACCGGAAATAGCACAAGGTCGTTTAGAATCTTTGTTAAACTATCAAACACTTGTATCTGAAATGACAGGGCTCGATGTAGCAAATGCTTCGTTATTAGATGAAGGTACAGCAGCAGCTGAAGCTATGTGCTTATGTACTCGGTGAGTAAAATGTTGTGAAAAAATTATTCACGTCCATATAATATTTACATAATTTGTAGGCATAATAAGCGTAAAAAACTTTTCCTATCGAACAAAGTTCATCCACAAACGTTGTCTGTGGTAAAAACAAGAGCCGATGCATTGGAACTAGAAATTGAAATTGGATCTATTAGTGATGCAAATCTAGCAAACAGGGAATATTCGGGCATTCTACTACAATATCCTGACACATACGGTGATGTCAAGGATTTCGAAGGTATTGCGACACTAGCTCGTAAAAATGGCGTAAGTACAATTGCAATTGCATATCGCCAACTGAGATACGTAGAAAAATGTTATTAAAAAAATTTATTGTAGACTTTGGTTGTTGTTGCCACTGATTTATTGGCTCTGACACTGTTACGACCACCCGCAGAATTTGGAGCAGACATCGCAATAGGTACTTCTCAACGCCTCGGAGTTCCTCTTGGCTATGGTGGACCTCATGCAGGTTTTTTCGCCTGCAAGCAAAGTTTGGTTCGATTGATGCCTGGGCGAATGATAGGTGTAACGAGAGACATGGATGGCAATGACGCATATCGCTTAGCACTACAAACCCGTGAACAACATATTCGTAGAGATAAAGCTACGAGTAATATATGTACAGCACAAGCATTACTGGCTAATATGTCAGCGATGTATGCAATTTATCATGGTCCTGAAGGCCTTAAAGATATTGCTAATCGAATTCATCATTTCACATTAGCTTTACAAACTGGTCTGTGTGAAGCCGGTCATGTAGTGAACAACAAACACTTCTTCGATACTTTACATATACAACCGTGTAATGGTCTTTCACTAGAGGATGTTAAAGCTCGTGCCGAAACTAAACAAATCAATTTCCGATACTTTGCTGATGGAACAATCGGTGTGGCATTAGATGAAACTGTTGGTCCAAAAGATGTTGATGACCTACTTTGGATATTTAACTGCAAAAGCCTGGATGAGGTGTTGTCCCAAAATGACATTTTGAAAAATTCAATTGAAAAATCAAAATTCTATAGGACATCTGCTTTTTTGACCCACCCAATATTTAGTTCGTACCACAGTGAATCACGTATGGTACGTTACATGAAGAAACTTGAAAATAAAGATATATCTTTGGTTCATTCGATGATTCCATTGGGATCGTGTACAATGAAATTAAATTCAACCACGGAAATGATGCCATGTTCTTTTCGCCATTTTACCGACATCCATCCATTCGCCCCGGTAGAACAAGCTCAAGGTTATCACCGAATGTTTCAAGAGCTAGAGCGCGACTTGTGTGAAATTACTGGATATGATAAAATATCTTTCCAACCGAACTCTGGAGCTCAGGGGGAGTATGCAGGTCTGAGAGCTATACGCAGTTACCATGAACACCGCAATGAAGGTCATCGTAACATTTGCTTAATTCCAATTTCTGCCCATGGAACCAATCCTGCATCTGCTCAGATGGCAGGTATGAAAGTTGAACCTATTCGCATACTTCCCGATGGAAGCATTGATATGGTTCACTTACGCGACAAGGCGTCAGAACACGCTCGTAATTTATCATGTCTAATGATTACATATCCCTCAACAATGGGGGTTTTCGAAGAAACGGTGGCCGATATTTGCGATCTAATTCATAGGCATGGAGGACAAGTTTATCTTGATGGCGCCAATATGAATGCTCAAGTTGGTTTGTGTCGTCCTGGTGATTATGGCAGTGATGTATCACATTTAAATCTGCACAAAACATTCTGTATTCCTCACGGAGGTGGCGGTCCCGGTATGGGTCCAATAGGCGTTAAGTCACATCTGGCTCCCTATTTGCCCGGTCATCCGGTCATAAGTCCCCTCGAAAGTGATGATAACAGTTTCGGTGTAGTATCGGCTGCTCCTTTCGGTAGTTCTGCCATTTTGCCAATTTCATGGTCATACATTAAGCTAATGGGAAGTCGAGGCCTTAAAAGGGCCACACAGGTTGCTATCCTGAATGCAAACTATATGTCTAAAAGACTAGAACCACACTATAAAACTCTTTACAAGGATCCCAAAAATGGACTGGTGGCTCATGAGTTCATATTGGATATTAGGGATCTCAAAAAATCTGCAAACATCGAAGCCGTAGATGTCGCAAAACGTCTGATGGACTATGGATTCCATGCTCCCACAATGTCATGGCCTGTTGCAGGTACCCTCATGATTGAACCTACAGAATCTGAGGACAAGGAAGAATTAGATCGTTTTTGTGATGCAATGATTTCAATACGTGGAGAAATTGCAGATATTGAAGCTGGACGATTGGACAAACATGTTAATCCATTAAAAATGGCACCACACACGCAATCCCAAGTCATATCAGAGAAATGGAATAGACCATACAGTCGCGAGTTAGCCGCATTTCCAGCGGTAAGTCTATTATAAAAATATTTCGATACTAATCTTTAAAATTTACACAAATTATTATTATTTTTTTTTAGTTGTTTGTTAAACCTGAATCAAAAATTTGGCCTACAGTTGGACGCATTGACGACGCATATGGCGACAAACACCTTGTTTGCACATGCCCTCCAATTTTACCTGACCTTTAAACTTTAAATACATATGTATTCATATATGTACATGTACAGTCATTTTGCAAAAAAATAAAAAAATAATACAAATCGAACGAGTACGGAAACAAAAAACTTACAAATTAAAAGAATAATATTAAGAAAAATTTTAAAGTTAACATAATAATGAATGTATATATAGCAATATATCAATACAAAAAATTTAAAAAAGCAATATGTATTTGTAATTTTACCAAATAAATTTATTTAGTTTTTTAAGAAACATTTTATTCAAAATTTAGGTGTGACTTCAACATTTGTTAAGGTATTTTCAGAAGATAATATTTGTCAAAAATTCGAATATCCAAATACTTACTTATCGTCTGAATACAAATTGATTGATTTTGAAAAAATTCTTATTGAAATTGTTGAAAAACTTTTGATTTTCATACAAAAAAAAAAAAAATAAAATAAAAAAAAATAAAAACAATAAAATATTTATAAAAGAAATATAAATCAGCATTTTGAATAAAATTCATCATGAATTTCATAAAGGTAAGAATTTACACTCAAAGTACATAACGTGACCAGACATCCCGCTTTTTAAATTTCGATCCCGCTTAAAATATTTTTCCCGCTTTTTATTTAGAAATCCCGCTTTTCTAACTCTAACAATTACTTATTCGATTTCGTTATTTACATTTCTATAACATTCTTACCAATATTTAATTGTAACTAAAAATATTTGTTTCCACTGGAAAGTTGATAATTTTTTTCAAATCGTTTTTGATAATTAAAAGTTTTTAATATTTTGTTACACTGATCATCTTCTCTACTGATAAATCTTAAATGTACTTTTTGAGTATTTTTTGATAACTTTGATATAGAAAGACCTCCCAAAATTAAAATTAAGATTGTTAAAATATTTAAAATTTTTTGAACATTTCTTCAGTTCTCTACCAGTGAATGAAAAATCTCAAGTCTGATAAAGTTTAAAATTTTTTTCCAGAAAGTTAGAATAAAATATAAATAATTTTTGGTCGAATAAATTTTGTTCTTTCAGAGAGACTTTTAGATTTAAAAACTCATTTCATGAGAACATTTGTGTGTGGGGCTATTTAAATAATTTTTACCAATTTTATTTACCAAGATGTGCCATTTCAAAAATATGTTTTGACATGAACTCTGAAGGTTAACATGGATATTTTCTTATTGTGCCTTTGATAAAAATCTGGAACCGTATCAACGATATGCCTTTGTTTTGGATTTAATTTTTTTATATTTTTGTATAAACTGAAAGTTATAGAAATATCTGGAACCATGTTTTCGATTAATTTTACTTAAAGTTAGTGCTTACGAAAACCTTGTGTTAATGATTTTATTTTAACTTTTTGTTTTAACTGAATATTAGTGTTTAACTTGTTGGCAGCCGATTCAAAAAGGTGAAAAGGTAGCAGTATGTCGGATTATTTTGTTAAAGGTTTTTTTTAGAAGTAACGGTATTTAGCTTTATCGGTATTTCCAGTTATTTCGGTAATGAAATTTTAAGGGTAACTGTTGTTTCATAATTATCAAAGTATCGGTTCGGAACATAAAATATAATCTATAATTAAGTATTATAATGACGAGCAGGGGTAGCCATCACTTTATTACAAGTTTTATTTCAACTTTATTAAAAATAATAATATTTCTTAAACCCAAAAATAACGCTAACGGTATTTCGGTAACGGTTTTTTTGGCGTTATACATTTTGGCGGTATCCGTATTTTCAATTATTTCGGTAACAGTAGTCAAGTTGAATGATTTTTTTAGCGGTAACGGCAACTAACCTTGGTTTTACTGTTAATGGGTCTAAGAATTATTTAAGAAAAATTATTGCTATCAAATTCAAAAAGTATCAAGTTTTTTTTATCAATCCGTATTTGAATTCAATCTTGAAATTTAACATGGAATATTTTGAAAACATTTCGAGAAACACGTTAAAATTATAATTTATAATGTTTCAGTTTGTAGGGACATATTTACTTATTTCGAAGTTCAAACATTTTGATGGATTGTTCTCAATTTGTAACGTATCCATTGAGTCGTGAACCAAGCGCTTACGAGAAAACAACTGATTTAGATTTTTGAGATATAAGAAGGAAATCCCTCTTTTTTTACAAAACTTTTCAAAATCCCGCTTTTTCCCCAAAATTTTGTTCAGAATCCCGCTTTTTAGTCGTTCGGGTTCCGCTTTTTGACATAAACCCTCTGGTCACGTGAAACATACATAATATGTATTACTATCTAAACAACTTCATGATTTTTCTATAGGATTTTTTGACATACCGATGAAATACGTAATATTTTACTTTCGAAAAATCATAATACTAAATATTATCGCCCGAAAGTACATTTAAAAATATTTACGCTTCGATTTCAATGTGTAAATGAGTTCGCAAACTATTATATTTGAAATGACAAATTAAAAAAAAATATATATTTTTATTTTTTTATATTTAAATAAATAAAAAACCAAGAACAAAAATAACAAAACTGGAAATTTTTATTATTTTCTAGAATCTATTATTGTCTCTCAATAATTTTAATTTTCACTTGAAAAGCCGGTCATTTAATAAAAATGGACGAGCTAAACACCCTATATATACCCTAATCTTTCCATGGAATCTATTCCATAAAATATGTTTGTTCCTACTCTTCTTAATTTGTATAACTATCCTATTTTATTCAAAATTAATATAACTATCCTATTTTATTCTAAATTTATATAACTATCCTATTTTAATAAAAAAAAAAACATATATAACTATCCCTATTCTTTCATCATTATCTTAATATGTTTCTAAACATTTCATAATTATTTCGAAATTAACCGTAAACCTTATACATAATTTCAATTACTAACGTTTTTCCCTTATCTGTATTTACTATTATTCATACCCCCACATCTGGCAACCTTAATTTATCATTGCGGCGAATTCGCTACATATGTTTGTTTACATTAATATATGTATGTCATTATACCCTTCACCAAAGGTGTAAAGGGTATATATAAGTTTGTCATTCCGTTTGTAATTCCCACAATTTTCGTCGGAGAGCAAAAAAGTTGACATTTTCGAGATCCTTGTAAGAAATGATGACGATAGAAGCATGTCCGTCCGTCCGTCCGTCCGTGTGTCGGTTGAATTGGTGAAGCCCACCAATAACTGACATATATAATATATATATCAAACAATCGGAAATGCTTTCGAGAATTTTGCTATTGGAATTCAGCAAGATAGCTTCATACAATGCGGAGATATGTTCAAAAAACCGGTTTTTAGAACCGGTTTTCCAGTTTCTGAAGCCTCTGTATATACTAGGGACTTCGTTTTTACAAAGAAGTCTTGGACATTTTTTTCTGAATTTTTGTTCTGAAAAAATGAAATAAATCGGTTCAATAATAACTGAGATATCGGACAAAACGCACTTTTTATTTTTTGAAGCCCTGGTTTAAGCTATAGATTTTTATTTTTATACAGATCGGTCACAAATATTTTTATAAAATTTTGGTTTTTTGAATCAGCAGTTTGTAAATGGCAGAGATATGCTTTAAAAGCCGGTTTTTGGAACCGGTTTTTCAGTTTCTGAAGCCTCTGCATATACCAGGGACTTCGAATTTTTAAAGGGGGCTCGAAAATTATTTTCTGAATTTTTGTTCTGAAAAAATGAAATAAATCGGTTCAGTAATAACTGAGATATCGGGGAAAACGATTTTTTTTATTTTTGAAGCCCTTGTTCAAGCTACAGATTTTTATTTTTATATAGATCAGTCATAAATGTTTTTATAAAATTTCGTTTTTTTTAATAAACCAAATTCGTTCATAATCAACAGAGTTATGGCCCAAAAACAAATTTGTTTACAATGCTTAATACACATACAAACATGTATATTAAGCATTGTAATGACTATTAGTGACGTTTTTTGTTTTTTGTATAGACAAGTAGTTTAGTTAGAAACAGCAGTAATATTATGAATAACAGTGTTGTTGTTGTTCTTTGTATATGCAGTCTGTACAAAAATAAATAGATATGGAATTGTTGTTGTTTATTTTTAAAAACTAAAACATATCTGTTAAGAATATACATAAATACATACACAAACATGTATATTAAGCATTGTAATGACTATTAGTGACGTTTTTGCCTATAAGTTTAGTTAGCAACAGAAGTAATATAATGAATAACAGTGTTGTTGTTGTTCTTTGTATATGCAGTCAGTTTGTATATACACACATAAAAAAATAAATAAATATGGAATTGTTGTTGTTTATTTTTTAAAAGCAAAGCCTGCTATGATTGTTTTTTTTTTTTTTCTTATTCAAATTTTCGTAGTTTGAAAAAAATTTAGATTTATATATGTGAAAATATGAAAGCATACGTTAAGGCGAAAATTTTATTATTTGTCGGTAATATGGTAATATGATGTCGATAAGATAGTAAGATGGTAATATGGTGAAGGGTATCAAAGATTCGGCACAGCCGAATCTTTTTTCAATTTCATTTCAACAACATACAGTGGATCACAGCCACTACTTCTTTTTGAAAAAGTACTTCCATGCTGGGTCCACGCACTGTGCGTGCTATATAAAGGAGTATTATTTACAAACCATTTTAAAATGGTCACTTTAAATGGTTAAAATATATGCTTCTAATACAAGAAATCATTATGAGTTTTTTTTTTCATGAAAATCGGTTGGACAATAAAAGGCATTGATGAAGTTCCGAATAAACATTTATACAATCGCAGTCTGCGACAACCTACGGATCTCAGCACAAAAACTGACATCCGGAGTTCAAACAAAGCAATTCGTCAAAACTTTTTGCCATACATTGCAAATACTGGATTATTGTACTCGTCTTCATGGCGTATCACTGCCGGATTCTGGAGTGATACCCATACATAACATTCGTAAGTGTATTCGTATTACAAATTTATTGGAATATTTATTTATTATATTAATATATTCAATTAATTTTGGTAAATAGAAAAAGTTCTTATTGGACGGGAATACGGAGAACCGGTTCGTAGAAAACTTCTAGTGCCTACAAGTCTTAATAGGTAGTAAAACTAAACTTCTTCGTAGAACTGTGGGTCATTTGTCGTCAGTTTATTGTGTTCTATTTGATCGTACAGGTCATATTATAACAGGAGCTGATGATCTTATAAAAATATGGTCCGCAATGGATGGCCGATTATTGGCTGATTATTGCATGCAAGAAGACTACATAATCAACTTTACCAAAGAATTTGTTTCCAAAGATCCAATGTTTTGGAACTCTATTATTTTTTGTTAATTAGTTATAATTCTATATATTAGGCTCTTTTTTGTGCGAGAACCGAATACCGAGCTGAACCAAGAAAATTTTAAAATAACAGTGAAACATGTTGGTGGCAGTTTAATGGTTTGGTATGTCAGTTAATCGATTTTCGATTTTACGATCAACTTTTTCATTTCGATTTTCAAAATCGATTAATCGGTTCCCAAAATCGATTTTATTTTGAAGTCGATTTTTTATTCATAAAGTGTATCAAAAACAACTAAAAAAGAAAATTTAAAATAATAAACCTATAAAATGATTTTAAACGTTCAGGTCACAAGTAATACATATATTAAAGGTATGTATATAAAATATAAGAAATCTGTAAACATTTAATTTATCCATCAATCCAATCTTCTTCAGCAAGGCTTACAAAGCCTTACATTTCATTCCCACGATAATTGTATCTTCGCTCCGGAGCGACCCGAGCTCAGCTCTGCCAAATATTGTCAACTCAGCGACAGCTGTATCAACAGGAAGTTTTTTCCCCAGGGAGGAACTTACGACATCAGCAGAACAACAACAACAAGCCTTACATTTAAATCAATGCTCACTACTAAGCATGTTTCTTTGTTGTTTATTATTAGGCCATCTTTCAAGAATTGGCGTTCAAACGTTACTAAACGTTCTGGAGCTATTTGATTAATATTTGGATACATTTTTTTTTTCTTTCAGAGGATTTAGAAGACTGTTTTGCAAAATGCCCAGCTAGGGATAATATGTTAAAATACTAAGATCTTTTTCAAATTGAATACTTACTGAGAATTTCATTTTCCTATAACATTGACAAACTCGACTTGGGTCTTTATTAAATTTCACTTTTAATTTAAATTTTGATATTTTTTAGTCCTTTATTTTTTCCTCCTGAAAATCGATTTTCGACTAAAATCGAAATCGATTTACCTTTCCCTAGACAGTAGTAGATACCTTTATATCCTTTAGAAGGATAATTTGTTGCAGAGTGCAAAAAATCATATTTTTGATATTGTCAACATAACGATCCGAATAATAAATTTGGTATTGTGTACAATTTGCTAATATATAAAGGACCAATTTTAACAACGCTCTCTAAAAAGTCGCCAGACCTCAATATTATTGAAATTTTGTGGTCCATATTGGAAATTTACATAATAAAATAGGTATTAGGACCTAAAAATGCACTATGAACACATTTCACCTAATATTACATAAAAACTGGACGCACGCAAACCGCCTCTAATCTGTTGCATACAATTAAGACTACCATTCCACACAAAAAGTAATCAGTTATGTGATGAAAATCGATTTCGAGCCAAAAACGAAAAAGGTTGTGATACATATAAAATTTTCGATTTCAATTTCGTGTTATTGTAAAAATGAAATCGATTTCATTTTCCATTTTGTTTTATGAAAATCACAATAAATTAGGTTGGATCATGGTTGTGATAAAAACGAAATTGACATGATTTTATCGTTTTCAAATCGAACAAATTTTGGTACTCGTTTTAAAATTTAATTTGATCAAAACTGTTACAAAAGAATTAGAATCATGTGGGTAAAAAATAAAAGCTATATTGTAGAAAGAAAAATAAAATAAATAATACCTTTTAAAGAATATATATTGAGGAAGAGGTTAAGAAAAGTATAGAAATTCAGTAAATCCTAAAATTTTTTATTCTGTTGCTTTAAAACACTGAATATTAAGTTTAAAACTTAAAATATATTTTGTAATTTGTGATGGAACTTGTAATGAAGCGATGTACCTTATTGTTTAAAAACCTATCAGACACTCGAATTAAACTGTAACTTCACATATGGGTTTTACAATTTAACTTTTAAGGTTTCTAGATATATCTACCACAAAGGGAAAAACTGATTTTGAATATTCAAAATAATCATTGTGCTAACCCAATTTCAAATCACCAGTAAAAATTTAAAACCAATGCAAAGTCCAAACTGCATATGCTAAAAAGCGTTCCTATTAAAATATTGCATTAATTTTTATTTTTTTAGGCTGAATTAATTAATCGCCAAAATTGTAAATTTATTATTCCTCCACAAAGTGTTATTTTTATGGGCAATGTTTTCTTTTTTTATTCAGAAGCAAGGAATATCTCCTTTGTGGCAGCTTCACGCAAAATCTATAAAACTTAACTTTTGATAATTTTTTATTAAAAAATTAACATTAAAATAAAATTTATTTAATTTAAATAATACAAATTTCAAAATTAATTTGTTGTGATTTGACAAGAAACATATTGAACAGAAACAAAAATGGAAAATGAAAACGATCGAAATTCATCACAACATAATCGATTTAAGAATACGATTTACTTTTGAAATTGATCGAAATTAATCCCATACCTGAATGTAATTATCGGTCGTAATTTTCAATTTTTTTATGTCATAAGTGAGTGCTTAAAATAAGCTATGAGATAAAAATATTGGATTTTTTCTTTTCATATCTTTAATTTACTTAAAGGTAAACTTTAACACTAAATAATGGTTCTATATTAACCTAGAAATCTTCCTCTTTCTTATGATACCAAATTTTATGTTTAATTCCAGTCTGTTACTTTGTCATGGAGTTTTAAAAATAAAATTGTATAATGCATAATTTAAGCTGTGAGCCACTGTATATTAGTGTGTAGCAAAATCTCAAGAGTCTTGCAATTTGTTATTCACTTTAAAAAGGAAAAGGAATAACGAAACATGTCTTCAAGATTATCACACGTTACGCTGTAGAATACATTTCATTTCTCTCCGGAGTCAGTAACAACTTTAGCGTGTTCATCACAATTCGTCGATGGTTATATGAATTATTTTTCCATCCATATTATGGACGCATTCACTTAATCTTTTTGTATAATAAAAATTCAACATTAATATCAAGCCAAGAAGCTACTATAGAAAATTACATATACAGCGAAAGCTTCCATAGGCGGTGATTTTTTCCGTTATCAGGACATGTCTGTCTATGGGATATGGTTCATCATATTTTTTAATAAGAGGTAATTCAGTAGCATAGGTACTGGTATCTTTTTATTTCAACATCCAAGATTGATTGTAATGAATTACCTTATAGATAAAAATATTCTTATATATACATATTAAAATGCAAAAGACCGTAACGTGACGTAAAAATCAAATTAATTAATTATTTGATTTATTCAACAATTAGATTAAATATATTTATGATTAATCGATTAATTTTGGTTTCATTTGTTCAAAATTATGATTAATCAGGAATTTAAATAGTTTAAATCGTGAATAAATAATTTTAAATTTATTTGACTTTCTTTTTTATGTTTTTAATTTTCATTATAATATAAAAAAAAAATGCATGCAAAGTCGTTTGAAAATATAAAATGTGGGTCGTTGAATCACCAAATAACATATATTATATATTTAGCATTTTTTATTTCATTTGTTTAATTGTAAACTAAATTTGAGAACATTGAATAATATTATTCAAATTTGATTAATCAAAATTAAAAGTAATTAATCAGAATTGTTGATTAATCGATTAACTGATTAATATGTGTATAGATTAAATAAAATTTTGTATATCCGATTAATCGCACATCCATAGTATTTACAAAAGTCAATGATAGTAACATTAATTTCAAAAACAGTAATAAAATTTGTTCAATTTAAGAAAAATGTTATTTGAAAAGTGTTTTATTATTTATCTATTTTTGCATCATTAAGGGAAATTTTAAAGCAAAATTTAAAGCATTTTCTTTAGACATTATTTGGAATAAATTATGATTTTATGGAATAATAGCTACAGTTCGCTTCTCTCCATTTTCATTCCATTTTTATAAAATTTCTAAATTTAGTCTTTCTTCGTACGTAAAAAAAAAAAAAACGAGAGAAAAAGATATAGTCGGTCAAGCCCGACCATATGATACCCTACACCATTGTGTACAGTATAATTCGGGGATGGGTCTCGTTTATATTAATATTAATGGGACGTTTATATTAATTTATTCACTTTTGAGTGATTCCCAAAAGGGGGCCTTATATGGGAGATATGGTTAATTATGGACCTATCTTTGTAAAATTTGGCACTATCATTTATGTTTTTATAAAACTTATTTGTGTCGAATATTAACTTGATACTAACATTTTAATAGGATTTATGGCCGTTAAAGTGATTTTCCGAAAAGGGATTATATGGGAGCTATGGGTAATTATGGACCGATCTTTTTAAAAATCGGCACACTTATTTAGACTTATATGTGCCAAATTTTATTAAAATATTGCTATATTTAAGGGATTTATGATCGTTAAACCATTTTTCGGGAGGACATTAGTATGGGGGCTAGGTGACATAATGGACCGATCATAACCAAATTCAATAGGCTTCTGCCCTCAACCAAAAGAAACCTGTGTATAAAATTTCATAAATTTTGGTTCAAAATTGCGACCTGTAGTTTGATTAAAAGGTTTACATGGACGGTCAGACGGACGGACATCGTTAAGTTGACTCAGAAAGTGATTCTAAGCCGATTGGTATAAATTAAGGTGGGTCTTAGATCAATATTTTTGGGTATTACAAACATCAGCACAAACGCATAAAAAAATCATCTCTTAACTGGAGTGAATGGGGTGATTTTCTACAAGATGTGCTTTTCAATATGGTTTCAATTTACTTGTCCATCCAATATCATGTGGACTTTTTTCTGAACCATGTTTCCTATCGATGGTCGAATTCCCCTGATACTGTTGAATGACGTTGAAAACAGTATGGCAGAGGACATTTAATTCTTTGACCAATTATTTGTAGGACCAATTTGTTTTTTTTTTTTTTTTTTAATTTTCAATAATTTATAGCACGTACATCATTTTCGTTACTCATTTTAGTCAAACTCCCAACAAATCAACAGTTTGTCTTCAAGAATAATAACTGACATATTTTCAATGATAAAAGAATTTTAAAAATTGCTTCGGAAAAAAGTTATGAAGGAAAACGTGTGTTAAGATTAAAAAATATGAACTAAATACATACTAACCCAATTCACAAAGTATATTATTTTAGTTATTGTGTTATATGTTATTTAATATTATGTTCAGACACATATGTTTTTTACTACACTATTTTTAAGTTAAAATAAAAACTTTCTATATGATATTATGAAAACAACAATTTAAAATGAGGTTTATGAATTCAGTTTCAGAAAAGAACAAATGAGAATGAGATATTCCAATTCAAAATTTGAAAATATAATTTTAGTTTATGATTTTTTTATTATAATTCAGAAAAGAACATATTAAAATAATATTTCTCTTTTAATTCCAGAATATAACAATTGAAATTTACATTTTTCATATAAATTTCAGAATTGACCAATTAAAAGTGATACTTTTTATTTAGAATTGAAAAAAGATTACTTGAAAATTAGGTTTTCAATTTATAATTTTGAAAATAACAACTTAAATTGGAATTTTTATTTAAATTTTTGAAAAGAACAATTTATAAGAAGATTTTTCCATTTAAAATTCAGAAAAATATTGAAATTTTGAAAAAAAAAAAATTAAATTCAGAACTTTCCAGATGGATTTAAAACAATTTCTTAATTTTATTTGCTTAAAGGTCACATAAATTAAGTTGATCTAACATTATTTCATCATTTAAATCACTCTTATTCAATGTTTTAAATTTTAATGAATTATTCTAAATTTCAATTGTTGTTTTTGAATTTAAAATAAAAAACTGAATTTCATTTGTAGTCTTCTGAATTTAAAACGTAAAATTTAACTAAAAATTGATCTTTTCTGAATTTAAAATATAAACACTTATTTTAAATTGTACTTTTCTGAAATAGAAATTGTAATTTTAAATAATTGTTTTCTGAAATATTAATGAAATGTAGAAATTTCAACAGTTTTTCTTTTATAAAATTTAAATGAAAATCTAATTTTCAATTTTTATTTTTAAAAATTTAAATGAAAAATTTAATTTTCCAATGATCTTTTTTAAAATTTAAATTTATTTTCAATTGATTTTTAAAAAATACCATTAAAAGTGGTGTAATTCTTTAAAAAAGACAATAAGTTTAAGCTTTACTGCTCACATATAATTTTATTATGTTTTTCCTTTGCCAAAATATTTTCACAAATTGTTGATTTAAATAAAAATTTTACACACATATACTTTCTAATTCCAAAAATAAAATTTTTAAACCAATAATAAATTTGAACAAATATAAATTTAATTTATAATTTTTAATTGGTTGTGATACCACTAATTCTGAGGATGTTATTAAAGAATCTGAAGTGGTTCTGATTATACCAGTTCTAGAACTAATGATTTTAGAACATGTTCTAAAATTTTCCTGGGCATTTTTAAACAATTTTCTATGTTCTAAAATACTAAAAATTTCTTTCCTATGGAAACCTAGTTGTTTTTATTGTGTTTAATAACTAAACAACTCAAATCGAGATGTTTTCTGGCTTTGAAATATATGAAAAAACAAGTCAATTTGTTTTTTTTGGAATAAACATCTGCATTTTTCAATATTACAGTTTTCAATAAATATATAGCCGTATTCCAAAAAATTAATGTAGGTTTCATAAAGAGTTCCTAACTTCCTCTTATGGAAATTTACATACAAAAAGTTAGTAATTTGTTATCAAGCTTACATTAGAATTTGTATCCTCTATTATGAAAATAATATTATTCTGTATAACAATTTTTAAACAAATTGTTTGGATAATTTAGATCTACCTAATAGGAGAAGCTTAACCCGCTAAATTTAGGAAAAATCTTTAGAAATAGTAAAAACGCAATGAATTAAAATATACATATCAGTAGACATAGTAAAATTTAATTTTCTAAAGTTTAATTTTTGGAGGTTGATAATTAGCATTAAACTCAGAATATAAAGAAATCGGAAGCTGTGAAAATGGCAGTATTTTTAAAGAATTTAGTTTGAATATAATCTATAATTTTACAGCCGTATTCAAAAAAACTTAACACAGCTTTACCAACCATTTATAATCAAAATTACTTAAAGTTGTATTCAAAAACATTGATTTGCTTACTATACCTTTGGTAAAGCCTTGTAAACTTTAAAAATTTTAATAATGGTTCGACCCTACTTTAAGACCATATTTTAAGATTATTTCCGTTCCATTTTTCAAGAAAAATAAAATAATAATTTTTTTGATTCATTTCAACAAAATCGACGAATTTAAAATGTCCGAATGTTAAAATCTGTAATAAAATAAAAAATGTTTCAGAATATCCAATTTTATATGTGTAGGGAGAAGAGCTGTGTCAAGATATATATACTTTTTTTTAATAATTTTAAAAATATAAATAATGTTCGAACAAACGGTCTTCTGTTTTGACACTTTAGAAGTACAAAAATACAAAAATGTATGTTATAAATCTTTTAAACTCACATGACCTTATGGTGGACCACGCTATAATATTTACAAACAAAAAAAAAAAAAAAAAGAAACTGAAACAAAAAGAAATTAAAACAAAAAAAAAAATAATAATAATAAATAAATAAATAAAAACTAACCTACTAACCTAAAAAAAAACAAAATTTACTAACACCTTAGCTTACTAATAATGCGAACTTGTAAAGGGCACGGCCACGAACAAGGCAGTCAGAACTGCTGGCCAACTGGGATAGTGCCCAAAATAAAGCTATGTGAAGGGGACCCCCACGCAAAAATTTTTTTCACGCCCCCCCTTCTGCAGGTGCGTTTTCTGCGAGATATATAAAGCCCCAGCAACAAATGAAAACCCTTATGTTTAATATTTAACAAAATAGTTTTAATAATTCATCCCATAGCTGTTCATTATGAATATTTGAAATATTAACTAAAAATAAATTATTTTTGAAATTTATTTATACTTAAAGAATATAATTGTGCTAAAGTTTGTTAGTATTTTTTATAAATTGATTATATTTATCAGTGATGTGTTTTGAATAAAAAAAATAATTATAATATGTTTCTAATTTAAAGCAAATAAATCTAAATCAAATAAAAAATTTTAAAAAATAATTTCTGAAAACTTATTTAAATTCCATATAATTTGAGTAATATACAGATACATATTATTTTATAAAACAGTAACTAAAGTACCGTTAGAGGCACCTCAATAAAATTTTACATTGTCAGAGCTAAAGTGTTTTCAAGTTAAATTGGAGGAGTACTAGTCTCTAGCGGGTCAGGGGTGAAGTCTCTGATATGTTATTTTTTTTTTAAATCGCCAAAAATTAATTTATGATATGACAGAAAAGAAATTTTATATAAATCAACTCGAAAAACCTCTGTTCTGACCATGTGAAATTTTATTGAGATACCTCTAACAGTTCTTTAGTTACTGAATTTGGAACCACTGTGTGGGGTTTGCGATTTTCTGTGAATTTACATAAAAAACATTAAAGAACAATATTGATAACTATAATTTTCTATTTTTATACAAACAAATTTAGCCTTATGAAAATGGCAAAGTTATAGCTTCGTGTAAATCATGTTTAAAACCCTTAAGAGGTACATTGAAATCAAATTCAAATTTTCTATCACACCTTAAAAAATGCAATTGCCAAAAATACGGCGAATACCAAAAACTAAATGTAAAAAAGAAAGATAATCAAAAAGAATTTACCAAAAAATTTTTGTATTTCATTGCTGATACCATGACTTCAATATCAATGGTGGAAAAAAAATCTTTCCGTAATTTGTTTAAGATTGAAAAGATGCCATGTAGAACTACAATTACAAATTTATTACATAAAGAATTTTTTTCAATATATATTATTGGCAAAAGATATTATAAAAAAATCTAACTTTATTTATACAAGTGCCGACATTTGGAGTGCTGGTAAAAAGAGTTTTTTCGGATATACCGCTCATGTAATAAATGAAGAATCTGTGAAATAAGAGTCTTTCATATTATCGTGCAAACGCTTTCTGAGTCCACACACTTTTGACAAAATTGCGGAAATAATAAATGAAATAAATTTACGTTATGAAATAAAGACAGACCAGGTTGTTGCAACAGTAACAGACAATGTTTCAAATTTCGTTAAGGCTTTTAAGGAATTTGGAACTGTTGCAAATAGTGAATTTTTTGAAGATGTTAATGTAGAAAATGAAAAACTTCAACTACCCAAACATATAAGATGTGCCTCACATACCCTAAATTTGATTGGTACGACTGATTTTATTAACATTTTAAAGAAAAATTACTTATATGATATCCATTTAAAGGTAGGTTCAAAATATTACGCATTAATACACAAACAACAATCACGCATCCAAATTGAAAAATAATTCGATACATTTTATTAACAAGTTTTAAGACTCTATTTCACTTTTGTCGATTTTAATTTAGAGTGGAATATAGGCTTAGTACTTATCAATGCCGTGTATCCGAATTCAATGAAAAACCTTATGCTGCAGAATCAGTGTTTCCCTGTGTAAAAACTGTTCACAAATTCTTGTATCAAATTTTTTATAGACTATAAGTAAATGCCATGAAATATGGAGTAAATGTAACAGACCAAAAACATCCGAAATAATAACGGCAATACTTGGAAAAGGTAATTTTTTAACGCCAACAGTCACTAGGTGGAATTCTTTATATGATTCAATTGGAAGACTCTTAAAATTTGAAGCGAAACTAGAGGATGTCTGCACTAGCCTTAATACATCTGCATTTTCCAGCATAGATATACAATATTTAAAAGACTATATGTTAATAATGGAGCTCATTGCCTTGGCTATAGACTTTTTGCAAACAGAAGGGATATTTTATGGATTTTTATTGCCAACGTTGGTAACAATAAAACTAAAATATAAAAAAAAATCAGTTAAGCGATTGCAGTATAATAAAACAGAACATTTTAGAAGATGTTTTATCATCTATCGAGCAACGCTTTTCTAATTTTTATACATTAAATGATCTGTCCCACCAAGCTATAATTGCTTCTGTAAGCCATCCAGAAATAAAACTAAAATGGTATAACGTAATTACTTACGACAATGCTAAATAAATTCGATATACATAAGATCGTGATATCTGCGATGGACAGTGTTCATATGGGAAAATATAAGTGAAGAAACAACAATAACAAAAAATTCCTTTTTAGAGTATGGTTCAGGTACTTATGAAATAAATAATTTATAATTATAAAGCATAAACATAAATGTATTTATATTGTCGGCGCTTTGATAAAAAGTTAAATTTTTACTAATGATATTAATTAATTAACCACAATAGGATTTTTTTAATGTTTTCTTTTATTAGGAGATTTTCAAAGTACCATTATCCCATCAGAGAATGGGTTATTATCATATTTGAGTGATATTGGCACATCAACTAAAAATTTGAAAAAATATCCACGAATTTATGAAATATTTATAAAATATAATACTCCGATTACATCATCTGCTCCAGTCGAGCGACTGTTTTCTATTGCTGATTTGTTAAACAGTCCAAGAAAAAATTCTATTACGGATGACCATTTTGAACAACTTGTTATTTTAAATACAGTTTTTAAGAAAAATTCGGCTATTGAACTTCATAATTTAAATTATAATTTTGATGAATCTGTATAAATTTGTTTGTGTTAAAAATGTTAATAACAATTTTCTTTTGCGTTTGTAAAACATGTTTAAAAATAAGAGATGACAATGCAAAAACAAAATACATGGGGTTTTTTTTGGTGTTGTAGTTGTTGTAGAGTTGTCGTTACCTTCTTAATCTACCTTGATAAATATATATTCTCAATATTCATATTTAGAATTAATAAATTGGATTGTTAACTATATCTAGTTCAAAATAAAAAGTTAGAATAAAATAAAAAGTATTTTTATTCTTTATTTTATTCGTAAGTTACAGCTATGATTTATACCCTACACATATGGTGGTGTAGGGTATAAAGAAATTCATAGGTTCCATAATTCTCATCTGATTTTATCAAGCAATAGCTTATCGTCTTCCTAATAAAGTATAGTAGATTTGTAGAATTGTTATTAATTTTAAAAATTCATTAATATGTAATTTATTTCTGCATGAAACATGTACTAATTATTAAAATTTTTGTATGCACCTGGGTAATTATTAATCTATTTATAGGATTTATCCTAAATAATATTAATTTAAAAAGTGAAGCTTCTTTAAAATAGACATCTTGAATTTATGTGGATTTTAGCTGGACGTGAACATGTTGGTTTTGTACAGAGTTAAGGTGAACATACTGCAACATACTGCTCATCTCTTGTAAATAGCCACAGTAACAGTTGCTGTGATCTATCAAACTATGTAAACTATAGTTTACATTCTGTTCTTTATATCAAGTCCAAAAAGTATAAGCTAGGTGTCTCTTTTTCTTTGAAATTTTGCGATCTTATTAGTGTGTTGGAGAATTTCAAAAAGTGCACATGTGATAAAAGTAAATAATTAATAAAAAATAGTTTTGTGACATCTGTTTTTTTTTTTTTACAATTATCGGTAAGGTAAGTGTCGAAAGATCAGTTACTACTCCACTTCTTTTAAAATTTGATAGTTATTTTTGTAGCACATTAAATTTTATGTTTGTGTCTTGTGGGCTACATTATATAATATAATTACACTGGGTCTCCACGTAATATTTTTATATCATAATATGTAACAGAGAGTGTCAAATCCGCTCTGTGAGAGAATTATCTCACGTGTAGACTAAAATATTAGTATTATAAGAAATATTATGATACTGTTGTGATAAGATTTTTCTACACAACTATCCTATAAGATTTACTCTCAAAAAAATACACATATACGAAAGTTTGTTTGTGTGTGTGAATGTTTATTTTTAAAAGTACTTAAAAACAATGTTTTTTTGTAAAATAGTTTTATTTTAATGGTTATTCTACATTCAGAAATATATTTTCATTAAAATTGTGCTAAAAAATTTCGAATTTCTTAAATAAAAATTACATGTTTACTCTGTGACTGAATGAAAATAATGAAATATTATGAGATTTATTAGAATACATTTACCCCTTGTTTAAGATTTAACATAATATTAACAAAATGTTTACTCTCTTCTGACGGCGTTATCTTACATATTATATCAATGTGGAGACAGTATGTTATAATTATAGGCAACAATATGTAACAATGACAAAAAAAAAACTTCATAAAGCTATTAAGAATTCTTAGGAATTTTTTTATTATAAAAATTAATTATCGAAAATCATTTAAAACGAGTGAAAATTCTTGAAACAATTTTTTGTTTTCATGTAGCATACAACTACACCGCATTTCTTGAACTTTGTATGAGTGAACCATTTGTTATATTTCCATCGAATTTTTTATCCCCCATTGAGGCCAATGACCGACTTGATCCAGCCGAATTGCTTGCGGAGGTTATCTATGCTTCCATTTTATCTTTCAAAAAGCGACGTATTTTTGAGATGGGTTTTATCCCAATTTTACATTAAGTTTCGCCACTTTCCAAACGAAAGTTTGTCGAAGAAATTATGCACTTTACCTGTAAATTTTTGTATTTGCATACCCGTTTTTAGAGCATTCAAGGGTTTGACATCGCAAGATCTAGATAGTGATAACAAATGCACACTTCCCAACGTTTTCTTCTTAATCTTATCTTGTAAATATTTCAAAAGTTGCAACGACGTGAAAAAACTATCAAAATAGAGCTTATAATTCTGTCGTCGGGGAATCATAAGCGATAGTCGCACTACAACGTTGGAAGAAGCTTTTTCGGTTGGCCCTGTTGAATTCGAAAGATTTGCACTGGAAGGTGTTGGTTCTTCATCAAGATAAGAAATAAGGTCGTCGTTGTTCGGCATTGAGAGATCAATTTCATCTTCTAAACACTCTTCAATAAGCTCCTCTAAAACCTGATCAAAATCAGGATCAGCCAAGCTGGCATCATCGAAATTAATACCATCTACACTTTCTTCATCTGCTTGGAGTATGCAGGCGATATCATCGTCACTTAGCTTATGTCGACAAGCCACTCTTAAACAAAATAATACTCCTTCAAATTTTATTAATAAGTATAAAAAATAGATCCCTTTTCGCATCCCAACAAACCAAGAAACGATACAGTATCATTAATGATATCATATTTTCAAAATTATATGATATATTATTTTTTCGTTAGAAAAAAACTTCAAACATTTTCAGGAAAATAAAATTAAATTGAAAATATTTTTATTAGAAGAATATTTTATGTTATGCATTATATGGAAATTATATTTTTACAGCTAAATTTAGTGGAATCGCAAAAAATAAAAGAGGATAAGATAAAAAAACCAATATCAGCCCGGATTTAAAAGGGAATTGTCTTCGGATTACAAAAGTTTCATATTACATGTAAAATGATTTGGAGCAGGATGAACATTAGTTTATTATGGTTATTTTATTAATTTTTGATAAAATATTTAGAATATTACATATTCATCCAATATACAGTCACTCACAGCCTATTTGATGCAGTCATAGAATTTAAGAAAAATCAGAAATATTTCGAATATTACTGCGAATAGCAAAAAAAGAACACACATATAAATAATATTATTGAAATAAAGTTTATTAAAACAAAAATAACAAAAAAATAATTCTTGAAAAAAAATAATGAAATCAAAAAATTCTTCTACACTTTAGAACTCACAGCTTAAATGATGTACTCAATTCTCAGTCTTCATAAAAAATAAAAAGTATTTTTTTTTTTGCACTTAAAATTAGAACTAATATTTAGTGGGATATCCTTTTTGATGTAGAACTGCTTTTAAGCGGGATTTCATAGATTCGGTCAATGATTTTGTATAATCTGGGCTAATTTTGCCCCATTCCTCAAGCAACGCACGTTTTAGATCGGAAGCATTTGAAATGTTGTGATTTCGAATATTTCTTTCAAGCACTGACCACAGGTTCTCTATAACATTAAGATCTGGGCTCTGTGCAGGCGTCTGCACAACATGGGGGCAGTTCCAGATAAGCCAACTCTTCACAATACCAGATGTATGCTTGGGATCGTTATCTTGGTAATATCTAAACGAATCCCTAATTTCAAGTTTCTCCGCACTTTGTAGAAGATTATCCTTAAGTAGATCCAGATACATATTTTTGTCCATGTTTCCTTCAATAAAAGTCAAATTTCCTACTCCTGAATATGACATGCAGCCCCATACCATTACGCTGCCTCCTCCGTGTCTAACAGTACTGCGCAAATTGCGTGGATTTAGGGCGGTATTTGGTTTTCTCCACACGTATGACTTATCATCTGATCTGAAGAGATTAAACTTGCTTTCGTCAGCAAAAATAACGGTCTTCCAAAATGAAATATCTTTGTTTAAATGTTCTCGACAAAACTCTATTCTACGTTTTATATTTGTGGCATTTATCAATGACTTGTTTCGGGCAGTTCGACCATGGAAATCCGCTTCTCGTAAAATTCTCCGAATAGTTTCTGGACAGCATGACTTACCCAAGTACTTTTCAGCTTCAACTGCCAACTTTGGAGCACTAAGATCTGGTTTTTCCTTTACTTGTCTTAGGATCCAGCGCTTATCTGTTTCATTAAATATCTTATTGGGAATATAGATAGAATTGTTTTCAATTCTATTTTCGTGGCGATACCTTTCAATGATGTGCTGGACAGTTGAAGGACTTAATGCACAATTTCTGCAACTTTTCTTTGACTTTTCCCCTCCTTGAAATGTCGAATTACATCTTCTCGCTTTTCAATAGAAGTTCGTTTTCCCATGTTGAAAAAAAACGGAAAAATATTTTAATTTAAAACTTTTCTTTTTAAATAACACTTTAAAATGGTGGCTATCAATGATCAACATCATAGTATAATAATAAAGTATACTCGTAAGACCAGCTGTTTTACAATTTTTTCATTGGCAAACCTCGCGGTACTGTCAAATTGTTTTTGTATTCACATGTAAAATATTTTTTGAGTTTTTTTTTCTTGCTCTCTTTCGTTCTCTCATTTTTCCGTTCAAAGCATTCTGACATTGTGGGCAGTAGTTTTACACTAACAAAATACAAGCAATTTTTGTTTTTGTAGATGTGCGAGTACTTTATTATTTTACTATGGATCAACATCATAGTAAAATAATAAAGTACTCGCACATCTACAAAAACAAAAATTGCTTGTATTTTGTTAGTGTAAAACTACTGCCCACAATGTCAGAATGCTTTGAACGGAAAAATGAGAGAACGAAAGAGAGCAAGAGAAAAAAACTCAAAAAATATTTTACATGTGAATACAAAAACAATTTGACAGTACCGCGAGGTTTGCCAATGAAAAAATTGTAAAACAGCTGGTCTTACGAGTATACTTTATTATTATACTATGGATCAACATCATAGTATAATCATAGTAAAATAATAAAGTACTCGCACATCTACAAAAACAAAAATTGCTTGTATTTTGTTAGTGTAAAACTACTGCCCACAATGTCAGAATGCTTTGAACGGAAAAATGAGAGAACGAAAGAGAGCAAGAAAAAAAAACTCAAAAAATATTTTACATGTGAATACAAAAACAATTTGACAGTACCGCGAGGTTTGCCAATGAAAAAATTGTAAAACAGCTGGTCTTACGAGTATACTTTATTATTATACTATGAGTATAATTATATAATTATACTATTACTCATTCCACCATGAATTAATTTAGTAAAAAGAGATGAGAAAGACGCAATAACACAAAAGTAAGCAAAAAAATGTAAACATAAACAAAAGTTTGATACTTCAAATTACAAAACACAGGCAGCCATATTGATTTAAAAATATCAGCTGTTTTAATGTCGTTACCTACTTAATCTACCACGTCCGCCAAGATAGCAACGAAAAGATAGCAACGACGGAAGTGAAAAGTGGCAACACCGCAAAATTTGCAATAATTTCAAATAAAATTTTAATAAAAAACTACAATAAAGTTTTAGATATTTAAAATATTAATTAATTTAAAAAAATTTACAAATTACAATATTTTTTTTTCTTAATAACAAAATTATATACCTTAAGGAATCTGTAAATGGAATATCACAGGAACCAGGCAGTGTCAGGGCAAAAACTGTATAGGGAATGGAAGGGTACTATATATAGGTTCAAAAAAGCTTTCCGTGCTAAAAATCGTCGGAACAGTTTCTGAGAAAATCCAGTTCATCCAAAATGGTCAGTAGAATCTGGAAAATGGAATATCTCAGGAACCAGGCAGTGTCAGGGCAAAAACTGTATAGGGAATGGAAGAGCACTATATATAGATTCAAAAAAGCTTTCCGTGCTAAAAATCGTCGGAACAGTTTCTGAGAAAATCCAGTTCATCCAAAATGGTCAGTAGAATTTGGAAAATGGAATATCTCAGGAACCAGGCAGTGTCAGGGCAAAAACTGTATAGGGAATGAAAGAGTACTATATATAAATTCAAAAAAGCTTTCCGTGCTGAAAATCGTCGGAACAGTTTCTGAGAAAATCCAGTTCATCCAAAATGGTCAGTAGAATCTGGAAAAATGGAATATCTCAGGAACTAGGCAGTGTCAGGGCAAAAACTGTATAGGGAATGGAAGGGTACTATATATAGATTCAAAAAAGCTTTCCGTGCTAAAAATCGTCGGAACAGTTTCTGAGAAAATCCAGTTCATCCAAAATGGTCAGTAGAATCTGGAAAATAGAATATCTCAGGAACCAGGCAGTGTCAGGGCAAAAACTGTATAGGGAATGGAAGAGTACTATATATAAATTCGAAAAAGCTTTCCGTGCTAAAAATCGTCGGAACAGTTTCTGAGAAAATCCAGTTCATCCAAAATGGTCAGTAAAACCTGGAAAATGGAATATCTCAGGAACCAGGCAGTGTCAGGGCAAAAACTGTTTAGGGAATGGAAGGGTACTATATATAGGTTCAAAAAAGCTTTCCGTGCTAAAAATCGTCGGAACAGTTTCTGAGAAAATCCAGTTCATCCAAAATGGTCAGTAAAACTTGGAAAATGGAATATCTCAGGAACCAGGCAGTGTCAGGGCAAAAACTGTATAGGGAATGGAAGGGTACTATATATAGATTCAAAAAAGCTTTCCGTGCTAAAAATCGTCGGAACAGTTTCTGAGAAAATCCAGTTCATCCAAAATGGTCAGTAGAATCTGGAAAATAGAATATCTCAGGAACAAGGCAGTGTCAGGGCAAAAACTGTATAGGGAATGGAAGGGTACTATATATAGGTTCAAAAAAGCTTTCCGTGCTAAAAATCGTCGGAACAGTTTCTGAGAAAATCCAGTTCATCCAAAATGGTTAGTAGAATCTGAAAAATAGAATATCTCAGGAACCAGGCAGTGTCAGGGCAAAAACTGTATAGGGAATGGAAGGGTACTATTTATAGATTCAAAAACGCTTTCCGTGCTAAAAATCGTCGGAACAGTTTCTGAGAAAATCCAGTTCATCCAAAATGGTCAGTAAAACCTGGAAAATGGAATATCTCAGGAACCAGGCAGTGTCAGGGCAAAAACTGTATAGGGAATGGAAGGGTACTATATATAGGTTCAAAAAAGCTTTCCGTGCTAAAAATCGTCGGAACAGTTTCTGAGAAAATCCAGTTCATCCAAAATGGTCAGTAAAACTTGGAAAATGGAATATCTCAGGAACCAGGCAGTGTCAGGGCAAAAACTGTATAGGGAATGGAAGGGTACTATATATAGATTCAAAAAAGCTTTCCGTGCTAAAAATCGTCGGAACAGTTTCTGAGAAAATCCAGTTCATCCAAAATGGTCAGTAGAATCTGGAAAATAGAATATCTCAGGAACAAGGCAGTGTCAGGGCAAAAACTGTATAGGGAATGGAAGGGTACTATATATAGGTTCAAAAAAGCTTTCCGTGCTAAAAATCGTCGGAACAGTTTCTGAGAAAATCCAGTTCATCCAAAATGGTTAGTAGAATCTGAAAAATAGAATATCTCAGGAACCAGGCAGTGTCAGGGCAAAAACTGTATAGGGAATGGAAGGGTACTATTTATAGATTCAAAAACGCTTTCCGTGCTAAAAATCGTCGGAACAGTTTCTGAGAAAATCCAGTTCATCCAAAATGGTCAGTAAAACCTGGAAAATGGAATATCTCAGGAACCAGGCAGTGTTAGGGCAAAAACTGTTTAGGGAATGGAAGGGTACTATATATAGGTTCAAAAAAGCTTTCCGTGCTAAAAATCGTCGGAACAGTTTCTGAGAAAATCCAGTTCATCCAAAATGGTCAGTAGAATCTGGAAAACGGAATATCTCAGGAACTAGGCAGTGTCAGGGCAAAAACTGTATAGGGAATGGAAGGGTACTATATATAGATTCAAAAAAGCTTTCCGTGCTAAAAATCGTCGGAACAGTTTCTGAGAAAATCCAGTTCATCCAAAATGGTCAGTAGAATCTGGAAAATAGAATATCTCAGGAACAAGGCAGTGTCAGGGCAAAAACTGTATAGGGAATGGAAGGGCACTATTTATAGCTTCAAAAAAGCTTTCCGTGCTGAAAATCGTCGGAACAGTTTCTGAGAAAATCCAGTTCATCCAAAATGGTCAGTAAAACCTGGAAAATGGAATATCTCAGGAACCAGGCAGTGTCAGGGCAAAAACTGTATAGGGAATGGAAGGGTACTATTTATAGATTCAAAAACGCTTTCCGTGCTAAAAATCGTCGGAAAAGTTTCTGAGCAAATCCAGTTCGTCCAAAAGGGTCAGTAGAATCTGGAAAATGGAATATCTCAGGAACCACGCAGTGTCAGGGCAAAAACTGTTTAGGGAATGGAAGGGTACTATATATAGATTCAAAAACGCTTTCCGTGCTAAAAATCGTCGGAAAAGTTTCTGAGCAAATCCAGTTCGTCCAAAAGGGTCAGTAGAATCTGGAAAATGGAATATCTCAGGAACCACGCAGTGTCAGGGCAAAAACTGTTTAGGGAATGGAAGGGTACTATATATAGATTCAAAAACGCTTTCCGTGCTAAAAATCGTCGGAACAGTTTCTGAGAAAATCCAGTTCATCCAAAATGGTTAGTAGAATCTGAAAAATAGAATATCTCAGGAACCAGGCAGTGTCAGGACAAAAACTGTTTAGAGAACGGAAGGGTACTATATATAGATTCAAAAAAGCTTTCCGTGCTAAAAATCGTCGGAACAGTTTCTGAAAAAATCCAGTTCATCCAAAACGGTCAGTAGAATCTGGAAAATGGAATATCTCAGGAACCAGGCAGTGTCAGGGCAAAAACTGTATAGGGAATGGAAGAGCACTATATATAGATTCAAAAAAGCTTTCCGTGCTAAAAATCGTCGGAACAGTTTCTGAGAAAATCCAGTTCGTCCAAAAGGGTCAATAGAATCTGGAAAATGGAATATCTCAGGAACCAGGCAGTGTCAGGGCAAAAACTGTATAGGGAATGGAAGGGTACTATATATAGATTCAAAAACGCTTTCCGTGCTGAAAATCGTCGGAACAGTTTCTGAGAAAATCCAGTTCATCCAAAATGGTCAGTAGAATCTGGAAAATGGAATATCTCAGGAACAAGGCAGTGTCAGGGCAAAAACTGTATAGGGAATGGAAGGGCACTATTTATAGCTTCAAAAAAGCTTTCCGTGCTGAAAATCGTCGGAACAGTTTCTGAGAAAATCCAGTTCATCCAAAATGGTCAGTAAAACCTGGAAAATGGAATATCTCAGGAACCAGGCAGTGTCAGGGCAAAAACTGTATAGGAAATGGAAGGGTACTATTTATAGATTCAAAAAAGCTTTCCGTGCTAAAAATCGTCGGAACAGTTTCTGAGAAAATCCAGTTCATCCAAAATGGTCAGTAGAATCTGGAAAACGGAATATCTCAGGAACTAGGCAGTGTCAGGGCAAAAACTGTATAGGGAATGAAAGGGTACTATATATAGATTCAAAAAAGCTTTCCGTGCTAAAAATCGTCGGAACAGTTTCTGAGAAAATTTTCCGCTATTCCTTAAGAATATTGAATGGGTTTTTAACAATGTTAGGAACAAGTTGATCTATTTATTTTCAGCGATTTTGGCTAGGTATTTAATTTTATCATGAGCAAAGTTAGCAACACTTTTTGGGCGCGCGCATTTTTTTATTTTTTTTTGCATTGGTGTATATTCAGCGGGTTTTTTTTTTTTTTTTTCTTTGGCGCACTAAATAATACCATGATGTAATTATACCAGGTGACAGTACTAAATCAGCTGATGATTTTTTGCCGACATTTATTTTTTCCAGATTACTGTCAAAAGTTGTTTACATAATACACGTGGTTTTTTGTTATTTCCTTTTGTGAATAATTTGTGCATTGTAATATTGTGGTACAAAATAAAATTTTAATATTTATGTAGAAAAAATAATATTTGTTTTAAAAAAGAATAATAATATTTGTTTTGAAATAAATAAATTTGAGTTTTAAATAAAAATATTAAATACTTTTTCAATTAATATTGGTTTTTTTGTTATTTTCTTTTGTGAACAATTTGTGCATTGTGATTGTGTGGTACAAAAAAGTTTTAATAATGGTGTAAATTTGTGTAGAAAAAATAATAATTGTCTTAAAAAATAATAATATTTGATTTGAAATAAATAAATTTGCGTTTAAATGAAAATATTCTATAATTTTTCAATTCATATTTTTTAGGCGCTGTTATTTTGCTTGTTTACTTTTCTTGTTTTTTGTTTTCTTATTCTTGTTTTTTGTTTACTTTGTTTTGTTATTTTGTCGAATGTTTTTGACGTTGTGCTGGAAAAACCAAAAACAAAATGCATGGTTGTTTTTGCCTTGTTGTATTTGTTGTAGCGGTACTGTCACCTGGTATAATTTCATCATGAATAATACTAAGAAATGCGCACATATATTTGTGTGTAGTATATTGTTTGTGCGAGTAAAAGAGAAAGGGAGTTCGAATTCAATTCATATACAATACATTGTTCTATTCATTGTATGCTATACAATGAACCATGTTATGATTTTAATAAGTGTAGCGCAGAGCATGTATGTCTTGTTGTTTTACAATTAGAAATACTTGAAGCCGCACCGAATTTTTATTGCACTGCGAAATAAAAATTTTGTTAAAATCTCTGCTTTGGTTACAATACTTGCAATAAGTGTCCGAAATATTAGTTTGGTATTTTATACCAAATTGAAGATTTATCTTGCTAAAATTTCTTTTTTGGAAAAATTTGATGAAAAATATATCATCACACTTGCCTTTTAGTAAATAAATTTTATTTAGTTTCATTTCTCATGTTAAGTTTTATATTGTGAGCAAAAAAAGTAAAAATCAAAAATAATCATTATGATTTGAGCAAAAAAATAAAAATCAAAAATAATCATTAAAAGTTGAGCAAAATAATAAAAATCAAAAATAATCATTAATATTGATTATTTTCATAAAAATCAAAAAAAAAAATAAAAATCATTCCGGATTCCGATGGAACCTGTTCTGAAGATTACATTTCTGTATTTAACACTTTTATCCGGTTGTTCTTTGTATCTGATTTTTTTTGTTTAAAATTTCAAGAAAATTTGTATTTTCTGTCCCTGGTAAAAACATCAAAAGTGTTTCAGCCAGGGATGGAAAAGTTGATAAAATAGTACTTTTTTTGATACTTAATTGGAATAAAAGCAATCAATGAATTAGTATCGTATTTAATTCTTCGTAATATAAAAATTACATTATTTGAATTATATACCAAATAAAAATTATCAAAAATTTTATTTTTAGTACTCTGAGAGTGAAAAAAGCACTATTTGAAATATATTTTGATACCCAAAAATATTTAAATTTTCTATCCCTGGTTTCTGCTTATCATCTTTATCTCAAAGCTGGTGAAACTACGAGTAAAACAAGTTTGTATATAGAAATGAAATTAAAAGAAATTGATACCCTTCACCATCTTATCATCTTCATGTATCATCTCATGAAAAACTACGTATTTTATGTGTTAATGAACAGCTTTTATGCTTTTTCTGATGAAAAATTAAATTTTTAATTAAAAGAAAAATTAATAAAAATTACATATTGGTGGCAATATTTCATTAAATAATTTATTTCTTCAATAAATTCTTTCCAATACGCTCCATAATTTGCGCATTTCAAAGTTTGTCACTATTGTTTATGCGCGTTATACCAATTTCGCGTTGAATGAAAATTCGTATTTCAAAAAATTATCAATAATTTAGTGCGTTATATAGAAATTGCGTAAATGAATTAATTTTGTATGACTTTCAAAACAAAATAAGTTATTTATCATACCTTGTTATAAAAAAATACACATAGGCTTCTTTGTGAACCTATCCACAATATATACAAAATTTAATTTTGAATGAATTCATCAAAAATGTCTTTGGATTCTTAGTTCGACTATTGAAGTATTTAGGTCATGAATAGGGTTATATATAATATTATATTGGTTCCCATAAATCCTTCCTAATAAGTGAACCATTTAGCAAATTGAAGAAGATTTTTATTTAAATTGTTAATATTATTGTAGCAGCTAACTTACTTTTAAAAAATAATATATACAAAATTTTAAAAATTGTTATGAATTTTTAGAAAAAATCGTCAAATTAGGTGTAAAAATCGTAAAATCGTCAACAGGCCATTTTCAGACCCAAAAATCGTCCAAATGACGATAAATCGTCATAGTGTATATATTTGACGCGCTTTTCTTTTTATATCAGAGAGTGTCAAATTCGCTCTCTGAGAGAATTATTTCATGTGTAGACTAAAATATAGTATTATATTCGTAATGGTCGGGACCGGAAACATTCTGGAAAATCAAATTTTCCGGTTAATTGAGTAAAAATTTTGAGTAGTATTTTTTAGTTATATAATTCAATTATTCAAGTATTTAATATATGGAAAATAGTGAACAATACATAAGGGTTTCATTTTACGTAGTTTCTTAAAAAATTATATAATATTGTTTGTTTCTTTTTTTTTTTTTTCAAATATGTAAATATTTTCGTTAACTAAATTTTCATGAATGCAGAAAACTGGCATTTTACCTTATTAAAATTCTCTTTTGTGTTTTTGTCCCAGATAATAGAGGTAATCACTGTTTATTGATGGAAAAATAAAATTAAATGGATGGAAAAAAGAAAACAATTACAAATCGAATCACTGATAATCGAGGACCTACTGTATTATAAGACAGTTGTGATAAGATTTCTTTAATCAACTATCTTATAAGATTTACTATCAAAAAAAAAAAAAAAAAAAAAAAAAAAAAGATCCTGATTCCTTATATCAAAATCGATTTGAAAGATTTTTATATAGCAAGATTCTGTTAGACGAGAGCTTTAGAGACTAATATTTTTACTTTTTAGCCTGTCTTGGTGAAGTTTTTTCGCTACAGTGGGATTTTGAAAAAATATTTACGGAGTCACAAGTTACAAGCATTGAAAATTTAACTTTGAAAAAAATCGATTATTTCCCGTTTTTTGCTAAAAAAAAATTGTTCGCCTTAATTTCTTATTTACATTTTTTACTTCGTATCTCAATGCACTCGACTCGAAAAATAAACAAAGCAATTCAAAAAGTATTACATTTTTTATTTTGTTTATCTCGCTCTTCTAACTTTGAGTCTACATTAGACAAATTTTTATCAAGACAAACGTCAAAATTAACACGAATTTATGGAAGGTGGCAACAGTTGTACAAAAACAACAATATGGCGAATTCATTAGTGTTTTTTATATGTGCAGTTTGACAGCTGTAACAACCAAAACTAATAATCAGCTGTTTAACTGAGGCTACCTTGTATAGATTCGCACTGATTTTGACGTTTGTCTTCTAATGTAGACTCAAAGTAACCACTCTCGCAATTAAAAGTGTAAAAACAACACTGTTGTTTTTATTACAACCAGTTTTTTTTTTATATAAAAAAAAAAACAAAGACATATTTCGGCAGTGTTGCCGAAGACGGGAGTTCAAAATTCAAAAAATTATACAAAGAGTGTGTGCCAAACGGTAGCAAAGTATGTAGAAAAGTAAAATTTTGAAGTATATGAGGTGAATAAAATTTCACTAGCTAATAGGGCTACTTAAATTTTTGACAAATGTATAGAAAATATTGACAATCATAAATTTTTAAATAAATAAGAAGAATAATAAAATATTTCTAATTTTTTTTGTGTTTTAATGTTTTTTAATTAAATTTTTATTTTATATTAAAAATAAATTGAATTAAACAATATGTAATAAAAAATTCTATGAAATTGTGTGTATTTTTTTTTTTAAATCTATCAAAATTTACAATTGAAAAAAGTTTTCATTTGGCACAGCAAATTTGTAACATTTATTCAGCATGGGAAAATTTTAAATTTTCTTAGAACATTGCTACCGTTTGGCGCACGCTCAAAGATGCAAATTTTTTCAAAATTAAAAAAAAATTAGATTTATTTTGTCTTAACTCCGTGATCTCCAAAATATAAATATGGCAGCAAAAAAAGCAATGAAAAAGGGTTGTGAAAGCGATGATTTAAACCATTACGATGCTTTTTAGCAGTTGTCATTTGGAGCGAGTCTTTAGTGCTGAAAAAACTGCAGTGTCCTACCAATCACAAATGTTTTTATGTACACTGCTTCTCTTAAAACGAATAACGTTGGTTTAGGTTTGTTAAAAGATAATAAAAATATTTTTTTAGTTTGCGACATTTTAATTTTCTTAGAAATTAAACTTTTTCCCTGCTATGAATTCATTGATTTTAACATTTTTTCTAAACAATTATTAACAGATTCCAAGAAAATCCAAAATTTCTTCTCCTTTTGCAATATTGTATTAGAATACGGTGTTTTTGAGCCTTAATTTTTTTTTTTTAATTCATTGGATCAATTTTTTTTTTACAAAAAATATATGACTAATTTACAAAAAGAACTTCTACTAAAATTACACAAAAATTACAAAGAAATTTCATTATCCAATAAATTTAAAATTGTCCCGTTTTTGGATAATTACACAGAAAACGGCAACACTGTATTTCGGTACCGATAAAACATTAAACCCTGCAAGGCTACACTTCCTAGAATCGACGAGGTATAACTATTTTCACATACTATTTCTTATTATATTTATTTCGTTTTTTTTTTTTTTTTTTGTATAGTTCGTATATTTAAGGAGATATTTCTATATGCGTTTGCCCAGCTCAATTCGAAAAGTCTAACTATGTATTAATTTTAAAGGATGCGTCGTCGAAATGACGAAGTATAGCCTTGTTTTGGGTAAATCCTTTGGAAGGTTGTATTTTTGCTTTTATTTTGATTTAATGATATGTCCCAAGATGTCAAACGAATATTTGTTTCGGCAACTTATATGGAAAACAACAAATAAATATAAAATGTTGGTATTTTTTTCTCATATATTTTGTCGAAAGAAATTCTGGGATAGGGCAAAATTTGGAAGATATCTTCCTAGAAGATATATACGCAATATCTTTTTTTTATTATTATATAAGAAAGTGATCAAAGCCATATTTTTATAATGTTACTTATTATTTTTATCAGTTTAGAGAAAATTAGGAAACAAACACAAAAAATAGATACAATTTTTATTTTTTCATTTATAAAATAAAATTTATCATCAAATGATCGCCCTTTTTTCAGTAAGGGGATTATCCCCTTCGCAATATGTTGATGATTTCTCATTGAAATCATCTAGAAGAAATAAACGCAATAGCGGACAACAATTGACTTAAAGTCAATTTTATTCCACAAATTTTGGTGTATTATTTATATAAATCGTGCATACCGTTCTCGAGTTATAGTAAAATATACTCGAGTAACCGATCGCAATACTAGACACGCCCGTAAAAAAAATCTCGATCTGATGGGAAAAAACTGAAAGCAGATTTGAGTTAAGCACGTTAAATTTCATCTAGTCCACATATATATATTTTTTTTTTTTTTGAAGGAGCACTAAAACATTTATTTTATCGACCAGTGTAAATAGTTTTTATTGCCTAATACGATTCTTTGCAAATAAATATTTATTTAATTGCAAGTATTGTAAACAAAGCAGAGATTTTAACAAAATTTTTATTTCGCAGGGCAATAAAAATTCGGTGCGGCTTCAAGTATTTCTAATTATAAAACAACAAGACATACATGCTCTGCGCTACACTTATTAAAATCATAACATGGTTCATTGTATAGCATACAATGAATAGAACAATGTATTGTATATGAATTGAATTCGAACTCCCTTTCTCTTTTACTCGCACAAACAATATACTACACACAAATATATGTGCGCATTTCTTAGTATTATTTAGTGCGCCAAAGAAAAAAAAAAAAAAAAAACCCGCTGAATATACACCAATGCAAAAAAAAATAAAAAAATGCGCGCGCCCAAAAAGTGTTGCTAACTTTGCTCATGATAAAATTAAATACCTAGCCAAAATCGCTGAAAATAAATAGATCAACTTGTTCCTAACATTGTTAAAAACCCATTCAATATTCTTAAGGAATAGCGGAAAATTTTCTCAGAAACTGTTCCGACGATTTTTAGCACGGAAAGCTTTTTTGAATCTATATATAGTACCCTTTCATTCCCTATACAGTTTTTGCCCTGACACTGCCTAGTTCCTGAGATATTCCGTTTTCCAGATTCTACTGACCATTTTGGATGAACTGGATTTTCTCAGAAACTGTTCCGACGATTTTTAGCACGGAAAGCTTTTTTGAATCTATAAATAGTACCCTTCCATTTCCTATACAGTTTTTACCCTGACACTGCCTGGTTCCTGAGATATTCCATTTTCCAGGTTTTACTGACCATTTTGGATGAACTGGATTTTCTCAGAAACTGTTCCGACGATTTTCAGCACGGAAAGCTTTTTTGAAGCTATAAATAGTGCCCTTCCATTCCCTATACAGTTTTTGCCCTGACACTGCCTTGTTCCTGAGATATTCCATTTTCCAGATTCTACTGACCATTTTGGATGAACTGGATTTTCTCAGAAACTGTTCCGACGATTTTCAGCACGGAAAGCGTTTTTGAATCTATATATAGTACCCTTCCATTCCCTATACAGTTTTTGCCCTGACACTGCCTGGTTCCTGAGATATTCCATTTTCCAGATTCTATTGACCCTTTTGGACGAACTGGATTTTCTCAGAAACTGTTCCGACGATTTTTAGCACGGAAAGCTTTTTTGAATCTATATATAGTGCTCTTCCATTCCCTATACAGTTTTTGCCCTGACACTGCCTGGTTCCTGAGATATTCCATTTTCCAGATTCTACTGACCGTTTTGGATGAACTGGATTTTTTCAGAAACTGTTCCGACGATTTTTAGCACGGAAAGCTTTTTTGAATCTATATATAGTACCCTTCCGTTCTCTAAACAGTTTTTGTCCTGACACTGCCTGGTTCCTGAGATATTCTATTTTTCAGATTCTACTAACCATTTTGGATGAACTGGATTTTCTCAGAAACTGTTCCGACGATTTTTAGCACGGAAAGCGTTTTTGAATCTATATATAGTACCCTTCCATTCCCTAAACAGTTTTTGCCCTGACACTGCGTGGTTCCTGAGATATTCCATTTTCCAGATTCTACTGACCCTTTTGGACGAACTGGATTTGCTCAGAAACTTTTCCGACGATTTTTAGCACGGAAAGCTTTTTTGAATCTATAAATAGTACCCTCCCATTTCCTGTACAGTTTTTGCCCTGACACTGCCTAGTTCCTGAGATATTCCATTTTCCAAGTTTTACTGACCATTTTGGATGAACTGGATTTTCTCAGAAACTGTTCCGACGATTTTTAGCACGGAAAGCTTTTTTGAATCTATATATAGTACCCTTCCATTCCCTATACAGTTTTTGCCCTGACACTGCCTAGTTCCTGAGATATTCCGTTTTCCAGATTCTACTGACCATTTTGGATGAACTGGATTTTCTCAGAAACTGTTCCGACGATTTTTAGCACGGAAAACTTTTTTGAATCTATAAATAGTACCCTTCCATTCCCTATACAGTTTTTGCCCTGACACTGCCTGGTTCCTGAGATATTCCATTTTCCAAGTTTTACTGACCATTTTGGATGAACTGGATTTTCTCAGAAACTGTTCCGACGATTTTTAGCACGGAAAGCTTTTTTGAATCTATATATAGTACCCTTCCATTCCCTATACAGTTTTTGCCCTGGCACTGCCTGGTTCCTGAGATATTCCATTTTCCAGGTTTTACTGACCATTTTGGATGAACTGGATTTTCTCAGAAACTGTTCCGACGATTTTTAGCACGGAAAGCTTTTTTGAATCTATATATAGTACCCTTCCATTCCCTATACAGTTTTTGCCCTGGCACTGCCTGGTTCCTGAGATATTCCATTTTCCAGGTTTTACTGACCATTTTGGATGAACTGGATTTTCTCAGAAACTGTTCCGACGATTTTTAGCACGGAAAGCTTTTTTGAATCTATATATAGTACCCTTCCATTCCTTATACAGTTTTTGCCCTGACACTGTCTGGTTCCTGAGATATTTCATTTTCCAGATTCTACTGACCATTTTGGATGAACTGGATTTTCTCAGAAACTGTTCCGACGATTTTTAGCACGGAAAGCTTTTTTGAATCTATATATAGTACCCTTCCATCCCTTATACAGTTTTTGCCCTGACACTGCCTGGTTCCTGAGATATTATATTTTTCAAATTTTACTGACCATTTTGGATGAACTGGATTTTTTCAGAAACTGTTCCGACGATTTTTAGCACGGAAAGCTTTTTTGAATCTATATATAATACCCTTCCATTTCCTATACAGTTTTTGCCCTGACACTGCCTGGTTCCTGAGATATTCCATTTTCCAGATTCTACTGACCATTTTGGACGAACTGGATTTTATCAGAAACTGTTCCGACGATTTTTAGCACGGAAAGCTTTTTTGAATCTATATATAGTACCCTTCCGTTCCCTAAACAGTTTTTGCCCTGACACTGCCTGGTTCCTGAGATATTCCATTTTCCAGATTCTACTGACCGTTTTGGATGAACTGGATTTTCTCAGAAACTGTTCCGACGATTTTTAGCACGGAAAGCTTTTTTGAATCCATAAATAGCACCCTTCCATTCCCTATACAGTTTTTGCCCTGACACTGCCTGGTTCCTGAGATATTCTATTTTCCAGATTCTACTGACCATTTTGGATGAACTGGATTTTCTCAGAAACTGTTCCGAAGATTTTTAGCATGGAAAGCTTTTTTGAATCTATATATAGTACCCTTCAATCCCCTATACAGTTTTTGCCCTGACACTGCCTGGTTCCTGAGATATTCCATTTACAGTTTCCTGAGGTATATTATTTTGTTTATTAAAAAAAAAATATTTTAATTTGTAATTTTTTAGAAATTTATGTAAATTAATTAATATTTTAAATATCTAAAACTTTATGTATAGTTTTTTATTTGATTTTTATTCAAATTTTATTTGAAATTGTTGTAAATTTTGCGGTGTTGCCACTTTTCACTTCCGTCGTTGCTATATTTTCGTTGCTATCTTGGCGGACGTTAATCTACCTTGCAACAGAGGGGATGACAGAAATCAATAATATTGGCATCTCTATGGCAGGGATGGAAAATGGAAATATTTTTCGGTATCAAAATTAATTTCAAATAGTACTTTTTGTACCCTCAGAGTACTAAAATTAAATTTTTTGATAGTTGCTTACTTCTTATTTAGTGCAAAACTCAAAGAATGTAATTTTTATATTTAAAACGGATGATTAAATAAGATTTTTTAAATATGGTTTAATTCAGATTAAATATTACAGTAAAATATGAAGGTATTAATAAATGTGGCACTGTGAATAAAATTTACAGATCACTTCAATTTAATTTACAGATCATAAAAACTTGTAGTTTTTAGTAGTGATTGTACATTTAAGAATTTACAAATTCATAAATTTAATACAGCTCAAATGTTTCTATAGTAGTTTGTTTGCCTTATAAATCTTTTTGAATTATCCTAATTACGTGTCTAATTTTTTAGGAACTCGAAGCCCCAGCATTTAGTCAAAGATAGTGTTTATTGCAATTTCATGATTACTTTTGAACACCAATTGTAAATACATAAAATTAAAATTAAAGTAATTAGAAAGTGCTCGCACATCTACAAAAACAACAATTGCTTGTATTTTGTTAGTGTAAAACTACTGCACATAATGTCAAAATGTGTTGAAAGGAAAATGAGAGAATGAAGGAGAGGAAGAGTAAAAAAAAGCACGAAAAAAAATTTGCATATGAATACAAAAACAATTTGACAGTTCCGCGAGGTATGTCAATGAAAAAATAGTAAAACAGCTGTTCTTCACATACACTAGTTTTCGACTTGTTTTTTAAAAAAACATAAAGAGTTTAAACATCACTGTTCACATATTATTTTATTGTGTTTTTCCTTTTGGCCTGTTTTTCTTTTGTCAAAATATTTTCACAAATTTTAAATTTAAATAAAAATTACACACACAGACACTTTCTAATTAACAAAATAAAATTTCCAAACAAATAAAATGTATGAACAAATATAAATTTCATTCATAATTTTTAATTTTCTGTTTTTAAACTGTTTGACAATTTTTACAAATTCTTTTTTCAACAATTTTCTATGTACTAAAAATACTAAAAATTTCTTCACTGTATGGAAATTTAGTATGTTTTTATTGTGTTAAATAATTAAACAACTCGAATCGAGATGTTTTCTGGCTTTGAAATATATGAAAAAACAAGTCAATTTCTTTGTGTTTTTTAAGAAAACGACTCGTTTTTCAAAAAACCTTTATATGTGAACATAGTATAAGAAGGTAACGACAATAAAACAGCTGAGAATTTTTTTCTTTTTGAAATCAATATGGCGGCTTGTGTTTTAGAATTTGTAGTGTCAAATTGTTGTTTATGTTTACATTTTTTTTTTTTTTTTTGCATTTTTGTTTACTTTTGTGTTGTTGCGTATTTCTACTCTTTTTTTTTATTACATGAAATGTCAAATGACTCGAGGGATATTTCTGTACTTTTGAATGTTAAATAGTATCAAAAAAAGTACTATAGTATCAACTTTTCCATCCCTGCTCTATGGCATATAAAAACAAGGTAAATTGCATAGTATAATAATAAAGTATACTCGTAAGACCAGCTGTTTTACAATTTTTTCATTGGCAAACCTCGCGGTACTGTCAAATTGTTTTTGTATTCACATGTAAAATATTTTTTGAGTTTTTTTCTCTTGCTCTCTTTCGTTCTCTCATTTTTCCGTTCAAAGCATTCTGACATTGTGGGCAGTAGTTTTACACTAACAAAATACAAGCAATTTTTGTTTTTGTAGATGTGCGAGTACTTTATTATTTTACTATGGTAAATTGATTGAAGTGTGCTGCATGTTATTTTGTTGCCTTGGAAATAAACATTTTGAGTAATTTCGTTTTAAATCAAGCAAATATCGGGAAAAAAGAAAATTGTTTTTAATAAATAAAATGAAAATTGAAGAAGTAAAAAGCACTGTCCGAACACAGCGCATTGCTGCCCATAGCCATGTTAAAGGTTTAGGTCTCAATTCGGATGGTTTGCCATTACCGATGGCTGCAGGTCTTGTTGGACAAAAGGCTGCACGTGAAGCTGCCGGAATAGTTGTTGATTTGATAAAGACGAAAAAAATGGCAGGTCGTGCTTTGTTGCTGGCTGGTCCTCCAGGAACGGGAAAAACAGCGATTGCTTTAGCTATTGCACAGGAATTGGGCAACAAGGTGCCTTTTTGTCCAATGGTCGGCTCTGAAGTCTTCAGCAGTGAAATTAAAAAGACCGAAGTTCTTATGGAAAATTTTCGTCGTTCTATCGGTCTACGAATTAGAGAAACAAAGGAAGTTTACGAAGGAGAAGTTACTGAACTAACGCCGGTTGAAACCGAAAATCCCATGGGAGGTTACGGAAAAACAATTAGCAATGTTGTTATTGGTTTGAAAACTGCCAAGGGAACAAAACAACTAAAACTTGATCCCAGTATTTTCGAGTCTTTACAAAAAGAAAAGGTTGAAGTAGGAGATGTTATTTATATAGAAGCTAACAGTGGTGCTGTCAAGCGACAAGGACGAAGTGATACTTTTGCTACGGAATTTGATTTAGAAACTGAGGAATATGTTCCATTGCCTAAAGGCGATGTCCACAAAAAGAAAGAAGTTATACAAGATGTTACATTACATGATCTAGACGTGGCTAATGCTCGTCCTCAGGGTGGGCAAGATGTGTTGTCAATGATGGGTCAACTCATGAAGCCAAAAAAAACTGAAATCACTGACAAGTTGCGAATGGAAATAAACAAAGTAGTCAATAAGTACATAGATCAAGGTATCGCCGAATTAGTACCAGGGGTTTTGTTTATAGATGAAATACATATGCTAGATCTAGAGACCTTTACCTACCTACACAAGTCCTTGGAATCTCCTATTGCACCGATTGTTATTTTCGCCACCAATCGAGGTCGATGTGTTATTCGGTAATTTTTTATTCTAGATGAATAATTTTACATAAAAATTTAACATTTTTTTTTCCTTCTAGCGGTACCAATGATATTGTCTCTCCACATGGAATACCACTAGATCTTTTGGACCGTTTACTAATCATAAGAACACTACCCTATCATTCAAATGAAATGGAACAAATTATAAAATTGCGTGCTCAGACTGAAGGACTGCAACTAGATGATTCAGCTTTTGTTCGTCTCAGTGAGATTGGAAGCGCTTCCACACTGCGTTATGCAGTACAACTTTTAACTCCAGCTCATCAAATGTGTAAGGTTAATGGCCGTACGCAAATTACAAAAGAAGATATTGATGACGTACATGCACTATTCTTAGATGCCAAGCGTTCATCCAAACATCTTTCAGAAAAGAACAACAAGTTTATGATGTAAATAAACAAATAAAAACCGAATACATAATTTAAAAATTAAATACTATTGTGTTTATATTTACGAAAACCCAATGCAGTAAAACAAAAAACACATATGAAAATCCATTTCCTTAAAAAATTGTATTTTTTAAATAAAAATCGATAAATAAAACTCAAAAATAATTATTTGGTAAGCAACAAATATTAAATGCAATTTAAAACATGCAAGATAGATATAGTCGGCCAAGACCGATATGATACTCTACACCATTGTGTATGTGCATCGAAGTTCAGGTTGGGGTTTCATAATAGATCTGTGGCTAATTGTGGACCCATACATTTATCAAGTGTAAAATTTACCAATACAAAATATGTATTACGCCGATGGTAACAATTATGGACTTTACTGGTATTCCCGAAAGTGGGTTTATATGGAGCTATGGTAGATTAAGAACCGATATTAAGTTGATACTATCATTTTATGGGATTTATGCACGATTGAGTGATTTTAGGAGGAGGGGTTTATAAGAAAGCTATGGTGAAATATGGACCGATCTTCATGAGATTTGAGACAAATTGATACCTATGCAAAAAATCTTTGCTACCAAAAATGAAAGTGAAAAGAAATTAAACCCCTATTGCAGGAGAACTCCTAGTTTAAGTGAGGGGTCAGAAGATTTTTTCTGTGCGTTACAAACATGTAATACCCCAAAGCTACAAATAACTATATTTTTTCCTCTAATCCTAGGGGAACTTATTCCCACATCTGGCAAGGTTGTCCAAAAAGATATTTTCATGCTAGAGAATATTGCCGTATTCTTAAATTTCATTGGGAGTTTTTCGAAAAATCGCTTTTATATATTTGCAGTTAATTTAATAAAGGTGGCACTATTTACTGGCTACTCATTTTCTTCTTGGAAATTGAGTTTTAGTTGATTTTTTATGCTCGCTTTGTACGGATTGGACTAAGTGTTGAAGGTGTTGTGTCGTGCGCTACTTTTTTTGAAACTCTGTTGACAAATTTTTGTGAATATTTTGAAAAATAATTTAACAAATGTTTCAAATATTATTATAAATAAATTGACTACGATATTTGTGTTGAAATAAATGTAAATTAAGATGAAAGTGTGCAGACAAAACAGGATTGTGTAATTTCGCAAAAAATTTTTGGTCTTTTTTTTGTGTTGAGTGGAGGCCACAGCAGAGACAAAGGCGACGGTGACGACAACTACGCCGAAAATATTCGAAGTGAGTATTAATTTCCTAAAAAGCGCCGCACCCGCCTCCAACCGAAATGAATGAATTAAGAAAAAAAAAGCAAAATTATAAATGTGTGTTCATTTCTTTCTTTTGCGACTGCCGGCGCCGCTGATACCCACCCACACGTTGTATTCTTGTCAAGGGAGACAACATTTGCAGCAGCTGCAACTGTGATGGCAGCGACATGGCAGCGACGTTTGTGTTTTTTTTTTCTCTCAAAGAGAATGACATTGCAACGAAATGTACAGAGATGCCATCTTATATTAAAAAAACTCTAAATAGAGGAATATGTATTTATTGTAACTAACATTATACATGTTTAAGGAATCATAAAGTTAATATGTAAATTAAAAAATGGAACTCATTGAGCTCCATAACTCACTTCAAATGTAAATATTTCCTATACTGTTTATCCGATTGCTAATATTTAAGAATTAATTAAGAGCTCTTGAATGTCAATTTATAAAAACACAAATAATTTTGGTGTAATTTAATTTTCTGATTCAGCTCCGATATGATTTTTTCATCATCGATAGTACTTTTAAAGCTAAAAATAATTATGTAAATAATTTTGAGTACAATTGAATAGTTCCGAAGTAATATGAATATGAACCTCATATAAAAAAATTTTCATATAAAGAAATTGGGTGAAAACGAAAAATTATGTAAACTAAGCCGCTTTTTGGACATACCGTAGTTGAAAACCCTTCCTACCGTCTGGCTATAAATAAAAAAATCGCGAAAAAAAAAAATATACAGGAAAAATTACAAAATCTGCTTAAAAACAACAACAAAAATGTGCGAAACAGATTTTGGACAGATCACAGAGTAAAAATCCTAAAATACCTGTAATTTTTCTTTAAATTTGTTGATGGAATTTGTTTATATTTTCCAATATCCAAACAAAATTTAGATTTTGACAGCTCAGAACAAAAAAAAAAAAAAAACATTGAATTGATGCATTGAACAGAAAAAATGAAAAATTGAACAGAATTTAATACAACCAGGGTTTGGGGTCCGAGAATTCCCGGGCGGGAAATCCCGGAAATTTTTCGTCGGGAATTCCCGGGAATTTTTTAAATTTTTCCGGGAAAAAACGGGAAATTTAATATTCATGTAGTTTTATAATCCTATAGCAAAAAGTTTTACTGTTTGTATTGCCTCAGTGAAAATTTTACATTAATGTAAACGCACTTCTTACAACCCTACAAGCAAAATAATACAAAAATGATTCGAATTCGTATTGTTTAGAAGAAAAAATTTATCGCCGCAATGTTCATATTCGTATTGCGGAAGTTTCCCCCATCGGGAGAGTTTGTGCGTCACCGGCGATACATCTAAGCAATAAGAAATCAATACGCCCGGAAGAAAATTAGGCAATATTGCTAGATAATCATCTATGTGAAAAAAAGACGATAACGCCAGATAATCTTCCGGAAGATGTAATAACAATATTATTGCAAATGAAATCTATGAATAATAAATTGCTAAAGAAATCTGTAAATAATATGATAAACAATGCTTTACCATCATGCATAAATATCGTCACATTATAAAGCATGTAAAATTTGCACGCTCACATATGATACACATTTGTTTGCTAAGAGACATACAATATTTCCAATATTTATTTAATTTCTAAATAATTTTTCGACAAATGAAAAAATTTGACTGAAAAATAAAAGTATTTATTGCGTTAATTTCTTCCAGATGATTTCAATGAAATATCATCAATTTATTGCGGAGAGGATAATCACCTTACTGAAAAAAGGGCGATGATTTGATGATAAATTTTATTTTATAAATGACAAAAAATAAAAATTTTATCAATTTTTTGTGTTTGTTTCCTAATTTTCTAAGCTGATAAAAATATAATATTATAAAAATATTGCTTTGATGAATTTCTTCCAAATAATAAAATGAAGATATTGCGTAAATATCTTCTAGGAAGATATCTTCTAAATGTTTGTAGGGAAAAGGCATTTTTAGATGTTAATACAGAATATAAATAAAATTAGATACAAGTGATATTTTATATTTCATTCGATCGCTGATTTGAATATTTTTCCCCAGGAAAAAAACGTTTTATTTTGTCCATTCACATTTCGAGTATACGAGTTTTAACTACATATTTCTATAATCTTTTAAACATTTAAACATTCATTAAAAAAACTATTTTAACCTAAAAAATTATTGAACCTAAAAATCTGAATTATACAGTCTTTAATTATATATTAGAATTACTAATTTTTTATTCCATAACACCATTCACAAAAAAAAAATACTTTTACTGAATCAATTTATAAAAAAATCATTGAATTTTTGTTAATTCAAAACTTCTGCAAATTGAATTGGAAATATTTGTATTTTTTAAATATTTTATATATATTTTTTTCTTTCATTTAATTCATTATATTTTGTTTTTTAATGGGTTTGTTCCCGTACTTTTTGGGTAAAAAAGGAAAAAAACGTTTTATTTTGTCCATTCACATTTCGAGTATACGAGTTTTAACTACATATTTCTATAATCTTTTAAACATTTAAACATTCATTAAAAAAACTATTTTAACCTAAAAAATTATTGAACCTAAAAATCTGAATTATACAGTCTTTAATTATATATTAGAATTACTAATTTTTTATTCCATAACACCATTCACAAAAAAAAAAATACTTTTACTGAATCAATTTATAAAAAAATCATTGAATTTTTGTTAATTCAAAACTTCTGCAAATTGAATTGGAAATATTTGTATTTTTTAAATATTTTATATATATTTTTTTCTTTCATTTAATTCATTATATTTTGTTTTTTAATGGGTTTGTTCCCGTACTTTTTGGGTAAAGTGAGAAAAGGCTGATGTTTCTCTCAAAAATATATAAAAATATGAGAACACAAAAACCAATTTATAGCCAGAAAGAAAACATCAAACTATTTAGAAATTCACATGTGAAAGTTATTTCTTTAGCATATATCAACGTTCTGAATTTTTTTTTATGTGAAACTTTCTTCTTAGTAACAAAAACAAAATATTTTTTATTTATTATCATTCAAAGATTTTATTTCTATATTTTTATTTTTTGTTTATTTGACTATTTACTAATTCTATCCAAAGAAATATTCTTGGCTGTTTCGTGCAAGAAGTAGAACATTACTCTCTTAAAATCTCTCTCATTTCCCAATTTTCGAGTACGGGAACACTTTTCGTAGGTCCCAATTTAGATTACGGAATCAAAGCTAATATTTTACAAAATTAATCAAAAAATATTTTTTAAAGCTAATTGGTAAAAGATTTGAATAGAAGAAAATTTGAATGATTCAAAATATTTTTTAAGCTTCAATTATATAATTTGTAGTGAATTCTTTAAGCAATTAATTCTTGTGAATTCAAAGAATTTAAGTCTATGAAAGCTTTAATTAAATGACTGGGAAAATAAATATAATTTGATTTTGAAAAGTGAATTAAAGAATTAAACATTTGGAACCTATGCTTGCAATAGGCACTTATTTTATTTGTATCAAATGTTTAAAATTGTTTAAATTTTTAATTGGTTTTACACTATAATACTTTGTATTAATACCAAAAATATTTTTAAATGTATAATGCGTTAAATACCTTCAATAATTTGTATGTTGAAGTCTTTAAATTTTTGAAATGTAATTGAATCTCTTAAAGCAATTTTCGGCACATTTTTGTATTTGTAGTCAATTCAATTCACTTCAATTTTTTTTTTTTTTTAATTTTATAAAACAAACAAGTCTAAGGCAATGTTATTTGGTAAGTGTGGAAGTAACAAATTGAAAGTCATGTTAATTTTGTAGTATCTAGAGTTAATTTTACTTTAAGAAAGTTATATAGTTTAGATTTGATGTTGCCTTTTTATATCAAGAAACGAGTAGTTCGTGGACTTATAATGCCAATATTTTTATATGCCTTAGAGGTATATTCAGGTACCTTTGGATATGTTGTGAAGAGGTTGAGATTGACATTCAATAGAGTTGTGAGATATCTATACTTTCTTAGACTAAGGCAGCATGTATCAATATATGTTCAAAAATTTCTTGGTTTATCTTTTATGGAATTTATTAAGTTTAGAAATTTATTACACTTTTATAAGTTGTACAAATTGCAAGTTCCTGAATTTTTATAAGTTGTACAAATTGCAAGTTCCTGAATACTTGGTTGGTTTGTTTGAATTTTGCAGATCCAATAGAAATAGACAGTTGAAAATACCAAAGTTGACTTCAATATTGGAGCGTTCATTTTGTGTTAGGGTTGCACGTGCATATAACAAATTGTCAAATTCTTTGAGGAATTTTGATGTTTCTGTTGACACTTACAAGATAAAGATTTTTCGAGAACTTTCTGAAAATAGTTCATTCTAGTGAGTTTTACTAGAAATGTAAATTAATTCTTTAGAATAGATAATTTGAGATATGTATGTATATACTTCTTATATAAAGTGAATGCTTCTTTATTGCTTCAGTATGGTATAATTAGCTGTTGTTTGCTTTTGATCGGCAAGATTTGAACTAACTAGCTATATATTGGTACTTAACATTTTGAATAATTTATTGAATTGTATGGATTTCTTGCTTAATATTTTCTATAGAGAAATTAGTTGGAGATTTTTGAATATGTTTATGTGTTTGCTTTGTTACTAACAGTGTTGGGTATCTTGATGCTATGTTGAATTCATATTTTTCTCTTTGTGATATATCTTGGTGATGTAGGAGTATGGGTATTGTATAGCTATGTATTCTCTTAACTTGATATTTAGAGTAACATTCAATTTTGTACTTTATTATAATATTGAGGTGGGGTTAACTTTATATATTTTTTTGGAATTTCCATTATTCTGAAAATCTATATTTCCTTGATTGGAACTTTACTAGGCCATATGATTTTTTCTATACTCTGTCATATTTTCAACAACGTGGTTGAGATTTTGTTGTGGCTGCATTGCCAGGTAGCATTTCTTGGTTTTGTTTGCATTTCTATACTGATCATTGTTATGAATCAGCTAAATATGAACTGACAGTGTAACTAACTTTGCAGCTTTAGGTAATTTCTTATTATCACTAAATAAAAGTTGATTATCATTTTCTAAATAAATGGTTACAATTTTTTACTTTTATTCTACCTAGGTATGTTATGTTTTTTTTATGGTTATTTGGGTTTCGTTTGCAGGCGACTAGTGAGATTATATAGCTTATGTATCATTTCTAATCTGTGAATGATTTGTTCTGATTGAAATCTTGATGTTTTTTGATGATATCAATGTGCATTTACTTTTGTCATTAACTTCTTTTATGTTATTAATTGACTTGTGACCAGATTGTGGTGTTTCTATGTATGATGTAATTGCCGATGTTGGTGTAATTGTGTTTTTTTGATTGTAGTATATAATTATTGATCTTTGAGTATATGTATATTCTTATAGACTTGAGTATTATGCTTTATTTTCAATTGCCTTTACTTATCATTTAATATGCTGATGCATTATGATAATATTTTATTTGATGGAACTTTCTCTGGGTATATATGCAGAGTATTATGTAATGACTTCTTGTGATTGCTTGGGTTGAGATATTTTGTTCAGGTTATTTGAAATCTGACACTGGATATTGTTGATGTTATCTGCTTCATAATTTTTTAGTTGGGATTTAGTGATGATGCCCACTGTTTGATAGTTTGCTTAATTCTTTATTGACTTGATTTGCTCCTTTTGACATTATTATCGTTGCATTTTTTATGAACTTTATGTATAGGCTCTGATTAATTATACTTGTTATTTAATTTGCAGTGCATTGTTTAATTGCTCAACTTATTACTGTTATTTAAATCTTTTTAGGAAATGTTAGGATCTATGTTCTTCCAACTGTTTTTGTCTAGTTGTTTCTTCATTGTTGGCAGCTACATGTCATTTTAAATGCATATATTTCATATAGTTATTTAGGTTATATATCGTTCGAATTATGATATTATAATTGTAGAATTGGCTTATCAATGTTTGTATAATTTTTATTGACTTTAATGTGAGAGAATGGTGAGATATTTAAGGACGTTGTAATTACTTAGTTAATTTTACTAATGAGGTGTAAACACACTGTAATGTTGTTTTGGCAGGAAGTGTCTTGTGATAACATTGTGGGTCTATAGTTCTGAATTGATGGTACTTTTTCTCTATTACTTCTAGTTTAACTCTAAAGGAGTTGTCTTTTCAGTTTGTTCTTGTTGAAGTTACTTATGATCATTGTATTATGTGTATGAATGGTGGATTTGATACTTGATTTTTATATGAATCACTATTCACCATGAAGTGCAAAATTAAATTCCTCTCATATATTCTTGCAATTTTCAGAATATATGTACGTAACTAATAAGTATTTTATAGCTTCCGAGATTGAATTGCTTCATCACTATTTTCTATATCATACTAATCTCTTTTGTTACTACATTTTTGGGAATGTTTGTGAGTCACAAATTGTGACTAGAATGGAATGTGTAGTTTAATTGTCCTTAATTCTTTTTTAATTATTTAGTTTAATATTTTTTTTATATAATTTATTACAAATTCTTTATATATAATTAAATTAAATTAAATTAGTAGAATTAATTTTAAGTTGAAATATGTAACCGCTTATGACCCAGAGGCTAGGTTATTCAATATTGATAATAAAAATAAAATAAAAAAAAAATAGTTTAATAAAGGAAATTAAAAATATGACATTTCATAATACTTTCCTTAATACATTTTTTGATATGTATTATAGAAAATGAAACTCTGGTATTAATAAAAAGTATTATAGTGTAAAATTATCTTAACTAACACAGAAAAAAGTCACCAATTAACAAATATATATGAAAATAATTCATTCAATTATAAACTTGTTTAAATTTGCACCTCTCACCAAAATGATCTTATCAATTACTGAAAACTGTAAAAAATACAAAACAGAAAAAAATTCCCAATTAATAAATTCATTAAATCAATCAAGTAGTTGATTGGATGAATAAAAACTGTATATATGATATAAAAGTATAGTTAAATTTTATTTTTATTTCATTTTTACTTGAATAAATTTATTAAATTTCGATGCAAAATGAAACAACTATGTTAATTGAAAAAAATACTGTAATAATTTTTTCTGTGAATCATAAATTTGATTTATAATGTTGTTTTATTGTATTGAATATAAATAATTTCATTATTTATAAAAAAAAATTATTGCCTTTTTCTTAAAATTTAAATTTCCCGGAAAATCGAATTTTTAATTCCCGTTTCCCGGGAAACAAAATATCACGGGAAACCCCAAACCCTAAATACAACCCAGCAAAAACTTTTTGGTTTTCGGTAAAGACAACTACTTATTAAAGTACTTTCTTGGTAATGAGGCGTCATTATTATTTGCCTTCTCTACATTACATAAGTATAATAGCAGAGTTAGTTACAATCACATGGATCAGTTGTCTAGATTCTAGAGCGCTGGATTAGCACCCAGAAGGTTGCTGGTTCAACCCAATACTGATGCTATTAGTTTTTTTAAGAAAATGTCTAAAAATATATTTTATGCTAAAACAAGTTGTGTAACTTTATAAATTAAGTACGAGATGGTGTATTACTTAGTACACCGTTAGTCATTAAAAGTGAATAGTTAATATGGTCCCAATTTCAAATCTTACTGACGGCGAAATTTTTTTTATTTTTATTTTCGTTAGGTACATATTTTTGAGTATTATTACGATTCAAAATTCAATTACGATTCAAAAATTTCAAGATTTCAATATAAAAAGTATTAAAAGTACACCATAATACATTTGAAAATATTTTTGGTAAAATCTCCTTAAGGAACACAATACAATGCTAAGGAACATAATATAATGCTGTCTTCAGTTTCTACAGAGGGGTAATTCAAAGTTAAACAATACATATTTCGCATATAAGAGGAGAACATACAGATAGGGATTTTTATGATCGCAGCTCATACATATGTATATGGCAGTTTGTGACGCCACAAACTAAGGTCGGGGTGGAGCAATGTCCTTATGACACCCACCACATATATAGTTGTCAGGAAACCCCTACTTCACTCAGACTCAGTGAATTTTTGAAATCATACCGTAGAAATATCAAATTATCTTTTTAATTATTTTCCCTGTCACATCATAAAGTTTTCCTTTTACGGTTTCACAGGTCAGCATCACATTCTCTATTTGATAATTATTGTCTTTATCAAGCATCTTTCATTGGTTTTTCTTGCATCTAGTGCTAATCGATTTAAAAAAAAAATAGAATTTCTTTACTTTTGTCTTTAATGTTTTTTCATAGATGTCTCCATTTTTAAATAGTTTAATTTTTCATAGGAATTTTTATTTAAACTTCTACATAATATTTGCGTTAAACAATTTTGTGTTGAAAAATATTTTTCAGGATCTCTTCGCTACCCCCTACGAATGTTCTTACGGAGCCCAATTTGAGAACCGTTGTGCTAGAGTCTAGTACATGCATATATGGGCCATTATCAAAAATTTTTGATTTTAGCTCTTCAAAAAATTTTTGAAGGGCCACAAAACGAAATTTTATTTGAATCCTCATTAAAATCCTTTTGTATAAAGTGAGTCGAATGCACGTAGAATCAGTTCACGTTAATCATCATTAATCATGCGGGGGTCGCAAAAATTTATCGGTTTTAATTTGAACATATAAACATTTTTATAAACTAGAAGTTTATGTATAATTCAGGTAAAAATTACATCAAGTATGAAAATCTACTGAGTTATTCAAATTAAACTTATGATATTTTTAATGTTTGATGGTATTATAGCAACATATGTTGCGGTTTCCTAGCAAAATTTGTATTACTTTATTAAATACTAACACTCCTCTATTTATTTTGTTACAAAACTTATTAATCAAATTTGATTTAAAATTATTTCGAGACTGATTTAATTTAGAAATTTTATCCCGCCCTACAAAATCATCCAGCTGTTATATCCGAATATTAAATTAGTTTAGAAGATATATTATTACTGGATTTGAAAAGTTAAAAATTCGCCACAAATTTAATCGATCCATAATATATAATAATAAATTGTTATACTTTTTGCCATCTGAGTTGAAATATAAATCATTTTATGTGCGGTAGTTCTTTATACCCTACACCACAATATATGGTTGGGGTATTATGCGTTTGTGCTGATGTTTGTAACGCATAGAAAAAATTATCGGACCCCTACCTTAAAGTATACTCAGAATCACTTTTTGATTCGATTTAACGACGTCCGTCTGGCTGGCAATTTTAAAGATATCTTGGTGCTCGAACAGTTATTTTGATACAAGGACGAAGCCTATTGAAATTGTTTATGACCTAGCCCCCATACAAATACCCTCTCAGAATTGGGCTTTAGTGGTCAGTGGAATGGTAGTATGAAGTTAATATTCGACACAAATAAGTTTTATATAAGTAGAAACATTGCCAAATTTTATGAGAATCGGTCTATAATTTACCATATCTCCCATATAAACCCACTTCCGGGAATCGACCTAAAGGGCATAAAATTATATAGATGTTAGTATCAATGCATTGTTCCGTATTTGTATATTTTATTTTACATTTAGTAAATGTGTTGGTCTACAATTGGTGTAGGGTATCATATGGTCGGTTTTGACCGATTATAGTTTCTCTCTCGTTTTTTGTTAATATTTTGAAGAAACTGCAAATCCAATTTTCATGCAAAATAAATTATAAAATGTATTTATCATAAGAACAGAGTTATTAACAAATTAAACTCAAATTAGATTTTAGAATTGGTCAAAAAAGTTCTTCGCCAAAAATTTACTTTAAAACATACAATTTTTCCCCGAAATTTTGTATTATTTTAATTAACGGATTTATATCTACCGGAAAAAATATTTCTTTGACTCCCATTGCCGTCTTAGTTAAAATATAGATAATTTTGTGCTGGTGTATATCGTCACCGAAAATGCAAAACAACGTAACATACAAATTTTAATTTGGTTATTTGATGAAATATAGTTTATTTTTCCAAAATATGTGTGATCACAAATTTTCAGATTATTTGATCTACAATAATAACGATTATATTAACCAAGGTAATGATTTTGTTAAAAAAAGTTTTTTTTTTTCTTTTTTTTACGAATTTAGATTGTAAGTTATTAAAAATATAATAGCCAAGGTGTATTTACAAGGTGAAGTTGTTAACCCAGCTGATTTTTTGTTTTGGTTTTTCAGAAGTCAATTTTTTAAGTGTGCATGTGGGAAAATAATAGGGTGATCGATTATTCGACTTTTTGGAGAAACCGGTTTTCGAATAGTTGGTATTTTGAAAAAACCGGTTGCACTTTTTTAAATTCAGAAAAAACCGGTTAACCGGTTTTTTGCAGAAGTTAATATTTCTATCAAAAAACTACATTTCTCAAAGAAAATTCAATAAATCTTTTTTATTTTTGGAAATAACTATTAGCCCATTAAGAACGAGAAAAAAAGATATGGTCGGTCAAGGCCGACAATAACCTACACCATTGTGTGCATCAAAATTCGGGTAGGGGTCTTTTTTTATAGACCTGTGGAATTGTGGACCAGTACTATGGTGAATTATGGACCGATCTTCATAAAATTCGGCATACAGGTTTAAACATATATGGAGATGATGTGTGTGAAAATAAATTCGAATTTAACTAGCAAAGACAAAAACCACTTTTATTAACAGAGCTTATTTAGCAGTTAACAGAGCACTGTTAACACATTAACAGAACAATATTAATCCAAATCTAGTCGATTGCTGCCAATTTCTGGATTTTCCAGGACAACTTGAATATGAAACTAGGCAAAATAGGTATTCCAAAAAAAATAAATAAAGAATTAAAAAGATTTTTAAATTTTTTTCATGTGTGTGAAAATAAACTCGAATTTAACTAGCAAAGACAAAAACCACTTTTATTCACAGAGCTTATTTAGCAGTTAACAGAGCACTGTTAACACATTAACAGAACAATATTAATCCAAATCTAGTCGATTGCTGCCAATTTCTGGATTTTCCAGGACAACTTGAATATGAAACTAGGCAGAATAGGTATTCCAAAAAAAAAAAATATATAAAGAATTAAAAAGATTTTTAAATTTTTTTCGAATTCAAACTCCGAACAAACGTGAGTTTAAAAGATCCATGAGGGATTTTCGTTCAAGTGGCCAAATGGAGAGGTGGCATGGAATACCACCATATGGAAAACATGGACAAGGGTCAATACTATCTGAAAATAAAGGCAGAATTCCTGAATTGAGTTTGTGAGAATTTTAGAAAATTTCTCAAACTCAATAATTTAACATTTATGAGATCTCTGAGGGATTTTCGTTCAAGTGGCCAAATGGAGAGGTGGCATGGAATACCATCATATGGAAAACATGGACAAGGGTCAATACTATCTGAAAATAAAGGCAGAATTCCTGAATTGAGTTTGTGAGAATTTTAAAAAATTTCTCAAACTCAATAATTTAACATTTATGAGATCTCTGAGAGATTTTCGTTCAAGTGGCCAAATGGAGAGGTGGCATGGAATACCACCATATGGAAAACATGGACAAGGGTCAATACTATCTGAAAATAAAGGCAGAATTCCTGAATTGAGTTTGTGAGAATTTTAGAAAATTTCTCAAACTCAATAATTAAACATGTATGAGATCTATGAGGGATTTTCGTCCAAGTGGTCAAATGGAGAGGTGACATGGAATACCATCATATGGAAAACATGGACAAGGGTCAATACTATCTGAAAATAAAGGCAGAATTCCAGAATTGAGTTTGTGAAAATTTTAGAAAATTTCTCAAACTCAATAATTAAACATGTATGAGATCTATGAGGGATTTTCGTCCAAGTGGCCAAATGGAGAGGTGGCATGGAATACCATCATATGGAAAACATGGATAAGGGTCAATACTATCTGAAAATAAAGGCAGAATTCCTGAATTGAGTTTGTGAGAATTTTAGAAAATTTCTCAAACTCAATAATTTAACATTTATGAAATCTCTGAGGGATTTTCGTCCAAGTGGCCAAATGGAGAGGTGGCACGGAATACCATCATATGGAAAACATGGATAAGGGTCAATACTATCTGAAAATAAAGGCAGAATTCCTGAATTGAGTTTGTGAGAATTTTAGAAAATTTCTCAAACTCAATAATTTAACATTTATGAAATCTCTGAGGGATTTTAGTTCAAGTGGCCAAATGGAGAGGTGGCATGGAATACCACCATATGGAAAACATGGACAAGGGTCAATACTATCTGAAAATAAAGGCAGAATTCCTGAATTGAGTTTGTGAAAATTTTAGAAAATTTCTCAAACTCAATAATTAAACATATATGAGATCTATGAGGGATTTTCGTCCAAGTGGCCAAATGGAGAGTTTGAGAAATTTTCTAAAATTTTCACAAACTCAATTCAGGAATTCTGCCCTTATTTTCAGATAGTATTGACCTTTGTCCATGTTTTCCATATGATGGTATTCCATGCAACCTCTCCATTTGTCCACTTGGACGAAAATCCCTCATAGATCTCATAAAAATGTTAAATTATTAAGTTTGAGAAATTTTCTAAAATTCTCACAAACTCAATTCAGGAATTCTGCCTTTATTTTCAGATAGTATTGACCCTTATCCATGTTTTCCATATGGTGGTATTCCATGCCACCTCTCCATTTGGCCACTAGAATGAAAATCTCTCAGAGATCTCATAAATGTTAAATTATTGAGTTTGAGAAATTTTTTAAAATTCTCACAAACTCAATTCAGGAATTCTGCCTTTATTTTCAGATAGTATTGACCCTTGTCCATGTTTTCCATATGATGGTATTCCATGCCACCTCTCCATTTGGCCACTTGAACGAAAATCCCTCAGAGATCTCATAAATGTTAAATTATTGAGTTTGAGAAATTTTCTAAAATTCTCACAAACTCAATTCAGGAATTCTGCCTTTATTTTCAGATAGTATTGACCCTTATCCATGTTTTCCAGATAAAGGCCACCTCTCCATTTGGCCACTTGAACGAAAATCTCTCAGAAATTTTCTAAAATTCTCACAAACTTAATTCAGGAATTCTGCCTTTATTTTCAGATAGTATTGACCCTTATCCATGTTTTCCATATGGTGGTATTCCATGCCACCTCTCCATTTGGCCACTTGAACGAAAATCCCTCATGGATCTTTTAAACTCACGTTTGTTCGAAGTTTGAATTCGAAAAAAATTTAAAAATCTTTTTAATTCTTTATTTATTTTTTTTTTTGGAATACCTATTCTGCCTAGTTTCATATTCAAGTTGTCCTGGAAAATCCAGAAATTGGCAGCAATCGACTAGATTTGGATTAATATTGTTCTGTTAATGTGTTAACAGTGCTCTGTTAACTGCTGAATAAGCTCTGTTAATAAAAGTGGTTTTTGTCTTTGCTAGTTAATTCGAATTTATTTTCACACACATTATATAGGGCAAACAAACTGTATCAAAGAAATATTTGAGCTGTAGGTTTAATTAAGGGAGTGAAGATAGCTACGAAAGTTAGCTACGTTTTTCTAATTTTATGTTAACTAACATTTCTCTCACTCAAAGACTGTTATGTTAACAGAATTAAATTAATTTAAATTTTAATAACATTTTCATAAATGTTAACGACTATTATTTAACAGAAATGCATTTTTCTTAACATTTTTGTAATATTTTTGCATTAAAATTATTATAACCAAATTCCACATTAACCAGTTTTGTAAGAAATTAAAGAATTTTTTTAAATTAACAGTAAAAAGACAAAAAGTACATTTTTGTAAGTAACACACAAAATTTTTAAATTTAATATAAAATATAAAAGCAAAATGAAAAAAAAAATAAAAAATGTTTAATCCTACGTAAAATTTAAGCTAGAATTTAATGAAATACAAATGAAATTACAAAATTATTCCCTATTGAGAAATTGAAGAATGTTTTGTAAAAATTCATAAAAATATTATGAAGTTATTTTAAACTTTTTTTAAAGTCACTTCAAAAGTTGCATTTCCTACATTTTTTTTATTAAGCAAGTGCTATTTCATTTATTTACTTTAAAATTTCGAAGGAAAATAAGATGAATATTTTTTTCTAAACATAGTTTAGCCCATAGATTAGTTCTTATTCTATATTGAAGATAAATTCATTCTGCCTTCTTTTATTTTGGAAAAAGTAATTTTTTCTTAAAGAATTTGTATTTTTTCCTTTTCCTATTGTAAATTTTTAATTTTTCTTAGTTGGAAAATTCATTTAGGGGGGAGGGGTTAAATTTCCCATTTCCTCTCCCCCCGTAGATCCGAGCCTGGCTGACGCTGTATGTATGTTAACAATTTTATGAAATTAAAAAATAGTTAAACATTTAGGATAACCCATTTTTTGTTGCTCTGCACAGTACTGCATATCCTCGGAAGAAGTAAAAAAATAATTACTTTGCTTCATAGAAAACAAACAATTTTAAGCTTTTGGTGAACTCAATAATTAATTACCCTTATAGCAAAAAAAAAAAAAAAAATCCCCCGGAATGTGTTTATTTTCCCCAAAATTGTAATCTCCTAATTACGGAAGGAAAATTCACCAGCATTTGGAGTAGTAGTGCGTTCGAAAAAATCTTAACTCTATGTCTCCACGAAGAGATTTTAATTTCCTAACGTAAGAAATAACGTCGGCAGAATAACGAGAAGAAACTTTTATTTCCAACTTTATGTTAAGAGGTGGAGAAAACGTACATGAGAAATTTTAATTTTAATTTGTCTTTTTAACGAAATTTTTTTTTTTTTTTTCATTATTGTTTTTTATTTGTCTTTTTAAAACAAAATCAATTAATTTTCCATCTTTGCTTTGTTAAAAAAAATTAAAATTTTAGAAAATAAAAATAAATTTGACAGCTTATGTTAAATATTGCGTAGAGACGTAGAGTAACATATATTTTGCCACATAACTTTTTTTGGAAGCAATATTTAAAAATTTTTTTTGATCTAGTTATCTTTGAAAAATATGTCAGTTATTATTTTTAATGTCAACCAAAGAATACTAAGAATAGAAAATAGTACTCTTTCCTACAACAATAACATTTCTCTCTCTTCACATACAAGTTCTGTGTGAATTCAACACGCTTGTGAGAGAGAAAAACAACAGAAAATAAACAAACCTTTCCTTTAAAATTTAAGGAAAATTGCACTCGCGACACACTTTTTCACTATCACACCATACTTTTATATTTTTTTCACGCACTATTATTGTATTTTTACTCCCGTAACACGAATATTTTCCACAAACTGAAAATATATTTTTTAAATTTATTTTTGACATTCGTTTTTTGTATGTTGAAATTTAAATTGAACGAACAATGTTGCTACTTTTGGTATTAAAAATAAAACAGAATTTGAAATAATTTCAAATTATTTTCATATTTATCAACAAAAAGCAAAAAAATGTAATTATATTACTATTTGTGGATGTAACCCGCATCAAGAGATAAAAATCTGCGGGTTTTATCTGAGATAAAAGTGGTTTCAGCACTAATACATATAAATAAAATTTGACTAACACAATATTAAAGTTAGTTTTTTTTTTTGACAACAGAGTTAGGTTTTTTTTGACAAGCCTTCTTTTCTTAGTATTCTTTGATGACAACCATGTTGATTTGCTGTAAGTTTGATCAAAATGAGTGACGAAAAGATGTACGTGCTATAAATTATTAAAAAAATATTAAGTAATTTCCAAAAATTAAATGTCAACTGTCAAATTGTTTCCAATGTTATTAAACAGTATCAGGAGAATTTTACCATTGATAGGAAACCTGGTTCGGGAAGAAAAAGGTCCACATGACATTGGGAAGGTCAGAAAATTGAAAGCATATTGAAAAGAACTGCAAACACATCTGGTAGAAAAGCAGCCCGGTTAGCTCAGTGCTCTGACTATTTGGTGCAAAAAATTATAGCTAATGCGGAGTTGAAAACATATAAAGTCCAAAGTATTCCAGACAGGAATACTGCAAAAAAATTTAGAAGCCAAGAATAAAGCACGGAAATTAAAATAAAATTACATACAAAAATTCTTATGTTGTATAATGGACGACGAAACTATGTGCTAGCAGAATTTTCGCAGCTTCTTGTTCAAAATTTGTATGTTACTAATGCTCGTGAAAATATTGAAGATACTTTTAGGACCCAAAAGCAGACAAAATTTCTTTAAAAAATTCCTGGTTTGACAAGCTTTATGCAGTTGCAGCAAAACAAGAAAGTCTTTTGTTACAGTCGGCTCTTTAAGTACCAAAATATACATCAAAGAATGTTTGTAAAAAAGGCTTCTTCCTTTCATAAGAGAGCACAATATGTCCACACATTTTTGGCCCAATTTGGCTTCATGTCACTACGGTAAGAAAGCTCTGGAATTGTACCAAAACAATAACATAGTTTTTGTACCAAGAGAGGTTAATTCTCCAAATTGTCCGGAACTAAGACCAGTGGATAGATTTTGGGCTCTTTTAAAAAGAGAATTGAAGAGCACAAAAAATCTCTAATGGAAGAGCTATCAAAAAAGGTCCACGAGTTCATAAGTAGTACTGAACTGTAATATAATATCAATTAAATATATAAAAAAAAAAAAAACAAAACTCTAAGATCAACCGTTTCCAAATAATTGAATTTTATATGTGTTTAGATTTTTTTGAACGCACTCCTTAATAAAGTAGAAAATATTGTTTCTGTATTGAGAAAATTCTTAGTTTTGTTGTGTGAAATTAGAATTTTATAAAATATTAACAAATTGAAATTTTATCATTAAAAAATTAAAAATACGTAAACAGAGGGAATTGACATTTAATAATGAATATCGTCACCAAAAATACTAAAGGCCGTAACCACACTCTAAATATTTTATCTGTAATAGAATCTTTGTTATTAGAGATATCTTAACGAAATTTTCGGTGGATGTAGACTTTATTGCATAAAATGAGAAAGTGGAAAAAACTTTAAGATTTTTGTAAAAGGAATCCCACAATACCCAAAAAAACGCCAAAAATCAAAAAAATGGATTTTTTCACATTTTCGGCTTAAAATCCACATTTTTCCGAAGTCCCATAGATTTTGATTGAAAACTTAACAACATATTACAAATTCTTAAATTGCATACCGTTTACCGATTTGTGCTTTGGGATTTGAGAAAATATAGACTAAAGTTAAAACTTTCATATAAAATGGGTCAAATTCGGGTGGGTGTGTACCTTGACCACTTGAGTTATTGGGCTCATTTTTTATTTTAAAGTCTTCTCTGTAAAGATACCTTTCAGAAAAGTATAAAATTATTATATGTTTTTAAAGAAAATTTTATTTTAGACAAAAAAGAGTGTAGATACTTTTTCGGCCAAAAAAATGCAAAAAGTCGTAATTTTTGCAATTTTCAAATTCAAAATCGTTTATTTTTGGACTCGGTAAAGATATCGACTTCAAATTTTTTGTATTTAATAGATAATTTTGTTCTTTAATTAGCTAAAGAAAAAACATATGAAATCAGTCGGAAATACTAGGATATATATGAAAAAAATTGGACCAAGAACATGTAAAATTGATGTACTTAAAAATTCAAATACAAATAACTCAAAAACCATAAGAGATAAATAAATCATGCAAGCATGTTTTATGTAGGTCTTGTCAGTGTCTGCAATAATGTATAAAAATATTTGAAATTGGACAAGAAACAAAAATTTGGCAAGCGATTAAAAAATTTGCATGTCAGAGGTACCCAAATGTTAGCCCATTTAGTTCCGCCCCTGAAGGGTCTGGTCGGTCCCCCCTTCCAAACTTAACATTGTGCACTCCTTTGCTATGCATATTTCAAATTTCATACAAATGCATCCAGCCGATCAGAAATTACAGATTTATTTCCAAAAAATTTCGATTCTGCCCCACTGTGCAGTGCGCGAAAAAACCTAAGCATATACAATAAAAATATAAGAAAAACCAGTTTATTCATTTTATAACCAAAAAGTATGTTCCACATTCCATTTTGAACTATTTGCAGTTACATATTTTGACACTGAAATTACAAGACTTAAGATCACTGTTAAGAAATATGATGCAATTGTTAAGAGTAGAACGAAATATCCTAAGCATACAAATTATATTAGCATGCTTTATTTAAAATTATATACAATGTTATAGTGGTTTAATAGTTTTTATGGCTAATTGCATTCCTTATAACATATTCCAATGGTAACGGCATTGATAAAGAAGTTTGTAGGCAAAATATACGTCAACATTACATTATTATTTCTTCAGTTATAAATCTTGTTTTAGCATAAAATATATTGGTTGAATAAAAAAATATTTGCGATAGTGTAATAAATTTGAATTATGTGTTTGAATCACATAGTTACTGAAAATAATAACAAATGTAAACGTGTGAGCAGTACAAATGTTTTTAACTCATCTTAAAAGTTATAAGCCTTAAAGTGTAAACCGATTTTTTCGTGCACAGTATTTAGTAAGCTAACACATTACTCTGCTTACTTACTTGTAGGGTATTCACTCGAATATTGTTTGTTCGATTAATCGGCAAATTAAAATCAAATAATTGTTCGATTAAATTAAAATCATGAATTTCGAGTAACAATTTATTCGAGCAAACTATACCAATTATTCGAATAATTCGAATAAAAAATATTTTAAATATTTCCTTCCTTAACTACTTTTTAGGATGTTTTAATTTTAGTTTTCTAAAAAAATTTAGCTTAAAAATAATGTTTCAAAATTTGTATAGAATGTTTCGAATCTAAAAGTGGTAGCACAAATTGGAATTTTATTTAAAAAATTTGTATTAAGTAAAAAGAACCGAATATATGACAAAATTGCAATACGTAGTTAAAGGTCGTTTTTTAATTACAAAAATTAAATAAAAATATAAACGTCACGTTAAAAAATTATAAAGTAAAATTAAAATAATTTTAATATAAATATAATAAATAATAAGAAATAAATTGAAGGATTTTAAACTTAATTTGGAAAAAATATCTACGAATGAAAGTACATATACCAATAAATGCTCAATCTGGTGTAGAGGATATGATGGTTTGAATGAAATTTGTAATATGAATGAAATTTGAAAATAATATGTGTGTAAACCAAGGACCGTAATGATTATGAGTTTTAAAATAAAAATTAACAAATAATCATTATTTTTTGATTTTTATTTTTTCGCTCAACTTTTAATGATTATTTTTGATTTTTATTTTTTTGCTCAACTTTTAATGATTATTTTTGATTCTTTTTTTTTTTTGCTCAACTTTTAATGATTATTTTTGATTTTTATTTTTTTGCTCAACTCACAATGATTATTTTTGATTTTTACTTTTTTTTGCTCACAATATAAAACTTAACATGAGAAATTAAACTTTTATCTAGTAAAGAATTTTCTTTAAGTAAAAACTGATTTATTGTGAATAATTTTATTTTTAATAAAAAAATTTATTTTTAATAAAAAAAAAAAAATAATATTTTAGAAAAATTCGATTTTTATAAAAAAAATTGGAATTTTTTAAAAAATCTGATGAAAAATATATCATCACACTTGCCTTTTAGTAAATAAATCTAATTTACGATGAGAATACTTTTTTATTAAAAATTGCGTAATAATTTAATTTCTCATGTTAAGTTTTATATTGCAAAAAAAAAAAAAAAAAAAAAATCAAAAATAATCATTATGAGTTGAATAAAAAAATAATCATTAATATTGATTTTTTTCATAAAAATCTAAAAAATAAAAATCATTCCGGATTCCGATAGAAACTGTTCTGAAGATTACATTTCTGTATTTAACACTTTTATTCGGTTGTTCCTTGTATCTGATTTTTTTGTTTAAAATTTCAAGAATAATGATTATTTTCTGTCCCTGGTGTAAACTATTATACTGAGTTGTTTTTACTAAATTATAACAAAAATAGGAAGAAAGGAGAAATAAAATATTTAACATTTTAGTAGAAATTGCGGTTTAACTCAAAATAGAGCCAATTATAATTCATACATTTGGGAGAAAGAATTATTTATTTTAAATTTACAATAAAATTGTCTATTAAATGGGGAAAAATAAGTAGCTCTAACTAATAGTTCTAACTAATTTGTATATTTTTCCACAAAATTGAACTAAAACATAATCACGAGATGACTATAATACAAATAAAAGTAAATTATCTTAAAAACTGTATACATTTGTAAAATTTTAAAATATCATCTTAATGCCTTCTAAATATTGAATATAATTGAACAATGAATTACAAAACATTCTGTAACCTTATACTTAAATTAAATCTGGGCTTAGTAGATTCCAATACTTAAAAATATTCTACAAACATTTTGAATATAACTGAAAATCTCTGTTGTACATAGGTTAGTATGTATCCAAATTAAAAAGTGAGGTTATGAGACAAAATCGCAAATTATTCCAAAGTTGATAAAAACTCATCATTAATTTTAATTTTTATCAAAAGTATTGATAATCACTTTTAAATGGATAGCATTATTTTTTTTTTCATAGTGTAAAAACTAGTAATTTTATAGCGTCTAAAAAGTTTCAAAAAGCACTTCGGAATACCCTTAATATAAATTTTGGTTCAAATTGATAGACCAAATTTGTTGGATCTATTTATTTAACTATCAATGAATATATCAAATATATAGAAACAACGGCATTATCAAAGCAAAAGAGACAAATATTCAGAAATATTTACGCAAATTTTAATTATATATTATTTTGGAAAGACTATTTCTTATTTTAAGCTATATTTTTGTATTCTTTTTTTAAAAGTATTGAAAAAATCTAGTAAAATTTTAAGGTATAAATTAATCGAATAACTCGAGTAACTTAAAAGATTTACTTGATTATTCGAGTAATTTAAAAACTGCATTTTCGAATTATTTGATTATTCGAACATTGAAAAAGTCGAGTAAAATTAATATTCTACTTACTTGGCACTCTTTTATATACCGATCAACCATTAGAAAGCTCTGTTATTAACATTTCGCGCGATTACTAGCCTTAGTAGAACTAGAACTTTAAAGACAACTTTGTTTAAACATGATGTTGATTGATTTCAAAATCAAAACTGCAGTATATTTAAAAAACTGTTCGTTTTAAATCGACAAATCTAATTTCGTAACAATATGTATAAGAACATTTATATAGCAAAAGATTATATTGATCTCATACGTGTCTACAAAGATATATCAATATATTTAAATATATAGAAATAACAAACACATTGAGCAATATATCAGCATAAAAATTTAAGAGAAGAAAATAAAAATAACTGAGAGGATATGACAGCTGAGGTAGACATTATCATGAGATAATGTCATACTTTTTTTGTGCTTTTAACAAAAACATGCAGAAAAAATTAAATATCTGTATGCAATTGCTTTTCATGCCCAAATTATAAATTGAGATATATAATATCTTAATCTTTGAACGTTTGTTTAGGTATACATACATAATGCAGATGGTTAGCTTAATTCAATTTAGAATATTGTGAATAAAATAATTAGTCGTACTCAGTACAAATTTGATCGAAAAGAGAGAAAATAAATTAAAAAAAAAAAAAAAAAATTGTCAGTCAGGGTGCCGTGCATCATTCCCCATTTTTCAAATACGAGACTACATTATTTCATTTAGTTTTCAAAAATGTCGAATCTCTTTCTCCCATTCTAATTTATTTTTAGGATATTTGTCTGCAGATGCTATTCAAAACTTTAGTCGATTTTCACATTTTCTTCCGTTCGTTCGGTTCATTCGTTCACGCACAAGTAAAATTGCGGCACAACTCGACGTTATTCATTTTAAGCAGACTGAACCATAGGAAAATATACAATATACATACATACCTTTCCATATACACACATAAATATTTTTATATGTATATTTTATTTTTTCGGTTTAGAATTCTTAATAAAAAATAAAATATGAAATGATGTTTCAAGGAACGACAACAATTTTATTTCAAATTAAAACATCAGTGTAAAAAACGTGAAGAAAAAAATAATTAAATAACATTAATTTATATTTAATAATAAAATAAAAGTAATTATATCGGTTGTTAACGAAAAAAAAAAAAAAAAAATCACTATAATTTTTTTGAAAAATTGTGTATCTATAATAGAATTTTCGCTTATAGCTTTCACTAGATCTTTTTAACTTTTATTTATTTTTTTTTTATTTGTTCTCATTGATTTTTTTTCTTTTTATTTGTTTGTTGGTCCATTCGCCCAAAAAAAGAAGAAGATTTTTATAAAAATTCTTGTTGCGTGTTCAGCTAAGAGTTATTTTTAAATCAAAAATAAAATAAAATGAAATGAAAAATATTAACTAAGAGAAAAAAGAATAAAATTTAAATAAAATAAAATTGTAAAAACAAAGACAAAAAAAATAAAAAATACCAAGTGTTGCATTAAAACAAATCAAATTAATAAAATAAAACTAAGAAAAAAAAAAATACATGTGAATTTTTAAGTTTACATATACATATGTAGATAGGTATGTACATATACATATATACTTAGATACTATAAAAGATTGATCTCAATATATACATCTGTATATGTATATGAACATACATATACATATAAAGCAATTGAACTTTTATGTGGTTACATACGTACATATCAACACCTAAAATGCAAAAAGGCCGTAACCACACTTTTTAATTTTTACATTAGAAGCGAAAAAATATAACATCAAATACAAAAGGCACCACACTATTTACTTTAAAATTTATCAACTATAGAAAATTTGGCTAATACCCTACACCACCATAAGTGGTTGTGCTGATGTTTGTAACGCATAGAAAAAGTTATCCAACACCCACCTTAAAGTATACCAATAGACTCAGAATCACTTTTTAAATGGATCTAACGATGTCCGTCCGTCCGTCCGTCTGGCTTGCTGTTCATGTAAACCTATTGCACAAAGTACAGGTCGCAATTTTGAAGATAATTCAATGAATTTTGTGGGACTTTTATGATACAAGGACGAAGCCTATTGAAATTAGTTGTGATCGGTCCATTATTTCACCTAGCTCCCATACAAATGTCCTCCCGGAATAAAGATTCAACACTCGAAAATGCCTTAAAAATATAAATATTTTAATGAAATTCGTCGCAAAGAAGTTTTGTATAAGTATCAATCTTTGTACCAAATTTTACGAAAATCGGTCCACAATTGACCATAGCTTCCATATAAACCCCTCTTCCGAAAATCACAAACTTTTCGTAGTTTTATTTTGAACCTGTATATTTTAATCCAATTAAAACCCCACATTGTTTTTTTTTAATGGTTATGGCCTTTTTAAGTAATGTTGTGTACATTAGAGTGCTGCAAGGTAGAGTTTTTGGATTGAAAAATATTACTAAAGAAAGTATTACTGCCATGCATTTTGTCTATACAAAAATTTACTTTCTATTTTTTGTTTTTTTTTTTTTTTTTTTTTTTTGTAGAACATAGTACGACGCAAAATAATGGCAACAACAAAATGTCATTGAAAAACTTGAAAAATAACAAGTTTTTATTAGTTTAATTTTATTCCTAATAAAATGTAAATATTTGAAAAAATAAGAAAAAAATGTTTTCTAAAGTGTCGAAAATTACTGTAGAATTCAAAAAATACTATGTATACGAATGTGTATATATTTTTTAAAAGGGGAGGTAAACATTTTAGTATTTTTTTTAATAACTGCCGATGGTGTAATTATCTACTTAAATACCTATATATTATGTATGTGAGTCATTCCATTTAAAACCAACACGAAAAATTAAAATTTTTGACTTTTCCTCTCCGAATTTAATGATATTTGGTACAATTATTATTCTTGTAAAAACTAAGACTAATTCAAAATTTCAAATAATTTCATCAAGTGGTTCGCGAAATATCGCGGTTTGAAAATGCAAAATAGCTCAAAATATGTACAAAGTTGCATACACAAAATTACAAATATCTTTCGAAGTATTTATTATATAATATTAATTATATAATATTTATTAAAGGTATCAAAATTACCTTTAATATGACTTTTTTCTCAACATCCAAATGGTCCATATCTCGCGATTTTTCGTTCGCGGATAAATATCTCGAAAAGTGGTCTTTTTAAAAAATTTAAAAAATGATGAAAATGTTTTCTATAACCGTGGAAAGTGGCATTCTGGGACTCGCAATATTTTAGGAGTTATTACAACAAATGTCATAAAAAATACGAAATATTTATTGCAGTTTGTATTGTTTTGTTTGTAATAAAATATAAAAATCGCCAATATCTTCCAAAAATCCTCCGAATGTAATAAAATTCGGCAAGGATATCAAAATTGACGCTGGTAACGCAAATCCCGAGTTTAAATTTGATTACCGCGATAGTTTGCGATTTATAATATCTCAAAAATGAGGAAAATTGTATTTTTAAAAATACGAATATCTTCCAAAATATTTACGTTACTACGTTCATTAAGGCAAGTATTTGAAGGTAATGAAATGACCTTTAAAATGGTACCTGAAACATGTTTTTATGTTGAATTTTATTTGTGTATAATTCGCGAATTAAATTTCGTGAAAAATATATACAGTTAGGGACAAAACTATTTGTGCACCTCATATATTTCGTATACCTTCAATAGTTTATAAAGAATTTAAAATTGTCGTATGCAGTATTATTTTTAATATATTTTTATTTAATTAAGTTATAAAAACAAAATTAATATCCAACACATTATTTAAAAAAATACAAAACAATGAAAATTCATTGGGACAAAAGTATTTGTACATATAATCTACACCTACTTATAATACTTATATTGGAAAAATTTAATATTTTGTGGGTCCTCCTTTTGCATCTATCACGGCCTGTAATCTTCTGGGCATCGATCGGACCAAATTTCTCGTTTCATCTGGAGATATTTCCTTCCAGGCTTCCTCCAAAGCAATTTTAAGTTCATCCCTGCTTCGGACGTGCTTTGTAGCGACTTTACGTTTCAAAATATCCCAACAGTGCTCGATGGGGTTTAAGTCAGGTGATTGGGGAGGAGAATTAAGTTGTCTTGGAGCATGGTAAAGCAAACACTCCTTCACTGAACGCGCTGTATGTTTTGGGTCATTGTCCTGTTGGAATATCCAACTTTGGCCAAGACCCAAACCATCTACGGCATCCTTCAAATTGTCTTCCAATATACGTTTATATTGATGCTGGTCCATTACACCATCTATAAATACCATTCGCCCTACCCCACTGGCTGCTATTGCCCCCCATACCATAACACTTCCCCCACCATGTTTCACTGTTGGGGTCAAATTGTTAACATCTAACGCTGTATTTTTTTTGCGCCACACTTTTCCCCTGCTATCATTTCCGAAAAGATTGACTTTGGTTTCATCAGTAAACAAAACCCTATTCCAAAATTCTTCGTCCTTATCAATGTATCGTTTGGCAAACTCTAAACGCAAATGCTGGTTTTTTTTACTAATCAGCGGTTTCTTGCGGGGAATTCTACTTGCATATCCCGCAGAATGTAAGATCCTCCCTACTGTTATTGGATGAACAATTGTTCCGGTAGTATTTGCGATTTGTTCCGCTAATTTTGCCCGAGTTACTCTTGGATTTCTTACCACTTCTTTTATCAACAAGTTCGCTTCCCGTCTGGAAACCTTTTTTGGCCGTCCAGTTCTTGGCACATTTTCAACAGATCCGCTGTTTTCATACTTGTTTACAATGTATTGTACTGTGGAATGTTGCAAATTTACTAAATTACTTATATTCCGGAGAGATTTTCCTTTTTTATGTTCATCAATAATTAAATTTTTAATATCCAAACTCAACTCTTTTCGCTTTCCCATTTTTGATGTGCTTATTATTCAAAACGTTAAAACCAACTTCTTATTTTGTAAAATAAAACTCGATTAACGAAGAAAATATAACGGTATTTAAAAAAAATCATCATACAAGAGTCCAACGTACAAATAATTGTACAAAGTACTGATGTACAAATACTTTTGTCCCAAAAATTTTTACTTAAATTGTACTTTTTTTTAACAATGTGTTATATATTAATTTATTTTTTATCAAATAATTCAATAAAAATGGACCTGAATTAAAACTACATATAATAATTTTTTATTCTTTATAAATTATTGAAGATATACGAAATGCATGGGGTGTACAAATAGTTTTGTCCCTAACTGTATGTAGAGGATGGAACCACTTTGAATGTTCTCTGTAAGTATCGTGATGGGACTCTCAATGGCTTCTGAGTTATTAAAAAAAAATCACATCGATTAAAGTGAACAAATTCATGCTTGAAATTTCTTTCAAATTAATAATTTTTTTTATTTTATACTGCGTTATATTTTTTGTAATATTATTTTACAAAATATTTATACACGAACGAAAAATCGCGAGATATGGACCATTTTGATGTTGAGAAAAGAGTCATGTTATACGTCATATTAAAGGTAATTTTGATACCTTTAATATGACAACTCAATAAATCTTATATAATAAATACTTCGAAAGATATTTGCAATTTTGTGTATGCAAGCTTGTACATATTTTAAGCTATTTTGCACTTTCAAACCGCGATATTTCTCGAACCACTTGATGAAATTATCTGAAATTTTGAATTAGTCTTAGTTTTGACAAGAATAATGATGTACCAAATATTATCGAATTCGGAAGGGGTAGGAAAATCTGCTGGTTGGTTTTAAATGGAATGACTCATGTATATATTAATGCTATTTAGGGCTTTAAATCTTGGTAAAAAGTTAACAGCTCTGCAATTTCTATTTCGATTATTTTTATTAATATTTTGTATAAAGATAGAATTATGTATTAAATTTACCTCGAATATATAACGTGTTAAGGTTTTATGAAGTTTTTATCATCTGTAAAATGTTCCTTGTGGTTTATATAAAGGATAAAGCATTGTCCGAAACGCTTTTTGTCAAGAACAAGAATAACACTGGCCAACAAAATAAAACTTTTTTTTGTTCTCCTTTAAAGAAAAATATATGCAAAAAATGTATTTTCTAGTAAATATGCAAAAATATGCTCTAATAAATCGATGATGCCATTTTTAGTAAAATTTCGTTTTGGTTAGATAACTACATAAGATCATTTTTAAATTCTCGAGAAAAAACATGCATTTGCATTAAAATCCGACCCTATTCATGAAGAATTTAAGATTTTTTTCTTAAAAGTTCTTTTTGTAATGCTATGAATAAGCCATATATCATCAAAATTGATGCACAAATCTTGATTTAATTCACAATTAAGTAAAAAATACCCTAAAATTAGGTGGAGAAACATTCATTACACTGGTGGTCAAAACTGAAAGCAGATTCTTTTTAGCACGTGAAATTTCATATATGAATGTAGTTCACCTATTATACACTATTTTTAAGTTAAAATGAGAACTTTCCATATGATATTATGAAAACAACAATTTAAAATGAGGTTTTTCATTTCAGTTTCAGAAAAGAACAACTTAAATAAAGATTTTCCAATTCAAATTTTGAAAACATAATAATATTTCTCTTTTAGTTTCAGAAAACAACAATTGAAATTGACATTTTTCATGTAAATTTCAGAACTGATCAATTGAAAATGAGACTTTTTATTTAGAATTGCGAAAAGATTACTTGAAAATTTGGTTTTCCATTTACAATTTGAAAATAACAATTTAAGTTGGAACTTCTTATTTCAATTTTAGGAAAGAACAATTTAAAAAAAGATTTTCTATTTAAAATTCAGAAAAATACAATTAAAATTAAGTAAAAATAAATTAATTCAGAACTTCAACTGAAATAATATATAAAATGAAATTTGCGTAAGGAATGATCTTATATAAAGCAATTGAAACCATGCACTCCAGGTGGATTTGATGCAATCTCTAAATTTTATTTGCTGAAATGTAACATAAATTAAGTTGACTTTACGTTATTTAAAATTCAGATCACTCTTATTTCATGTTCTAAATTTTAATTAATTTTTCTCAATTTCAATTGTTATTTCTAAATTCCAAAATAAAAAATTTAATTTGTTCTGTTCTGAATTTAAAATGTACAATTTAAATATAAATTGATCTTTTCTGAATTTAAAATGTAAAATCTTATTTTAAATTGTTCATTTCTAAATTCTAAATAGATAACTTTAATTTTTGTTTTTTTTTTTTTATTAATTCTTCATTTACATAACCGAGCCTATTGGAGCCTTATATGGCTAATCAAAGCTACTAAAAATAATAACAATTTCAATAAGAAGTAAAAAATAAAATAAAGTAAATGTAAATAACAAAAATAAATAATTATTAACTAACATTAATAATAAATAATGGTAACAATTTGTATTAAAATGAGATCAATCAATATCTAATTTAACCATAATGAAAGCTGGAGCATCATATAATCAAATATATTAAAAAATGAAAAATTGTGCTTCTACAAAATTCCATGACCTTGAGTGTTCACATATTCAATTGATTTCGATTTAAAAACCGAAACCGAATAAGAAAATTTTCTTAGTTCAAGTGGCAAGGAATTCCAAATCCTTGAGACTCGTACCTGAAATGATTTACCAAATGTATTCAATCGTCTAATAGGAAAAATTATCTGTGGATTTCTCGTGGAGCGGGAAAAATGAAATTTGTCCACAATATATCCCGGACAACCTCTTAAGACAGATTTATAAAAAAATAGTAAGAGCCTAATATTGATAAAGTTAACAAAAGACGATCCAAGAAAGCTAAGTATATGTTGAGATATATGATCTCGCCTTTTGAAACTAAAAATGTAACGAATAATTCTGTTAAATATGAGTCTATATTTCCCCAGTGTGTAACACCCAGCACTAGAAATAACTTCAATGTAATATAATATATGCGGCATCAGAATAGCTGTAGCAACCCTTCTCTTTATAGCACAGGGTAATTTCAATTGATTTTTTCCAAATTTTATATGGAAATTATAATTTTCAATCATTTTTTCTGAAATCTTAATGAAAAATAGAAGTTTCAACTGCTCTTTACTAAAATTTAAATGAAAAATCTTATTTCCAATTGTTATTTTCAAAAATTAAAATATAAAATCTAATTTTCAAATGATATTTCCTAAATTTTAAATGGAAAATCTAATTTTTTATTGGTTTTTTCAAAATTACTGTTGAAAATGGTGTAGTTTAAGAGAAGATTTTTCTGCGGATCAATGTAATTTATCATTAAAAAGTTCATACATTTCTACTATAATGAATATTTTTGTTTATTAATAGAGTACTAGTAGAATCTAAAATAGTGAAGAAATTTTAATAATAAATTGTGATGAATTATAGAATTTGGTTCAAGGAAATTACAGCGAACATGAAGTTATGGCCAAACAACGGAAAACTTGAAATGTATTTAAGCCTACACTTGAAACGAATGACGATGTGTAGAGATATTATTATTACCAAATTCGTCCCGTTATACATACATAACTTGGAGAAACCAACAAAATAGGGTATTAAAAATTATTTATCTATGTTTGGTGTTCTGTCGTTATAGTAAAAATTTATACAATGTGAAATCCAATTAAGGTAATTTTGGTTTCTGAGATATTAATATTTTTTTAATTTTACGCTCCAGGAAACTCATGGTTTAATAGACACTTTATGCTTATAAATATTGCAAAGAGCTGGAAAGTGAGGTTAAGTTACAAAATTGCAAATTATTCCAAAGTGGACAAAAATTCTACATTTATGTGGATGTGGATAGAAGCATTAAATTGTGTATCAGTTTATTTGCGATAAATTAACGATTATTTATAATTTTCAGTTTTTACTTGTAATATGTATGAGGTCCTATTTATGTTTTGCGAAACGGCAAAACTACACTACCTACGTTAGACAACGCAATCATAAAATATGATATTTTAAAGGTCTTACGTTTTCAGACAATTTTTTTATACGAGGGCTATTTCTGTTTGCTAATGTTAGTTAAAAAATCATCGTCAAAAAATTTAATTTTACTATAAAAAATTTGTTTATGAAATGATTTTTTATAACTCGATGTAGATTAATTGAAAAACAATAAAGGTATTCACCTCAGAAATTGCAACGTTGCTAGACCCTTGCAAAGTAAGTTGTGCAAAATTTATTATATGTGGTTGTTGTTGTGTTTAAATAAATCGATGTAAATTTTCTACTTTGCAAGGGTCTTGCAAAGTTGCACATTTCTGAGGTGAATACCTTTAATATATCTTTTTATCTATAAATAACTTTTAGAAATTAAGCTCCATAGGGGACCATCTTATATCTCGGGTATAGGGAATCCAATGATGGAAACCGTTGGCTTCAGAATGTTTTTTTGAAGGCCCTCTACAAACTGTTGTTAAAAAAAAAAAAAAAACAATGATGCTGTGTATGTATTAGGGTGGCCCTCTTTTATAAGGAAAAAATAAAAGTATTTAAATAAATTTTCAGTCTCACCCCCTAGAAATGTTCGAATATTCCGAAAACCATAAAATAAAAAGTTTTAGATTGATTGGAATAAATTTAGAGGTGGCTCAAAGCGATTGAAATATTAAAAATTTTAGTTTTTATTTTAGTATTACCTTTCTAAAATGTCCAAAATGAATAAAATTGAACAACTAATAATATCATAGTTATTAAAATCAATTTACGTAAAATTTAGGGAGAGAAACGAATTTCGGCATATAGTTTTGTCTTGTTATCTTATACATCATGTAAAAAATTTTTCGTTAATCACTTGTAATTACGTATTTTACGGTAATTTTATTTCAATTGCATTTACTCCTGAAAATGACAACAAATTTGAACTACTTAAATTAGTTTACTGTGTTATTTTAGATTTTTCTAATTGCGGTAGTGGAGTAAAAAAAAATTGCAAAAAGTACTCTCCGAACTGCTATTACCTTGTTAAATATACCTTGAGTTCCTCTATGTCGAAAAATTTAATTCATTTGATTTTTAAAAAATGTTTAAAAAATTAAGTTAAATGTAATAAACGAAGAATGATCTATTTTTAAAATTTACTGTTAAGAATGGGAATACATAATTTCGAATCTAAATCTAAAATCTAAAAGAACCAAGCATATTTCGTTTTTATAATGATCAGGGCAAGATATTCGCCTGAAAAGTTGCTTTAGCTTACTCCAAGTATTTTACAAAAAATGTTTGTTTTTCAAATCTTTGCATATAGTGAATACAAAAATAAGTTTTATTATTACCCAATAAACCTTAGAACGATATGATAGCGGAAACGATACCATATTAGGTGCCGATTATAATATCATATTGTATTGCAGAAAACGATATTATTGTGATATTGATATTTCGAAATATTTCGTTTTGATAAAATAAAAAAAATATCATTTGGAAAAAACTTCAAATAAAAATAAAAATTGTTCAACATACAAAAACAAGCTGGGAATCAAATACAAAAAATTCAATAGTTTACAGATTTCTAGTGGTAAAACCAAGTTTTTAGGTATTTAATTGCAGAAATATGTATGTGTCCAAGGAATAATCATGTTTGCAAATGTTGTTGATAATATTTGCATAAAATATATCATGTATGATGATTTTTATATCTTTTTATATATTTATTTAGGATTTTTTTCTCATTTTCGCTGATTATGGTTCTTTTTATATTATTATATTAATTATATTTAGTATATTTAAATGCAAATAAACATAATTTTTAGTATTGAATAGCGTTCAGAACAAAATTTGGTTCATGACGATTTTACTATCGTTATTTTTGGAAATAACGATACCGAAAACGATATCATAATATTATGGAAAAACGATATCATAAGGAAAGGTACACTTTAGTCCGTAAAAACTATCGTTATAGACTCGAAAACGATTATCACTAGTGATAGTTTTTATCACCTAGATGATATCGTTTCGATATCGTTATAATATCTTTTGGTTTATTGGGTATTTTAGGTTACAAATATGTAATGAAATGTCAAATTATATAAATATGTTTTTTTAATTTATTTTATTTTTTTTATTTTCAAATGTAAGAAGATTTTATAAATTTTAATTACAGATATCGAAAAATAAAAACATTTTTTTTTTTTTTTTTTTTTTTGCGTAAAAATTAATATTTTTATGTTACAGTTCTGAATATATATTTTACCAATTCATATACATATTTAAAGAATGGATATTCTTTAAATATGTGAATTGGTAAACTTAATTAAAAAAGTATACTATTCAAAAATCTGATCATAAATAAGTAATTACATACCAGATTATAAATACAGTAGTTTTTCAGTTTAACGAACATTCGTTTTAACAAACATCGCATTTAACGAACGAGTCATATTTTTCTATTGAGTATCTTATATAATGAACAAAAAGTTCATTATGTACTCAGTTTTACGAACAAATAAGTACCCAACAAACCAAGAAACGATACAGTATCATTTATGATATCATAATTTTAAAATTATATGATAAAATATCGAAATTGTATTTTCCTTAGAAAAAAACTTCAAACATTTTCAGAAAAATAAAATTAAAGTGAAAATTTTTGTATTAGAAAAATATTTTATGTTATGCTTTATATGGGAATTGAATTTTTACAGCTAAATTTAGTGGAATTGCAAAAAATTAACGCGTATAAGATGAAGAAACCAATATCAGCCCGGATTCAAAGGGAGACTTGTATTCGGATTGCAAAAGTTTCGTATTACATGTAAAATGATTTGGAGCTGGATGAACTTTGGATTATTATGGCTATTTTATTAACTTTTGATAACATATTTAGAATATAATATATTGATCCAATCTTAGCATATATGTACGTATATATTTTGCAATATATTGCTAAATTATCGCGCTGCTTAAATTAAATGATATCATTACTAATATCGTTATTTTCAAAAATTATGATATCATTTTCGAGTGTACCTTTTAGAAAGCAACCTATATCATTTTAGAATTATAAATGATATCATTCTCGGGCTTCTATATCACCGAAATGATATCGTAATGATATCATTACGATATCATTTGGTTTGTTGGGTATAAAATTATTCCATAGCTAATTAATTTATTTTAAAAAATATTGTAAATCTTAGTGAGCAAACAAAAATATGCCGTTATTCTTTTATTTGGCATTTTGCATTATTTTATTGAGTTAACAGTAAGAATCTATGCAAAAACGTTTTAAAAAGTAAAATTAAATTTTACACGTGATAGATTTGTGCAAAGTGTGGTTGTTTAAATCCACAGTTTATAGCATTTTAAAATTAAAGATAATCTTTTAAAAAATATAAGAGATATATATTTTTTATACCCTTAATGTAAATACAAAGTGAGAATGAATATTTAAGAATTGAATTTCTTAAACAAAGTAATTATCATGTGCTTGTAAATTGCCGCGACCGTATAAGACAAATAAATGGTTAAATATATTCAGGAATTATTTCTTTTTTGTTATATTTTTATGATATATTGTTTAAAACTTATTTTTAATAAAATGCATTTTAAAAAACATATATTGTACATTTATAGTAAATTATATGTAAAAAATGTACTTCAAGTTAGCACTGTTTATTACGAACTTTTCGTTTTAACGAACAGGTCTGACAACAATTAGGTTCGTTAAATCGGAAAACTGCTGTACGTACTTACTAGACTACTTCTATGTAGTGCAGACAGTATGTTGTTGTCATTCAAAAGTAACTACATCCGTAACTACATGCCATTTGTTAGGAATATATTTAAACTTTTATCCTAAATGCCTGTTTTATAATTTTATTAAATTCATTATTTATTTTTTACAGTCTAGCATTTAAAACAAGCGAGGAAAAATGGTAATAGGAAATCAAGACACTGATGGGAGCAACAATGGATCCCATCCATCAGGGATTCCACAAGATCAAATTGATAACATAATGAGTGGCATTGCCAACACCGGCGATGTGAAAATGAACAACCACAGAAAAAAGTTGAGACAAAGGTAAATTCTCTACATATAGTACATAATTATATTTAATCACAAGTATGTGTGTGTTTCAAATAATAATCGAATTGTGAATTATTTACAAACATGTTTATAGATTTGATATTATCAAGAAATTGGGACAAGGAACGTATGGTAAAGTGCAGTTAGGTATTAATAAAGAGACTGGACAAGAGGTTGCTATAAAAACCATAAAGAAATGTAAAATAGAAGCAGAGGCCGATCTCGTACGTATACGAAGAGAAGTACAGATAATGAGTTCTGTACAACATCCCAACATTATACATATCTATGAAGGTATAAATATTGTAATTAGCCGCAATTTTGAATATCTGTTTAAATATCTAATTTGTATTTAGTATTTGAAAATCGTGAAAAAATGGTTCTAGTTATGGAGTTCGCTGCTGGCGGTGAACTGTATGATTACCTATCTGAGCGCAAAGTTTTGAGTGAAGAAGAGGCTCGTCGAATATTTCGGCAGGTTGCTACAGCTGTTTATTATTGTCATAAACACAAAATCTGTCACCGAGATTTAAAATTAGAAAATATTCTATTAGATGAGAATGGTAATGCAAAGGTAAATAAATTATGTATTATGTATATACCGTCACATGGAACGCAGCCGACCATAACTAAAGTTTAAAACGGCTACAGGAAAACTTTATTCACACACATTTTTAACTTATTAAGTTTGTCAAATTTTCGAAATACAGTGAACTCGCGAAAACGTGAACACTCCAAAGCGTGAACGATTCAGAAATGTGAAAAATTTTTTTAACTCAGACTATTCTAAAACGTGAATAAAACATAAAAGCTCAAAAACGTGAACAATTTTTTTTTTTTTAATTTTTGGTGTTTACAAATTGGGGAATCCCCGAATAAGAATAAAATGTTTTTATTTCTAATACTAGAAGCATATAATACCTGTTTTTGTTCGTTTAAACAAAAAAAATATATATTTATGTTTATCAATCGAAAACGTGAACAGTCTCGAAAACGTGAACATCCTTGGTAAAAATTAGTTCACGTTTCCGCGAGTCTACTGTATTAGTTATTTCCGGTTGCATTTCAGGAAATTAATACGTAGAGTGCTTGTAAATAATTCATTTCTTTATATAGATTGCCGATTTTGGTTTATCAAATGTTTTCGATGAGCAATGTTTGCTGGCGACGTTCTGCGGTTCTCCACTTTATGCGTCGCCTGAAATTGTTGAAGGGACTCCATACCATGGACCTGAAGTCGATTGTTGGTCTTTAGGTGTCCTTCTTTATACTCTAGTCTACGGATCAATGCCATTTGATGGATCGAATTTTAAAAGACTTGTTAAACAAATTAGCCAAGGGGACTACTATGAACCAAAGAAACCGTCACGAGCATCTTCCTTGATCCGTGAGATGCTAACGGTATGTCCTCGCAAACGCGCTACAATCGAACAGATATGCTCTCATTGGTGGGTCAATGAGAATGACAATGTGTCTTGTTTAGAATTAGCGGAAGATCTAGCTAATCAAACACCAGTACGTCTTGACGTTCTTCTATCACTGACACCTGTGGCAGTTACCGCAGAACAGTTGGTAGTACCTTCCGCTGATGGTGGTAATTCTGTGGGAAAAAATACTGTCATTCCACGCAGCCATTCAGTTGGTTCAATACGCGATGTAGTTCCAAATACGGAAGCTGAACGTAGAATATTGGATATGGTTGCAGGTAAGTTAAAGACAATATGAAACAATATCGGGAAAAAACTAATTCGCAAAGAACAAATTGTAAATATTAGTTGTTCTTGATATTTAATAATTCACATTTCATACCATGTCATTTTCACCTTTCCGAAATTCCTATTCCTACATTTTTCCATATTCGTTTAACTTTGTATCGATATAATATAAAAATGATTAAAATGCACGCATATCAAACTAAACTTGAATATGATCTATTTTAACATAAATTCATCTCTCCCCTTTTTTCTACATTTTAAAGCTGGCGGCGAAGCAGCTCTTATGCCATCTCCCACACGTACCATCACTCCTGCACAAAGTCCAATACAGCCTAAACGCAAGCTTGAAAACACCATATCGACAGACAATGCAATAGGCGTAGCATTAAAAAAGAAAGATAAAATAGAAGATAGTGGTGTTACTACATTATTGGCAGATGAATCAGTATCAGAAGTAGGAGCAACAGCAACGTCAGGGTTGAGAGCTGAAGAAACAATGCCTATGGAAACGGATGAGGTGTCAGTAAAGGAAGTAGCACCTGTTTCAAGTATTAAGTCAAATACATCGCGTAATTTTTCAACGAAAGACATGGAATTAGTTGATGATTTATGCGAACAGTTGATACAAGATAAATCGAAGACAGAAACCACCAATCTCGATAAAGAGAAAGTTAATACCATGGAGAAGGTAGCAGATAATAACAATGTCGAATTAACGGAGAAGTCTCCTGAAAAGACAAAAGGCGCCACAAAAGTTATTAAGAAATTTGTGAATAAACATAAAACAGCGGATTTAGTAAATGTTATTGGACACGTTGATCCTGACGAGTCAAACTCATTGAAAAATCAATGTATTCCGGAATGTAACATTTCTACAGCGCCTAGTGGGGGTCAGAAATTTGTTCGAAAATGTAGTCTGCAAGATGAATCTCCATTGAATAAATTCAATACTGAACGAAGAAAATCTCGTATTCTCGAAACAGCTGAAAAATTTCAACAAATGAATTCGTCAAATACAAACACTGGCGATAAGAACAAAAAATTAATTATACCCGGTGTTAGCGTTGGCAATTTTAAAAAAGAGTATGAACGTAAAGCTTCTACCGGCACTGGAAATAATGGACAACAGCTTACGGCAGGAGAACGTCGAGCTTTAGAACAAGTTGCTGCGGCGGCAGCTGCTGCTGCCACGACTACTGAAGATAGTCAAAACACACCAAATGAAAGTGTTGATCCGGTTGAAGTTGAAGCCAGTGACTCAAAGGCATCTGTAGCATCTTTTTCACTGGATGAAGCTCGACGTTCGATGGAAAACTCAATTGCATTGTTGCGTCAAGCTCAAACCGAGTCTTCTAAAGATGTTAATCAACTATGTGCCAAAACGGAAAATATTCACGTCAGTGACTCTCAAACTCCCAAAACTGCAACCGATCGAGAACGAAAGCTGATGAATGCTCGTGCAATTATTGGAAATGCTATCCAACCAGGTATGTGTATTTATTGTTGATACGTGCGACACTCGACTGTTCAAAAAAAAAATAATAATAATAATAATTAAATATTGACCTAATACTACCTATAATTATTTCCTTTACTGAAAAAATACGTTTTTGTAAAAGTGATCGGATATCGTAATTTATAATTTTTGTACAATTTTTTTATTCTTTTTACAAACATTTATTAAATTATAGCTTTGGTCCAGTACTTATGATATAAAAAAGTTGTAACCCTAATGTATATATTATTATTTTTTATCAAATATTGAAAGTTTTTTAAAAATTAACTTTCATTTATCACACATTTTTCGTTGTTTATACTAGTTCTAGATGCTCTAAATAAAACATAAAATACCTTGTTATAAAATACATTTTTTCGATGTGCTGACAAACATTTTTAATTAATCGTCCAATTATGTTTTGAAATATAAGGATTAGTTTCGATATTATTTATAGAATTAATATATCATTTTTATGATTCATACAAAAGAAATAATTAGTTTTTAAGCTCTGCTGAAAAGTTGTTTAATATACATATGTATGTAGAATTTCTCGCGTCCGCGTAATTTTACAATTTTTAAACAAGCACTCGCGTTGATTAAAGTAGTTTTTGAAATGAATAAAAGTGTTATTAAAATAAAATTTTTGTTGTTGAAACTGTTATTGTTTACTTATGTTATTTTCTATTAATAACTAAAAAGTTAAAATCATGATAATAGTTTGTTGGCTCCTATATTATTGAAATTTTCATATCTTGTTAGAAGGATTAAAATAGATAAATTAAATGATATATAAAAAATTGCAAAAAAAAAAAAAAAATATGAAAAAAATCATTACTGATACGATGTTAACGATATTCGATCATATAATTTGCTGAACATGTTCTTACATTAAATGGATTAATACTGGGGTAGTTATGGATCTACGGCAACATAATGCTTTTGTTATTAAGAAAATTTTGTAACAGTCCAGTGGAAAACATTATTATTTCTAGTATGTATATAATTCCATTTCCAATAGGGAATAATGGGTTGACTAACACACTGTTAGCTAGTAAATATATGTATTAAGTATATCCATACAATATTAGTGTATCGTATTGTAGATTCATCTCATCATTGGCTCATCATCTATATATTTTAGTTTTACACAGGCCACAACCACTACCACCATTAACAACTCCATCGTTTTTCGGCAACGGCGGCGGGGGCGGTTCCGGGGGCTATGCTCCAATGCGTGCGGTTAGTGGGAGTTTTTTGGGAACAAGTAGTACATCTGGTACTGGCAGTCAGTCCATTAATTATGGCAACGATCTGCCAATAGGCTATCGAAAACAACCGTCAATATCTAATATATCAACACAGCCACCAAATGCAAACGTTGCCCTCGCCGCAGCACGGCAAACATTAATGGGACGTTTAGCTGCTGGTGGTATTGGTAGTTCTGTCCAACCAAATACTTTAGTGCCCATGAAAAAAACTGTGACTTGTTTATCGCCATCCAAACGTACAGGAAAAGAGCAATTTAAATCACCTCATTATATGTATTTTCCATCCTCTGTATCGTCGTCATCATTGAGTTCACCATTGCCATCACCATCATTTCCGTCGCCTTTTACACAACCACAACACCCACTGCCGACACAGTCATTTGGTTCCACAGCTACCACCACCGCCACCAACGCCAATGCAAAAGCTCTAGGCGCTACCAAAATCACCAACTCAAGCAATGTCATAAACATTAACAGTACGCCAAAACCGTTCTATAATGCATCTCAATCGCCATTGTGGAAATGTAAGTTTAGCTGTCGTTAGTTCATTCGTTCGTTCGTTCATTACAAATAACAATTGTTGTTTGACTGTAGAATTATTAATAATTGTGGATACATATCGAAAACTTGCTCAATATACATATGTACATATATTTTTTAAATGTATTTAAACTACATATTTTCTCGAGTTTATTCTCAATTTGTACTGATAATATTATCTATCACCTTTATCAGATTTGTAGAAAAAAAGAAATGAAACAATTTTGAAAAATAAGTATAATTTTAGTTTATAAATCTTGTTTTTCCAATTCTATATCACCCTTTCAAACATTAAAAACTTCATGTATTTTACCAATTGAAAAATATGCTTTTAATGTATGTATGTAGTAGATACAAACAACCACATGGAATTATAAATCAAACAATAATGAATATTTAATTAAATATTATTTTCACCTATAATTCTATTTTATTTTATATAAAACTTAAAAAATATCATCAGTTTCTCAAGGACCAGGCGAGACTTCATCAGGTGGTACCATGAAAACATCAACGGCATCTATTACGCTCAAATCGGCTACTTTGCCACGTCGGAAAACCGCAAAAACTGAAATACAATTGGATATTAAACCACCAATTGCCGAACAGCCATCAATGCGTTTTACAACTGAGATGCAGCACCCAGTTGCTGATTTACGCAGCGCTCCTCCACGGGAAGGTCCAGTACCTTATAGTCCCATTAAAACAATGACAAGTCAAAGAGCTTCAAGCTTAGAGCCCAAAGAACATGTAATACCTATTCAAAGACCACCTTCAACATATGCACGAACAATTTCGAATACAACAAACAGGTAATCAAAAAATCGTATAAAGTGATTGCAACTTTTAACTCTTCATTTGCTTTTCCTAACAGATCTGGCTCCTTGTCTCGTCAATCGACCAATGACTCTGAATCAGACACAACTACTACAAATATGTCTCAGGCGACAATAACTGGTTCTTCACAGCCTATTAAGAAAAGCCCTCGTGAGTTTATAATACCTATTGCAGTGGAAGGCGGTGGATTTATAACACCTCGTGAAGGTAGTATAGAACCTTCAGAATCCAGCCATACAACTGCTACTACATCCAGTCGATCAACATTTACACGCTTGCGTCCAACCCGTCGCATAGGGTAATAAATTGTGAATAAAAAATATTTACAAATAAAAAAAAACTTACTCTTATTTAATATTCAGATCAATGCTTAGCGAAAGTGGAGTCGATGAAAGTTCGCCATTCCAGAAATTGCGTACGTCCTCCACTATTCGTGATGGTGATGATGATGCACGTTTTACTTTACACAAACTAAGGTAAGTTTTTTTTTTTTTTATTTTTGAAAATCGCAATTTTTACTGTTGTTTAACGGAATATAGAATTTTGAAAAATTTCAATTAAAAGTAAATTATTGGGAAATAGTAAAACTAACTTCTTTTAAAATAATACTTATCGTTATTTTTTAATACGTTTAAATGTTATTAATATTGTTGGATTAATATCGAAAAGTCATATTTTTTGGTATTAGAAACATTCAGAACAAAATGTTGAACATGACGATTTTAATATCTTTTTTTTTTTTGAAAATTACTATAACAAAAACTATATCATAAGGAAAGGCACACTTTAGTGCTTAATGTATCGAAAGACATATTTCGATTTTTTTATACCCACCATCAAAAGATGGGGGGTATATTGATTTTGTCATTCCGTGTATAACATGTCGAAGTAATCATTTAAGACCCCATAAAGTATATGTTGAAATGCTAAAATTAATTCAGGCACATTAGCAACACTTTTTGTATGCATAAAATTAATTGTATTTTCTTTATTTGGCAATACTATAATTGCAATAAAATTTGTTCTTACTTTCTCTTTTATCTTTGTTTAAAACCACACGTGTTTCTTTTAAGAAAGTATAATTTCTATCAGGTTATGGGCCCAGTTAAACGCCAATATGGAAAAAATAATTGAAATTGAAAAATTAACTGGGAGGGAGAATTATCACAAATGGAAATTCGCTGTGGAACATGCCATGAAATTGCAAGGCTTTTGGAAGGCGGTCTTAGGCACGGAAACGAGTGAGGACATAAAGGAGAAGGCAACTTCCAGATTAGTATTGTATATCTCATCAAATCTTTATGTGCATATACAGGATGTAAAAACTGCAAAAGATATTTGGCAAAAGTTGGAGACCACATATGATGATTCTGGTTTGACTCGTAGATGTGGATTACTGAGAAAACTAACCACAACACAATTAGTAAATTGTAACAGCATTAGTGAGTATGTGGACACTATCATTGATACAGCCCAAAAACTTAAACAAATAGGATTTAAAGTCAATGACGAGTGGATCGGTAGTTTATTGTTGAGTGGTTTGCCCGACCATTTTGGGCCAATGATAATGGCGATCGAAAGCAGTAACATCAAAGTAACAGCAGATACTATAAAAACAAAATTGCTGCAAGATTTCGATAATTACAACTCCTTTACATCAACATCAGAATCAGTTTTTTACACTAAGCAGAAAGGTAAGAACATTCCTGTAAAAGGCAAGAGAGTTGTTTGCTACAATTGCAAGAAAGAGGGTCATATCGCCAAATATTGTAAAGCACCAAAGAACAAAAGAAATTGCGATAACTACGAAAAAACACTTGTAGCGAGCTTTGCAGCGAAATTAAATACCGATGAAAATTTGTGGATAATAGATTCTGGTGCTACCTCTCATATGGTAAATTGTGAAGATGCTTTTGTAGATCTTATTAAATTTGAAAAGGATGACTATGTGATGTGGCTAACAACAACACGCTTAAAGTAACTGGCGTCGGCAATATTCGTATACAACAACAACTGAACAATAAAATGGAGTACATTACAATAACAGACGTTTTACTTGTGCCAGAAATTTGCGCCAACCTAATTTCAGTTAGCCAGCTGGTTAAAAAAGGTTTTGAGGTTATGTTCGCTGAATGTAAGTGTGTGGTACGAAAAAACAACAGAGTTATTTCAGAAGCATTCCTGGAAAAGGGTATGTTTAAACTAAGTGTAACATCAGAGAATTATGTGGCAGTAGGTATGGAGACATGGCACAAGAGGTTAGGGCATGCAGCAGATGGTAGTATGAAAAAAATACTTGTAAATGAATCGTCTGATAACAAAAGCACAGATTCGAATATTTGCACTACGTGTTTACAGGGTAAACAAACACAAAAACCGTATAAGCCTTCGGAGACAAAATCAAATGACATTTTACACCTTGTTCACACAGACGTTTGCGGTCCAATGGAACAAAAATCATTTGGTGGTGCAGCTTATTACGTTTTGTTTCTTGATGATTTCTCCAACAAATTATTCGTATATATGATGAAGAACAAATCAGAGGTTCCAAAATTGTTTAATGAGTTCAAAAATTATGTGGAAAATCAAACTGGTAAGCGCATAAAAATACTTCGATCTGATAACGGGCTAGAATATTGTAATAGTCAGCTGAAACAAATTTGCAACGAAAGCGGTATATTGCACCAAACATCAGCATCTTACAGTCCTCAGCAAAACGGAAAAGCTGAGCGTATGAATAGGACACTGGTTGAAAAAGCAAGGGCGATGTTATATGGCGCAAATTTAAAGAAATCATTTTGGGCAGAAGCTACAAATACTGCAGCGTACTTATTAAATGTGATACCAAAAAGAGTCTTAACAATAAATCTCCCGAAGAAATTTGGTGTGGCAAGAAACAAAATTTAAATTTTTTACGTGTTTTTGGTTGCGCATGCATGGTAATGACGCCTAAAGAACACAGAAAAAAATGGGACCCCAGGTCAAAGAAGTGCATAATGATGGGGTATAGTCAGAATTCAAAAGCTTATAGACTGTATGACCCGGAAATGAGAAAAATACGCATAAGTCGCAACGTGGTATTTCTTGAGGATGAAATGTTTTACTCAAAAGATTATAATACTAATAAGCCTATTTCTACAACTTTTCAGCAAAACGTTATACAAAATCCGAATTTAGTAAGGGTAATAGTAGAAGAAAATTCAAATTTGGTGGAAAGTGATGCAGCCAAGAGTTGTTCTGAAGATGAGAGTGACGTAGAAAGTGAAGACATTGCTGTTCAAACGCCGCGACGATCATCAAGAAAAAGAAAACCGACAAAAATGGATGATTACATCACGTACTTAACCTACAGTAATACTGAAGACCCTATAAGTTATACTGAAGCAGTAAATTGTGACGAGAAAAATAGATGGTTAGAAGCAATAAAGAGTGAACACAATTCCTTGCTGGAAAACAATACGTGGAGTGTAGTTTGCGACAAAGATAATGTAAAAAGGCTGTCAACAAAATGGATTTTTAAAAAAAAGCAAGATAACGAAGGTAATCTAAAATATAAAGCAAGATTAGTTGCAAGAGGCTGTGCCCAGCGAAATGGCGTTGATTTTGGCGAGACATATGCACCAGTGATGCGATATAATACATTGCGATATTTGTTGTCATTTGCTCTAGAATTTGATTTAAAAATAAATCATTTAGACGTCTGCACAGCGTTTCTTCAAGGAAGTTTAGAAGAAGAAATCTACATTGAAGTTCCAGAAGGAATAGCTATTCCAGAAGGTAGTATTTTGCGTTTAAATAAACCACTATATGGTTTGAAGCAAGCCTCTAGAATGTGGAACAAACGATTAAGTGAAAAACTAATAGCTTTAGGCTTGAGGCAACTAAAGACTGATCAATGTGTTTTTATTGCTGATGAAAATAGTGAGAATATAATTATTTTAGCTGTCTACGTAGATGACATGATAGTATTATGGAAGAATGAATGCAGAAAAGATGCATTAATTGAAAGCCTAAAAAATGAATTCAAGATGAAAGATCTTGGCCTTGCAAAGTCTTTTCTGGGAGTAACACTTAACTACGACTTTAAAAAAACTTTAAAAATTGATCAAAAGCCTTATATTAACAAAATTTTAAAACGCTTCGATATGGTTTCCTGTAACCCAGTTATGACTCCCATGGATCCAAATGTGAAATTTAAAAGTAACAAGGATGAGGATGAGGAGGAAGTTTCTCCAAAAATGAAGTACCCTTATCAAGAGCTTATTGGCAGTCTATTGTTTTTAGCACAAGTTACCAGACCAGACATAAGTTATGCTGTTAACTTACTTAGCCGTTTTAACAACAACTTCGAAACACAACATTGGATTGCAGCAAAGCGGGTCTTGCGTTACTTGAAAGGCACCATGGATTTTCAACTAACATTTGAGAAAGTCAAAAGTTTTGAAACATTATGTTTTTGTGATGCAGATTATGCAGCTGATCCAGAACAACGAAAGTCTATCAGTGGTTACGTATTACTGAAAAAGGGTGGAGCTATAGCTTGGGGCTCAAAAAGACAGCAGACCGCCGCACTTTCAACTTGTGAAGCTGAATATATGGCGATGGGCGTTGCAGTTCAAGAGATGCTTTGGTTAAGGGGGCTCGAAGAGGAGTTATTGAAAACTCAATTACCAGCAACTACCTTGTATTGTGACAACCAAAGCGCAATCCAACTTGCTGAAAACGAGTCTTATCATCCAAAAACCAAACACATAGACGTGAGGCATCATTTCATAAGGGACACTATTCTCGAAAAAAAATTGATCCTGAAATCAATTAGTTCTCACGAAATGGTTGCGGATATATTAACTAAGCCACTTCCAAATGTAAAGTTAACCAAATTTGTTGATGACATGGGTTTAAAATGTATCTGAATAAATTTTAAGTGAGAATGTTGAAATGCTAAAATTAATTCAGGCACATTAGCAACACTTTTTGTATGCATAAAATTAATTGTATTTTCTTTATTTGGCAATACTATAATTGCAATAAAATTTGTTCTTACTTTCTCTTTTATCTTTGTTTAAAACCACACGTGTTTCTTTTAAGAAAGTATAATTTCTATCAGTATATATTTTCTGGGTCCTGTAGTGCGATTCAGTAACTTTTAACGATTCGACAATCGCTAGACTTTTCAATTTGTTGTTTGTAGTAACGATTGTATGATTCACTAAGTATTCTTAAACAATTGTATTTAACTATTGTTGTCATGTGGCATCTCCCTATAAGGAAATACTAAAAAAAGTAAAGTTCCAAACCAAATAAAAAAGAAAAACAAAAAATTGAAGACAAATCGAAATTTTTTAACAATTTAAAGAAGGCGATTGATTAAATTATGCCTTTGATATAGATTAATATATGCTTCAGTTAATGATTTTCTTAAAAATGATCACTACTTCCGAAAAACGTGGAAGCATGGACTATAACCTTGGAAGTACATATTACATCCGCAAAAGAGCGACTTAGTCGTAGGGTTGACTTCTTGGCTACTTTTTGTTTTTAATATAACAACACAAAAATTTTTGTCTTTAAGTTAACCCAAACAAGTTACTGAATAGCACTACTGATAGTTTCCTTTTAAATACACTATCATTAATTTTAGAAAAACTTTTACTTGTTAATTTAATGAGTGGTGGAATAGAATTGAACTTGTTTTTTTCATAATACTTGTAGAAGCTCAAGGCCAGTAAAGAAAATAAGCCAAGATAATGATTCACAAAGTTCCGGAGAAGAAGATGACGATGATGGTTTTGAAATTTTAACTGCAGAAAATCTTTTCTCAACACTTTTGCAACGTGTAAGTAAGCATGTATAATATATATATATATATATATATATATATATATATATATATATATATATTATGTACATATGGATGTATGCATATATTTTTATAATTTTAAACCAAAAATAATTATTCTTTAACAGGTCCGGGCTCTCACCAATCGCATGAACGTTAACAACGATATAACTTCGGCTTTTCCTAGTTCAAGTCGTCTTCTAAGCAATATGAGACAAGCACAAAGTCCTTTTTGGAATCAAGAACCATTTGGCAGGTGAGATATTTAATTTAAACTAATTGTTATATATTTGTTTTGTTATATTTTCCTTATATTTATTGTTTGCATATTTTTGAATTCATTTTTAATGCCACTAACTGCATTAACTTTAAAAGCTAATATATTTTTTACATTTTATTTACATGCTGCGCTTTTTAACAAATACCAAAAAAAAAAAAAAAAAATAATAATAATAATAAATGTTATAACTGAAAAATAATAATTATGATAAATAAAAAAAAAAAAAAACAAAATCAATGAAATATATCCAATTTGCACACGTCCTAATGACATGACACACTCCTAAATCATGGATAAATTTTTGTTGTCATTGTTGCTATTATAACGCTAAAATAAACGTTGTGGTGTATGTGTCAACTACATTTTCATTCATACTTGTAAAATCCTGAAACAACTAATAATTGTTTCAAAAATACGAGAAAATATACTATTTTGAAAACAAACATTAAAATAAAAAAAAGATCTAAAGTGAGTTACACGTACAGTGAAACAATTGAAAAAAGACAAGTGTAAGTATAATGTTTCATTTTCATTATTAGATTTACTCTTTTTATGGTCCAAAATATGTATATGTATCTAAACTCTACACACACAAATGTGTATACACATATGTAAATAGACATATTTATCTATCTTAGAGTATTTTATCTATATATTTTTGTGTAATATATATTTATGTTTATAACTGCATTAATTTTTAACAATTTATTGTTTACATTTATAAAAATACTAAAGTATACTTGCATGTACATACTAGGGTGATCGATTATTCGACTTTTTTGAGAAACCGGTTTTCGAATAGTTCGAATAGTATTTTAAAAAAACCGGTTGCACTTTTTGAAATTCAGAAAAAACCGGTTAACCGGTTTTTTGCAGAAGTTAATATTTATATCAAAAGACTACATTTCTTTAAAAAAAATCAATAATTCTTATAATCAAGTTAAAATTTATTAAATACAAGCGTAAAAGCCTGACAATGTCAGAAAAAATAATATAATAATGAAAATATGCACAAACAAATCCGAAAATTAAAAGAAAAAAATATGAACAACATTTAGACACCTTCCTCTACCTAATCGAAGTCAATTATTTGAAGCCGTTAGAATTTATTGGGATAATATTGATTAAAGTTTTAAATTCGTAAACCTTTCAAAATAAAAAAATCGTCGTAAATGCGATCCCTGGCCGAAATACAGAATCAGTTTTTGATAGGATTTGGAGAGCAAACAATAAGTATAGCAACTCAAAAGTTCTTAATACCAAAACAAACTTTTCGGTCCCTGATAGAAACATCTGGATCTGTTAGAATTTGTAGAACGAATAGTTTTATAAGTAAGTCGATTTTTAGTTTCTTACGTCGTCTGGGAGCTTCAGAAAGCTCTGGAGAGGAAACAATGCTTAGGAAAGATATATATAAATCCATATATATAGATCCACGTATTTTCGCTCCCTGATATAGATTCCAAAATCTGGCTCCGTTAGGATTTTTAGGACGAATAGGGTTATAAGTAAGCCGAATTTTAATTTTTTACTTCTTCTGGGAGCTTTAGAAAGCTCTGGAAAGAGAGAAAATTCTTAGAAAAAGACACATAAATCCACTTATATCTGCTCCCTGATAAAAATTTAAAAATATGGCTCCATTAGGATTTGTTGGACGAAAAGTTTTATAATTAAGCCAAATTTTAATTTTTTACGTCGTTTGGGAGCTTCAGAAAGCTCTGGAAAAAGAAAAAATGCTAAGCAAATTATATATCTAGATGACTAGAAGATAATTATGTTTCAAAATTGTTGAAAAAAATCATCTAAATTTTAGTTAGCATAAACAGAATCCATGGCTTAATATGGAAGCCTGTCTCAATTGAAACGATTCTGAAGGTGAAACTTTTTTAACACAACACCTTTAAAAAATAAAGGAAATATTGTAAAAAAAATAAATTGGGTGTAAAAATATTACAGATATTACAATAGATTAAAAAATTCATACAGGATAATTATTAATGATTTATTTGTTTAATATTACAGAATAAATTCTAATTTAGACTTAAACTATATTTTAGAAACATAAGAAATCAGTCTTTATGAATATTTAAAAAATTATTCATAATTTCGACTCAAATATCACTATTTAGTACATGTTTTCTGAAATAAAATGCTATTTTTAAAACCGGTTTTTTGTATTTAAAAAAACCGGTCTATTCGACATTCGAAAAATGAACATTTTGAAAAAACCGACAGCACATTGACTGAAAAAACCGGTTTTAAAACCGGTTGGAAAACCGTGTCGATCACCCTAGTATATACTCTCGTACGCGAAAATTCAAAACAACGTAACATCAAAATTTGAAAATTTGTGTTTTTGATGAAATATAGTTTATTTTTCTAAAATACGTATGATCACAAATTTTCAGACTTGTAGCTCAAAAAATGACGATTATATTAACAAAGGCAATGATTTTCTTAAGTCAAAATAACGTAACATCATATTTGTTAAAAAAAATAAAAAAAAAAAAATATTTTTTTTTATCAGAAATTTTTTTAAATATAATTTTTCTAAAATTTTTATTGATGTTTTTTTTTTTTTTTTTTGGCTTCAGAAAATTTAAATATTGAACAACGTAAACCACATAACTTAAAAAATATTTAATAAAAATTAAATTATTATTTAAGGATATAATAACCCAAAAATCTTGTAGGACAATTTGTTTAGATTTTATAAAGTTTTTTGTGCCTCCTGTAAAGTTATGAAAAGTGTTATGTTACGTTCTTTTGCATTTCCGGTGATGATATGTATGTGTATCGTTCATATGTTTAATACAATTTTATTAATATTAATATTGTTTTTTAACCCAAGATTATTCCTTAATCTTTTCACATATTTAATTGGTGAAATCAATTTTAACTTGAACACATTAATATGCTTGTACGTTTTTTTAGTTTGAGACAGAATTTATGGGATAAGTATTTAAGTCGGTTCTTCTATCGATTAAGTAGCATTATGTTGGGTGTTATTTCAAAATGTTGCTGCTAGTAAGTTAAGAAAAATTTAAAAATAATGTATTTTTAATGTCTATTTAAAAGAATTCACAGTGAATGGGTTACACAGAAAGTCTTTGTATATAAGCTACCCAAGCAGAAAAATGTTGGCCATACGTGATACTTTATTCTATTATAGTGTTGTGCCAATTCACATCATTCACGCATTGATCTTATTGTTTTTGTTAGCGATACCTAAACAACAAATCTTTTAATGCTTTCCCAATATATATATATTTTTTTTTTTGGTGCTGAATTTCCTCAATACCTCAAGTTCCAAAATTGCATTGGTAAATAAACCACAAATCCAATAAAATATGACAATGTATATAATGTGTCTTATATAACTACTCTGAATCTGTTTTAAAAATTTCCAATATACCCTTATAATGTTTGAAAAGGTAAATAAAAATAATGAATTAAGTTTTCCAATCGAATAATTTAAATCATCTATTATATTTATCCAGCCTTTTTGAAAATTATCTTCTATTTATCATTATTATTTTTTTTTCTTTGAAGGCATATAAGTACATATAATGATATATAAATATAAATTGTTCAGATTCAAATTAATCCGATATTTTCGAAAAAAATTTATGACGTTGTTTGGTCATTATAATTTTTAGTAAGAACAAACAGCAACGAATAAGTAGCCAATTAATTTAATGCACTTATATGCTCCCAAGCTACATAATTTTAAAATTAATAAATAAAAATAAGAATAACGAAAACTTTTTTTCTAATAACTTTGATATTTATTGTTTCAGGAAGCAATCCATATCTATATAATAGTATTAACAGTTTTTGGATAGAATTTTTCGTTAGAAATATAAAAATGTGACATAAAAATTTAAAAACTATGTGATCTATTTGGCCATATAGGCTTACAGATTATGAATAAAATAAACTAGCAATTTCTTACTTTGGCAAACAATTTTTTATTTTTAAAATTTTTTCCATGCTTTTTTTTTTTTGCATGGTGGACAATTTTTGCCTGGGTGGCTTTATCAATTTGAAAATAATCGCATCTTCCTGGTGTTTATTAAATTTTTGCATTAATTGTAATTAATACATTTAATTTATATACACATGCACGTCTTTTAGTTGTTAACTTAAGACAATAATTATGAACTTTAGTTTGGTTTTGGTTTTTCCTATGAATTTTTTTTACGGATAGTATTTCCTGAAACTTTTTTTCATAAAAAAGTACGATTTGTATTTGTTTCCTTTTCATAAATTAAAATATTTTCTTTGGGTTTTTTTTTCATGTTTAATGAAAGACTACTACTCGTACTCTCAATCTGTGCATTAAGGTTATATTTTTTTTGGATCTCAAAATATTATAACACCACCTTATAGGCAATATTATCCAGAATTTTTAAGACAATTTGGACTAAAAACTTAAAGCACCGGTTGTGATTTCAAAATTATTTGTGATCTCTGATTTATTAATTCTGTTTCTATTCGGCTTCATTTTATTTTTATTTTAACGATTATCTTGATAATTTTTAGTTCTTGACTTGTTTATGTTATAGAAATAGATTTACACTTTCCAAATGTTGGACTTCTGATTTAAGTACCGACTACTGTACATAATTTTAAATACATATTTAATAACAATACTTAGTGACAGGTTTAGATTTAAATAGTTTCATTATACCCTAGACCACCATAGCTGGGAAAGGTATTATGCGTTTGTGCTGATGTTTGTAACACACAAAAATATTAGTTAAGGCCCACCTTAATTAGAATTATTTAACAATGTCCATCTGTCCGTCCATGTAAACCTTGTACTCAAAGTGCAGGTCGCAATTTTGAATATAAATCAATTAAATTTTGATTTATATTGAAATTGGTTATGTTATTGGTTCGGTTAATTATTTCACCTGGCCCTAGGGTTGCCAGACAGGCTTGAATGAGCTTGATTGTCAAGATATTTTAGACCTTGTCAAGTTTCAAGCTAAAATAAAATTTGTCAAGCTAAAAATATTCTATACTACTTCAAAATCTCTACAATTTAAATTTCTTAAAAAATATAATACATTTTAGTCAAATATAAAATGTATGGTTTTCTCTGCATCTCTGATTGTATGCATTTTTGCCCATCACTGACAATAAATGCAAGAAATGATTGTAAAGCTTTATTTTATTGTGAAATTTATGAGTACTTAATATCAAATATATTTGTGATAAAAATTAAAATTAAAATGCGGCATCGTTCCAACAAATTTCAAAATCCATTTCAAATTTTTTAGTACCGGCAGTATTAAAGGATTCAAAGGCTGAATTATTACTTGTTTTTCATAATATACATAATATATGGACTTTGTTATAACAGTTTAGATTGTCATGTCAAATTATGTTCATATTTATACTGTGATAGTAATTGCAAGAAATGTATTGGCTCCATATTCACAAGAAAATATTCAAATATTTGAAATATAAAATCGTATCCATATGCAGTACAATATTTTAGTATTAAAAATGGTTTTCGTAGACAAATTGAAGATCCGAATGAAACTTCAACAGATATTTTAAAAAATATTAAAAGAATAACTATAGAAAATAAACTAGATCTTCGAAATTTTACTTCAACAGCGCCTATAGTGCAGCTGTAATAAAAACATTTATATGTTTTTGTTTAAATTAATTTTTTAGTTTCTAATAAAATTTTGTTGAAAAAATTATAAATTTGTTGGATATAATTAATGCGTCTACAATTTTCTTCAGTTTTAAATTTGTTTAACATTTGTGGTTATGTCAAGTTGATTTGTTTAAGATCAAGTTCAATTTTTCGAAATGTCGAGCTAAACTACCAAGCAATTCTGGCAACCCTACCTGGCCCCCATACAAATGTCTTCCCAGGGGACAGGGGTTTAACGCTAATTAATTCTTTAAATATAGCAATATTTTAATGAAATTTTACACATAATATGTTTCATATAAGTCTGTGTGCTAAATTTCAGGAAGATCGGTCCATAATTGACCATAACTCTCATATAAATCCCTCTTCCGAAAATCACTTTAGCGAGCATAAATCCCATTAAAATGTTAATATCAATATAATATTCGACACAAATAAGTTTTATATAAGTATAAATAAATGATAGTGCAAAATTTTATGAAGATCAGTCCATAATTTACCATAGCTTCCATATAAGCCCCACATTCAGGAATCAACTAAAAGTACATAAAAAAATACCATTTTACGATTTATACAAATTACATACTACCATATGTATATACATAGGTACAATGTTTGAGTTAAAACATATGTCACTAATTAATAATACATTTAACTTTATTTCACATGGCTAATTAATCCATTTATTAACCATTTAGCATTTACATACACACTATATACATAGAATTTAATCAGTACATCTGCTTTTTTTTATTTCATTTCAGCAGACTTAATAGCGCTGCAATGAATGCACCGTGGCGCCACAGTATGACACGTGATTTAGGCAGTGACATGGACTCCATGTTTTCACGTACTGGTGCAACACTGCCAAGAGGTGAATATCACAGATTAAAGAGTAAATTTCTAGATCACTAAAACACAACCAATGTTATTTACACTTATAATTATTTAATGATGTTCGTTATTTTTTTATTCTCTTTTGAAATGTTAAAAAAATTAAAAAGAGAGTCACAAGACAAATTAGTAGAACCTCCTATTACCGGCTCAGCTAAAAAAATAATTCCTAATCAAATTAGTTTACATATACATACAAATATAGATGTATGTATATGTTTACCCTTGATAATTTATAAATGTAATAAATTTTAAAATTAACTGCCTGTTTTATAAAGTAAAGCAAATTTGTATCAGCAATTATTATGAAAATAATATATAATGCGGTGACGAAAAATCCTATATCTGAAAACTTTATCATTTTCAATTTTAATATTTTTTCCAATGGAAAGTCGTTCCTTTGCGCTTCGACTCATGCTTTTTATAAAGCAGGCAAAAATTGTCTGAAAAGTTTTCTTGTTAGAAAACTGCGAATTAAAAATAAAATAATCATACAATTTAATGTATTCATATTTTGAAACGATTTTTTTTAATTAAATGTCTACATATATAGAAAAATTATAATTTTTAAGCTCTCAGCGTCATTCTAATTAATGTTTTTCGTTTGTTCATTTACCAAATATTTAAATATAAACGTTTTTAAGTGTTTTTTGCTCTTTCACAAATTGTTGAGCCTGGTTAATAGAATAAAAGAGATCAATATATAATGAGTTCTATTATTTTGACTTATAAAAATAGTAATTACTTTAATGTATTACAAAGTGATTCATAAGTATCACATAAATGAATAAAACCTGCTTTTTAATTTAATCTAACATCCATATTTTTGTTATCAGCTAATCATACTTATAAGATTATAAGTTATTATAAGTGCAATACTATATTCGGTTTAATACGACGAGTACATACTTGCTAAAAAAATGTTCGTATTCAAAGTTTTTGACACATTTTCAATGTTATAATATAAAATAGTCAGTACTTTTTTTAATAGCAAATTATTTCTAAAATACATTATTTATTGGCACAACTAAGTTTAATAAACATTAATATAGTTAAATAATAGTTACAAAAGTTTCAGCTGTCCTCTGAAAATATAAAACTGTTAAACTTTATTCTTTATATGTAAATATTTCTCTAAATGCATATTTAGTTTTTATGCATTATATTTTAAGATACCTTGAAAAATGGAAGATAATATAATTACCTCGAGGGTCATACAGCATACCGTGACTCTCGAAACTTATTGAAAATAATGTTTTAAAAGTTTGTTTGAACTCGGTGGAACTATTGATGGACTTTGATAGGTAGACGTTATAAGGTATTAAGGACATTCAAAATTGTAATTTACACTCATAATTTACATCTTTTAGATTTAACTGCGCGTAAATGAAAAATAATTTATGGAATAGAATTTTAATAATCAAGTTAAAGAAACAGGGAATTCTATAGGATCATCAAAAACTTTCATAGAGTTGGTATAAGTATTTTAAAAATATATGTTTTTCGCGACCGACAAGCCTAGATATTAAAATTGTCTAAAATATCATGTAAAAAACAATTTTATATTTCCATGCGTTTATCTATAATGCGTTGCTATGGTATTTTGGATATTTTCAAAAACTTTGAAATAACTACTTAATTGTCCAATTCACAACGATCGATTTATGTTGTAAAAAATTCTAAATTAATTTGTTTTTGCTTTCAAAAATTGTTTGAAAAATATTTACGATATACATTAATACAATAAAGGTTGAGAATTGAGCAACTATGTTACATTAGATTATATAAAGGATATTTGTTTTTTTCTAATGTCGAGTTTTTTGAGATCGCTGGTACGCAACAAATATAATTGATGATCAGTTGTTTAATAAATTAAGGTTATTTAAATTGCATAAAGTACATAATAAGTCACAAATGACTTGAATAAAATATCTAATAAAAATTGTATAAGTTTGTTGGAAAAAACGCCATAAAATTTTTTCCATTTTATAGATCTACATATATATGCATTGTTATGTTTTTTGAGTATCTTTTAACCAATTTGATAAATTCAGTTAAGAATAAAATATATAATGAATATTTTTTCGCGAGTTTGATCAAAGTATAAAAAGAACCTATTTTCTTTTTGAAATATTTTTTTTATAATTCCTTCAAAGAAATTTGTGTAGTTGAAATAATTAGCAGGTTATTTACGTTTCTGAATTCTGCTTTAGATCATTAAATTTGAACTATGTATATATGTAATGGCTGAAGAGTAACACGGTTTAGAGATATCAGTTTATCTTCATCAATGGCTCTAATATACTGTGCCAGCAAGGAAACTAGTTTTTTTTTAACTTCTTAGGTAAGAATTTTTAGTTTTTAATTTTCATATAATTTCAAATCAATATCTGCCGAAGTACTTGTTAGATTTTTGATGTAGCATAGAATTGGATACAAAGAATTTAAAATTGAAAAATATAATTTTTACATATCTTGAGTTACATATATACTTTTCCTTGTTGCTACGAAACAACTATAAAGTTACTGTTAAAAATACAATGAAAAATCTTTAAATCTTTATAAAATGGACAGTAAATTTGATACCAAAATAATATGTGCGTATGTATTTTAATTATAAAACTTAAGTTGACCAATAAGTAGTTATTTTTTATTTTATTATTGTTATTATTATTGTAATTTTTTTGTTTTAAATTTTAGTGAACGACATTTGCCAGTATGTTTTATATACATATGTATATAAATTTGTCCGATTTTTATTTTAACCGGCATAAGTGTGTGTTTGTACGATTATGATTAAAAATAAACTATGTATTTTTTTATGAAAATGGTTGATTTTTTTTCAAATATGTATTTAAGGATTTAAAAATAACTTTTAGATTATTAATATACCTACATATATCAACATACATATTCTGAAACATTAATAAAAATAATAAATATGAAATTGTAATATATTTAAAATCAAAAAAGAAAAAAAAAAAGTTTTATGTTTTATTTATTTTTAAAAAAATGCACAACTAAAGGAAATGTAAATATATAGAAATTTGTACATGGCAATCAATCATCCACAACCATTTTTCGCGAATCTTGCTCCGTGCATTGCAATAATGGCCCCGCTATCTTAAATTTGTTTTTTTTTCTAACACAAACTAAAACTACTATAAAGATATTTATTTTTAATTTACATATTAAACTTTTATACCATATTTAAAAATGTCCATAGTACATACGCATTTTTACTATTTACTTACTTAGTTACATACTTAACACACTATACATTTTGTTGTTTGTGTTGGCGTTAGATACATACATACTTATATCGTACGAATTTACTTAAAACTAAACACATTTTAATTTATTGTTTTTTATTACTTTTTTTTATAACAATAATTTAAAACAAACATTTTCGAAATTAAAACTATTACTAATCATTGCCCACATGAAAATAATGTATAAATAGATTGTATTGATCAGAACTGAAACTTTTAATTAAACGTGCAAAAGGAAATCTTTTTGTATTAAGATATTAACTATTAAAATAATTATGTAAATATGTATTGTATATATATATATATATATATATATATATATATATATATATAAATTATGAAATGATACAGATCTGATTAACACATCAACATGTTTACTAAACTAACATTAAAAACGAAAACAAATTTCTGAGTTCTGGGCTTTTTTTAAGAAGAAAAAATAGATTAATAGTATAAAGGTATAAATAAATATAATTTGTATTGTTTTAATGAAAAACAAAATTAATGAAAAAAAAAAAAAAAATTGATTGCTATAGCAATTTTTTATTATTTTTATGTTATACTTAATGTATATTGTATGTATGTAACAGTTATTTATTTTATTACATATGTATGTACATATCTATGTACATATTATGTATGTACTATACATACTACAAGTATACTATAAAAAATAAGAAAAAAGACTAAAAAATGTCCAAAACTTTGAATACGATGCAAGTAAACTCAAATTATTAATTAATAATGCTATTTATTAACAAAATAATATTTTTCAAGTGTCTCAATGTCGTATTAAAACGAACATCAATCATGTATTTCTCCCAATCGCTTACAATTTTTTGTGTTAATATGTTATTATTATTTTTTTTTTTCTATATTATTATTATTTTTTATATATAAAATTGTATTGTTTATGCTTTTTGCAGCCAATATATTCAACGTTCCTTTAAAATCGCATGTCCCTAATAGCTTGCGAAGTTCCTCTACTTGTTGTACTACTACTACTACTACTTCCACTACCACAACAACTAAACCCAAAATAATAACGAGTCAACAAACAAAAAATTATATTAAATCATTAAATACAAATTTTTAAACATTCGTTTATATTTCTTTGTTATTTTTAATAATATTTAGAAATTAAGTAACATTATTAAAAACGAAAAAAATTTTTGGATAACGGAGAAAAAAATGAGAATATTCTCATTTACGTAATTTTAAAACACCATGTCTTAAAAATTTTGTCCCAGCGTTATCCTTTGACAAACTGGAGTAATATTAATAATACTAATATTATTTATTAGATTTTTTTTATATTTTGTCCAAAGGAACAGAATGACATTATGAAAAAACCAATCAGGCCAAATATATTCGAAATTTTGTAATTTTCCACAAAATTAATTTTTGTTGAAATTTTTACAAAAACGAAAAAATGAAGAAATAATCTGCTAATCGTCGTACTATTGTACCGAAATGTTTTTTCTAAATATTTTTTGAAATTCATTCTAATATTGATTAGATAAAAATTTAAAAAATTCATAATAAAATAACTACACTGGTCAACAAAAAAATCTTCCCCCATAGACGAATAGTTGGACTTGATGTATTTTGATGTGCTAAACACGCATCTGCTTTCAGTTTTTTTCCATCAGGTCTGGATTTTTTTGTATGGGCGTGTCTAATACTTCGCCCATAGTAAGGCCATTACTTTAGTATATTTCCTCATAACTCAAGAACGGTGTGTACGATTGACATAAGTGATACACCAAAAGATGCGAACTAAAAATATCTTCATATCACCCAAACACAATAGTTTCGAAGTTATTTTGAAATAAGTGTCCAAAAAAAAACCCTTTTCATGCTAAATTTTAGATTTTCTTGTAACTTAAATTTCTTTTAATAAATGAAAACATCAAAAATGTTACAGTTTATCATCATTATTTTAAAGCTGGTAATGCTGCGAATAAAATATGGCATGTATCTTCAAAATTGATGCACAAATCGTAAAAATACCAATTTCGTAGTGGCAAAAAAAAAAAAAAAGATTTTTTTTTATTTATTTTTTTTTTTTTTTTAACAAAAAAAGGTGGACTAGGTGGATTTTGATGAGTTAAACAAGAATCTGCATTCACTTTTTTTCTATCACGTACTGATTTTCTTTTATGTGTATGACTAATATCATCACCTTATTCAGAGGTCACACTATTAAATTCGAGAATGGTTTGTACATTTTAGGCTATAACACGATTTTGATAAATGATACATCCAAAGACGCATACGAAAATTGTCTTCAAGATATGTCAACAATATTTTTTATTCGCTTCAGAGTTATGAATCAAAATTTTCACCATTTTTCCAAAAAATAATAATAATAATAATAATAATTTTTTGCTACTAATTACCGAATAACAACGGAAATATTAACTGGACAATAAAATTATGTAAACTCAGCTCAAAGACAATTTAGATCACTATATATTGGAGTTAAATTTATCGTATTTGGACAAACAAGTGTTATACAAGTGTGACTGCCTAAAGGCGAGGTTATAGTAGTCACGCCCCATAAAAGAAAATCGATACGTGATAGAAAAAAAGTAAAAGCTGAATCTTATTTAGCACGTTAACTTCCATCAAATCCACCTATATATTTTTTTTTTTTTTTTATTTAAGAAAAAAAATTTTGTTTTTGCCCACTAGTGTATTTCCATTTAACTGTGGGTATGCATGGGTATCCTTACTTAACTGTGAATTCAATCAAGATTTGTGCATCAATTTTTATGATATGTAGCTTTATTTACTCGTAGTTTTGCCAGCTTTGAGATAAAGATGATAAAATTAAACAGTTTTGATGTTTTCACTTTTAAAAAGAAGTTTTAGTAAAAAAAGAAATCTTGAATTTAGCATGAAAAAATTTTTTTCGGACACTTATTTCGAAATATCTCCAAAACTATTGGGTGGATAAAAATTTGCTAGTAGAACGACTTAAAGCCAATTTTAATCCACATATTACTCGAGTAATCGGCTTATTTAGGGCGCAATATTAGACACGCCCATAAAAAAAATCTCGACCTAATCGGAGAAAACTGCAAGCATGCGGAATTCCATCTAGTCCATATGTACGAAGTTCTTTGTACAGAATGGTGGTATTTATAAAGGAAACCCAACAAGTCAAAAAGAATTCTTGTGACTTATTATTTAAAAGAAGTAATTCATCTAGTTTTTTTCAACATATTCCTGCCTCTTCAAATCTATTTATTTACATTCATTATTGAGATAAACTAGCAAATGAGACTTAAAATATATTTCTCAAAAATATTTTCATATTTACTAAATATATATTTTATAATTTATAAATAAAATATAATTTTGGACATTTCTTACCCAAAGTATTTTTATCAAATCCAGTTTTTATAGAAGTTAAACTGCACAACTACATATATGTATATAGTAAGTGCACCTGTGCGTTAGGGGATTTGAGTGTAATCGGATAAATTAGAGTTGAACTGCTTTCAATAACTCTTAATTTATTTCAAAGATGTCATACCAATACGGAAATATACATATCTCTGGCAACAAGGAAAACTATTTTATGGAAATTTTTCAAACAATTTTTAATCTTTTTCAATATAGTTTTAAATAATAACAAATTACATCAAATTGAAGATTTGACCCTATTTTCAAATTTTTAATAATTTTTTAATTCGTGGCATTAAAACTTTTGGATTACATTCTATGTTATACAAATTCAAAACACTTGATATAAAAATCGAATTCCTCCTGCCCTATTACCGTGTCAACTTTAAAAGGTAACAAGTAGTAGTCCAAAACTTAAATCAAATGTTTCTTAAATTTCTTAAATTGTTTGTTATTTAATAGATGTTTCTTGGAAAATTTAAAATATATAACAAAAAGTACCATCAAATAAATTTTATGTTCATAATTTTTTATTTTTATTGTTACAAAATGCGTATTTTTTTTTTAAACTTAGCACAAACTTAAATTTAATGACATTTAAAATTTTCAACTTAAAACCGCCAAAACTTGTTCGTTCGTCCCTTTAATAAAACGGTTTTAATGTGCCATTAAAAAAAAAAAAAAAAATGAACCCCAAAAAATTATTATAAAATCCCATATGAATACATAGATTTATTTATGACTTTATGAGCAGTTCCAGTACTTGTCAAATTTACAATTTTTTGTCAGAATTAGTCAGAAATTGTTGGAAGAACACAAAATACACATTCACCCTTATCATGAATACTTTTTCCCTCGAAATGTTTTCCCTTTCCCTAAATTTGCAATCGTGAACAAATTCCCCGTGAATAATTTCATGCTAAAAATAAAATTCCCCTAATCGTGAATGATTTTTTTCCCCCGAGTTTTTTCACTTTTCCCATTAATTTGTTCACTTTATTTTTGCTGGGGAACAGAACAGAAAATGTAAGTAGATCCTCTTATAATTCGGATATTAAAGTTATTTTAAGGGCACTATCAGTTAGTAAGACACAAACTGATATATTGCTCAACATAAAATAAAATTATTGTTCCAATTCTAAACATAATGTACACTTTAATTTGTTACTAATTTTTTGTTGGGTTTCCAAAAATTAGCCCAATTATTTTGCTAAATAAACTCCAATTCTAAATATCTTGCTTTGTTTTTTTTTCCACTTTAAAATATTAGTAAATACGTGTATATTTTTTAAAAAAAAAACTTTATTTTGATTTTTATTTTAATTTTCTTCCTTTTTTCATTCACTGAGAACTGATAGCGGGAAAATTTCTTCACTTGAGATTCACGATAGCATTTTTCCCTTCTAGGGGAATAAAAATTTCATGGGAACAAAAATTCCACTTGTTATTCACGATAGGGGTGAATAATTCTTAGTAGGGGAACGATTTCCTTTAAATTCTGACTAAAACTTTCAAGTTTGACAGGTACTGGAACAGAGCTTATATTATGTATGTTTGTATTTATAATACGAGTATTCAATACAAAATTGTTAAATTTGTTTGTTCTATTTATATTATTATTTATTTTATTTTTATACATATTTTATTAATATTCATAACATTCATTAACTATTTTTATATAAAACTCATTAAATTGATTTTTTATTATATACCATATGTCAATTTCACTAATATCGTAAAGAAAAAAAAAAAAAAAAATTATAAAAATTTTTTAAACTATTTATTGTTATGTTGTCTTCCAGAATTAAAAAAAAAAATAATTAATAAATAAAGAAAATATATCTAATTCCAATAGTTTTTGTATTGTTGTTTGCATGTATTATTTTATAAAATGTTTTTTTTTTTTTTCTGTTTTGCTAATAATGTTTGCTATGTTTTAATATCATTCATCGACGATTGGCTTTGCATCACTCGGAGAGATCTAAAATATCTCTTTCGACTCATTTACAATTCCTTTAGTTGTTCAATGAACATTTAAATATAAGGTAAGTATTTTTTTTTTTTTTTTGTTAATTTCTTAGGCGTTTTACATATATTACATGCATATATAAATTTGGTTTGATTTAATTAATCGTTTAGAAAATACATTTTTTAAAATATAACTTTTTCAGTTTTAAAGAAATATCAATTTGGATGAATTGACATTGATTGGACGTTTCCTCAACTAGAAATTTTTATTCAAATAGATCATAATTAGGGCGGATTTTTATGCATTTATTTTTTGAGAAAATAGAGTAAAGTTAAAGCTATATTTTATAAAATTATAAGATTAAACGATTTTTAATTAAAATATCACTTTGTTCTTTTTTAACTTTGTACTCTTTCAGATTAAATTTTTAAATTTATATTCGTGACATGGGCGTTTTATACAATCTTAGTTAGATAACAAGACTTTTACTAATTTTTCATTCCATTATACCTTTTTAAAAAATATAATTCAATAGCTTAATTCAAAGGCTTTCGCTTGAATAGAATTAATTCCTTACTGAATTAATTTATAAAGAATTCATTGAATTTTTGTTAATTCAAATCTTTTCCAAATTGAATGAAAATATTTTTCTTTCATTCAATTTGTAATATTTTGTTTTTTAATATTTTACAAAATGAATTAAAAAATATTTTCTAAAGCTAATTTGTAATAGATTTGAATTGAAGAAAATTTGAATGATTCGATATATTTTTTTAAGCTTGAATTGTATAATTGATGAATGAATTCTTTAAGGAATTAATTCATTGCAGAATTATCAAATCAAAATTATTACGCATCTTCTCTGCCACTCGGTGCAATGCGTGGGCTAAGCATATTGCATGCAAAATTGTTTGATAAAAAATCTTAATGGCTTTTGCTGATATTATATGGATCCGCATCCGATATATATAAGAGAATCTGATTGTTATTAAAATTTCTTTCCCTATTTAATAACTTGTTTGAGAATAACCGCTAAATGAAAGTTAAAAATCGCTGGAACAGCTATTATGCGCGTTTGAAAAATATAACTTGAAAATATAACTTAAAAAATTTAAAAATATGCAAATTTATATGCATTATTAAGAAAATTATACAAAAATATGCATTTTCGACTAAATATGCAAAAATATGCACTAACAAATCGATGTAATTCTCTAGTAAAATTTCTGTTTCGTATAGATAACATAAGATAAAAAAACATGCATTTGCATTAAAATCCGCCCCCTAATCATGATTAATATATTAAAAAGAAAATGTCGAAAATATTTCCATAACTGTAACTAAACTGTAAATGTTCTATTCTTAGCTTTTAAACGAATTAAAACAAACAATTTTATTGAAACAACAAAATGAAAAGTTTAATAAATATGAAAAAATCTTAATAGATTTATTGCAAAAAGAATTTTATACATATGCTAATTCCAAAAGTCCGGATCATACTATAAGGAACTCTAAAGTTGGACACCTAGGGAATTTTTGACGAAAATTAGCAAAGTTTAAGATTGAATAACTTTTGGGTGCATTATAAGATTTTAACAATTAGTGTCATTGGAAAGGACTGAGATTCCTGTTTATCATAAAATAATAAAAAAAATATACTTTTCCTAACGCAATTACCTCTAAAGTAAAAAAATATCCTTTATCCTAGAATCTTTCAATGTTCATTACTTTTTTAAACGATTTGATTTTTGATTTTGAAAAAATTTGATACCATACACCATTGCGGTTGTGCACTAAAATGATTTCCGAAATTTTCGGAAATGGACCTAATATCGGACCTTTGGCAATTTATTAAACTTATTTCTGTCAAATATTACCATGATACTGTTATTTATGTGCGATTCTTAAAGAAAACTTATAAATAAATAAATACATATATGTTGAATAAATAACTTTAATAATTTTTCGAAAATGACCCTTAAAATATGGTATTTTAGAGATAAATATAGATTTTTAAAGGGTAAAATGTGTTTAAAAATTGTTGAATTTTTTACAAAAAAATTTAATTCTACGTCATAAATCAGATTTTTCATTGAATTCAGGTCGCATAAATCGTCTTTGAAATGCGCATTAAATGACATAAATGAAATTTTATAATGTTTAACTTAAAATTTAAAAATGTTTATTTTATATAGAAATATTTCAGTTATTTAACTAGTAATAATTAACAAATATCATTATTTTCTCTGTAATTAAACAAAAATGTTTTTTGTTCCGTTTTAATTCAAACTAATTGAAATTTTATATGGAAACAATGGGACCATCCTGTATGATACATAAATCTTTGTTTTTTTAAGGTTGTACTTATCTTAATATTTCTGTTTGAAAGTTTAACAATTTTATGCATGATATTAAAAAATAGGAGGTAGTTTCATTTCAAAATATTTTTCGATATATTAGCATTTGACAATAAAGGGGTTTTGAAGTATAGGTTGAAAATTGTGATACCATACCTATATTAAACAAATCCCATTTTTGTTTGTGTTGATGTGTATTTCAAAATAGTCAAAAATAAAAAAATATTGAATATTAAATTTAAATTAAATTTTTTTTTAATACATATTAAAATATGCTGCAAAAATACAAGTCATACGTACAAAAATTCAGACACAAGATTTTTTTAAAGTTCCTTCTCTGCCCTATATTTGTTATCAATAATTGGATGCCGGTAATGTAGATGAAAAAAATTTGCTGTATAGATCCCTTGGTATGTTCATACAATTTCTTCCAAATGGACATGAAGATTAATAACAACAATGTTATATTAAAATCACATTGTTGGCATAATTGCACTCTACGGCAAAAATGATATTGGAGTATTGTGTATTAGTGCTGACGTATGAAACTCATTACCGATAAAAAGATACAGATTCACATTTTGAAAAAATTTTTGCTACAAGTACGAATCCTATAGAAATTAATTGATGATTATTAAATTTATTTCGGTACACTACTACCCCATATGTCTAGTTATAGATAATCCCTTTAAAGTGAATAAATCCCATTAAAATTTCAGTATCAATATAATATTTCCCACTCATATATTCTACAACAGCAAGTCTCTTATCCAAATGTTATAGTGTAATAGTAAATCTACAATTGGCTACAACTACCATATACATATGTAAGAGCCATGTACACAATCCTGTGAAACATCATATGGTCAGCCTTTCAATAACTATTACTTACTAACTTGTTATTAATCTGTTTAAAATTATTTTGTTTATTTTTAATAAATAAACCACCGAAATCTAAGATTATGGTGAAGAATACCTTGATGAGTACCTCGAAGAGCAGAATGAATACTAATTCTGTTTACAAATGTCTAGGAATATTTAATTTATATTGCTTTAAAAAAATAAACTTCAATAAACCCGATTCTTGTCAAATAATTATAATTGAAACCATGATATAAGTACTAAAAGTAGAATCATTAGAGAGTTCGTTCACAATTTTATTTACCCTGAAAAGTCAACTACATATAAAGTCCCAATAAGCAATTTTGCTGAAATTCAAGTGTAAAACAAGTTGATTTCCAGTAAAAAATTCAAATTTCAAGTGTTGAAATACGGTGCTACTACACTTTTATTCAATAGTATACTCCAGTGAAAGGGAATGTTGAATTCAAGCCGAACATAACAATGTTAATGCAGTTGCTTTCAATTACTGAATCGTAGTGCAATTCCAACCAAAAAAATTATTGAATTGCAGCTTGGAAATGTAATATAAATTAATCCTTTGATAACATTGTATTTCAAGTACTAGGTATAATAGAATTCAAGCTATAATTCAATTTAATTCTTATAATCTCGAAATAAACATAATATTTAAGTAGGTTTTTTTAATTTTAATGTACCACATTCACATGATAATTTATTAACAATAAAAAAATAAATCGAAATGAACAATTATATGAATTCAAAACATTAAAAAAAAAATTGTATGTACATTTCATAACATAGAATAGAACTAGAAGTTTATGAGAGAGCCACCCTACACTAAATTTTAAACAAATTTACTCATTTTTTTGAAAATACAAAAACAAAATATATGTGACTACATGTATTTTGTTTTTGTTTGAATTAGGTTTCTGACAATTGAATTAGGTTTTTTTCTCTCACATAAATATCTAGTTGTTAATCTATGTTTCATAAGATGAAAATTAAAATTTAACACGTCAGCTCAACAACGTTATATACTGCATTAAAATTCTAATTGGTTTCATTGATTGTGATTAATGGATGCAAAATCAGCGCCTTGAGCAAAAATTATTTATTAATGTTTCACACACTTTTGCAAAAAAGAATTGCAGATTGTCCCTTAAATTGAACGTTCCATATAATTTTTAAACATATTTTTTTTTTATTTATTTATTTATTTTTCTTAACGAATTTGACTACAAATTTTTTTTTAATTTTCTTGACAAATAACAAAAAGTTTGAACAAAATTAAAAAAATTGTATAACTTGAAAAATATTTAACAAAGGGACTTAAATGCAAATTGAATTCAAATAAAATTTCAAGTACATTAATTTTAATTTTTGGAGTGCTTATTGGGGTAAAACAAAATGTAAAAAAATTTAAAAATAAAACTTCAAAAACAAAAGAAAGAAATATTTTACTGTGAGCGTCAAAAAAAAGTAAACAGCAAGTATTCTTAAAAATAAAGATATATAATATTTAGATTAAAAATGCTATATAGAAAAGATTAATGCACATTTGTTTGGTAACTAACTAAACATGGATTTCATAAGAAAAAAATTATAAAACAGCAGCACATTAAAAAATAATGCACTTTTTGTGAATCAATATCTTTTTTTACGCGTCAAAAAACAGTTTTATAATTAAATACAAAAATATTGTATTTAATACTTTGTGTTTTTTCCATTTGGCTTTATTGTATCCTTTAATATCCTGGGCAATGAATCGACAAGTTTTTTGGCAACATTCGGTGATATTTTGGGTTACTCTTTCTGTAATGCCAGCTAGAGATGATCACTGCAAATAATGTTATTTTTTCTAATTTTTTGCCAATATGTTCCAACAGATGCCCGATTGGATTAAAGTTTGGGGATTTCAGAGCATTACAAATAGGTTTGGAAGTACGATAAAGCAACCATTCCCTCACAATTTTGGAAAAATGCTTGGGATCTGTGTCATTTTGGAATAAGTAGTTATGCAATAAGCTAAATTTTCGCACACTAGGATCCATATTATGTTTAAAACTATTTTTACGATCTTCTATTTCATTGTCGATTCTATAAATATGAAATTACTGATTCCTGAAGCCTCCAGACATCCTCAGACCATTACCGAGTCTCGATTATGTTCAACTATCACAACCACATATGTGACATTAATGCCTTCATTCCATCTTTGCAATATTTTTCGTGTTTTTTTGGCGCCAAATATTTAAATTTACTTTCGTCATTGAGTAAAACGGTTTCCTGGATTATTCCTGGAGGTTTAACACTAATTTTTATACTCTTGGGCGAGATTCAAACATTTAGTTTGGTTGGCTTACGATATGTAGTGTTCTTACGTGGTGTTCTTTTATGGAAGCCTTTTTTGTTTAGTGTTCCTAAAATGGTACTAGTCCTAAAATAATAAGAGGAAATTAACTTTAATTTTTCAGCTTTTTTAAGGTACTAAAAGAAGGACTTTCTTTGACTTTGCAAACTATAGCTTTTTTCTTTGTGTCTGTAAACGATTTGACCATCTAGCCCGAGGGAAATTAACTGCAGTATGATGTTTGGTATATTTATATATTACTCCGCAATAATTCCATGAAACAATTTTTGCAATTTCACGCAAGGATTTTTTCCTTTTTCATATAAATGTGATATTATTTTCGAGTGAATTGATGTTTGTTTTTCTATTGTTAAAAAATCACTCTTTACCTTATTTTAAAGCAAGAAACACATTTAAAATTATAATTTGGGCCTTCCCTGAAACTTAAACTAAAAAAAGTGTAAGATTTTGTTCTACTTTTACAATTTACTGACATTTTTATAAAAGAAAGGTGTAGCTGTTTACTTTTTTTTTTTTTTTTTGACGCGTAAAAATTGGTATATTTTCTTAATGAGTTCAATTCCTACCAAAGAATTTTGGCATATCACTTTTTTTATATCATTATTTATCTACTTCTCAGAAGGCTTCGTTTAAAAGGGAATGAGCTGTTTACTTTTTTTTGACGCTCACAGTATATTAAAGAATTTTTTTTAATAAACAAATTTTTTTCTATAAAAAAGTGGACAAATTAACATAATAAAGGTACATAAAACTTTCCCAGAATGGAACTCTGCATTTCAGGAAGTATTTCAAATAGTAAATGGAAACAAATCATTTTATATATTTTCATTTTCATTTTTATTTATTGTTTTTAATTTTTCAGTTTTTTGACTTATCAAGAATTAAATTTGACGACTCTCTCAGTGATTCTAGCTTGTTTTATTATATTATGATTGAAACCATAGAAAACAACTAGAACTCCAACTTGCTCACAAAAAACCTAACTCAATTGTCAAAAAAACCTAACTCTTTGTATGTGTTAGTAAAATTTTCTACAGAACAAATTTATACGTGTGAAGTGAGTATTTTTTTGTTTCTGAGCGAATGAAAAGAGTTGGACTTCTAGTTGTTTTCTATGATTGAAACCATGATATAACAACATAAGGTAGAATCATTAGAGTGCTCTCAATTTATTTTACCCTGAATTGTCAAACAATAAAAAATGAAAACAAAATGTAAAAAAATTAAAATAAAATATCAAACAACTGAAAAATAAAATAAAACAATAATATATATATATTTTTTTTTTTTTAATTTTTTTCAATGAAAATTAGAAAAATTTTATTTATGGACCGATTCCCAATAAGCACCCAAAAAATTAAAATTCCAGTGATTGTATTCAACTTGAATTCCAATAATTTTTATAAGTGTTTTTCAAGATAGAAAAATTGTTTAATTCTGTTCAAACTTTTTGTTTGTTGTCAAATAAAATAATCATATTTGTGAGAAAGAAAAATAAAAAAATAATCAATTAAAAATTTATATAAAAAACATTTGCTATCGATCAAGCAGAACATGTATTAAAATCGGAAAAAAGTGTACCAGGATTTATTGTTAAGTCGCAGATTCCATATCATTTCATTGAAGAAAATAATCACAATTTTGATGCACTAGAGGATTACATCAATAACATAAATGAAAGAACCTCATTTATTAATTTGTTTCCTAAGATATTTATATAAATATATTTTTGTTTTGATGCCTATGTGGCATATTTAAATATTTTTTTGTAAAATAAAAAGGTAAAAATGTACATATGTATGTATCAATGTAGTGCATTTTATAGAAATGAAAATAGGTTGAATTTTATTATTTTGAATACTGGAATTACACTGTTATCAAAGGTTTGATTAATAATATACTTCCAAACTTGAATTCAACTATTTGTTTTATTGGAATTTCAATGTAATTCAATACTTGAAATGAACTGTACAAACACTCTTTTGTTCGACTTGAATTCAAGTTTCCTTTTCAATGGAGTATGCTATTGAATAAAAGTGTAGTATAACTGTTTTTCAACACTTGAAATTTGAATTTATAACTGGAATTAAATTGTTCTTACACTTGAATTCCAGCAAAAATGCTTATTGGGTTCTATCTTAACTATCAACAACTCTGAATACAAGTATATTTCTTGTTATTGGTAACTATTGGACAAGCCGGAACATCTATTTGCAGCTCCAGTAAACGTTCTTTTGCGGGAACTCCATGGCAGGATATAGATGGCATCATCGGAAGTTGTTGGTGATGAGGTAGTAGCAGGTGGAACTATGTTTTATATGCATATTGTAGTCTACACAACTTTTTCCCAGATAAATTGCACAAAAAATTTTCATTTTAAACAAAAACATTTTTATGTTTTTATTTTTTTATTCTTATTTTTTGTTTTTTATTTTTCTGTTATTTGATTTTATCTTCTGTTATTATATTATGATTGAAACTACCTTGTATTTTTTATATCATGATTTTATGTTTTTTAATTTATTTTTTAAAAACTAAGGAAGAAGCTAAGAAAGATAATGTTAGTTAAACTGAGTCATATAATACCCTACACCATTGTGTATGTGTACAAAAATTTGGGGATGGATCTATATTGTATTAAGTTTAATATATATGTATTTCTAATAAACATACTTGCATTACATACTTTAATTATGTTATTTATGCAATTTTGTACAATATAGGATTATTTCCAGAGAAGGGGTGCTATTGCCAATTATGGACCAACCACCATAAAATTTGGAATATCCAGGAACATAATGACACAATAAAAAAAAAATGCCATAGTGTCCATGGACATTGTGACACTTTTGAAATTGACTTAATGTCCATGAACACTATGACACTCTCTGGTACAAAAATTAATACAATATAAGATAAAATTTCTATACAAAATCAACCATCTTCAGGATAATAATGGATCTAACCATATATTAACATTTTTTTTATGCTTCATATTTATATTAATAATCTATGGTTCTAACTTTGCCCTGTATAGGATTCTGATCTGATCGGCAGTTCGCAGGACTTTTAAAATATGGTATATTTCAAACACCGGCATCGTCAACTTTAAATTTTTCTGAATACAAGACTAATTGCATTCAATGGACTTTATGTCATTTTCTCTTGGACATTATGTAATTTTCAAAAGTGTCATTATGTCAATTATGAACACTATGACAATTTTTTGAGGGTGGCAATGTCCATGAATATTATTACATGCACCCAGCATAGATGTGTACTAAGTTTTCGATACAAATTTCGTAATCATTTGATAAAAGTTAAAATCGTAACACATTTTTAAATACTACTATTATTTAAGTAATTTAAGCATTAAAATAAGTGACAGGTCACAACTAACTACTTTAATTAATTCATCACAAAATTAGCATTTCTGTACAGCCTACAATGGAGTTAAATATGTTTAGCAGAGACACTACGTATTGTATAATAAAATGTAAGTAGAAATTCATAGCAAATGGTGGGTATAAAATATTAAAGCCAAATGTAGGAAATTTTATGCTCTACAAATGTTGTAATTACTTATAAATAATCGAATATATAGGCAGAAAGCTGCTTTGTGTGAGCGGAAACGTATTTGCTGGTAACTTTTAACATGCATAAAATGTAATGTCATTCATTATGAGGCCAAACCCCTATTTGTCTGGGTAGTTATGTTTTTGAGAAAGTTTTTTTTTTTATCATATATCTAAAGTACAATATATATATATATATATATATATATATATATATATATATATATATATATATATATATATATATATATATATATATATATATATATATATATATATTTTATATTTTGGATATTCTCCTATAACGCCGAATATCGTAATAAGGGTGATTATTTAATTACCTACATATAACATATTCTTAATGAAATTTTCAATATGAAAATTTGACTAATCGAAAACAACACAACAAGTTGTTTAGGAACTAAATTAATTGGATGGTACCACCATACAATTTGATAGTGTTCTGATTTAAACATAATACTCTTAATTTCAGGCAATAAATCATCAGAAACAATGATAAACAAAAAGAGCAATATATCCACTGGAAGTGTAGGCGAAGAAATGGAAGAGCCTCTTGATTTGGCAGATTTGGATTTGTCTCGTTTACGATTGAGTAAAAAAGATCTAGAAACATTATCTAATATTGCTCCCGGACTTCCAAAGTGCTTCCAAGAGCAACTGTTAGCAAAACTGCCGCCTACACAGGCTCGAAAGTTATCGCGAACGTTAAGTGTGCAAACTAATCAAAATTGTGCATCAGTACAAGTTTACAAACGAAGTCAAAGCAGTGGCCGAAATGTTGCATCTACTAAAAAATCGATTGAGCAAGAAGCCTTGAAAGAAGTAGAGTGTTCTAAAACAATGATGGCAACCTCTAGTGAAAAATGTACTGACATTTCCAAAGATAAAGCAAAAACTTCTACTTCTATACATAAAATTCATAGTAGGAGTAAAAGCAATGATGAAAGTTGTAAAGAGTTTGTGTCACTGTGCAATAGTGATATAAACGATAAATACAAATATTATTCGCCTTACGTGAATAAAATGTCGAAAGATACTTCTCAAAAAAATACTTCAACAAAAGAATGCCCTACTGAGACAACATCGGTTGGAGCAACGCTTGGACGTCCTCCAAGCGGAAGAATTTCACCACCACCGTTAGCTGATTCAACAATCAGACGGCCAACGCAGCGTCGTATATCTCGACTAATTCGCCCAGATTTTTTCGAAATGCCACTTGAGGAACAACCTGGAGATAATAATCAAATGCCTAATTCTGGTGAATGTGAAGCAATTGTTAGTGAAACTTCTTTAAAATTGAAGAGTTCGCGTCACATCCGCAACCGAAGCGTTGAACTTCTTCCGGAATCTACAAATAGCAATACCACGAATCAGGATGTCTTAAAATATAATCGTAGAAGTTTATCGCGATCAAGGGACTTGGATGAAAAGAACAAAGTTGACAAAAACCAGTTGGCTGACAAAATATTGCAAGAACTACAAATTCTGTCATCAATACGATCCCAAGAGGTTGAGATTAACAATGAAAATGTTGCCAATGATAATGATATTATTAATGAAAAACCAATATCTACCATTAAGAAAATTAAAAAGGTAAAGACCAAAGAGAAGTCAACTGAATCATCTACTGATGTCGATTCAAAGAACTCAAATACTGTTATAAAGAAGGTGAAAAAAATTGTCAAGAAATCTGAAACATTAACTACTCCTTCGGTTAATGAGACAAATAGTGAATTTTTCGAAGACAACCCCAGTAATGATAAGTACGCAACCGCCTCCGATATCACATCGCCTAAGAAGGTGTCTAAACTTAAACGACCAAAGTCATATCCAATGAAAGAGTCTGTTTCAAGTAGTAATACCTCTGAAATATGTAGCTCAAATTTAACTGCAATCAGCAAAACTTTGGAATCAAATAGTCATGCTACAGTGGACCAATCGAGTACTACTGGTAATTTGAGCGCGACTGATATAAACAGTGTAACTTCCATTTCAACACGAGAAAGTCGTATATTGCGACCGAAGAGTTACCCCACCTCCAAACTGATTGCACCCAAAGAAACCAAGCTTAATATACGTAAAAAAATTAACACAATAGAAGAGACTACAACAAGCACAACATCTTGCCAAAAATCCGAACCCCTTCCTTTGTCTACAAATAGTGAAAAGAATGTGGCGAATACTTCACTGATTTCTGAAACGTCGATTTCTTTAGGTGGAAAAAAAATCGTAAAAATTACAAAGAAAAATAAAAGTTCTCAACCTAATAGTAAAAGCAAGACGACTACAACAACTCCAAACACAACTTCAAGTCCTGGAGATGAGTCAAAAGAATCTAGTCCTGTCTCCACTGTACAGGTGAAAGAAAAAGTGGGAGAGAAGAAAACCAATAAAGGTTTACTATATGCTATTGGTCAAAAATTCGAAAAGCTTCGGGCTTCAGCAACTAGTAATTCATGTGCCAATATACCAACTCATAAAAAATCTTCCCTCGAAAAGTCATCGCCAGAAAAAGTCATAAATAAATTGTCAGAAGTTAAGAAAACAAAGTCTTTAGGTGGAAATTCCAGTATAAAAGCAACACAATCAGCTAAATCAAGTAGCAAAGCTTCGCTTAGTGCTGAAACCCATGGTACAGGCAATTCCAAAGCGGAATCCGAGAGTGTACCCAAACCTGTTAAAAGTGAAAAACGTTCGCGTATCGATGCAATGATTCGAAATTTACGAGAGCGTTCAGTTCCGCGATCTCAGCCAACAATACCATCTGAGTCGAATTATATAAAGCGGGCAGTCAGTGTGGAAGAGATGCCGGGTACTTTTAATAAAAAATCTGTTAATAAGGTTTTAGGTCTATTTAAGCGTTATGAGAAAGATGTTAATCCAGAAAACCGTGTACGTAATGCACGTTCTACTAGCAATATTGACAGAGAAATTTCCGATTCATCTCCTATATATCAAAATGCAGATGCAATTCTTAAAGCAAATGGCAAGATTGAAAAATGTAGCAGCAGTGGTGGTGTTGATGTTGGTGGTGGTTGTGGTAACCTAAACAGAAATAAAAATAATATTATAAAAAGTTGTAAGGGAGGAGCAGAATGTAATTGTAATCTAATGATGCCTTCAGCGCCTATGGAAACATGTCCAGATTGTTGTCTAAAATCAAGTGAATCAGGACGTAATTTAATCTCCGAAGGCAATCAGGAAAAACGAAAGGGTTTAGTGCTCGATTTAGTTAAATCCGAAAAGAGTCAACAACAAAATACCGCTACTCTCAATAATATTCGTTCATCGAACAAATACTCCTGTTTCAATGATAATCAAATATATTCCAACATTTCACCATACACTAAGTCTATTCAAAGTTCATCTGGTAATGGATCTAATATTCAGGCTACAGAAAATTCATCCAATAACAATATTTCTTCAATAATTAAAAAAAGTAGCAGCAGCATCAACAACAACAACAACAACAATAATAATAATCATAGTTCTTCGCTACACACGTCCCAAACGTCCGGATATCGAACTTCATCGACTTACGAAATGAATCAAAACAATAATTTACTATCGCCCTCGTTTGAAAATATTGGTAATTATTCTTCTGATTCTCGCAGTTACCAAGAGGATTGCGCCTCCACATCTACCTTTCTTTCTCCCACTGAAGAGGCAGAATTATGTTTTGATACCTGGTCCGTATGCTCTGAAGATAATTATCGGGGTCAAAGGGCAACACCTTCTCCTACTGTATCTCATCTTTCAAGAGCTTCACAAGCTTCATCGCCGACTCGACGAGGCGGAGACAGTTCCGAAGGTGGTGAAAGTGTTGTAGATCGTATTAAACGCCGCAGCTTTTATTGTAGATTTAATGAGAAGAAACCAAAACGTACGAGCAGTATTGTAGGCCCCAATGCTGTAAGAGAATACTACCGAGAACAAAGTTCAACGTCCAAAACGAGGTCGTCAACAAAAATTGCTAACAGTACTGGGGAACGCGAACATTCGCCGGACATAACACAAGAATTTTTCCGTCCCCTCAAATTAAGTCCGATCGGAACTGAACTTAAGCCTCCTGTCTATAGATCGTCATTTAGCAGCAGTCATCATGACTACTCCTCAGCATCTGGACGACCAAGAAAGAGCCTGAATGATATAAGAACACCCACATCTCCTTCATGCCTATCTGAACGACGATACGCATCTTTCGCAAATCCAGAAAATGAATTACTTAGCAATACTTCCGTCTTCCCATCACGCTACAAAGCAAACGCATATGATGAAGCGCCAAGATCAGTAGGAGGGGGAGGTGCATCTAATATTTACTATAATACCTATAATCCAAAACGTCGATATTCTTTTACCACAAATACTGGCATATCCTCAAGTGGAATTAATTCCAATACTAGTCCACAAGTAGAAGGATATGCAACTATGGGAAGGAGACCAATTCGTGCCTATGACCATAGAACCATGTCACTATTAGACCCACCCAACACAAATACATACCGACATGAAGCCAATACATCGTCATCAATACGCGACTACACAACAAGTCTATCAAGGTAATAAATTACAAATGTAAAAAAGCAACACTTTATCTATTAACAACATCCTTTTCAGATCCAATTCCCGTTACCGTAAATCATCCACACCACGCAGCCCTACCAACATTTGATGCACAACACCTCAAAATGGATTTTGTATATTCTGCTATTATGCCCAAGAAAAACGACGCATATATACTGCTGGTTCATCATCGACTTCATCTAAGAGTAGTGTAGGTAAAAAACGCAATCAATCTTTATGTTCAAATGAAGTCAGACAACGTATTCGTAGATCCTAAGATTCTCTATTTAAGAGCATACACATACATACAAATAAATACTAACTTATAATTGAATTAACATTAACACAAAGTTTTTATTATTATTTATTAAATATAATGCAATATTGCACTGACTAGATTAATTTTTACACTGAGGGAAAATTTTTAATTCAAAATCCGCAAAGTTTGTGGACACATTAACAAATTGTGCTGTCGGTTTGTTAACACCGTTCGTTTACAAACAGAATAGAATACATAATGTTTTTTAATATTTCGACACTGAAGTTGATACCAATTTGGTATCAATTTTCGTTAATACTTTTTTTGAAAACATATGTGGTTGATTTATAATTGACACTGAAGAGTATAGTTTTTTATACGTATGGTCGATATTTCTCTAGGTGTACTATCATTTTAATAAATTTTCATTTTGCCATTATACGACGTCAATGTGCTGGAACAAATAATTTCATTTAACATTTATTTTTATTTTTTATTTTTTTTAATTTTACATAAAATATATTTTTCTATTTCTATACAATTATACCAAATTCGCGAACTGCCGATATACATTGATTTGATATTTCACAATATAGTATAAAGGTATATAATATTGATATCAAAGTGTGAGCAAAGTGATTTGTTTAACATTTTTAACACATTAGTAATATATTCAAGTCAAAACCATCCATCAAACCTACGCGTGCAAATTAGGAGTTCTTGACGAAAAACGAATAACACAAAATATTTGTGTTACTACTTATAAGTAAGTAAGAAAATACATAAAAAATACATATACACACATAGAAATACAATAAGCAAAAATCAATATTCTAATTATTTTCGGCTTAAGACAGATTCTCGTTATGAATATAAGAATTAAAATTGTATATATTTTGAAGTGCAGCCTTCAAAATTTGTTTTTAGAAAGTATTGTACTATATTTTTCTTTAATTAACATAATAAGTCCATTATTAGGAAAACATTTTATGTTTTAGTACTTGAATGATTTTGTAATGATTTAAATAAAATAACTAATGTTAAAAATAAAATATTTACTTATTTATAAGATTTCCGACATTGGATTTGAGGATAATTTTAAAAATTATGTCAAGTAGGTATTTATTTCTAATTCAAATACAGAAAAATATTCAATAGTAGTATATAGGAATGTGTGTATATTTTTGTATATTCATGTAAAAGCACTTTGTTTTTGAAGTACCTACTGTGCTTCAGATTATCAAAACATTTAATTATAAAATGAATATATTGAAGATTCTTTTTACGATTATTGGCTTTAACAAAAAATAAAATTGTCTTCATTTTTTTTTTTTTTTTTTTTTTTAATTTAAACAATTTTTTTATTCTCCTGAACAATTTGAAAAATATACATAAGTTGTTTGGTACAAAATCCGCAGATATGTAAAAATATTAAGCAATAATAAGTACTTAATTTATTAAATCAAAGAAACCAATAAGAAATTAAACTTTAATTTTACAAATTATATTATCAATTAATAACAAGCAAATGATCGATATTAAAATTTTTGCTATGATTTGAAATTGCATATTTTACCCTTAAGAACAATATTTAGCTCTCAAGAGAATATTTTTGTATTTTTATTTTTAAGAGATCATATTAAAAACATTTTTAGATCATATTTTTGATTGCCCTGGTCATAACGTGCTTGAAAAGTAATAATAAAAACATATCGAAAAATAATTATTCAAGTCTATAAATATTCCTAATAATGCATGTCGTTCATTTTTGTATTTAAATATTTTAGGTAATTCTGTAATGAATAAGAATAAGATTGAAAAAATAAAATCTAATATTTATACGAGTATTATGAATTTTAATTAGGTTTTATTCTTATCAAATATACAAGAATAAACAAGTTTTGACATTTATGACTATAAAATCTTTCACACCGAAAGTAACGGTAATATTAGTATTAGCAAACCAAAAGCATCATATGAAAGAGTTTAGTCAGATTATACATATGTACATATGTCGAGTCTTTACAGTGAAAATGTCTTAAGTGTAGAACACATAACTTCATCCTAATGTTTAATATGTAGTACATTAGATAGCTCCGGAAATAAGGTACTGAAGTTTTTTTCAGCTCAAATGAAAATTTAATTTATTTTAAGATACCGTTTTTCATAATTTTCGTCCTGGAGTTGTGCAAGACGATAGATATTTACATTTTTTTGAAATTTCAAGAAATATATAATATATATATATATATATATATATATATATATATATATATATATATATATATATATATATATATATATATATATATTATTTTTTTTTTTTTTTTTTTGGTATCAAAATATGCGTATTTTTATAAGCTTTTTAATGATATATAACCTTATACTTATATTAAGTAAAAATGAAATAAATAAATGAATTAATTACCTTTTAGAAAATGTTTTCGGATAAGACATTTTGGCTTGTTATAATGTTGTTCATATAAACAAATGAGCGATATATGTATGTATCCACTGCATTAAATTTATTCTGGAAGTTCTCAACTTAAAGATAAGTTTTTTATTAGAACCATCATTGTTTATGCGGAAGCTCGATGGATTTTTATTCTCATATGTTTGTTGGTTTAAAAAACTTGTGTTGTATAAGGAATCAGAATTATTTGTATTATTTTATAAGATCCCGGATTAATATTATAGAAGGGCTGTAGAACTTTCAAACTATGAATGTACAATTATTAAGGGATCCGAACATACTGTACCCTTAAAATTGTTGTATTTTTATCATTTATTTAAATAATCTTTATTTAAATAAACATACATAGATATACAGTGCATGAATACTGATTTCAAGACTTCAAAAAAATCATGTAAAGAAATTAAAAGAATAATTTATTTTTAAGCATGTTGAAATCATAACGTACTTAATATTCGCCAATAGTAGTACACTCTTTGAATATGTAATTAATATTATTGTAAAAGAAAAAAAATTATGCAATTATTAATAACATACTTACATATATTTTATGAATAAAATAACAATTCTGCAATAAATAAATGTTCTAATTTATAGTTTTATTTTTAAAATTTAAATACCCAACCCAACAAACCAAGAAACGATACAGTATCATTTATGATATCATAATTTTAAAATTATATGATAAAATATCGAAATTGTATTTTCCTTAGTAAAAAACTTCAAACATTTTCAGAAAAATAAAATTAAAGTGAAAATTTTTGTATTAGAAAAATATTTTATGTTATGCTTTATATGGGAATTGAATTTTTACAGCTAAATTTAGTGGAATTGCAAAAAATTAACGCGTATAAGATGAAGAAACCAATATCAGCCCGGATTCAAAGGGAGACTTGTATTCGGATTGCAAAAGTTTCGTATTACATGTAAAATGATTTGGAGCTGGATGAACTTTGGATTATTATGGCTATTTTATTAACTTTTGATAACATATTTAGAATATAATATATTGATCCAATCTTAGCATATATGTACGTATATATTTTGCAATATATTGCTAAATTATCGCGCTGCTTAAATTAAATGATATCATTACTAATATCGTTATTTTCAAAAATTATGATATCATTTTCGAGTGTACCTTTTAGAAAGCAACCTATATCATTTTAGAATTATAAATGATATCATTCTCGGGCTTCTATATCACCGAAATGATATCGTAATGATATCATTACGATATCATTTGGTTTGTTGGGAACAAACCAAATGATATCGTAATGATATCATTAGGATATCATTTCGGTGATATAAAAGCCCGAGAATGATATCATTTATAATTCTAAAATGATATAGGTTGCTTTCTAAAAGGTACACTCGAACACGATATCATAATTTTTGAAAATAACGATATTAGTAATGATATTGTTAAATTTAAGCAGCGCGATAATTTAGCAATATATTGCAGAATATATACATACATATCTGCTAAGATTGGGTGAATATATAATATTCTAAATATTTTATCAAAAATTAATAAAATAACCATAACAAACTAAAGTTCATCCTGCTCGAAATCATTTTTTATGTAATACGAAACTTTTGTAATCCGAAGACAATTCCCCTTTAAATCCAGGCTGATATTAGTTTCTTTATTTTATCCTCATTTATTTTTTGCGATTCCACTAAATTTAGCTGTAAAAATATAATTTCCATATTATGCATAATATAAAATATTCTTTTAATAAAAATATTTTCAATTTAATTTTATTTTCCTGAAAATGTTTGAAGTTTTTTTCTAAGGAAAAAATAATTTCGATATTTTATAATAAAATTTTAAAATTATGATATCATTAATGATACTGTATCGTTTCTTGGTTTGTTGGGTAACTAAACATGAATACATTACAAAATATACATACTTTGTAGATATTCGTTTGTAATTAAAAAAATAATAAATAAATAAAAGTGTTACTGAAAGAAAATTGTTTTTTTATTTTTTTTTTTTATTATATTTGAAATGTAAGTATCTAATGGTAAAATTACAATCAGTATTTACAGATAAAGTTACATACAATTAAAATATTCAACTATCTTTCGTTTGTAATTTATATGTGGGCAAGAAAGGTACATAATAAGTCCATTTCCAGCTGTAATGAATAAAAAAAAAAATGTCTGTATTATAATGAAAAAATATGTAATTAAAAATCGATCGACTAATCAAAAACTCTGATTTCCTCCTTCAAAAATGTTCACATTTTTTTCGAATTCAATATCAAAATTTAGAGCAATTGTAGTAGAGAATATGTATGTAAAATTTGCTGTTATACATTACCACAATCTAAAATGTCATTTTCTAAATTTTGTATTAATGAAATTTCAACATTTTGGTTTTTTTAAATAACAAAATAATACATATGTATTTTAATTTTAGTAATAAGAATTAAAGTTTCTAATTGCCATATATTGGCAATTAGATTAATTTGGCGCTATCAATCTATAATAAAGAAATAAATATAAACTCCAGTTTTAATAAAAATTCGCAATTTAATTTATATTAATCATGACTTTAGCGCCTGATTTTTCGAAACGAAACGATAATTCATTTTTATAAATTGTTTGAAAACAACAAATAAATTAAATTTAATACAGAATTGATATTACCCCCACTAGTTACTAACCTGATTTGATCTTACACTTAATTCTAGAGTGAGCTCCAATCAGAATGAAGACATTGATTCTACTTCATTACTAGTACAAACAGTGTTGCCAGTTTAGCCTTTTTAAGGCTAAATCTAGCCTTTTTATTTTGCGTTTAGCCTCAAAATTTTTGTTTTAGCTTCTAGCTTTTTTTCTAGGCTTTTTTTACTCTTAACGTTAAAAGGCCAAGAATTTACTAAATTTATTTATTTTTGTTGAGCTATTATATCGCAGTAAAAAAGAACATTTTCATCACTTAAAAAGTAGAACTAAGTGAATATTTTTGGAGGTTATTAATAATTACTTCTAAAAAAGTGAAAATAAATGTATTTTTAGCGGCAAAAAAATTTAATAATTTCTAAGAAAATTAAAATTACAAAAATTTTAATGTATTTTTATTATCTTAGTTAAAAGAAAATGTTCATAAAAAATTTTATAAACATAGTTTTAAGAGAAGTAATTCAAAAGCACTGAACTAGAAGCTTAAAAGAAGAACATGAACATCCTACCAAAGACAACCATACAGCTTTTTTTAAGCACTAATGACGTTCAGCTCTTTTTCAGTTCCCTTGTTGCTGGGTTTTAGTATGTAGGACTGCGCACGAAAAAATTAGTGCATGTAATTCATCTTATAAAAATGTAACTAATGGGTTAATCCTTTTGAAAATTTGTCTTGAAGAATGTTATATTCAAGTTTTAAATAAAAAAAATGTTTTTTAGTTTCTACTAAAATTTAATATGTTCTGGAATACCCTAAATATAACCTTTATTGTGTTTTCGACTTCTTTTTTTGGCGGAATGGGTCCACTTCTTTTTAAATTCTATTTTATTTTTTACTCAGCTTTAAGTTTTTTTTTACTAAAACCTCATATATTTCAAATGGACTGAATTTTGGGCAGTTTTGGTCTTATTTTGTATAAATCAGCACTATTTGCTTGATGAAACTCAGATATTTTTATTTTTATTATTTTGTTGTAATGAGAGATGAAATGCCAGATCAGTAGTACGATTCAGTAACTTTTAACGATTCGACAATCACAAGACTTTTCAATAGCACTTGTTGATTGCAATAACAATTGTACGATTCACTAAGAATTCTTAAACGATTGTATATAACTATTGTTGTCATGTAGCATCTCTCTATAAGGAAATACCGAAAAAAGTAAAGTTCCAAACCAAATAAAAAAAAAACAAACAAATTTGAGACAAATCGAAATTTTTTAACAATTTTAAGACGGCGATTTATTAAATTATGTCTTTGATATTGATTAAGATAGGAAGCACATATTACAACCACAGAAGAGCGACTAAGTCATAGGGTTGACTTCTTGGCTACTTTTTGTTGTTAACATAACAACACAAAAATTTTTGTCTTTAAGTGGACCCAAACAAGTATCGTTAAAAATGTTACAGAATAACGAAATCGACAATTTTGTTGTTTACTATTTTTAACGATACGATTATCGTTAAAACAAGTTACTGAATCGCACTACAGGCTAGAAAAATTAGAATTTGCTGTGCATTCTAATGATGGAAAGGAATCTTTTCCGAGAACTCTCTTTTCGGCATATTTCTCTGTTAAAAGTCTCATGTTATGAATAAAGGGATTTTTTCCCCGCACGTAAAAATGACTTGTCAGAGCATAAATTAGTTGGACAATTTTGCCTTTTTTTTACACGATATTTATTTGATACATTTCCCATAACATCTGTGATATAGAATTCCTGACCAGAATGTTATAAAAAGTTCGGCAGTACGTACTTTATATTGCCCTTTATACGCATTCATATTTTTGAAAAATATTATTCTAAATATCTTTCGTCCTCTCCTTTGCCTTCATATTTTTCTTCCGTTCTTATTAAAAACATTTTTACTTTGTGGGTCTTCAGACTACCATTTTAAAAAAAAATTTTTAAAAAGATCCTGAGCAGTTTAATAATTGAGTCGCATTTCATCCAGAGATATATGAATTTTCCCTTAAAATACGTATTATTTTATCTACGATCTTACAGTCTGTAAATCAACTAATTACGCTATTACAGCAAAATTTAGCACACAGTTACTGAGAGTAATAAAAAATGTAAACCAAAGACATTAGTACGTATACAAAAGTTATAAGCCTTAAAGCGTGCACTGATTTTTTCGTGCGCAGTGTTTAATTCTTACATACATATAAGCAATATTTAAAGATTTGGGAAAATAAATTAAAAATTTCATACATACCGCTTTAATGTATCCATTCCATATGGAAAATCATAATCTGTAGCAGTGCCATCGTTAATATTATCGTCACCAAGAGGCATTTCTTTGGCCCAATTAACAAGTCCACGTTCCTCTGGTGTTCCTATAAGATTAAAATTTAAAAATATATAAAATAATATAATCAAATAGACATATTACCAGGAATTATGTTATCCAATATGCAGCCTAATAGACCGCCTACTAAAATAGTGGTACCCAACAGAACAGTTAATGTTGAATCAACTGTATCATTTCCAGTTTTAATAACATCTGGATGTTGTTGTATCCACTTGCATAAGACCATAGGAAAAAATATTGATAGGCCTAGTATATAAAGATTTCGAGCTGATCGCAAGTCTACATATTGTAATGTTGATAGCCCAAAAGCTACAATCATACCAAACATAACACAAAATATGCCTCCAACAACAGAGTCTGGAATTAAAATGAAAACAGCTCCAAACTTTCCAATAACACCTTGTAAGACCATTATAAACGCTGCCCACTGTATAACGCGACGAGATCCGATCTAAATAACATGAAACGACAACAACTTTTAATAATACAAGTTACATGTTTTAAACTCATTCCCAAAATATTTCGGTTCAATTATTTCATTTACGTCAACTCGACCATTTTTAAAAGACCTTCAAAAATATAGTTTTCCATTGACAGTATACCTGCCTAACGTGACCAGAGGGTTTTTGTAAAAAAGCGGGACCCGAACGACTAAAAAGCGAGATTCTGAACAAAATTGTATGGGAAAAGCGGGATTTTGAATAGTTTTGTAAAAAAAAAGGATTTTCTTTTCATATCTCAATTAAAAATCTATATCAGCTGATGTCTCGCAAGCACTTGGTTTACGAACTAGTTGAGACGTTACAAATTGAGAACGACCCATCAAAATTTTGGAACATCGAAATAAGTAAATATATACCTACAAACTGAAACATTAAAAATTATAATTTTAACGTGTTTCTCAAAATGTTTTCAAAATAATTTTAACTAAATTTCAAGATTGAATTTAAATATGGATTGATAAAAAAAAAAAAACTTGATACTTTTTGAATTTTATATCAATAGTATTTCTTAAATAATTCTTAGACCCGTTAACAATAAAACCAAGGTTGTTTGCCGTTACCGCTAAAAAAAACCTATTCAACTTTACTATCATTACCCCTAAAATACAGTTACCGAAATAATTGAAAATGCGGATACCGCTAAAATATATAACGCTAAAAATCCGTTACCAAAATAGCTCGAAATACCAATAACGCTAAAATACCGTTAGCGTCATTTTTGGGTTTAAGAAATAGTATTATTTTTAATAAAGTTGAAATAACTCGTAATAAAGTTATGGCTAACTCAGCTCGTTATTTAAAATATTTTATGGTTCTGAACCGATACTTCGAAATTTCTGAAATAACAGTTACCCATAAAATACCATTACCGAAATAACTCGAAATATCGTTACCTCTAAAAAAGCCGTTATCAAAATAATCCGATATACTGTTACCTTTTCACCTTTTTGAATCGGCTGCCAATATTATATTTTTATAACTTTTAGTTTATACAAAAATATAAAAAGTATCCAATCCGAAACAAAGGCACATCGTTTATATGGTTCCAGATAGTTATTAAATATACAATATGATAATATCCATGTTAACCTTGAGATCAAAGTTCATGTCAAAACATCTTTTTGAATGGGACATTTTGCAATTGGTTAAAATTATTTAAATAGCCCCTCCCCACAAATGCTTTCACGAAATGAGTTTTTAATATCTAAAAATCTCTGAAAGAACAAAATTTCTTCCTCCAAAAATTTATTTATATTTTATTTTAACATTCTTAAACTAATTAAAGTTTATTTCTGGAAAAAAAAACTTTTTAGGTCAAAATATATCAGACTTGAGATTTTTCATTTACTGGTAGAGAACTTTTGGGAGTGTAGGAAGACCGAAGTCGTCAAAAAATACACACAGCGTAATAAAATATTTAAAACTTTTAATTATCAAAAACGATAAAAACGATAAAATGTAAAAAATTATCAACTTTCCAGTGGAAAAAATTATTTTAGTTACACTTATGTAAATATTGGTAAGAATAGTATTTATGTTATAGAAAAGGTAAATAAGGAAATCGAATAAGTAATTGATAGAATTAGAAAAGCAGGATTTCTTAATAAAAAGCGGAAAAATATTTTAGGCGGGATCGAAGTTTAAAAAGCAGGATTATCCCGCGTTAATTACACGTTATCTTCAATAATAACAGGATGGACTATTCCTATAGTACATTAAAACCTAATATATTTAAAATGAAATTGAAAAAAGATTCGGCTGTGCCGAATCTTTGATACCCTTCACCATATTACCATCTTACTATCTTATCGACATCATATTACCATATTACCGACAAATAATAAAATTTTCGCCTTAACGTATGCTTTCATATTTTCACATATATAAATCTAAATTTTTTTTAAACTACGAAAATTTGAATATATAAAAAAAACAATCATAGCAGGCTTTGCTTTTAAAAAATAAACAACAACAACAACAATTCCATATTTATATATTTTTTTATGTGTGTATATACAAACTGGCTGCATATACAAAGAACAACAACAACACTGTTATTCATTATATTACTTCTGTTGCTAACTAAACTACTTGTCTATACAAAAAACAAAAAACGTCACTAATAGTCATTACAATGCTTAATATACATGTTTGTGTGTGTATTTATATTCTTAACAGATTTGTTTTTGGGCCATAACTCTGTTGATTATAAACGCATTTGGTTTATTAAAAAAAACGAAATTTTATAAAAACATTTATGACTGATCTATATAAAAATAAAAATCTGTAGCTTGAACAAGGGCTTCAAAAATAAAAAATTAGTTTTCCCCGATATCTCAGTTATTACTGAACCGATTTATTTAATTTTTTCAGAACAAAAATTCAGAAAATAATTTCCGAGCCTCCTTTGAAAATTCGAAGTCCCTGGTATATGCAGAGGCTTCAGAAACTGAAAAACCGGTTTCAAAAACCGGTTTTTAAAGGATATCTCCGCCATTTATAAACCGATCCTGCTGATTCAAAAAACCGAAATTTTATAAAAATATTTGTGACCGATCTGTATAAAAATAAAAATCTATAGCTTAAACCAGGGCTTTAAAAAATAAAAAATGCGTTTTGTCCGATATCTCAGTTATTATTGAACCGATTTATTTCATTTTTTCAGAACAAAAATTCAGAAAAAAATGTCCGAGACTTCTTTGTAAAAACGAAGTCCGTAGTATATACAGAGGCTTCAGAAACTGGAAAACCGGTTCTAAAAACCGTTTTTTTTTAACATATCTCCGCATTGTATGAACCGATCTTGCTGAATTCCAATAGCAAAATTCTCGAAAGCATTTCCGATCGTTTGATATATATATTATATATGTCAGTTATCGGTGGGCTTCATAAACGCCATTTCAACCGACACACGGACGGACGGACGGACGGACGGTCGGACGGACGGACGGACGGACATTGTCCTATCGTCATCATTTCTTACAAGGATCCCGAAAATGTAAACTTTTTTGCTCTCCGACGAAAATTGTGGGAATTACAAACGGAATGACAAACTTATATATACCCTTTACACCTGTGGTGAAGGGTATAAAAATATCCGAAATATATAAAATTATATGTTTGAACAGAGAAAATATAATAAAAAATGTTAGTAAAATCTTAATATTCCGCGACTGAAATTTAAAGTTAATTTCCTTATAACTAAATTTTTGATAATGATATTGAAAGAAATACGTAATTTGAGAGGTGTTTTGAAAATGGTCCAGCTCACGTAAATGTAAACATTGAGATGTAATATTTTGGGAATGATATAAGAACATAGTAATCTTCATTTCTTGAGGGTTATATTTGCAACATTTTTTTGTGAGGCACTTTAATGTTTAAATAAATTTCGAATACTTATTCCATGTATGCCAAATTTAAACTGCAAATTCCGTTCCGACTTTAATTATTTTTTATCTCACTTTCGGTAAATAAACAAATAACAGTATACCTTTGTCACACCAATGGCACCAACATTCTCGCCAAAGGTATTTGTACCATTGCCTGCACCCCAAAGACCAGCTAAAACTGTACCTAACCCCTCAGTTCCAATTCCTCTATTTATGGCATGTAATGGTGGTGATTGTGCTTCTACATGTTATTGAAATAGAAATTCATTTTAAAAAATGTTGATGTTAATCCATAAATCTCAATCATTCTTTGATCCTTACCCGACATTTGGGATACTGTTGGATAGTAGCTTAATGACTCTACAGTACATGCCAAAACTCCGGCTAACATACCCAATACACCTGATAGAGTAACAGATGGTGTACCAAATTGTCCTGGATATGGAACGTAGAACCATTTAGCATTAGTTAAGACATTGATCCGTACATCGGTTCTGGATGGATGACCTTCTTCAAATACATTTGTCAGCGTTAGTATTCCACATAGACCCCACATTATCATTATGGTTAAAAGCACCTTTTGCATTAAAAAAAAAAACATTATATGTATATTTAATTTATTACAAACTGAATAACCAAAAAAAAACGATTCAAGTAAATATCTACTATAAGTAATTTAAGTTACCGGAAATAAACGAAAGAGCAGGAATGGTCGAAATTCAATACCGTGACCCTTTCGATAAACTGGCATAGGTATGGCAACATTTGACATTATTTGTGAAAATAATGTTAACATAGATGTGGTCCTATAAAAAACATCGTTCGTGTAGAGAAAATGAAAGCAGCAATATACATAAGTCTACTCACCCAACTGCTATACCCCAATGTTTAGAGGCTGTTTCTGCGGCATGTTCAAATAACGTTAGACCCACCAAGGATACAGTTGGTACTATCGTAAGGGGTGTTACAAATCGAAGGATTTTACCTACTAAGCCGGTGTAGCCCAAAATGACTTGTACCATAGCTGAAACTGCGATTGCACCAGATAACTCACGCATGCGAACCTGCCACAATTCTTGACGTCTATCATCGTCCATTTCTTTAATTTCTACCTCAGATGGACATTTCCATTGCGGCAATGCTAGTATAGCTAAAGTCGGTACCAAAAACGAAATCGTTCCTCCCTGAACTATTGGTAAACGTACACCCCAAGTTGCTTGTACGTATGTTACTATGCCAGTTACGAAAATCATAGTCGAAATAATAATACCTCGATTTGGATCTTCGTCTGACATACATAGTGCTGGTGTTAAAATAAATGGTATTGAAACTATTGCACCAATCATTGTTAAATAATGCTGAAAGGCTAAAAATATACTCAAATACCAGGGCGGATTATCATTTATGCCATACAGAAGTTTTGATGATTTTTTGCCATCTAAATTCTTAACCCCCTGAGAATCATTTGTCTTTGCGTCATTTTGTGAGATCTGTAAAATGAAAAATATGTATTAATCCAAGTCTCAAATTTAGAGTAATGTAACGAAACAATAACAACATCTGTTATGCCAAAATATGTTACAGTGCTAATTTTTCGGGTCAAAAGTTTAATTTTCAGACGACCAACAGTGTTTATATAAGTAAATGTATAAGTCAATGCAAAGTTATCTATATACCTTGCTGTCTGTCTGTTAAATAATAAATAGCCATTTTCTGCTCATAAATATCTTAACTTTAAGTTTATATGTATATGTATGTGTGCACATGTACATTGTACACCAACGAAACTTCCCGAGGATTGGAAAATAATTGACTATAGCTCTTATATAAGACCCACTTTCATTTCCGAGGTAAGTAATTTTTTCTGGGGGGACTATAGCCCCCCACGAAAAATTTGGCTTATAACGACGTAGATTATTTTGCTTAGAAATAAATAATTTTTTTTTTTTTTACCAAACGGACATTTAATTTTACTTTTTAGGATATAATTATAAATAATTTTCAAAAAATAACAAAATATAGGTTACAGAAATGGTGAAAATGTTAATTATTTAGAAGTACTACCCCTGTTTTTTCTGAGTAGAAAAACAAATTAATTGAATTTGGAAACGTAGTTTATATACATACACTTCCTATTTACAAATAACGTTATTTGTAAATACTCTTTATATACAGATTGTAAATAAAAAACTATTTTTTACAGAATTTGTATAAATATTTGTCAGATTTTTGGGAACACAAAAAATGGCAATATTTTTGTAAAAAAAATGTTTTTTTTGAGAAACTATAAATATTTTATCTGTAATAAAATCTTTGTTATTAAAGATATCTTAACAAAATTTTCGGTGTAGACTTTATCGTATAAAATGAGATTTTAGTAAAAGTAGTCCCACAATTCTCAAAAAACGACGAAAATCCCAAAAATGTTTTTTTACATTTTCGGCTATAAAATCCAAATTTTTCCGAAGTCCCGTAGATTTTGATTGAAAACTTTTAATAACATATTACAGATTCTTAAACTGCATTGCATTTGCCGATTCGTGCTATGGGATTTTAGAAAATAAGTTCAAATAAATTTTAAGTTCAAAATATTCATATAAAATGGGTAAAATTCGGGAGCCCCACTTGAGTTATTGGTCTTGTTTTTTATTTTAAAGTCGTCTCTGTGAAGATACCTTTCGGAATAGTATAAAATTATTGTATGTTGTTAAAGAAAATTTTGTTTTGGAGAAAAAAGAGTGTAGATACTTTTTCGGCCAAAAGAACACAAAAAGTCATTTTGCAATTTTTATCGACTTCAAATTAATTAGCTAAAGAAAAAACAAATAAAATCGATCGGAAATACTAGAATGTATATGAAATAACTGAATCAAGAACATGCAAAGTTGAGATACTTAAAAATTCAAATGCAAATAACTCAAAAACTATAAGAGATAAATAAAACATGCAAACATGTTTTTTTTAGGTCTTATGGGTCCCATTGTACACTCCTCTGCTATGCCTATACCAAATTTCATTGGTAGATGACCTAATGTTTTTTTAAACTTTCTTCTCTAAATACAAAATTAAATCCAAATTCAATTTTTACAAACCAATTTTAAACTTAAAATGTATTTTAAAACATATATTGTATACAAATATAGTCTCTTAAATATTCCAATATATTTCCCGATATATTTTTCTAACTTTAGGCGTTCGATCTGTGGAATGATGAATATATATGGATGTCTCAATATACACAAATACGTTTATAAGATTTTCAAAACACACTAAAAGAAATTCTAAATTATGTAGCGTTGTTCTAAAACGATTATAAATTTGATAATTACCATCATAGCTCTCTAAAATTAATTCAGTGAGTTCTGATTGATTGGAAAAATTTCATATTTATGTTTAGTGAAAAAAATTTTTTGTGACTGTTCAGATTTTGTACTAATGAGTGTAGTGCAAATTTGTTCACTACCACTAAATTTAGTTATAGTGAAAAAATTGCAATATCACTAAAAATTTTTAGTGGTAGTGAAGAAAAGTTTCACTATAACTATAATGATGGCAAATAGTTAAAATTCAATTTTTTTTTACTATAGTGCGATTTAGTGAAAAGCTGAATGCACTCACAATTTAGTGCACTACCCCCAACTCTGGTATTATTTGTCCGGCTGTTGTGTAAATTATTATTCAAATTAAATTAAGAAATGTTAATAGTCTCTTTGGAACTTAATTTATAAAACAAAAATTAAGAGTAACTATGTAATTTCAAAAAGTTATTATAAAACAATAAATGAGGAAGATTAGAAAATGGACTTTGAATTTGTTAATGTTAGATTCATAAGATTTATTATAAATATCTATGATATTTTTTCCTGTGTAGAAATTTTATACAATTACTCAAAAAAATATATACTATACATAAATAATTGTATACTTTTGTCGATCACTTGAATAATAAAAGCATTAATATTAACTTTTATTCCATAATCTTTCAACATTAGTAACTGACAACCCGAAATACTAACTATGTATGTATTTATTAACTTAGTACTTATTAATGGCTTTGTAACAGTGTTGTCGTTGTTAATAATTTTCTATTACTATTATTACCTAACACAGAGTAATCATATTTCAAACGTTTGAAAAATTATGTCTTTTTCTTTGATATCAAAGGTTAATTCAAAACTTATTTCAAATATTATTAAAAATTGGAGAATAATTTCCCCTTTTTGTTGATAATGCTATTATTTTCAAACAATTATCAAATCATTCTCAAACAATTGATTTCAAATCACTCAAATTTTAAACCAAACCTGTGCACAGTGTCACATTTGACATTTTTAGAACGACAAAAATCCAGTTTTGTAGATATTGGTCTGTAATGGTATATTCTGTTAGTAGGTAAGCCCATAAAAATATTCACTAAAAATGGGCGGGTATAATAAATGGCACTCCCATACTGAAAAATAAATTATTTTATTCGTATGAATTTCAGATATATTTTTGTAAATTTTATTAAAATAAAGGATATTTTAAAAGTAGGCGTGACAAGATCTAATCACACCAATATTGGTGTAGCACTTGAATAACAAATTTTCAGTCATTACCTTAAAATATTTAAATAATTCTTAAAAATTGCTAATATAAGATACCGCACATTTATTCTAATTTTTTAAAAGATCGCAAAAAGTCGCAGCTGAAATTCTCAAATATAATTTTATAGATGTTCTTTTATATAACAATCGTATTTTTGACTTGGAACTCGTTGGAACTTTTTAGTTCCAGTCCATTATAAATAGAATTTCCCAAAAAAAAATTTTTTAATATTATGATTTCTTTTAAATAAAAAACAATATTTTCAGTATTGACTTTTTAACCTAACAATTACTATTACATACCAAAAAAATTATATCAATATCTGCAGTATTTGCCGATATATATGAAGTTAAAGTTAACATACTTCTTCACAAAAATTGTAAATAAAATTAAAATGTTTTTAAAAGTTGCATCTTTGAAAATCCATAATTCGCGCTATAGACACTTTCCAATACTTTAAATATATTTTGCATAACATATGACATGTTTACTAATAAATGCTAAAAGAATAACTTCAATTAATAAGCTTTTATTTTCGTATTTTTGTCGTTCCAATTTGGATAAATGTGACATTGTGCTGTGGTTTGTTGGGTATTTACTAAAATTTAGTTAAACTACAAATTAAAAAAAAAAAAAAAAAATGATATTTTTTTTCTGTGAATCCCATTTTACATTTGTTGTACAAGTATGTAACATCAAATCGTTAGTAACACAAATTTATGTACACAAAATTAATTACTAATCGGAGTATTTAAAATGTATTTAAAATTTCTTTTAAGTTTGAATTTTTGCGGTGTTAAGAAGATAAAAATGATTGAATTTAAAAAAAAACTAAATTACACAAGGATATCATTATTAAAAAATTAAACAAGAAATTTTAAATTGTTTCAATAATTTTTCATTAATCGGCAACTCTGCTTTGCAATTTAAACAATATTACTATCTTTGAGAGAATGTACATATATTAAATTCGTACCTATTAAATCTACTTAATATTAATTTATTACTTAATTAAAATTTTTGCATTTAATTACTAAAGAATTGGTGTTTTTATTGAATTATAGCGATTTGAAAAATTGTTGTTTAATTTAGCACGAACAGCTGTCATCGACCAACACTTGCTTATTTATATACATATTTGTACATTTCAGTTATATTTTATTTATACTTAAGGGGCATTTCATTTTTCAATAATTCAAATTCCAAAAAGCTTTTTCTACTCAAAACTTTGTCGAATTAATCTCCAAAATTGCTACCTGAAAAAAATTCATATAAATAATATCTAAAATGTTTAAAGCTTCATACTTCGTACAAAGGATTAAACTTCAATAACATTTTTAAAAAACTATTATTATAAATTTGTCGCGGATTATTTATTATTATCACATAATAATACTTATGTATGACATACATTTGCATTTTGCATACATACATTGTATGTATGCAAAATTTTGATAAATTACGATAATAAATATATGAATTTGTATAATAGTTAATTGCTATATATGTATGTTTAAGATTTATGTACATACTATATGTATGTCTAGTACATATAGTATATTGGAGTAACTCAAGGGAAGCGTTTTTCGAGATTTCGATGTAGGAAGACCCCTTAAGCGATGCGTAAAAATTTGCTTAATACGAAAAAATTATTTTAAAAATTTTTTTAATTTGTATTCAGTTCCCTACGGGACACTCTAATGTATATGTACTAGTAGTGTACATATCTTAGTATGTACTTTAACAATTAAAATTAGAATATTTCAATAGAATAACTTATATAAATAAAACTACCTACTTATATACAAACATCTATTTGTATGTATGTATGTATGTTTATATTATAATAAGATAAATTTGATTTTTTACAGTTTACCAACTTACTAGACATTTCATCAGTTTACACGAAGAGAGCAATTTATAATTATTATAAATACATATTATTACTTTATTAAAATTTAATAAATCTTAATTAATGGAAATTTATGTCAAAATATTTACAATGCCTTAAATACACATACACATACATACAGTGGCAGTCAAAATAATACCGATACAAGACATTAAATTAAAGCAGGTTACATTTTCATTTATAGATTTTTTTTATAAATGAAAATTTTTTTTAGTCCTTTGAAAAGAAACATGAAGAGGCAATAATAGCCTTATAATGTTAACTGTGTTTTTTTCCAAAACTTACGTGTAATTTTCGATTTTTCTTTTACTATTTAACAATTTTTTTAACATTTGTTTAAAATACAAGTAAGTAAAGTGAAGCTATTTTTTTTTCCGCTGATGTACATAACATTATTAAAAATAATTTATAGTTGTTGTTTTTATACGTTTTCTTTCTTTATATATATATATATGAAATTGTGATTATTGTTTATAACTAGATATTATTATTTTTTATATTATTTTATTGAAATTTAATATTCGTTAATACTATTATATATTAAATTTAAAAAGAACGTAGTTTGGATATTTTTCTAATATAATTTTAACTAGAAAACTGTCCGTCAAATTTATACAAAATTGTAATTTTTCCAAGTAATAATAAAAATATAAAAATTAATTTTCAGTTGCCTACCTGTGCAGATTGGGGTAAAAGGGGACGAAAATGGCGATTAGTTCAGGAAAAGGTGATATCAATATTTTAATGAAGATGTTTTATTTTTTTATTTGTTATTAGGTAAAAAACAGCATTTTTAGAATTTTAAGCTTTTTTTTTCTGGCAGAATGTTAATGTCCGTCCGTCTATTCATTAGAGTTAAATGGGTCGAAAATGATGCATAATTCAGGGACAACACTTTAATGATCACGCCTAATTTTTCTATTTATTAGTAAGAATTATAAGATGTTTTTTTGACAGAAAGGTAATGTTCGTCCGTCTATACATTTAGGTTAAATGTGTCGAAAATAGCGCTTTATTCAGGAAAAGATGATATCTCACGTTTTATTTTTTCTATTTATTAGTTGGTAACAATTTTTTAGAATTCTAAAATATTTTTTGACAGAATGGAAATGTCCGCGCTTAATTTATGGAAAGGTGATATCAATACTTTAATATTTAGATTTTGTTTTTTCTATTGGCCAAGAAGTAAAAAAATAATATATTTTTGGAATTTTAAGGCTTTTTCTTTTTTAAAAAATTCGTCTGTTTGTTAATTTTAGCAAACTTGCCAATTAAAAATTGTTTATTTTTCGACTCTATAAAAACATCGACTTCAAATTTTCTTTATTCGATAGATAATTTTGTTCATTAATAAATTGCAGAAAATATTAAAAAATCTGATGAAAATATGAAAAAGACTTGACCAACCTCTTTGAAAGTTGAGATTGTTGAAATTTCAAATGAAAATACATCAAAAAAAATATAAGAGAAATTGTGCATACAATCATGTTTCCTAAAATTTATCAAGGACTTTAAGGATCTTGAAAGTCGGGTAAAGAACACAAAAATCGCTAGTGGTTAAACGTTTTCTATGACATTAGTACCCTATTTTGAACACCCATAGCCCCGCCCCTGAATAAGGGATCCTGCTTCTAAATTAAAACTGTTACTGTTGCTTGAAAAATAAAAATTTACTTTGATTTTTATTTTATCATACAAAAATAAAAATTTACTTGTGATTTTTTTAAATAAACATCAAAAATAAAAATCAGTTAGTGATTTTTAAAACATAAATGTAAAATAAAAATCAAACAATGTTTTATATTTTCAAAAGGGTAGAAAAAATATTATAAGATTTGTATTTTTGTTTTTAAACAATATAAATATCATATATTTAAATTTGTATTCAAATATAGAGGAAATATGTAGACGAAGTTTTTAAATCAATTTCGACTATGAATTAAACGAATTTAGCGACACCAGGATGCAGAATTAAGTTATATATAAATCAATATAACATTATTTTTTCGTAGTTATTTAGAAATAAGTATCAGAAAACATTTTTAATTCAAAATATAACAATTTTTTTCTTGAAAATTTCTTAAAAAAATTCTTGAAAAAATGTGCAGTTTTTAAAACTTTATTGTAAAGCTGGTAATACTATGGATAAAATAGGTCATTTATCATAAAAATTGATATATTGTCTAGCTAAACAGGAATCTGCATTCATTTTTTTTTTCTATCACGTACTGACTTTTTCTTATGCGCATGACTACAATCACTACCTCATTCAGCAGTCACACTGGTAAAATTAGAGAACGATTTGTCTGTTGACGATACATCAACAGACAAATCGTTCCATATTGGCGAAACATAATAAACGTGAAAGATTTTTATCAGATTTCAAGGAGTATCTGATAAAAATCTTTCACTTCGCTCAGAAGATTCTTGAATTTATTTCTGAGCGGAACAACTTTCTTTTATCGATTTTATTTTATTTTTAGGTCAAATATAAAAAAAAATGCAGTTAACTACATTTTTATTAAATTTGTATTTGGCAAATTCAAGTTCACCAATTTTCATTCCAAAGTTTAAACCTTATACTCATCGTTTACATAAAAGTGATTCACGCATATTTATTAGCACATACACCTGATCGAGAACCCATAAACATAGTTTATTTATTTATATATATATATATATATATATATATATATATATATACAGTGGCTCACAGCTTATTTCGTGTTTTTAGTTTTCATTAAAATTTTACTTGATAATATTCTTAATTATTGAAATAAATGAAAAGAAATATATATTTTTTTTTGCATTTACAATAAAACAACATTAAATAGTTCAATCATAGCAATAATTCAGTACAAAATCACAATATAAAGAAAAATAGCCTCACAACTTATTTCGTGTTTAAATTTTACCGTTACTTATTATCGTTCCAATAATAAGAATTTGCATAGAATGGAGTAATAAACAATTTATTAATAATGTTTAGAAGGTTTAAATTATTAATTAGTTACATTTTAATCATGGATCGACGAACATCTGTAGAAAAACGTGAACTTGTTATCACGCATCTTAAAAATGGAAAAACTCAAAAGCAAATTGCCGAAATCGTTAACTTGAGCTGCTCTACAGTTCAGTATATTATCCAGCGATATGTTCGAGAGGGGAGAATTGCAGATAAAATCCGCAAAGCACCAAATAAAATATTTACTGAGGCTGACGAACGTTGGATACTAAGAAAAATTAAGCAGAATCCCAGATTGAGCGCACCAGCATTGGCAAAAGAAGCAGAAAATTTCCTAGGAAAGTCATGTAATCCAGAGACAATTAGAAGAATTCTCCGTCGTGCTGATTTCCACGGAAGAACCGCCCGTAATAAACCATTTATTAGCCCAAAGAATCTCAAGAATAGATTGCAGTTCGCCAGAGAATGTCAACAAAGACCAATCATTTTGGGACAAGGTTATTTTTGCTGACGAAAGCAAATTTAATCTTTTTGGGTCAGATGGTAAGTCATACATTTGGCGAAAACCAAATACAGAACTCCACCCTCAAAATCTAAGAGGCACTGTGAAACATGGTGGAGGTTATGTAATAGTGTGGGGGTGCATGTCATCATCTGGCGTTGGTAACCTCGTGTTTATTAATGACACGATGGACAAAACCATTTATTTAAATTTATTTCAAAATAATTTACTCCAAAGTGCAGAAAAATTGGGTATTGCAGATGATTTTTGGTTTTATCAAGATATGACCCCAAACAAAAATCGAACATTGTACAAGCATGGCTAGCAAGAAACTGTCCTCACGTCGTTAAAACACCAGCCCAATCACCAGATTTAAACGTTGTTGAAAATCTGTGGAGTTTACTAGAGAAAAACATCAGAAATCACCAAATTAGTAATCACGAGGACTTAAAAATGGCTCTTCGAATAGAATGGTAAAAAATATCAACGGTATACACAAAAAAACTTGTAAGTTTTATGCAATCTATACTGAAAGATGTTTTAAAGCAAAAAGGTTACCCAACCAAATATCAGTTATTTTTTAAACCTAAAAAAACATGTAAACTTCTTCATTTTAATACGTACACGAAATAAGCTGTGAAGTGGCTTTTTGTTATAATTGTTTTTTCTGTTAATTTTTTATTTTAAGAATGAATTACTTTTATGTTTTTGTTCATGTTATTAATAAAAAACAATTTATATTTAACTATCTGGTGTTTTTTTTTTTTTAATTTCATACAAAAATAAAGTAATTATTAACAATTATGTTATTAAATTGTAAACACACGAAATAAGCTGTGAGCCACTGTATATATATATACGAGCTGTAAACCCGCAACTTCGTTAGCGGAAATTTTTTATAAAAACCATACTATATATTAAATTTAAACTAAGATTCTTAACTCCCTTGGGAACATTTTTAATAATGGTGTTATGTCATCCATAAATAACAATTTCTCTTTAATTTCAGGTTTCTAATCTTAGAATAACGAAAAATAAATATCAGAATTACGAAAAAGTATATTAGAATAAAGAAAAAGGACCACAAAAACCATTTTAAGGTTTCTAATTCACTTAGGTCCTTACATCTTCAATTTTATGTTTCTAAGGATAAAAATTGCAGAACATTCAAGAAGTTCTATTAGAAAAACGAAAAAAGATACCAAAAAGTCCCTTCTTATGGATTCATTTAGGACCACATATCTTTAATTTCATGTTCCTAGATTCATAATTATACAAAATTCAAAAAGTACCATTAGAAGAGCAAAATAAGTACCACAAAGACCCCTCTTGTGAATTCTTTCTCACATAGGACCATGCATATTAAATTTTATGTTTCTACTTTAAATATTATAAAAAGTTCAAAAAGTACCATTAGAAGAACAAAAAAGTACCACAAAGTCCTCTCTTATGGATTCTCATTCGCTTAGCACCACATCTTCTTAATTTCATGCTTCCAGGTTCACAATTATAGAAAATTAAAAAAGTACCATAGGAAGAACAAAAAAGTACCACAAAGTCCCTTCATATGGATTCACATTCACTTAGCACCACATATACTTAATTTCATGTTTCTAGGTTCATATTTATAGAAAATTTAAAAAGTACCATTAGAAGAACAAAAAAGTACCACAAAGTCCCCTCTAATGAACTCTCATTCATTTAGGTCCAAATATCTTTAATTTTATGTTTCTATGTTAAATATTATAGAAAATTCAAAAAGCACCTTTAGAAGAACGAAAAAGTACCACAAAGTTCTCTCTTACGGATTCTCATTCACTTAGCAATTCATGTCTTTAATTTCATATTTCTAGGTTAAATATTATAGAAAATTCAAAAAGTACCATTAAAATAACAAAATAGTACCACAACGTCCCCTCTTATGGATTCTCATTAACTAAGGACCACATATCCCTAATTTCATGTTTCTAGGTTCATAATTATAGAAAATTCAAAAAGTACCATTAGAAGAACGAAAAAGTACCACAAAGTCCCCCCTTGTGAATTCTTTCCAAGATCGAACCATGCGTATTTAATTTCATGTTTCTAGGTTAAATATTACAGAAAATGCAAAAAAGTACCATAAAGTCCATCCTCTTGAATTCTTACCCACAGACCATGTATCTTTAAGTACCACAAATTGCACTCTTGTGAATTCTTATCTACATTTTCTTAATTTCATGTTTCTATGTTTATTGTAATTGAAAATTCATTATTAAGTTTGAATAAAATGTAATTTCCGGCCTTACCCCTTTTTTGGTACTTTTTTTTCACCCATAGAAGTATCAGAAATTGTATTCCAGTGAGTTTCTAAATTATAGTGAGATTCCATATTAATATACGCATATGGTTATGTCAATAAATATAAAAAAATGTTTTATGAAAAAAGTACCAAAAATAGGTACGATTTTTACCCCTTAAACGTTTGAATTTCTAAAAAGTACCAAATATATATTACTCATTTTTTGATAAGTTATGAATACGACATAAATTTTATCTGTATGTTGATTGGTTTCAAAGATACATATGGTGTCAAAAAAGTACCAAAATACAGTTTTTACCCGTTTTCTCCCTAAAACGCCGACTTTCAAAAAAGTACCAGACACCTGTCCAATTATTTTTTAAATGAATAACGATAACTATTCAACTTGTTTTGTATCATTATTAGTTTGCGAGTTATAAGGTTACCGATTTTACCCGTTTTTACCCTTTTTTACCCCCTAACATTCGAATTTCCAAAAATCCCGTCTTAGTGGATCTATATGGAGGGAGACCTACCTACGTTCCAAATTTCGTCTCTCTAGCTTCAGCCGTTTGGGCTGTGGGATGATGAATCAGTCAGTATATAAAAGAGTAACGTTACTGACTGACTGACTGATTCATCATCCCACAGCCCAAACGACTGAAGCTAGAGAGACGAAATTTGGAACGTAGGTAGGTCTCCCTCTGTATAGATCCACTAAGACGGGATTTTTGGAAATTCGAATGTTTAGGGGGTAAAATCGGTAATTCTATAACTCCCAAACTAATAAAGATACACAAAAAGTTGAATAGTTCTCGTTATTCATTTAAAAAATAATCGTATAGGTGTCTGGTCTTTTTTTGAAAATCGGCCCTTTTAGGGAGAAAACGGGTAAAAACTGTATTTTGGTACTTTTTTGTCACCATATGTAACTTTGAATCCAATCAACACACAAATAAGATTTATGCCGTATTCATAACTTATCAAAAAACTAGAAATATAAATTTGGTACTTTTTCGAAATTCGAACGTTTAAGGGGTAAAACATTTTTTTTATATTTATTTACATAACCATGTGCGTACTTTAATATGGGATCTCACTATAATTTAGAAACTCATTGGAATACAATTTCTGATACTTCTATGGGTAAAAAAAAGTACCAAAAAGGGGGTAAAGGCGGGAAATTACATTTTATTCAAACTTAATAATGAATTTTCAATTACATTAAACATAGAAACATCCTGTGGGTAAGAATTCAAGAGGATGAACTTTGTGGTAGTTTTTTCTTCTTCTAATGGTACTTTTATAATATAATATTTAAATTAGGAACATGAAATTAAAGATATGTGGTCCTTAATGAATGAAATTCCATAAGAGGGGACTTTGTGATATAATGTTCTGTAATATATGTACATCCTAGAAACATAAAATTGAAGATGTAAGGTCCTAAGTGAATCAGAATCCTTAAAAGTGATTTAGTGGTTCTTTTTCCTTATTCTAAAATACTTTTTCGTTATTCTAATATTAGAAATCTAATATTAAGGAGATATTGTTATTTGTGAATGAGAATTCTCAAGCTCTATTAGTCACATTCCTCTATACTAAAAAATAATAATAGGAATACTTTGGTAGTTTTTTAACTTTCGAATGTTAAAGATGTTAAATATTGGTACTTTACTGGCACCCTATCAAACATGCCTTTTGTACTTTTCGAAAATCCTATTTTAAATTTATTTTATAGTATGGTTTTTATAAAAAATTTCGGCTAACGAAGTAGCGGGTTAACAGCTCGCCAATTATAATAACGTAGATACATGCAAGTGAGTTTTATTTTATGCCTTCCATAGCCTAATATCAAATGCTATGGCGTACGCAGAATGTTTCTAATTAATTTCCTTCATATTGATTTTTATACCCTTCACCAAAGGTGTAAAGGGTATATATAAGTTTGTCATTCCGTTTGTAATTCCCACAATTTTCGTCGGAGAACAAAAAAGTTTACATTTTCGGGATCCTTGTAAGAAATGATGACGATAGGACCATGTCCGTCCGTCCGTCCGTCCGTGTGTCGGTTGAAATGGCGTTTATAAAGCCCACCGATAACTGACATATAATATATATATCAAACGATCGGAAATGCTTTCGAGAATTTTGCTATTGGAATTCAGTAAGATCGGTTCATACAATTCGGACATATGTTAAAAAAACCGGTTTTTAGAACCGGTTTTCCAGTTTCTGAAGCCTCTGTATATACTAGGGACTTCGTTTTTACAAAAAAGTCTCGGACATTTTTTTCTGAATTTTTGTTCTGAAAAAATGAAATAAATCGGTTCAATAATAACTGAGATATCGGACAAAACGCATTTTTTATTTTTTAAAGCCCTGGTTTAAGCTGCAGATTTTTATTTTTATATAGATCAGTCATAAATGTTTTTATAAAATTTCGTTTTTTTTAATAAACCAAATTCGTTTATAATCAACAGAGTTATGGTCCAAAAACAAATCTGTTAAGAATATAAATACACATACAAACATGTATATTAAGTAATGTAATGACTATTAGTGACGTTTTTTGTTTTTTGCAGCGTTTAAATATTATGCGTCAGCAAAATTTCTTCTCCTTATGACTATGCAATAAATATTAAACCGTTTCATTTTTACTACACACTGCAACTAAAATTATTATAAATAACCTTCGAATTTTTAGTAACAATGTAAATCGTCTTTGCAATTTTTAACAGAAAATATTGCTCAACAAAAAAACTAAAACTTCGTGTTTTAGTCCCTTACACATATTTTTTTCGGACACATATAGCACACGAACAATTTTTCTTTGTGTGCTGCAATAAATTTTTAGCAAATTTTCTTTGTTTTGATTTTGCAACTATAGTTTTTTTTTAGTATTTTTATTTAAGCAATTTTGTTGCTATTAAAATTTCTTCTATGAAGAATAAAACACATGTATTTGTTGTTATACATTCACACATACATGTATACTCCGATATACATGTGTTTTATTCTTCATAGAAGAAATTTTAGTAGCAACAAAATTGCTTAAATAAAAATACTAAAAAAAACTATAGTTGCAAAATCAAAACAAAGAAAATTTGCTAAAAATTTATTGCAGCACACGAAGAAAAATTGTTCGTGTGCTATATGTGTCTGATAAAATTATGTATACAAGACAAATCACGAAGTATTATTTTTCTATGTTAATTTATATACGAGTTGAATAATTTTTGTTTATGCTACAAGAAATTGTAAATAAACGCTGCAATTTTTATTGACAATACTGAAAATAGAAAAATAATTTTAGTTGCAGTTATAAACAAAAATGAAATGAAAACAGTAAAAATATTTTTAGTATTTTTTTTGCTAGCAGCAGATATTTATTGCAAAATGTGATAAATATAGTATTAAAATCAAACCCTGGTTTTTTGTATAGACAAGTAGTTAAGTTAGAAACAGCAGTAACCCAACAAACCAAGAAACGATACAGTATCATTAATGATATCATAATTTTAAAATTTTATTATAAAATATCGAAATTATTTTTTCCTTAGAAAAAAACTTCAAACATTTTCAGGAAAATAAAATTAAATTGAAAATATTTTTATTAAAAGAATATTTTATATTATGCATAATATGGAAATTATATTTTTACAGCTAAATTTAGTGGAATCGCAAAAAATAAATGAGGATAAAATAAAGAAACTAATATCAGCCCGGATTTAAAGGGGAATTGTCTTCGGATTACAAAAGTTTTAAAATATTTAGAATATTATATATTCACCCAATCTTAGCAGATATGTATGTATATATTCTGCAATATATTGCTAAATTATCGCGCTGCTTAAATTTAACAATATCATTACTAATATCGTTATTTTCAAAAATTATGATATCGTGTTCGAGTGTACGTTTTAGAAAGCAACCTATATCATTTTAGAATTATAAATGATATCATTCTCGGGCTTTTATATCACCGAAATGATATCCTAATGATATCATTACGATATCATTTGGTTTGTTGGGAATATTATGAATAACAGTGTTGTTGTTGTTCTTTGTATATGCAGTCTGTACAAAAATAAATAGATATGGAATTGTTGTTGTTTATTTTTAAAAACTAAAACATATCTGTTAAGAATATACATAAATACATACACAAACATGTATATTAAGCATTGTAATGACTATTAGTGACGTTTTTGCCTATAAGTTTAGTTAGCAACAGAAGTAATATAATGAATAACAGTGTTGTTGTTGTTCTTTGTATATGCAGCCAGTTTGTATATACACACATAAAAAAATAAATAAATATGGAATTGTTGTTGTTGTTTATTTTTTAAAAGCAAAGCCTGCTATGATTGTTTTTTTTTATATATTCAAATTTTCATAGTTTGAAAAAAATTTAGATTTATATATGAGAAAATATGAAAGCATACGTTAAGGCGAAAATTTTAATAAAAATAATATTATTTTATAATAATTATTTTTGGTCTCTGTTTAAAATACTTTACTATTCGGCTGTGCCGAATCTTTTTTCAATTTCATTTTAATACAAAATTACATGAATAATAATTATTTTTGGTCTCTGTTTAAAATACTTTACTTTTTACTCTTTTTGTTTAATTTTTATTTTGTCTATTTTTATTCTGTACACAACTTTATTACAAAAATTTAAATTTAAAAATTAAATTAATCGCCACTTTTGACATATTTTACATTTTGGTAAAAAAAAGTTTCGTTTTTTTAATCGAAATGGGTATCAAAAAAATCGTAATTTTAAGCTGGTTATGGAAAAAATATTTTTTTTTATTTTTTTATTTTTGGACTCAGTAAAGATATCTACTTGATTTTTTTTTGTATTTAATAGATAGTTTTGTTCTTTAATTAAGTAAAGAAAAAATAAATGAAATCGGTCGGAAACAATAGGATATATATGACAAAAACTGGACCAAGAACATGCAAAATTGAGGTACTTAAAAATTCAAATGCAAATAACTCAAAAACTATAAGAGATAAATTATACATGCAAGGATGTTTTTTGTAGGTCTTATCAGTGCCTATAATAATGTATACAAATATTTGAAATTGGAGTAGAAACATTTTTCAAGCGATTAGGTACCAAGGTACCCAACTTTGAGCCTCTTTAGCTCCGCCCCTGAGGGGTCTGTTCTATCCTCCTTCCAAACTTAACATTGTACACTCCTCTGCTATGCCTATAAAATACAAAACATTTCGATTCAATTGATAGAAAAGTATTTTTAAAATTTTAGTAGCTTAAATTATCTTTTCTTCTTTATTTTAATTGTGGTTTTACGGATCCAATCGAATTTGCATTCATCCGATATAATATATATGTATTACAAATTTCGACGTTAATTCTATTACAAAAAATTTGCCAAATTTAAAATAATGTTTGTGCGTACATTAAAGTGCCTTGATTTGTATGGAGAAAAAAATGTTGCAAATGCACACCCCCTCCCCTCCTAAAATTAAAGATTGATATGTTTTAAACTAAACCCCAAAATATTTCGGTTTAATATTATTTCGTTCACGTGAGCTAGACCATTTTTAAAATAACTCCAAAAATAATTTTAAACTTTTTGTCAATAAAAATTATACATAAGTGTAAAAAGAAATTTAAAATTAATTTCCATTCTCGCGTAATTAAAATTTTAGTAAAGGTCTCATTCAATACTGTTGATATATGTATTCATTTAACCCTTTAGTTGCATAAGCAATATAATGAGACTTCCGGTCCATAATTGGTTAAGTTAATGTTTATGTCAAATGGTTAGTAAATGAACTGTCACCAAAAGCATACATTTATCATAAAATTTATAAATTCGTGTAAAATAGTGACTAAATTTCAAAAATCTCTTTAATTCGATTATTGTCGCGGTTTTAAAGGAATTTATTTTAAAATCGTTAATTGAAAATCACGTGCTAAAAAATTGATTAATCTCTTTAAATTTTGGTCGTTCTTTTGATTTGAAATAATTTTTTTTCGTACATTTTCATACCCATCTATCTATATATATAAAAGAGTAACGTGACTGACTGACTGATTCATCATCCCACAGCCCAAACGGCTGAAGCTAGAGGGGCGAAATTTGGAACGTAGGTAGGTCTCCCTCCATATAGATCCACTAAGACGGGATTTTTGGAAATTCAAATGTTTAGGGGGTAAAAAAGGGTAAAATTTATTGGAATACAATTTTTAATACTTCGATGGGTCAAAAAAAGTACCAAAAAAGGGGTAAAGGCGGGAAATTACATTTTATTCAAACTTAATAATGAATTTTCAATTACATTAAACATAGAAACATGAAATTAAGAACATGTAGATAAGAATTCACAAGAGTGGAATTTGTGGTACTTAAAGATACATGGTCCAGTGGGTAAGAATTCAAGAGGTTGGACTTTGTGGTACTTTTTTCTACTTCTATTGGTGCTTTTTTGGATTTTCTGTAATATTTAACCTAGAAACATGAAATTAAATACGCATGGTCCGATGTTGGATAGAATTCACAAGGAGAGACTTTGTGGTACTTTTTCGTTCCTCTAATGGTACTTTTTGAATTTTCTATAATTATGAACTGAGAAACATGGAATTAAGGACATGTGGTCCTAAATGAATAAGAATCCATAAGAGTGGACTTTGTGGTACATTTTTGTTATTCCAATGGTACTTTTTGAATTTTCGGCAATATTTAACATAGAAACATGAAATTAAAGATTTATGGTCCTAAATGAATGAGAATTCATCATGTTTGATTTGTGGTACTTTTTTTTGTTCATCTAATGGTACTTTTTGAATTTTCTATAATTATGAACCTAGAAACATGAAATAAAGGACATGTGTTTTTTTTTTAATTTTCTATAATATAAGGAATTGTCTGCCTTATGAACTTCGAATTTTTTCTCATTCCAATAATGTGTTCCGTCTTAAACTTATTGCCTACTTAGCTGAAAGCATTTGATTATACTGCTTTATATATTTTATTACCGCTGCTGGACATATATTGTTCATTCTTTTTTGATTACTAATAATACATATAATTTGAATTTTTATGGCTGGGGAGCCAAATATGTTTTTTTTTTTTTTTTTTGGATATAATATGTTTGTTTTCTTTTGGATATAATTAAACATTTTTATATTGTATTAGTTTTAAGTTTTTTTTTTTATATTATCTATATCTAATACTCAGGATTATTATTACTGTGTAATACATATTTATATTTTGGCCTTGAAGGCTTTGTATTACTATACTCAATAAATAAATAATAATAAAGTTAAAGTTATGTGGCCCTAAGTTAGTGAGTATCCATAAGAAGGGATTTTATGGTACTTTTTCGATCTTCTAACAATACTTTTTGAATGTTCTTAAATATACATCCTAGAAACATAAAATTTAAGATGTAAGGTCTTAAGTGAATCAGAATCCTTAAAAGTGATTTTGTGGTTCTTAATTCCTTATTCTAAAATACTTTTTCGTTATTCTAATATTAAAAATCTAATAAAGAGATATTGTTATTTATGAATGAGAATTCTCAAGCTCTATTAGTCACATTCCTCGATACTAAAAACTAATAATAGGAATACTTTGGTAGTTTTTTAACATTCGAATGTTAAAGATGTAAAAAATTGGTACTTTACTGGCACCCTTTCATACATGCCTTTTGTATTTTTCTAAAATCCTATTTTAAATTTATTTTATAATCTTTGATACCCTTCACCATATTACCATCATACTATCTTATCGACATCATATTACCATATTACCGACAAATAATAAAATTTTCGCCTTAACGTATGCTTTCATATTTTCACATATATAAATCTAAATTTTTTTCAAACTATGAAAATTTGAATATATAAAAAAAAAACAATCATAGCAGGCTTTGCTTTTAAAAAATAAACAACAACAACAATTCCATATTTATTTATTTTTTTATGTGTGTATATACAAACTGGCTGCATATACAAAGAACAACAACAACACTGTTATTCATTATATTACTTCTGTTGCTAACTAAACTTCCCTGCAAACATTTTCTATTGCGGAAGTGGCTAAGAAGAGTCTTCCAGAAGTTGAAACTCATCGCCACGACTATTGCCAAAGTATCATTAAAATCATCTTCCGTCGGGAAGAACTGTTCCTCGTGGAAGTGTCTTCCAGACGACTCGAAGAAGACACTTCTTGACGCCACCCGGAAGATGATCAGAGAAGTGTCGTCTTATTCTCTTCTAGAAGATGATTTTTAGTTTTTTTATTTCTGTATTTATAATTAAAATTATTTTTTTATATATCATTATTATCTTTATTTCACAATTATTATACATATAAAACTACAAAATAAATAATTTACATATAAATTAATTTAACATTTAAAATAAAATCTCCATGGGAAACTTCTGGTCAAATCCGGTACCTTTAAAAGAAGAAAAGAAGATTAGTAATAATTTTAATTGTTAAATTTTATTTAGATTACCTTTTGTATGAAGAATTCGGCAAGGCACTATTACAGGCAAAGTTTTGGACGTCTTTAAAAATGCAAATACTTGTTCGTTCCATGAAATTTTTCCTAAAATTAAAATAAATTGTGAGTAAAATCTGATATTACTAAATAAAAGTTTTAGAAGATTTACTTACCTTTTAAAAATGTCCTTTATTAATAATTTCTAAATTATTAACAATAAAAAAACACTTATGTAATTATCAGGAACACTTTTTTTATATTTATTATTGCTGCCGAACTGTACCAAAGATAAATTGTTACTGAAAACATGATTCTATCTGCTTCTTTATTGTGTTATTTTCTTTTCATAAATTATCCAACAATCTTACCAACACACGTCCAGAAGATTATTGCGCAATAGTAATGTATTTTGTTTTTGTTAAATTCGAATTATCATCTTATTATCTTCCAGAAGTGACTTCAAAGTATACTTCTGGAAGATCAAAGGACGATAGTAATGTATTTTGTTTTTGTGAATTTCGTACACACTTCTCACAATCATCTGGAAGTCACTAAGAAGTGACGTCTGGACGATTAATGCGCAATAGCAATGTATTTTGTTTTTGTATTTTTTGAAAAATCTTCCGACAATCTTCTAGAAGACACTAAGAAGTGGCGTCTGGAAGATTAGCAACAAATTTATCTTCCAAATGTTTGAAGGGCTTATAGGCAAAAACGTCACTAATAGTCATTACAATGCTTAATATACATGTTTGTGTATGTATTTATGTATATTCTTAACAGATATGTTTTAGTTTTTAAAAATAAACAACAACAATTCCATATCTATTTATTTTTGTACAGACTGCATATACAAAGAACAACAACAACACTGTTATTCATAATATTACTGCTGTTTCTAACTAAACTACTTGTCTATACAAAAAACAAAAAACGTCACTAATAGTCATTACAATACTTAATATACATGTTTGTATGTGTATTTATATTCTTAACAGATTTGTTTTTGGACCATAACTCTGTTGATTATAAACGAATTTGGTTTATTAAAAAAAACGAAATTTTATAAAAACATTTATGACTGATCTATATAAAAATAAAAATCTGTAGCTTAAACCAGGGCTTTAAAAAATAAAAAATGCGTTTTGTCCGATATCTCAGTTATTATTGAACCGATTTATTTCATTTTTTCAGAACAAAAATTCAGAAAATAATTTCCGAGCCCCCTTTAAAAATTCGAAGTCCCTGGTATATGCAAAGGCTTCAGAAACTGAAAAACCGGTTTCAAAAACCGGTTTTTAAAGCATATCTCCGCCATTTATAAACCGACCGTGACCGATTTGTATAAAAATAAAAATCTATAGCTTAAACCAGGGCTTTAAAAAATAAAAAATACGTTTTGTCCGATATCTCAGTTATTATTGAACCGATTTATTTCATTTTTTCAGAACAAAAATTCAGAAAAAAATGTCCGAGACTTCTTTGTAAAAACGAAGTCCCTAGTATATACAGAGGCTTCAGAAACTGGAAAACCGGTTCTAAAAACCGGTTTTTTTAACATATATCCGCATTGTATGAACCGATCTTACTGAATTCCAATAGCAAAATTCTCGAAAGCATTTCCGATCGTTTGATATATATATTATATATGTCAGTTATCGGTGGGCTTCATAAACGCCATTTCAACCGACACACGGACGGACGGACGGACGGACATGGTCCTATCGTCATCATTTCTTACAAGGATCCCGAAAATGTAAACTTTTTTGCTCTCCGACGAAAATTGTGGGAATTACAAACGGAATGACAAAGTTATATATACCCTTTACACCTGTGGTGAAGGGTATAAAAAATCCGCTAACGAAGTAGCTGTTAACCCGCTCGTATGTTCAATAAAATAGAGTGCACATATAAAAAAACAGTTAAAAATAAAAACTTCGTGATAAGTATAGAAAAAATAAAATAAATTTTCGAAACAAATCAATTATTTCGCTTTTGCGAACTGGACCATTTTAAAAATATCTCCAAAAGTACGGTATTCGATTAACAGCGTACACATTCTCCACTTATGTATGATTAAAACTACAACAGTGTATAATACTTAGGAACGTGTCAGTAAATATATCATCACCTAAAATGCAAAAGGCTTTCACCATACTTTTTAATTGTTTACAGGAGAAGCTAAAATCTTTATGAAAATGCAAAAGACCGTAACCACAATTTTTAATTTTTTGCTTTAAAATTAAGTACATTTTTTTAATCGTTCACTTAAAACAAAAATGTATATAGTATAAAGTATTCATAAATGGAACAAATTTTTTCGATTGTGAAATTTATGTTAAGGCCCTTTTGTCTATTATTTTTTGTGTTGATGTAGTTTGGTAGTCAGTACATTATAATCCAGTAAATGAATTTTAGGTGACAATATGTACTTTGAATTAAAAAACTTTTTAAATTAATTTTCAGTAAAATTTTTAAAAATTTTTTAAGTATTAAGTTTAAATATTTCAAACTTCTTTTTTTTGCAAATTGGACTTTAGAGTACATATACCAATTCAAGACATGGTTACATATTATACTATGATGTATTTTGTATCACAGATATTTTGTACACCTGTCCATTATATTTAAATATTTTATTATTAAATAGGAGAAACTGTTTAATATGGACCGTATGTATAAAGTGGTCCAATTACTATTAAAGACTTTTTAATGGTATCTTAAAATTCAATTTTAATGAAAAATATGTGAAATACATATCGCCCATTTACTTAAAAAACGTAATAACTTCAAAAAGGCAATTTTTCAGAAAACGCATTAAAATTTTCAAATTATTATTACCGTTATAGAAAAATGAATGACATATTCTCTTGTTAATCGGTGACTTATGTATTTCTACATTACTTACTCAGTAATAACTTTTTTTGATTATGACGTTATTGAAGGAAATAAGCGAATATAAAATTCGTTTTCATAGGGCTACTATTTCGTGAGGCACTTTAATGTACATAGATACATAATAAAACAATGACTCTTTTTCATCGATATTTCAAAATAGTTTTTTTTTTTTTTTAAGTAAATGATAGATCAATAAATAAAAAGATTTCGTCAGTGAACCGATGATACATATTGTTTTTGTGAAACGAAAAACGATGTTTTTTTGTTGGCGAATTGTACTAGTGCCATAGTTCTTATCACTGGTAGGATATTGATGTAAAAAAATCTCACGGGCCACTAGTCTATGTGTAAACATGTATTATGTACACATTTATTTAACAATAATAATAATTAAACTTACAGATTGAGTTGCATCAATTGTAACATTAGCTAACTCCATAATCTACAAATAACACTTAGAGTATTTATTATATTAAATAATTATTATTTTTTCACAAATTTTGTATAAATATGGTTGTACACAAATAATAAAATATTAATTAAAAAGTATTTCGATTTTATCAGCAAAGGCAATTTTATTGATTTAATTTAAAAGAACCGCGAATAACTGTGATTCCGTCAAAAGTAATTGAGAAAATGAAAAAACAAGTTCCTAAAGATATACCAAAAGAGCTGATCGTAAAAGGTTTTTTTTTATAAATTTTGTTATGTTTATACCCTACACCAGCATATGTTTGTAATTGGATTATTATGCGTTTGTGCTGATGTTCGTAACGCGCAGAAAAAAATTATATTAGGAACCCCACCTTAAAGTGTATCACTATTCGGGTCAGGATCACTTTCGAAGTGAATTTAACGATGTCCGTCCAACTGGCCGGCTGACTGTCTGTGCTACTTATGTATGTAAACCTTGTACCTAAATTTGGCATACATGATATTTTTTTGTACAAAAATGACCTACCGGAATTGCATTCATGACCTACCGGAATTGCATTTAAATGTTAGTATCAATATAATATCTTACACAAATAAATTTTATATTTGTATAACTCCTAGTGCCGAATTATGTGAATCGGTCAATAATTGATCATAACTCCCGTATAAGGGCCACATCCGACAATCACTTTAAAGTGCACAAATCAAAAATAATTTTTATAACAAAAATCCATCCACTGTTGACCACAGGTCCTATATTATATCCTACCAAAAAATCTTGAACATACACAATAGTATAGGGTATCATATGATCGGTCTTGACGGCTACAGCTTTTTTCTACTGTTCTCTTATTGTGCAAGTACATACTGCATATAAGTTTAGTTACTTTTGGCTGGTTGGCAATGTTATCATTGTATCAATTGGCGTTGGCATCGAGATCGAGCGGCATCGTAACAACGTCATTAAATTAATAGATCAATAAAACAATATATCGCTATCCCTTGAAAATAAAAATAAAAAATATTTAAAGAAAATTAACCAATCGTACAATGATATCAAACAAACTCGTGAGTGTTGTGCAGCTGTAATATTGCACACTGGGATGTTGATAGTGTAAAAAAAAATATATATTTTAAAATTTAATTATTTTTTTTTTTGTTTTTTTCTATTTAGACGTTCGATTCAAATTTAGTTTGGTGTTTGGAAATAGTTTGTATAATTGTATAAAAACATGATACAACCTTGTTTTAAAATTTAATTAAGTTTCGGCTAATTGAGATATTCGTTATATAGGATATGATTTATTTTAATATTTTGTATATAGTTTTCAAAAAATCATTAAAATTTAAATAATCCATATCATTTTACACAATAAGTAAGTTTTTATCATTTTAATCATTAACAGCCGTATCAAAAAAAAAAAAAAATAAAAAATAAATAATAATAATGTATGTTTGATAACGAGTTACTAACTTTTTGTATGTAAATTTCCATAAGAACAAGTTAGTAACTCGTTATCAAACATACATTATTATTATTTTTTTTTAATACGGCTGTAAGACTTTAGACGGAGATTTTTGCGTTGTAATTTGTAATAAAATTTATGAAATTCAAAAACAAAAAATGAAAAGGAAATAAGTCTGGAATTTCAGAACGGCTGGTTTGATGTCTATTATCACACAGTGATAGTAGAGGTGTAGGCAAGTTTAAGTTTTGAGCTTGGATCATATAGGCCTACCGGGGGCGGGTCCACAGGGTCCCAAAGTTGGTCACCTCGGGTATGAACATTTTTAAAAACAATCCAGATTCGTTAAATCTGAATCGATTTCAAAGATTTTTACAAAAGAGGATTCTATTGGTCGAGATCTACAAAAAACATCATCTCTTTTAGTTTACGAGATATTGGGCTTCAAAGATTAATTTTTTTACATCTTGGTGAAGTTTTTTCGCTATAGCGGGTCCAAATTTCACCCGATTTTCTAAAAATATCTTTTATTTTATTAACAACAAATTACAAAATTATGTAAAGAAAAAGATTTGTAAAAATCTTTACGGAATCAAAAATTTGATTTTGAATTTTGAAAAAAGGAGATTTTTCGACTTTTTTTATTTTTAAATGTAGTTACATTATTTTTTTAGCTATAAACAATTTTTCTTAAGTAACATATACAATATTTATACTTTTCTGAAAGATAACTATAGAAAATTGTATGAAGGAAAAACAATTTTTAAACTTCATTCCTGAGAGAACCAGGGTCTACCAAATTTAAACTATTTTTTTATGATTTTCCAATTTTCGCCTTAATTTCTCAAATCGCAAAGGTGAAATTAAAAAAATGTTAAATTTTTTTGTTTTTAAGTTTTTGTTAATAAAAGTTGTTGCTCCCCGATATCGGTTCGGAAGATATAGCAAAAAAAGTAAAAAATCCCATTTTTGGAAATTTTTGAAAGTTTTTTTGGGAATTGCGGGCTTTTCGTTAACAAATGTAAAAAAAGAGTGATTCCATATCAAAACGGACAAAAAAACCGACATTTTCGGATTTGATATCTCCGATTTCAATGAAATTCGCGACAGATATTAAGTATTGCAAAAGTTGCTCAAATCACAAGTTTTCTGCGCAAAGAACCCTTCCGGTCCAAAAATATGACGTTTAAAAAATCAGAAAGGGGTTGAATTTTTTCCAGAAGTAATCACACTTTATTGCTCATAACTTCTAAAATATACATTGTATAATTGTTATTTTTATTTCATTTAATAGAATAACACATTGACTTTAAAACGACAAGTAAAACATTTATATACTTCGAAAGTTCAAAGGTCAAAATCGATAATATAAAGATTAAAGCTTAATATCTCAAAAAACGGTATTTTAAAATTATTAAAAAAATACATATATTGATAACGAAACCCTTCTCTATATTTGTGCCAAATTTCAAGTTGGAGCCTCTATTGCTTTAGAAGTTATGAAGCAAAATACAGAAAAAAACACATATTTTTTGTATGTAAAATTTTAAATATTTACAAAAATTATTTTAAAATTATTTTTTTTCTTTTTATGAGCACATATTTAAAAAAATTAAATTTTATATACAAAATTTGACTTTAGTTTATATTTTGTTACATAACTTCTGTGGAGTATAAAGTGGAGTTGTATTAATATTATATAATTTTTTTTTAGCATTTTAAAAACATCGTTTTCGGAGATATAATGGTTTATTTTTTGTAAGTCTTATTTTGACCTTTGAACTTTCGATCTAAAGTAACTCTCTTTATATCATTTTTAAGGTCATGTCCTTGTTTTTAAAATTACACTAAAATTAACTTTTTATTTTCTATAGCTTAGATGTTATTAATAATTGGATTTTATTTTTGTCCATAACTCCTAAACTAAATAAGGCTCCAACTTGAATTTTTATATCCATATAGAGAAAAGCTATATCAACAATATATAATTTTTTAAGAATTTTTAAAACACCGGTTTTTGAGATATAATAATTTGAATTTTTTTATCTCCAACTTTGACCTTTGAACTTTTGATGTAAAAAACTTTGTATATAGAAGTTATCAAAAGTTAAATAAGTTTTCATTTGTAAAGTTTCTAACATTTTTTAATTTTTTAAAGCGTCATATTTCCGGACCGAAAAGAAACATGGGTCTAAAATTTAATGTTTTTGGAAACACTTCCAATGGTCAATGCTTGTAGTGAATTTCATTGAAATCGAAGATGACAAATACGATTGCTTTCCGTTTTAACATGGAATCACTCAAAAGTAAATAATACCTAAAAGTAAGAATCAAAAAATCTACTTAGGAGTAAAATTTCATTAAAAATATTAATTAACAAAAATTTTATTGCATAATTAAAAAATAATAATATACCCAAAATCACAAATGTGACGTTGGCGAAATTATTCTTAAAATTAAGAAGCATTTTAACTTTCCTATGTCAATTACATTTTTTTCTTAAAATATTAGGGAGTAATTAAACTTATTAATTTTTCTTCTAATTATTAAAGTGCTCCTACGTTAAATATTATTGAAAATTCATAAAGTATCATCAGAAGACCGAAAAATACCACAAAGTCCTCTCTTGCGGATTCTCATTTACCTAGGACCACATATTTTTAATTTCATGTTTCTAGGTTCATATTATAGAAAATTCATCATTGAGTTTTTATAAAATGTAATTTTCGTTTTTACCCCCTTTTTGGTATTTTTTCCCCATGGATGAACAAAAATTGTGCCAAAATTTACCAAATTACAGTAATTCCCAACAAACCAAGAAACGATACAGTATCATTTATGATATCATAATTTTAAAATTATATGATAAAATATCGAAATTGTATTTTCCTTAGAAAAAAACTTCAAACATTTTCAGAAAAATAAAATTAAATTGAAAATTTTTGTATTAGAAAAATATTTTATGTTATGCTTTATATGGGAATTGAATTTTTACAGCTAAATTTAGTGGAATTGCAAAAAATTAACGCGTATAAGATGAAGAAACCAATATCAGCCCGGATTCAAAGGGAGACTTGTATTCGGATTGCAAAAGTTTCGTATTACATGTAAAATGATTTGGAGCTGGATGAACTTTGGATTATTATGGCTATTTTATTAATTTTTGATAACATATTTAGAATATAATATATTGATCCAATCTTAGCATATATGTACGTATATATTTTGCAATATATTGCTAAATTATCGCGCTGCTTAAATTAAATGATATCATTACTAATATCGTTATTTTCAAAAATTATGATATCATTTTCGAGTGTACCTTTTAGAAAGCAACCTATATCATTTTAGAATTATAAATGATATCATTCTCGGGCTTCTATATCACCGAAATGATATCGTAATGATATCATTACGATATCATTTGGTTTGTTGGGTTACTGCTTTTTTCCCAAAAGGGCTGAATTTCACTTGTCTTCTTATTTGTATATAATGAATACCGAAAGTTGTTAATTTTGGATCTACAATCGAATTTCCAAAAATCCTGCCTTATTGGATCTATTTGGCGGGAGACCAACCTACGATCCAAATTTCATCTCTAGCTTTAAACGTTTGGGCTATGCGATGATGAATCAACCAGTCCTTTAGTCCTTCAGTAAAGTTACTCTTTTCTTTTGCAATCTTTTTAATTATACATTTTCTTAAAATTTGTATTGATGTTAGGTTTTTTATACCCACCATCAAAAAGATGGGGGGTATATTAATTTTGTCATTCCGTGTGTAACATGAGGAAAAAATCATTTAAGACCCCATAAAGTATATATTTTCTGGGTCCTGAGTCGATCTAGCTATCTCCGTCCGTCTGTTTTCTGTCTGTCGAAAGCAGGATAGGACTCGAACGGGACAACCTAGGGGGACGAAATTTGGCTCAAATATTTATCTTATATAAGGGTTGGGATTGAAAATGGGCAAAATCGGTTAAAAATCAAAAAAGTTATGGGCTAAATACTAGAAACACAGGGTGTCCGTTGTAGCTTCATTTCATACTTTCTGCTGATATCTCTTAAACAAAGCATGTACGACAACGGAATTTTGTACAGATAGTTTGAGGGTCGATATAAACCAAAAATGGGCGTGATCCGCTCACTTTACCACCCACTTCCCATATAATGTAAAATTTGGAAAAGTTGATGGTAGGTATATAGATTCGGCCAAGCCGAATATAACATTCTCGCTTGTTTCATTTTGATCCAGTTCACGAAAGGATGTCAGGATGAAAATTTTGAGAAACGGTTTCTGGGAACATCGATATCTTATTTTATTTCCATACAAACGGAGCTACCCTAATATACATACATATCGTCACCGAAAATGCAAAACAACGTAACATCACTTTTCATAACTTTACAGGAGGCACAAAAAACTTTCTAAAATCTAAATAAATTGTCCTACAAACAAGATTTTTGGGTTATTACATCCTTAAATATTGCCTAATATATTGGTGATGAATATTTTTATTTTTATTAAAAATTTTTTAAGTTATGTGGTTTACGTTTTTCAAGATTCCCATTTTCTGATGCCAAAAAAAACAAGCTCGAATGTTATATTCGTCTCGGCCGAATCTATATACCCACCATTAACTTTTTTAAAATTTTTTCGTTATATGGGAGTGGGCGAAGTGGGCGAACTACGCCCATTTTTTGTTTCCGAGTTTATATCGACCCTCAAACTATCCGTACAAAATTTCGTTGTCGTACATGCTTTTGTTTAAGACATATCAGCAGAAAAGTATGAAACGGACACCGATTTTGCCCATTTTCAATACCAAACAAACCTTATATAAGATAAATATTTGTGCCAAATTTCGTCCCTACGTTGCCCCGTTCGAGCCCTATCATGCTTTCAACAGACAGACAGACAGACAGACAGACAGACGGACATAGCTAGATCGACTCAGAATCTAACCAGGACCCAGAAAATATATACTTTGAGGGGTCTTACATCAATACAAATTTTAAGAAAATGTATAATTAAAAAGATTTCTTATAACTTTTACTCCAAAATTTTAATAGCTATTATATTTTTTATAATTTGCAATCTAAATTCATAAAAAAAGGGAAAAAATTTGTTATTTTTTTCGGGTGTTCATATTAATCGGTTTATTCGACCAATAATTATTCGAGGTTAAAAGTTGATCGGTTAATAATCGATTATTGAAAAATTATTCGTTTAACCGAATATCCTTAGTTATACATGTAAAACATATAAATTACATATAAATTACAAATTATAGCATTAAATCTATTGACATAGTTACTTTGAAACATAATATAAGATTAAATTCTTTTACAAGGGAATCATTTTGTAATTATTTTCTCCTATTTGTATGAACAATTTTAATTTTTTAGCTAATACTATAAAATGTTCTCCTAATTCATTTTTCATGTAAGTGTATTTTCCGTGTAAGAATGACTTTTTGTTAAATAAGTCTAAATTAATATTTTTTGGGTACATTTAGCAAATGATAATTAAAAGTATTATGACTTGTGTAACTTTGAATTTACTTTACTCAAAGTGATGTTTTAAGAATTTCTATTGATACAAGTTTAATTATTTATGAAAATATAATATTATTACCTTTTCTTGTCGCTTTTTATAAAACATTCTATCTCAACAAAAAAAGTATCTTAATAAGTCAGTAAGATATTGAAATAGTACAAATTCGTATAATTTACAATGAATTGAATTTTTTGATACTTGTGTTATGTCATTATGTTCACGATTTTGTGCAAAATTGCAATGAACATCAAAATTTTTTTAACGGCTCAAGGAAATTAGTTTTAATTTTTATTATTATTATTTTAATAAAGAAAATTAAGCATAACAATGTTGTTTCAGTTTTTTTCTTTTTTGTTAAGATATCATCTGAATATCAACGTCTTATAGCAGAACAATTCATTTAAATCTTTCTATATATATTGGATCCTGTTTTATTACTTCTAAAGCAGAAGAAAAAGTAATTCACTAAAAATTATTTTTATTTATTTTTACTGGAGATCTTAAAAAGATGTAGTTTACATAAATTTATCATAAAAATAAAAAAAATATAATTTATAACTCAAGAAAACTACATTTCGGTTAACCGGTTATTCGACACAAATTATTCGGTTTATTCGTTATTCGAAAATACACAGTTTTAAATTATTCGGACAGTTATTCGACAAAAATTAACCGGATAACCGAATGACGGTTAATCGATTGGATACCCTAACTACAAGTCTGAAAATTTGTGATGACACGTATTTTGGAAAAATAAACTATATTTCATCAAAAATACAAATTCGAAAATTTTCGTCTTACGTTGTTTCGCATTTTCGGTGACGATCTATAAAAGAGTAATGTATCGGACTGTTTGAGAACTATTGACTTAATAACTAGTCCCGTGACATGTTGTGTGCTAGTTCCTTTAAACACTAACGGACAAAAAAATATTTGAAAATTTTTGAGTGCAAGAAATCATTGCGCATATATAAACCTATACAAAAATAATATCCTTTAACATTATCCCAAAAACGATACATCGTCTCAAGCACAAATAGTCCTTTTTCAGTGCGAACAAAAAGCAATAATTTTGTTAAAATTTAAAAAAAAAATTTTGCAAAATTTTTTTTTGAAACATTGAAATTCTGGTCATTCAAATAAATAATATTTCCTCCAATTGCTTTTTATGCTCCCAAATGAAATATATGTTCCAAGTAGATGTTGAACCGACTTAATAGAATTTTAACTTCCAGACTTGGTAACTATAATGATCGATTTCGGTACTTATCTTTTGTTAGGACTTTACTCATATTTTTAAACTGCCAAATCTATAGATCCTTTTAATACGAATAAGAAGTGCGATCGAAAAAATCTTAACATATATAAAATTCAATAATTTGGAAACGGTTGATTGTTTTTTTATTTAATTAATATTACACTACAGATTACAGAAAAATATTACTTTTATACTTCTGTCTACTACTTATGAACTCGTAGATCTTTTTTGATAACCCTTCCATTAGAGATTTAGTAGTTGCTACAGTCACTTTTTTTGGAACAGTCTGTCCAACTGCTTTTAAAATCTTTGATATTTTGGGACAACTCTTTTGTCCTCTTCGATTCTCTTTTTACAAAAGTCCAATATCTCTTCACTCGTCTTAGCTCCGGATAATTTAGAGGATTGAGGTCTCTTGGTACAAAAACTATGTTATTGCTTTGGTACCACTCCAGAGCTTTTTTACGTAGTGACATGATGCCAAATCGGGTCAAAAATATGTGGACACATTGTGCTCTCTTTTTAAAGAAAAAATATTTATTTGATGTATTTTTAGGTATTTATAAAGCCCACAGTAACAAATGACTCGCTCTTTTGCCGCAACTGCATAAATCTTGCCAGACCACGAGTTCTTTAGGAAATTTCGTCAGCTTTTCGGTCCTAAACTTATCTTTAACATTTCTTCGAGCATCAGCAGCATAAAAATTTTGACCCGGAAGCTGCGAAAAATCTGCCAGTACATATGTTTTGTCGTTCTTTGTACAACATGAGTATTTTTGTATGAAATTTGCTTTTAATTTTCGTTCCAAAATCTTGGCTTCTAAATTTTTTGCAGCAATCCAGTCTTGAACTTTTAGGACTTTATATATTCTTAACTTCACACCAAATAACTTTTAGTACCAAATAGTCAATGCACTGAGCTAATCGGGATCCTTTTTTATCAGATGTGTTTGGAGTTCTCTTCAATATGCTTTCAATTTTCTTGGCCTCCCCAATATCATGTGGACCTTTTTTCTTCCCGAACTATGTTTTCTATCAATGGTCGAATTCTCCTGATACTGTATAATAACCTTGAAAACAGTTTGACAGCGGTCATTTAATTCTTTGACCAATTATTGTAGGACCAATTTGAATTTTTTTTTGAAAATTCTTAATAATTTATAGCAGGTACATCATTTTCGCCATTCATTTTGATCAAACTCATAACAGATCAACATGTTTGTTATTAAAAATAATAGCCGACATATTTTTCACTGATAACTAGATAAAAAAAAATTGTAAATATTACTTCGGAAAAAAGTTGTGAGGCAAAACGTGTGAAGATTTTTTCGATGGCACTCCTTAGTTCTCGGAATTGGAGATCATCAATGAAATATCGTTATCGAGGTTTTAAAAATATTAAAGTTTCAAACAAATTTTGCAAACAATTTTGGCAAAATTACTGCTGTTTTTTTTCCGCACTGAAAAAGATCTATTATTTTGGACAATTTCTATAAAAGCGGAATTTTTTTTTTTTTTTTTTTTTTTTTTTTCATTAAATATCGTCGTATGTAGCTCCTTTTATGGAATTAATATCTGAGGAAAAATTTACTTGGTATTTCATTTAACTTTTACTTTTCCACACAAAGAAATGTTTTTACATTTGGTATTCAAAGCTGAAGGGATAAACAATCAATCTTTGGAACCCATAAAAAAAAGAACTGAAAAAAGTCATGATTTCAACATTGTGTTGTCATTGGACGGAAGTACTTAGTGGTGAAAATGAGCTGCAGAAGTTCTTTTTTTAACTAATGGTTGTCATTGGCAGGATGTTATTCATTTAAACCTCTTGTTCACTGATTTTAAAGCACTTATCTTAAAACTATGTATAAAAGAACTTCAAAAAAAGTTTAAAATATGCACATTGTTCCACTTTTGAAGTTGTGAAAATGTTTTTTTTTTTTTTTTTGAAGAACTTCGTCGATTTTTACTGGGAATAATCAATGATGTTTGTACTTATTGAAAGTAAAAAAGAGCAATTCATAATTTTGAGTCTACTTTTTCTTTTTTTTTTTTACTGATATAAAAGAGTTTATGTAAAATTACCATGGTAAACTATGGACCAATTCTCATGAATTTTGGAAATGTTATTTCTACTTATATATTTGTGTTAATATTGTGTCGAATATTAACTTAATACTATCATTCGTATAGGATTTATGCACGTTAAAGTGATTTTCCGAAGAGGGGATTTATATGGGAGCTATGTTCAATTATGGACCGATCTTGATGAAATGTGGCACGAATAATTATTTTGACACAAGGACGAAGCCTATTGAAATTGATTATGATCGGTCCATTATTTCACCTAGTCCCCATACAAATGTCCTCCCGATCATAAATGCCTTAAATATAGCAATATTGCAATGAAACAAAGGTACAAAGGAGATTTGTATAAGTGTCAATCTTTGCATCAAATTTCATCAAGATCGGTCCATAATTGACCATAGCTCCCATATAAATCCCCTCATCGGAAAACCACTTTAACGTGCACAAATCCCATACGAATGATAGTATTAAGTTAATATTCGACACAAATAAGTTTTATATAAGTAGAAACAACATTTCCAAAATTCATGAGAATCGGTCCATAATTTACAATAGCTCCCATATAAACCAACTTCCGAGAATCGCAATAAAGGGCAAAAATCATATAGATGTTAGTATCAATGCACTGTTCTGTATTTGTATAAATTATTTTACAATTAGTAAAAGTGTTGGTCTACAATTGGCCAGATCTAATTTTTAGCTCATGCACAATGGTGTAGGGTATCATATGGTCGGTCTTGACTGACTATAGTTTCTCTCTCGTTTTAATTATTAAACCTGCATACTTGAGATTTGGCAAAGTGGATTTAAGTATAATTCCATAGTTTAAAATCCATCTCAAATTTAAACAACGAAATTAAAATCATTTCACTTAGAATGTATGAGCATCAGGTCTATATATAATAATAAGACGGTAATTGATGGAAAATTGTATTTTATTCATCTTAATCATACCAATTTCGGTCACATTAATTATTATTTTGGTTTTTTTGTTTAATATATTTCTTTTATTTTAAATTATACATATTGTTGCAGCATTATAATTCTCATTTCTCAGATAAATAGATTATAAAACGATATCCATACAAAAATTAAATATTATAATAAAAATAAAACAAAACGGGCACACAAAATACCTAAGAGCAACAGTACTAATTAATATATGTGTTTGTGTATGTATGTAGTTCCTTAATATTTGTTTTTGTTTAAGCATAAAAAAAAGGCAGAACAGATAGAAAATGTACACAGGGTTATGTTTCAATTCAATCATCATAGTGCATAGCATTTTCCGAGCTATCAAAAAATAATTGTTCCATTAGTTCATCAACAGTGTTGCATTTATAATCACTAACATTCAATTCTTCACCCTCAGTTATAATTATATCTGGATCTTCTTCATCGCCTTCACCACCTTCAATGTCATTCGAATGTGATGGTTCATCGACGTTTACTATGTTGGCTTTAACAGCTGGCGGTAATTTTGTTTGCGGAAGAACAGTTGGTGAACCATCGTTGTCATCCTCAGTGGTGCAATTAATGAAAGGTTGATTTGTATTTATCTCTAGGGGTGGTAATGGAGTAGTATTCAATGACTGCACATCTTTTTCTTGATGCACATTGGTTTCTGAAGACACATTTCCGAATGCTCCAGTCGACTGAGTAGTTTCAGATACAACATTCACACTGGAACTAGTCGCTGTATCAGTTGTAATTGTATTGGATCCTGTAGTCAATTCACAATTGGATTTCGTTACTGAAATTGTGCCACTGTTGTTGACATTGTTTGTGGTGCTCTCATTCATTGCTGGTAAGGTAACATTGGGGTTGAATGGTGCATCTAAATCATTTAAACCTTCTGGAACTTTAAGTTTTGCCAATTCTTCACGTAAATGACGATATTGACGCCTTAAAACCATTGAATTAAATGAAATAGTTCGACTACTACGTTCATTATATTGCGGCTTACAAAGTTCTTCAATCCAATTTTCTATTTGGCCACAAATTTCATTACGTTTTAACCAAAAATGTGTGTGAATTACCTGGAATTATAAACATGTTTATTTATATTTTGTTTTTTTTTTTTTTTCATCGTTTAAAATTCATTAGTAATACTTACATCTTTGAAACATGGACTAGGATTACGTATTTGTTCCAACATAGCCCAACGGACACAGGCCTGATAGATATTGCTATTATATTCACGAGACGAGTGTGTCCCACTTGGTGTTCCACGACTACGCTCAAATCCTGGTTCATTGAAATAAGGTTCCGGCACAAGTATCAGTGATTGTATTGAGACAAGCACTTGAAGGAAGCTAGAAGTTTGGGCATTCCATTTTTCTTCCGGACGACCATGCCATGTATTAAGGACTGATAAGCAAACTTTGCCGTCATTATAAAGATTTGGATTGAAGCGTACAGAATGGCGACCAGTTGTTTCAAGATTTATAAGCATTGGCGAATTCGGATAATCTGGTGGGAAGAAAACATCAAATTCAAAGCATCCATTAGCGTATGGCGTATCAGCAGGTCCTGTTATTAGCACCTATAACATTAAAATAATTGGATTATTCAGATGTACATATGTTTGCATGTATAATTGACATTCTTACTTTCATGACATCAAGACGATCCGTATCACAACGTACAAAAACTGAACTGCTATAAGACAGAGGCAGACTTGTTGATAGAGTCACAGCCTCTTGGGCCAAACGTTTAACGCGTGAAGGATGATAACGATCTCCCGCCATTCGAACCATTTTTTCAAAATGGTGCGATACAACAAAACGGTATCCATTATTTTCCGCTTCAACAATCATATCGAATGTATCGAATTGTAATTTTTTCATTACCTCCAAGTAGCGTTCTTCAATAGATTTACTCTGTGGTATACGTTCAATATCGTTAACCATCCTTCCGTCACTTGCTAAGGACAATTGATTTTGATGATGCTGTTGATCAGTTCGTTTTGTGGTTTTCTGAACTAGTACCGCTGTTTCTTGAATATCGGGTATAAGAAGTGCCAAACCCTCATCATCGCCATCGTCTATATTAACAGTCACTTGTTGCGTTTGTCCCTTAATATTCGATTTTTTGTTTAATCTGCAAAAAAGAAAATCAACCACAACAATATGTAATATACAATGGAACCGAAAATTTAAGTGTCAATGATTTCAAAAGAAATAACAATAGTTCGTTACCAATATTAAGATAATTTCGGTATAATTATGTACAACTTAATATCCGTTAAATACGTTTCTGAAAAATCATTAATATTATATCAAAATTTAATAATTTTCCTATCATATTGGAAACATGAAAAAATATTAAACAAAAAGGAAAAATTACTCTCTCAAAGGATTGCAAAAGTATAACGCAAAATCGAACATTTTGAGAAATGGTATCTTCAAATATTTTCCTTTTTAATTAGAAAAGTACTTTTACTTTGCATTAAAATCATATGACTTATTATTATACAGAAATTAATTATTAACTTACTTTAGGCGCTTAGCATATGTGTCAACACAAGTCCTCATATTCGATAATAGTTCTGCAATGGATGGTGAACTTTCACTGGAATTTTGAGGCTGAAGCAATGAAACCAATTCGTGCGAAAGTGATATTGCTCGCAATAGTTGCAGTATGGCACGATAAAGCGGAATGTGTCGGGTTATATCGAGTACAGAATCGTTTCGTAAATAGGAACTGAGTGCTGGAATGAGACACGACTGTTTTAGCAGTGATGAAAACTCACTTGGTAGTTCGTCCGATAGATCAGCTATTTCATGATATGGCATCTCATCGTCAGTTGGAATATAATCACCCGGATTAATATAGCTTGCAAGAACCTTTTCAAATTCAAACAATAAATATTCAAATATATTAATAATCGTTCTTATACACATTCATATTCAAATTAAACATCAACTAAACGCACCTGTAGCAAAACTGTTACATGTTCTTCTTCACTTTTTTGTCTTAATAAAGCCTGTTCAACATTCCAGGATTGTGTTGTGGAGCCTGTTCCAAATCCCGTACCTTTTGCCCAATACATGTGACCTTTGTCGTCTGATGTGGCTAACGAAGAATCCTCTGCAATATTCAGTGATGTTTTCACTCCACCACTGCTTGTGATCTTTAGAAAATATTTTATTATATGGATGTTATTGAAAACAAAACCAATTAGAGCAGTTATTTACCTCATTTTGACAGTTAATTAATGGATATATGGGCGAATGGTGAGTAAATATACTTAAGCAATTCAAAACTAAATGCATTGCACCCACTTCGATTACCATGCGCCTTAAGAGCATTCCGTCATCGGTAGTTAAGGGCGAACTATCCAATAGCTGTCGGAAAACTTCAAACGGCAATGTTGGTAATGAAGGTGCTAATGACAGACTATAAATGTCATCTACAAATTTATAAAATACAAAGTTTAAAATAATTTATATACTAAATGTTATTTAACGCAATCTTACTTCCTTCTCCATCGCCTGTTACACCTAAAACAAGTCGAAGAAGACACTGGGCCCTCAACTTATCACGTAAGAGAACATCTGAATAGGCTGGCAGACGTAAAAACAATCCAAATGCGGCTAATGAGTGCTGAGGGACTGAGGTTATGGTGGCTTGTTTGGCAGTTGGCTCTGACAATGGATCCTCAAGATCCTCGTATATATCATCATTTGGCTCTAATTTAACCCAATCATTCATAGGCGGACTTTTTTCTTTTTCTGGTGCAGTATTTTGGTGTTTACGTGAAGTAATATCCGGATAAACTGTGGGCAAATACTGGGCCAATAAAGACAGACCACCTCGAGTGGAGAATCGTTGTAAGGGTGAAGGTAACGGTTCAACAGAAGATGTCTTTATATAAGAAGATTCATCAAGAACATCGACATTGGCCCCCTTACTGGTTATCTGTGAAATTATAGATAGAAGGTTTTAGTTAAATATATATTTTAAATTTATTTTAAGAAAACCCATACCATATCAAGTGTTATGCACGGTTTGGCCAACGAATATCCTTTTCTTTCCAATGCAGCTAGCAACTGTGAAACTGTCGTATCTCCACTAATTAAAATATCTGGATATTCCCGGACCACCAATTGACCACCACAGTTCGTTACACTTGACGATGAATTCGGATGTGTAAGAAAATCTTCAAACGTAACAAGTTCTAAAATTGATATATTTATTTATAATATTACAAAATATATTAATAAATTTATATGTATTACTTGAAAAGTTTGTGATCATATCCTTGTTTTCTTTACTTGCTACGGCAGCTTGATTCTTAGCATCTTTAATACGTTTATCTTTAGCTGTAACTCCAGCTGCTACACTTAAAAATTCCATGCCGTTTTCCAAACCATTAAAATTAATTGAAATGTCCTTATAGGGATCATTGTGATTCTTATCTCCTTCATCATGTTTAAGCAAGTCACTCTGCGTAGCGTTTGACAAACTGACCCCAGATGATACATTACAACTTCCGTCGGTTGGTCGTATTTCTGAATTCATCGGAGATAAGAAATTACTGTAAGCTGTTTGCAATAATAATAAAGAAATTTCATGGTACAAAACGGAAATTAAAAAAAAAAAAAAACAAAAAAAAAAACATAAAAATAAATGTTTAAGAAGTATTAAAAACCGAGGAAAATTGGATCAAAGAAGTAATTTAATACAGAAATTTTTATAACGATATTAAAAATAACTACTAGAATAGTTGAAAAAATTCATTGGATACTTTTGTTGTGATTTAGATGTCGTTTGTAAAGAACTACTTTCATTATTTTTTGCTGGGTACATTTGTAAATACATATAATAATAATTAATTATATGATTATTTTTTTCCATTTTTATTGAAAGATTTTAGCAAACTACATATACATATGTATTGAACTATAAGTTTTAATTTATTTCTTTTGTTATTGTTTTATTAGTTAATAGAAATTTTATATATTATTAAAACTTAGTAATGCACCGGTTTAATATATGTATATTTATTTTCGATATACATTTTTTCACGTTTACAAAATGACCGTGACTGTAACTTAAAAAGGAAAGAACAAAATATTTTTGAAGTAATTTCCATAAATTAAATTTTTAGTATTTTATGTACAGATATGTATATAGTTTACTGATTACAAACGTTTTTAAACATGTTCGTTAAAAAATTCAAGGAGCCCTTAAACTTTTTCTATTTAACTTTTTTGAAAGTGTCTTTTACTATTATGTTATTAAACGTACCTGAAAGGCAATTCTGTATAATCTCTTGACATTTCGTATTTGCACTAACAGAGAAAAGCAAGTGATGATTATTTATTCGTTTTGCTGGATGGTGATTGACCAATGACATTGTAACGCTGCTTGTAGTAGAAAAATTGTTTGGCAATGTTGCGGATGGTATATTGGCAGTCATGGGTAAATATGGTGAGAAGGGATCCTTTTTCTGCAGCGGTTGTTTGCTACGCACAGAAATTAGTATTCGTTCGTTTTCAAGTAATAATTGTAGGACTAGTTGTCGTGTAAAACCTGAAATTGCTTGTTTTGAACTAGAATCCGATGGATTGTGTGTGAGCAATATAGATGGTTCCCTTATTACTTCAATTAATAGAGATGTTAATATATTTTGGTTATTGGGATGACAGGCGGTAACCCGAGCAAAGAAATTTATTGTGGCTCGTTCTATACGAATGAACGCTTGTTGTGTTGGTTCAATACTTATTATTGGCGTACTTGGAACGAAATTGATTGGTCGGTGGTTACATAGAAGCTTTAAAAGAGGTTTCCAAAATATTGATCCTTGCTGTGTACCCAACCAATCACGCATAACGCCCTCTGAACAGCACTCCGAAAAGAAATCAAGTATCTTTGATACTAGATCGAATGTCATCAGCTGAGACTTCTTTGATTCTGTATCATCTACTGTCTTTGTAACTTCCATTTTATCACCTGCAACTTTATCTGCATCGGTCATACAAGAAGAAGAAGAAGAAGTGGGAGAGTTTGACGATGTATACTGCGATGCAAATGGAATCTGATCGTATTCATTCTTCTGTGAAAACAGTGAAGAACAATATTCAAATAAAGCGTATGCCAAAAGTTTTGGTAGACCAGAATCAACCAAAAGAAATACAGCATTTGGAGACTGACAAGCCATTGCAATGGTTGCTAAGTACGAAGGACGTCCAAATAATGTAGTCAAGTTATCTGCAGCCACATTAGCATACCAAACTTTCCCACTAACCTCCTTATTATCATCTGTCAAGCCACACTCATCTTTTCTCTCCGTCGACATGTCTAAATCAGCATCAGTATGAGCTAAGTTCACATTAAGTCTTGTTAGTAAATTAGTAAAATATTTGGGTTGTATATAGCATATTGAACAGAGCAATGAATCGAAAGCTATTTTTAATGGCTCTTCTTGCTCAAGTCTATCAACCCAATGCATGCAAGCATCAAACACATTTGATGTGATGTGCTCGCCCAAATTTACGGCAATATTTTCTGCATAAACATTCCAAAGTATCGAAGCAATACACTTTACGAATCCACTCTGTGGATTATTACATCGCGCATTGTTATTACTACTGTAGTTCATTTTTAATTTTTCTGTCCATTCTAAAAGAACTAGAATTTTATCTAAAACATATTCATCTCTGTTTGTACACAGTTCATACAACAAGTCACATATACTTTCATTAGAAAGTTTATAAACTGAAAATCAAACATTTTATTATAGTTTTTCATTATGAGAAAAAGAGAGAGAAAAAAGTACATACTTTGTGGAGTGGTTCCCCACAATAAGGTCCTTATTAACGAAAGGCAAAGTTCACGACTATACGCTCCTAATTTTAATAAAACACACTCAAGATTCTGTACCGCTGCATTTGGAATCATAGGCATAATGTTCATCAACGAACAACAAGCATCTAAAAATCCAGGATATGCTGCAGAAGCTCCAATGACATCTGCCGCCAGTTTCGATTCAGAAGGCAACATTGATGCTGCACTATAACACCTTGATAAAATACGCACCCATCCCACACTGGTTTTGGCAAACGAGTCATCATCTATTGCATGATCAAATCCTAATGCTGAAGTGTTGCAATTTGAACCGCTGGCAATACTGGAGCTGTTGGTTTGTGAAGCAAATATTGTGTTTCCCAAGACTGCAATTTGTGTTAGACCAATGCTGGGACTATCTTTGGGACTGTAATTTCAAAAAAATATTAAAAAAAAGTTTTTTTTTAAGTTTTAATAAGATTTTTGTTTATTCATCCAAATAACTGTATTTTAGAATGGTTCTGGGACTTTAACGACTATAATTCTATTACGGGTCGCTTTATTGTATTAGCACAACAACAACAAATACTTAGAATAGGTACTTCTAAAACTCGTATATTTGAGCTTTTTCCTGGCAGTAAAAGCTAATATAATTATAATTACTTCTTTCTTTATAACTTTAGATGATGAAACTCATTCTCTTTTGGCGAGAATATTGATATCGTTACTATTTTACTTCGTAGTCTTAGGGTTTTTTGCCCTCTTAATTTCTTCTAAATTTCGTTCTGAATTGTTATTTTGTATAACGAAATGAATCTTTTAACCTCAAATTGTAAAATGTAGCACTTTAAAGACAAATACACTAATTTTACCTTATTTTCCTTATCTAGAGTCAAGAAATTTTTCTGGATTGTGGTCGAAGACTTTCCGATAATATGACCGTATTCATCCTTATTTTTTAAACTTAATAATAATTTTAATATAATTTAATTAAGGAGTGAGATCGAAAAATTCTTAACATACATAATATTCAATAACTTGGAAACGGTTGATCTTAGAGTTTTCATTATTTTTTTAATCATTTGATAATTTAGCACAGATCACAGAAATATATAATTTTTATGGTTCTAACCACTAGTTATAAAATTGTGGACCATTTTTGAAAACCTTTTCTTTGGAGATTTGATTGTTGCTTCAGTCACTTTTTTGGAACAGCGTGCACATCTTCTGTTAAAATCTTCGGTATTTTGCTCTTGAATTCACTTTTCACAAGAGCTCAATATCTCTCCACTGGTCTAAGCTATGGACAATTTTGAAAATTGACCTCTCTTGGTACTAGAACTATGTTATTGATTTGGTACCACTCCAGAGCTTTCTTACCGTAGTGACATATGATACCAAATGGGTCCAAAAATATGTGGACACGTTGTGCTTTCTTAAGAAAAGAAGAAATCTTTTTTGCAAATATTCCTTTATGCATATTTTGGTATTTATAGATCCGAATGTATCAAATGACTTTCCTGTTTTGCCGCAACTGCAAAAAGATTGTCATACCATGAATTTTGTAAGAAATTTTTGCTGCTTTTGGGTCTTAAACTTATCTGCAACATTGCCTTGAGCATTAGCAATAAAAATTTTTGAGACACAAGCTGCGAAGATTCCGCCAGCATCTACGTTTCTTCGTCAATTATACAGCTTGAGTATTTTTGTATGAAATTTGGTTTTAAATTCCGAGTCCTATTTTTGGCTTGTAATTTTTTGCGCAGAATTCCAGTTTGGAATTTTTTGAACTTTATATGTTATAAACTTTCCCATTAGCTTTAAATTTTCGCTCCAAATAGTCGAAGCACTGAGAAAACTGAGCTGATTTTCTACCAGATGTGTTTGGAGTTCCTTTCAATATGCCTTCAATTTTCTGGCCTTCCCAATATCATGTGGTCCTTTTTTCTTACCGAACTAGGTTTCACATCAATAGTCAAATTCTCCTGATACTGTTTAATAACATTAAAAACGGTTTTACGGACGACATTTAATTCTGTAGCCAATTATTTGTAAGACCTATTTGGATTTTTGAAATTTTTTAATAACTTGTAGGACGTAAATCTTTTTCGTCCCTTATTTTGATGAAAATAAGGACAAATTAACATGGTTGTTATTGAAAATAATAACTGAAGTATTTTTCCATGATAACTAGATCAAAAAAAATTTTGAGTATTGATTCCGAAAAAAGTTATGAGGCAAAATGTGTGTTAAGAATTTTTCGATCTCACTCCTTAGTACAACATTAAAGTTTAGCACTTATTAAGCATATGCCTTCCGTTTTGTTAAAAAAAATCGAAAATTTGAAGCAAAATTAAAGAAATTAAGTAAAGTGTCACTTTATTTTGTCGCACAAAATGTATGACCAACACAACACTTTTTCCCTTAACGCGAAATGTACATATTTCAAAAACTTCTTTTATATATTAATTTAAAGAATATGATACGACAAATTCGTGGACACCAAAAAAGTAGCCCATTATGCACCTAGAAGACAATAATTATGAACTAAATAGCAGGAGTAAAAAACCGCAAATTATTTTGTCCGACAGTGTATATACATGAAGAGTAGTAAATTTACTAGAAAAGTATGTGAGAACAACGTCAAACTAAATTTTTAAAAATGTTAAAATAAGACAACTGAATTAGGTTTTTTTTTTAATATTTATCTTATCATTTTTTTACTGTAAAAATGATCTTCAAATGCAACTCCATTATTATTTTTATCTTACAACAAAATTTTTTCTTAATAAAATCCTTACAAAAGAAATATTATCTATTCCTTACTAGAGTAATCAATACCATCGATTCTTTTTATGTTTATAGAACTTGTTTTTACCAAGATACTATTTAAAATGAAAATTTGAGATTATGATTATGATATTTATCTTACCGATATAGTCGTAGAACAATACTTGTAGCAATTTCTGGTTTAGACAACTTTAAGCGTATACATGTCATGCCAGTTGTAGTTAAAGGAGGTCCCACCGGTACTGGGCCTAATCCAAAGTCTCTTGAAATTTCTAAAGCAACAGCTGAAGGACATGATGCTAATGTAGGGCCATGAGGTTGAAGTTGCACCTCACGTAGCAAAATAGCCGTAGGCAGAGTTATAGTGAGATCTGCATGTGATTCATTCGGATAAAACATATAGCTCCAGGCAGGAGTGCGCGGTCGTCGATGTGAAGCCACTGGATTCATAATTAGAATATCAGCTGATTGTGCAGTATCGTTCTCTGCCGAAATTGTACAAAATGGAGCGAAATTGATCAATCCATCTTGTAGGAAACGATGATTTTGACTTGAACTCGATGATTTTTTGCCGTTTCCGTTGGAACACGCATGTGAAACCAACTTAACTTTTGTATTTCTTGTCATGTGTTGCATTATCATGGAAATCTGTAGAATACAAAATATATGAATGAATAAAGCCCCAGGAGTTTTAATTAAATACTTAAAAATATAACTTAAATAACTTTATTAACTTATCACTTTATTTACAACAAAAATCAACATTTGTTTTTGGTTAAATTTAGTAACTGTTAATTAAACATTTTTTCTCAAAGTGATTTAATTTCGAAATACGAGAATTTGTGTTGACCATTAAATAATTATATATACAAAAAAATAAGTTACATTTTAAGAATTTTCAAGTAGAGCCTTGGCAAAATGTGTGAAAACATAATACATATATAATTTTTATCTTTTAATATCCTAGGACGTTAATATTTCAATACTTCCTTGAGAAATACTAACTTATATTGCTAATAAATATTTTGCTACAAAAATCTATTATTTCTGTCCTCTTTGGTTAAATAAAAACTAATAAAAAATATTTATATATATATTTTTTTATATTTCAAAACCCTAAGATCAAATGTATATATATATTGTATACTTATTAAAATACATACATACAGCTGTGTGAAAAAAATAGTAGCATTACCATAAGCTTTAGAATTTTTTGTTGCTGCATAATTCCTAGACAAGGAATTTAAAAACAATTTGTTTATATGAAAGTCCTACACATGAACAATAATTCTAAAAAAAAAAAAATTGTCTTTTTCTATGCATCTTTTTAAGTTACAGTTATTTTACTTCAACCGCGTGCTTTTTGCCTGTGCAAAATAATAGTAGCAATATGTTAAGCATCGGAAAATATTATTATTTTTTTTATTATTTTGGTTTTCTTTTGGTTTTTAAGTAAATTATATTGTCGTTTGCTGTACTTGCAGTAAAATTTTGCTTCCAAAAATGTTAAAATAGGTGGCGACAAACATTGTATTCCTAGTACCCGTAATTTAATGGTAAAATTTTTTCAGAAGGTAAAACATACCGATTTATGAAAAAATATTCTGGAATGTTCTCCCACAGTTATTGCAAATTTCGAAAAATATAATCCAAACCAAAAAACCCGAATTCACAAGTAAAAAATCTACGCGTACAAAGCGAATGGAGAATTCAAACTTATTTGTAACGTTCATTAAGGTAAAACAAGAATTCAAGCTTAAAGTTGATGCGTCAACTATTCCTTAACATCTCCAAAAACAAAATCTGTAAGAAAGATGTCCAAGTAAGGTCACATTACTAAACTACAGACAGGTATGCAATCGCCTTCATGAGTCCAAAGTAGTTATTTTTGGTACATATGGGATGCATGGGACAATAATATATGTGAGGGGACCATATAACAAATAATATTACCCTAAATTTGTTCAGAGCTCCTTCAAGCACGGTAGTGGGAAAATCAACGTTTGGGGATCCTTTTCATATTATGGATCAAGGTCCATATTTTTCATAAAAGGTAACGTAGATGCTTCAATAAATTTGGAAATATTAAGAATAGTCATGTTGTCTTCTTCTGTAGAGAATATTCTACTCAAATGGGTGTTTTAGCAGGGAAATGTTCCTAAGAACACAAGCAATTTGGCAAAAAAAAAAATGGTTTTCCGAAAATAAAGGGGATGTTCTGGAATGACTGGCTCACTATATCTGATTCCCATTGTAAATCTTTGGGGAGATGTCAAAGATGATATTTTTTTAAAAGAAACCGGGAAATGTGCGATAATTTTGGACGTCAGTGTAGTTAGCTTGGAAATATATTTCCATAGAGAGGTCCAGGTCAGGGGTTCGACGCCACGACTTTGCGCCGCTGTCAAAGCATATAAGGGTTATTTCGCAAAATATTAATGTGTGTAACCAAAATATTCTAAAAAAATAAAATCTTAATCACGTAGTTTTAATTAAGCAGGTATTTTTCTTCGTTGCTACTATTATTTTGCACAGAAAATTTCTAGTGTAATCAATTATTTTAAGTATTTTATATGAATTAAGATGTTCAATATTAAGATTTACTTATTTTTTAATAAAATTTGGAAAAAATATAAAAAATTCTAAGAATATACATTTTTTGAAATAAAAAAAAAAAAATCTTCATTTCATTGAATGTAAAAATTTTACATATGGCGCTACTATTATATTGCACATAGCTGTATGTAATGGTTATGACTTACCAATCCTGGCTGTACGTTAATTAAAATTTTATTCAGTCGAACTAAGTTTTTACATATTATTTCAATACCTCCCAGTTGGGTAAATATTTGAACAGCCGATGAAACTTCAAGAACTTTTGATATGTACCACAACAATGGTTCAGACAAATGCAAACGCGGAAGTGATGTACGCTGTGTTGTACCTGAAAAATAATTATGAGTCAATTAAATATCAATTTTAAAGTCCTAAGTTAATATACTAATATTTTAAGTGATACAATGTAAATGTTTTTAATTAATATTTTATATACATACACGCTTCCAAGTATTGGCATATGGGAGCTACAATTAAACGAGAATTTGATGCTTTCTCACATAAAGTTATGAGCATATTGAAAACAGCATCAGCTGTTGTTTGTGGTTCATCGAGCAAGAATGTAGAATCAGCCGGCTTAACACTGTACAGAGCAGAAGAAACCATTAAGGTAAATGAAGTACTTGAACAGTGAGATAATGAACCTAATAATCGCTTCATCGTCGGAAAATGCCGCAGTACTATAATGGTATAAAAAAATTTCAAATATATTACTTAAATTTAGATAAATTTAAAGAACATAATTATACCTGTATCGGCTATACATGGTGTTTTAACACGATGACCATCAATATTTAATTGTTCAGCTTTAGTTTCGTCTGTTTGACAAATATTTGTTAGTTCTTCTTCTTCTGGAATAGTGACATCCTAGCAATTGAAATAAACTTATAATATGTATGTAAATGAAAATAATTGTTAATTTTTTTATACTTACTGTTAATTGACGCGGCAGTTCCGTTTGTATTAGAGATGAGCACAGTTTCAACAAGCTTATAATAAGAGAATTATCAGATATTGGACAATTTTGCTTGGAGTGGTCGGAGCCCAATACATTTGCAAACAAACTACTAAATGAATTGCTGGCATTATTAGTGTCAGATGTGCGTTGGCATTGAAGTTTGTCACCATTAGATATGTTATTAAATACCAAAAATGCTGTATATAATTTAAAATATTAGAATTTGATGCTAATTATTCCATTCCACGAAAAAACGCCAAAGAATATTTTGTATGTCTTCCAATTTGAATAATATTTGGCATATGCATACCCTATGGAGCCATTTAAATATCTCCATTTTTTATTTTTTTTTTTTTTTGAATTTTGACAAATTCGCGAATTTATTCACGATTTTTCTTTTTCGAAAAATTAAAAAATCGCAAAAGTGTCTAAATTTAAACACCAATATCTCTAAAAGTTGTTAACAGTTTTTAATGATTTAAATTGCATTTTTAAGAAGAATATGTCCACTATAAATGTATTAATTTAAAAATAATATTATCATTTAAAGATGCAATTTTAGTATGCATTTTTGAAAAATTCCTACCCTTTCAATTTGTCTCTTCTGCTAAAAATTGCAATATAAATTGTTCTGGGACAAAGTGGTTCACTATTTTAAAAAATTTATAAAATATTTCTTCAAATTTTTTCATACAAAAAAAGTTTTTTTTTTTTTTTTTTTTAATTTTAGTATTTTTTAATTTTTGTGAGCTTATTTTAAAATTAATTTTAATCATAATGTTTCATAATTTGTTATTTGCGGTAGAAAACCTATTTGTCCCAGATTTAGTGCTGATGTTTTATATAATAAACATATTTGTCTGGTGTTATAAACATTTTAAAGCTACATATTACTAAAAGAGTATAATCAAAAAAGTTTTGAAAAATTTAAATTTTTGTACGAAAAACTGGATGAAAATTAAAAAAAAATAATAATAATAAATTAAAATAGTAGATTTTATTGTCTTAGAATAGTTATTTTTGCATTTTATAGTAAAGATATTGCTTTTTAACATATTAAAAAAGAATTAAAATCGAAAGGGTAGATTTTTCAAAAATGCATCCTAAAATTGCATTTGCATTTTGAATGCAATTTTAAATTGTAATATTATTTCTAAATTACTACATTAAAAGAGGACATATTCATCTTCTATATGCAGTTTAAATCATTAAAATCCGTTAACAACTTTTGGAGATATTGATGTGTAAATTTACACACTTTTCCGATTTTTTTGACTTTTCGGAAAATCAAAATCGTGAATAAATTCGCGAATTTGTCAAATTTCAAAAAAAAAAAAAAAAAAAAAAATCAAAAATGGAGATATTTAAATGGCTCCATAGATTATATGCGTATCAAATATGAACAAAATCGGATGACCCTCCGTAAAAAAATTGGCATTTTTTATAAATCTTTCATGGAATGGACGATATATTTTTTTCTTTACTTACAAACACACTCTATTATATTTAAGGAAATATTTAGATCCGCTTTGTCGTTAGGCATTGTTAATAAGTCACGAACTAATTGGCTTTGAGCATCAATTGGACCTAATTGATTGCTAATTGCTCCACCAGGTTGAACAAGTTGTAGAATTACATGTAGAAGCGTGTCTTTGAGCTTTCGTTTGCAGGATATGACCCCATCAGTAGACTCACCTTTACGATGTAGCCAATGCAAAAGGTCGTGTAAATGTTTACATATTGTAGGACCGGCCTATAAGAAAATAAAATTAATATACTACAAACTTTCATATTCATGTAATACTTACACATCGATTAGTAATTATAACTGAACTCATGCCATAGCCGGAGAAAAATCTTAGCAACATTTTCTCAAAATTTTCATCGTTAATAATAACTTCATTGATACGAGTACGATCTTCTTCCTCTTGACAAAAGTTTTGCGAATTGCATGCTAAGAGAAGACACTGAAAACCCAAGCACCATGTACGAAGTTTAACATCATTATACCAAGCCAAAGCCAATAAGAGACCTTGTATGGCGTTTGCACCAAATGGTATCTTTGGCACTTCGTTATTTGAGATACCAGAATTATATGACTTATCTGCAAGTTCACTATTTAGTGTCAACCACATCTGCAAAACTTGTTCAAGATGAACCCAAGTTTCCTGGAAATAAATACAATTAACGTAAGAAACTAAATACAATAAATACTACTAATCATAATCATACTTCTAAATGTAAATCGGCAAGAATACAATCAAAAACGCTTTTAAACATGTTGTATGTGTTTACTCCACAATTGTATTCTGGACCAGACCAAATATCTGTTATATAGTCAGGCCAAACAGCAACTTCCGGCGAAGCCGTTTTGAACTCGCTAGCAGCTATTTGAGGTAGCGAAGAGTACATGTCCAGAGACGAGACCATTGTGATGCGTCGCAAGTCGGTTTCAACATTTAAATCTAGTCCGACATCTAAACGGGAATCCATTGCACTTGAAATCGATTTACAAAAGTAGTTAACTGTATTTTTATTCAAATTATTACTGTCCTTCTTCGGCACTGCTTTATTTCGTTCAATTATATCAATGTCATTTAATATTTCATCGAATTCCGTATCTTCACATTCAATTAAAGACGGCAAATATGGATATTTAGCACCTACAAACAATAAACATACTCATAGTAACGGTATGACTTGATATGTTTTTTTTTTTTTTGAAAGTATTAACTTACCGTCTGAATATTGCATATCGTTGCTTGTCGTTTGACCAGAGCCAGTTTGTGGCATGTATAATGCTAAAATTTCATATATATTTTTTTATTATTTAAATGAGACTTTTAAGGATATATGTATATGTAATAGGGTATTCACTCGAATATTGTTTGTTCGATTAATCGACAAATTAAAATCAAATAACTGTTCGATTAAATTAAAATCTAGAATTTCCAGTAAAAATTTATTCGAGCAAATTATGCCAATTAATCGAATAATTCTAGTAAAATATATTTTAAATATTTTCTTTCTTAACTAGTTTTTAAGATGTTTAAAAAAAATTTATGTTTTAATTTATTACAAAAATATAAACGTCACTTTAATAAATTATAATGTAAAATTCAAAAAATTTTAATATAAATTTAATAAATAATAAGGAATAAATTGGAGGATTTTTGAAAAAAATTTTATTGGTTCTACGAAAGTACATAGTTGATATAACAATAAATTATCAGTCTGGTGTAGATGATATGATGGTGATGGCTTGAATGAAATTAATAATATAGATGGAATTTGGACTTAAAATTAAGTAAATGAACATGTAAACTTGTTCTTTATGTTAAGAATCGCTAAACTTCTTTATTTAAAATGAAGGGTGGTCCAAAGCGATTTTTGTCATTTTCAAAATGCAATAACTCAGAAACTAATAAATATATTTTCAAAATTCTTTCACACCCTAACTGACAAAAGTCCATGTAACATTTGTGTAAAATATTATACTGAGCCGTTTTTACTAAATTATAACAAAAATAGGAAGAAAATAAAAATAAAATATTGAACATTTTTGAATAAAAATTATGGTTTAATTCAAAATGAAGCCAATTATAATTCTTACGCGTACATTTGGGAGAATGAATTATATATTTTAAATTTACAATAAATTTAACTAATTTATTATACATATTTATAGAATTTATATAGAATTTCTTATATTTTTACTCCGATATTGTTACGAAATTAAGAGCCGCGAAACATTTTTGCACAAAATTGAACTAAAACAAAATCACGAGATCACTATAATACAAATAAGAGTAAATTATCTTAAAAACTGTATATATTTGTAAAATATTAAATCATCATCTGAATGCCTTCTAAATATTGAACATAATTGAACAATGAATTATAAAACATTTTAAAACCTGTTTGATACTAAAGATGTTGAGATATGTTTTCGTTGTAACCAAACCATTTAAAGACATTTTATGCTCAAAATAAATCTGGGTTTAGTAGATCTCCGATACTTAAAAATATTGTACAAACATTTTGAATATAACTGAAAACCTCTATATAGCACATAGGTTAGTATGTGTCCAAATTAAAAAGAGAGGTTATGAGACAAAATTGCTAATTATTCCAAAGTGGATTAAAACTAATCATTAATTTTTATTTTTTATCAAAAGTATTGATAATCACCTATATTTGGGTATCATTAGTTTTTTTCACTGTGTAAAAACTAGTCATTTTATAGCGTTACAAAAATTACAAAAACCGAAGTGCCCACATTTTAATATAATATTTGGTTGGTTACGCAAATTTGAATTATATATTATTTTGGAAAGAATATTTCTTGTTTTAAGCTATATTTTTGTTTTCTTTTTTAACAAAACACTACACCACATAAAATGCTTCTTTTATTTTTTAATAAGCATTGAAAAAACGAGTAAAATTTTAAGGTATAATTTACTCGAATAACTCGAGTAACCAGCGACCGTAACGATTATGAGTTTTAAAATAAAACTCAACAAATAATCTTTTTTTTTGATTTTTTTTTTTTTTTTTTTTTTTTTTTGATTTTTTGATTTTTATTTTTTCGCTCAAATAACAATGTTATTTTTGATTTTTATTTTTGCTCAACTCATAATGATTATTTTAGATTTTTATTTTTATACCCACCATCAAAATGATGTGGGGTATATTGATTTTGTCATTCCGTGTGTAACATGTCGAAGGAATCATCTAAGACCCCACAAAGTATATATTTTCTGGGTCCTGGTTAGATTCTGAGTCGATCTAGCTATGTCCGTCCGTCTGTTGAAAGCAGGATAGGGCTCGAACGGGACTATGTAGGGGGACGAAATTTGGCACAAATATTTGTCTTATATATAAGGTTTTGGGATTGAAAATGGGCAAAATCGGTTAATAAAGAAAAAAGTTATGGGCTAAAAACGAAAACACAGGGTGTGCGTTTTATACTTTTCTGCTGCTATTTCTTCAACAAAAGCATGTACGACAACGAAATTTTGTACGTATAGTTCGGGGATCGATATAAACTCGGAAACAAAAAATGGGCGTAGTTAGCCCACTTTACCGCCCACCTCCCATATAAGGTGAAAATCAACGAAATTGTGTTCAAATAGTTCAATGACCAATGTAAACTCGGAAACAAAAAAATGGGCGTGGTCCGCCCACTTTACTACCCTCACCCACATAACGTAAAATTTGAAAAAGTTGATGGTGAGTATATAGATTCGGCCGAGCCGAATATAACATTCGCTCTTGTTTATTTTTACTTTTTTTGCTCACAATATAAAACTTAACATGAGAATTAAACTATAAACTAGTAAAAAAAATTATTTTAGTAATAAAATTGATTTATTGCAAATAATTTTATTTTTAATAAAAAATTTGATTTTTAGTAAAAAATTCTACTTTTAGTAAAAAAATAGGATTTTTCATAAAAAATTGTATGAAAAAGATATTATCACACTTGCCTTTTAGTAAATAAAACTAATTTTCGATGAGAAATGTTTTTTATTTAAAATTCATTTCTCATGTTGTTTTATTTCTTTGTAATATAAGTTTTTTTGGCCTTAGGAGGCTTGTTATATTACTGTAAATGAATAAATAAAAAAATAAATAAATAAAAATAATCATTATGAGTTGAGCGAAAAAATAAAAATCAAAAATAATCATTATGAGTTGAGCAAAAAAATAAAACTCAAAAATAATCATTAATATTGATTTTTTTAATAAAAATCAAAAAAATAAAAATCATTCCGGATTTCGATAGAACCTGTTCTGTATTTAACACTTTTATCCGTTCGTTCCCTGTATCTGATTTTTTTATTTAAATTTTGAAGAATAATGATTATTTCCTGTCCTTGCGAGTTACTTAAAAGATTTACTCGATAATTCGAGTACTTTAAAAACAGCATTTTCGAGTTATTTTAATTATTCGAACAATTAAAAAATCGAGTAAAATGAATACTCTAATATAAATTATTTAAAAACTATTAAAGTTTCCAAAATATTAATATATCCTTAATTGCTCAAGATTTTTAGTCTTAAGAATTTTTTTTGCTTCACAAAATAACAATTATTCCTTTCAATGTATTTTGATTAAAATTGCGGTAATAATTTTGACAAGTTTGTGTTTGACAATATATGTATTTATATTTCTCTTATATGTGGTAAATTAATATGTATATATATATATATATATGTATTAACGATTTTTACGATTTGTAATATTAAACAAGTTGTATTGATAACATAAAAAATTAATATTTAAATTGTATAACTTACATGTGTAGGCAGCAAATAAATCTTTTGTTTCCTGTAAAGTGTCTAAAGGTCGAATGGCATCATTTGTAGGAGTAGCATCGTTATCTTTGAAATGTCTATCTGCATCCAACAAGTCCTTTATAAAAAAATAAAATAAAAATTTAAGGATACAGTTTAATGGCAATTTTAAAATAATTGAATCGAACCTGTAATAAACATGTAATCGCATGAACAGCCCATGGTTGTTGTTGATCATTCCACACAGCCACACGAATTAAGTGTTCCAATTGATTTATGGTTATAATCTTCGATAGTTGGACTGCAGGTCGACATGCAGAAACTAATCTTGCAATAACCTATAATTTATGACAAAAGGGTTATAATTCTAAATAAAATAGTTTGCAATAACAAATAAAAAATAAAAAATTAAGCAAAATATTTATTAAGTTGATTAAAATAAAAAATTGGACATATTTTGCCAACGTTATTTTATTATTAATTTTTTACCAATATTTTTTCCCAAATAAATACGTGAATTACTTTTATTTTATCACCTACCTTGCATGTTAGTAAAAATTGATCCATATTGCAAGTGAAATCCATTTCAAGCAGAAGAGCAATTAAGCCACGTATTACAATCAGAATATTGTTTAGACGAATATTTTTAAGACCTTTATCAAAATTATTTTCGGGCTCTTGATTATTATCTTTGGGAAGTTTTGGCAATATATTATTTTTATTTGTTTTGCCTGAAGATTTTGGTTTACCCGTAAGTTCCATAAATATACCAGGATGCTGTGAAGAGAAAATTATAATGACTATTATAATACATATAAATTTAAACTAAATTTTATTTATTTATTTATTAAATCAAGTAATATAAAGAAGCCTTTCAAGGCCAATAAATATATATTACAAAAGCAAAATCCTGAACATTAAAACATCTTAAGAATATCAAAAACTATACAAATGTATATAACTATAAATTAAGGATTTAATATTAAATATGCTATATTATAAAAAAATCATTACAATTTGGCCCCTCAGCCGAATAAAAAGTAAAAGTAAACAAAAACATTTCCCAAAGCGGTAGTTTTAAAAAAAAAGCATATTTAAAATTATATTTATATATATTAAATAAAACCGAATAATCTAGTACATTTATCCTTAAGCAAGCAAGTAACCAAATAACTGCTGCCAACATTGAAGTATTATTTTCTTCAACTAAAAATACCGTTACAATGAAAAATAATTACCTATAAATTATAAAATAAATTTTCACTCACTTCATTTTGTATCATATAGATTTTCTTGCCCCAATCTGTGTATGGTTGTACACTGTATTTATTTTGTTGAATAATTCGCTTTTTAAAACAACGCAATTGCTTTCCCGAACTGTTTGAAGATTGTCCACGTGTTTTAGCAAAGTCTGTTTCACAGCTCATAAAGTCCCATCTATTTGTAGCTGTTAAAAGGAAATGATTTCATATTTTATTTATAATTCACATAAACTCATCGACAAGAATAATAATATTTACATTTGTCTTTGCGATCATCGAGACAAACCGAAAGAAATAAAAGCAACCACGTTATCAGTTGCAAGTCAGATTTGGCACACAAATTGTTAGTATCGGAATCAATGCCCGACATATTAAAACCTCCTCCAGTGGCTTCTTGATAACGTGGAGAAATTGGAGCCAATAGTTTGGCTAATGTTTTAAGCACTGAATCAATTACTATGGATCGACAATTTCCCATAGAAATGCTTCGTCTACCCAAATAGGTTAGTAAAAAGAATATACTAAAAAATAAAAGTAAAAAAATAAATATAAATACATCTAATAATAAAAACCAACAGCATATTACCGATCTTGAGGGAATATTTTGCTATTTTGTGAAGAAAACAAGTTGCAAAATATGTTTGTAAGAAAATCACCCCACCAGTTCTGGACACAACACATGCGAACTAATAAAGAACATGTTGCCAATTGAATGTGAGCATCTCCATACACCACAAATGAATTAAATAGCATATTAGCAACGTCTGCTGTGAAAAGCTGTTGCATAGCCAACATATCCTAAGAAACATTTTTTATTTAATTCGTTATGTGAAATTCTAGTTAATAATTTATATACACAAACCTTAAAGCTAAATTCTATAGAAAAGTTTAATAGAATTTCTATCAATGCCTGACCAAGAACTCGCAACTTGTCACGAGATGACGTACGTAATGCTTGTGATGGATCCATTGTAGCATTCGAATTGTTATCATTAAGCGAGGCTTCTAATCTGATAATCACATTCCGTATAACATTAATTTCATGCTGAAGTACTATACATTCCTGAAAGAAATCATAAAAAAATTATTCGAATAATTTAACAAATTCTTACAAATAAATATTAAAAAATTTTAAAAATTTTTAATTTACATACATAATTAATAAAATATTGAAAAGTTGTTTTGTAGTAATCATGATCCATTTTAAAGTAGTTTACATTTGTTTTCACAAAAATGTATTAAAAAGTACCGTAGAGGACCAAAAACTCATGGAGAAAATTTTAAAAATATTTATAACAAGCTTAAAATTTTTATTTTTCGAGATCCATTTCGAGAAAATAATTGAAACTTTTTTTGGGCTGAATGTATGAGATCCACAATTTGTAAATCGCTGGTAGAAAACTGAAGACAAGTTTTAATTTTTTTAATATTTTTTGTCTTTATTATACGCAACGTTTAAGTGGTCTTCTTATATCAGAACTGGTATAAAATTCATACATTCATACATGGGCAATAATTTCTGATTGGAAATTTTTTTAGAGTCTAATTCTGAAAACAAAGAATTAAAAAATGTAAAAAAAAAAAAAAAAAATCTTAAAAATATGCTAAACTCAACCATTAGCATATAGATATTTTGTTTGGTGTAATGTCCACATAATTCAGTTGTTTTATGAGTTATTAATATTTTTGCTTCAATAGTATTATAAAAGAAAGAACTTATTTACAATTTTTAAAGCGTCGAGGTCAAATCCATGAAATAGTTTTTATATTTTCTTAATTGACAAACTAAAAAAGAATATGAAAAATATGTATTTTAAACAGATATTATTTCATTTTTCCATACTTTTGTACGAATATCAAAATTTTAGAAATATTATTGTTTTTTAGAGCAAAAATTATGTAAAATTAAAAATAAAATTGTCAACTAATCCTAGAACAAACATTTTAATAATGGTAAATCATTTATAAGAAAATGTTTTAAAATCATAATCTATAACAAACCTCATATATCGATGTTATTTTTCCACTCTCCAAATTGTAGGACGTATCATCTTCACTGCGTTGTTTGTTGATAAATGCCTGCATATGTGCTACATTTGATACATCCGCATTTAGAAGCGGTGTCAGCAACTCCAATAGTTTACAACTAGCGAGGCTGTAACGGCAATGTACATCTTCGTGTAAGGAGTGCAATGCCTTAATCTGAGCTTGAATATTCTGTGAGTGGGTGTTCATGTAATCTAGAAGAACATCGCCATAGCCATCCGATTCTAATACAACGATATGCCCAAAAAATGAACCAAGGGGAATTTTACATTTTGTAGATGACATGCCTACGCGTCCCATTATTGTAATTTTCATATAACGACAGATAGGTGGTGGCAACAAATCACTTAAAACCAAAGTTTTTGTTCCAATATCGGGTGCCACTACCAAACGAACAGAGTCAGTTTCCTCGTCAAAGCACCAGATATCGATGTGCAGAGAAGCCAACTCATCGCATGCAGGTATTACAAGATCTGTTAATAAAATAGGTGAACCGAAATCAAGTACAACAAAACGCCTCGCTCCCGAATGCATTCGATCAATCACAATCATTTGTTTTGGTGGTGGAGACAACAATTTATGCCAAGTAAATACGTTTGGAGCATTAGCGCTGCCATTTTCACAGTAATTTATGCCTCCATTAGATGAGCTTCCGGGAGATGCATGCATATTATCTGATTTTTCATTTGGTTTGTTATCTTTGGAAATTTTTTCCGGGCCACCCAATTGCTGATCTATATATTCGCAAATAAATTTAAATTTAGGCAATGTTTTCTGTTTAACTTTCTCTTCAATTGATGCCTCATTTTTACTTGATGTACCAGTTACAACACATTGCTCGGCATCAATCGCTAAAATTAATTTACATACATACATATGTAAATTTAAAATTTTTGTTCCAACAATTACAAACATGTTTACAGTACTTACGTCCTATTCCATTAGGTTTTAAATCAGTGTTTTCGTTCATGTCTAATTTCTTTTCCAACTTTATCTTATCGACAATATTATTGACATTATTTTTAACGTTGTTTAGAATATCATTCATCTAAAATAAATAATCGATATAGATAGATCGATTGATACAGAGAATTACACTTACTTTGTCTGATTTTGAATATATTTGATCGACAGCCTCTGCCACCATAGGTGCAATTAACAGATCATCCATATTAACATTGTTGGTACTGGTATTGGCCGATACCGTATCCATATTATCTATTCGGGTTGCTTCCGATGTCGCAGCGCAAGTGAAATGAAGCTGTTCAACTTCAAGCAGACCTCGCAATTGATTACTTACGCTTTTACACTTTATCAAATGTGGAAATGTTCTGAAATCGACACCATCTAAGGAATAAAAGTAGACCCCCAAACAAATGAATATAAATAAATTCAAGAAATAGTTAATATTTAGTTACCAATTGAACATAATTTCTTAATATCAATTCCTGCTGCTTGAACAAGTCCCGCATTATTACGTATTATATTCATAAGAGTTGACGTAAAATTTACATTATTTTTGTTCACATTCGGTAAGTCATAGTCAAAAATATCCGGCTCAAAGGGAAATCCATACAAACCAAATCTAAAAGAAAACATAAAACATTTTAACTTTATGTAATCTTAAACAACAATAATAATTTACCTAGTTCCAATAAGAGCGCCATAAGGATCCCATCTTCGGTTGATTTCTTCCGAAATGTCCATTAAGAGCTTTACACACATTTCCGATATACTATTGTAGGTTTTATTAGACGAAGTAATACATGCCAACATTACATACCAACGAACGACACTAGCGTATTTTGCTAGTGGAAGTTCATTAAATGTATTGTAGATTGCATCTCTTAAAGCAATATCTAACTTTGAAGATGGTTTAATGTTTAATGGTAAATTGCAAAAGCCACTAAAAACGAAAACAAAAACAAAAAATATGTTACAATTTTTCTTCAATTTAGAAAGACAATGATAAGACTTACTCTGTTAATACTAAAATTAATTTTACGCATTTATGAGCCATACTACGATTGCTGTGAATAATACAGTAACGTAATATGTTTTCCAAATATTTTTCTGTTAAACTAATGCACTCAAGTTGCTGTGCCAATATTGGTTGACTTTTGTTTCGCTCTGATTTTGGAGATCGAAATCTTTTCAAGCGAATACAACAAATCCAAATTAGAATATCGAGAGCATAATTTTTTTCCAATGTTGAGGTCTGCGCTTCGCTGATGATTTTGAAAAGAATGTCCATTAGTTGATTACTTTCTAACATGGCAATACGTTGAAGTCGTTCGTTTGGAATTTGTGTTTGCGGTTTAATACCGCGTACATATATTGATATTTCATGTAACCAATCGCAACCTTTAATTTGTTTTTTAGTTTACAATTAGGTTTGTTAATTTCAAATTAATGAAAACTTACCACGAGTTTTACACTGTGCTTCTTTTGAAGGATCTGCCATCGTTTTGATATGCAACAGGAAATTTCTAGTACGTGTTTTAAATAGTTTTGGAGATGTTAAAATTACTGTTCCACCTTGATCACATAAATCGATACATGATGAAAGTTCTATTGGACCAGCTAAGATTTCAGCATTGTGAGTCTGCAGAAACTCTTCATTTAAAACTGGATTTTCATTGTTGCCTTAATATTCCAAAAAAAAAAAAAAAAAATATTTAAAAATTAACGAGCTAAATAAAAATAAAAGTATGTAGGAATAAAAATACCATCACTAGTGGTGCCAGAAGGTATATCGTTACTTCCGCCTTCATCCATAGACTGATGTTTGAAACTTGAATGTGGGCCCTTCATTCTGTAGCCGAATCCACTGGTATTCTGCTTTAATAATGTCACTTGTATTGCAGCTGGATTCTGACACGGTTGATATAATGAAAACTTTAAATCGATATGGCCCAATGTTGCAGGTTGCAACAAATTTATTTCTATAATGTGCTCGTCCCACGATGTGCTAATATTTTGTTAGTTCGATTTAATTGTTAAAGCAATAATATTAAGATAAAAATAAATAATAAAAAAAAAACTTACGCATCATTGTGTAAGCGCCAGGTGTGCTGTGATTGCTTTCGTTGCTTTTGAGCTTGTACTAAATTATTCCAGCAACTTGGAACTTCGGCTGTATACGGTATTGATTTTTCATCGAAAAGGGTAAGAGCATATAATGATCGCAACTCATCCAATGTAAGATCTCCATTTCGATAAGCCAGTAAATTCGAGGCCGCTGCGTTAATGGCCATTGAAGATGGTGATGGAGATGCTGGAACGCCAGAACCGGAGATTGAAGTTTGGCTAGGTCCACAGTCGACTTTTATATTTGTGCAGAATGAATGTTGTGCAGAATTTGATTGTGATAATTCCTCATCGACTGTAGATAAAACATTACTTCCATGATGTTGTTGTTGTTGTTCCTGGTGCTGTTGCTGATTCGTATTTGTTCCATCTGTTACAGAAAATTCAACGCTGCTTTCATTTAAAATAATGCCGGTACAACTCTCTTCCTCCATATCAATCATTTCGTCTCCAGACTCATCCGTATCATTGAGAGAATAAAAAATCAAAGCTCCCTCTTTAGTACAACAACATAAACGCTCTAAACTGCGACAATATGTAACAGCAATAAAATGATTTTGTTCCTCCTTTATGCTGCTAATAAGTTGAAAATCACTCAAAGAAAATAACTCAATTCCACCATCGGCACAAACAACTGAAAAAGCACCAATATTTTCACCATTATTACATTCTGCAGCGGCCTTTTCAGGTACATCGCTTAATTGCTGAAAATTCGGCAATATACAGATATCTATGGGACACTTTGCTTTACTAAATGTAATCGCTTTTTTATGTTCATTAGGTATTGTTCCATCAATGCAATCAAACAGTAACAATTGGCCACCTACAGATTTTTTTGACACGGAACGAGAATGACTTGTTTGGTGGTATTCATCATTATTTTCATCGTCATCTCTATCATTATCACTATCCGCATCAGTAACATTTGCCATTATTATTTTACTAGTTGTTGCTACTCTTGAAGCTTTTGACTTTAACACTTTAACCAATAATTGATTGCAATTACTATTTGTTGGTATAATATCAGTTATTTCCACTAGTTCTTCCCCTCCATTTGTTAAGTTGGCATCATTTAAAGAATTCATGCGCTTCAAAATTGTACAACTTTCGACGATGCAGTCTATATCTTCACTATAGTTGACCTTTGAAACTCCTCCAGTCTCTGGATTTGGAGAATTGTTTGTTTTGCTGTTAAAATTTTTACTCATATTTTTATTCTTTTGAGCTGCTTTGGCTGCTGAAAGAAGGTTTTCTTTGAAATAACTGGCATCCATTTCAATATCATCGGTCGCAACACTTGGACCTCCGCTAACTACACTACCCCCAACACCACCTCCCTCTTCACCAGCTAATGAACTGTTCTCCACAGGTTGACCATATTCGTAGTCGAAGATATTGTTAAGATCACAAAATTGTTCTGCCATTTTTTTAAATTCTGCTTCAAGATAAACATCATTGTATTCCATTGGGGAATCTGATTTTCCGCCCGACATTATCGGATTAACATCTGGTTTTGACGGAGCCATTATGTCATTTGCAAATCCGTTACTGTCAAATCCATCGGCATACTTCTCAAATACTAACGGTTGGGTTTTCTCACCATATGTTTTCATTAACGTTATCATTGAAGATCCATTTTCACCTTAAACAAAAAAGTGTATATTAGACCTTAATTCCTGAATTATGTTATCAAGTAAATATTGTTCACAGAACCATGAATTTATCAAATAAAAAATCACTATTAAAATAAAAAAAAAATAAAAAGACAATGTGCTCAGTTATCAGTATTCAAAATTTAAAAATTATGTTAATGCGTAATCCATGTATTTATTAAGTTGAAGATTATTATAAATAAACAGCAGGTGATTTTTCAACACACAAAGCTCTAATACTAACATAAAATTGTCTCCTTATGTTTTATTATCAATGATTTATTTTGTAAATATTAATTTAAAACAAAATCGTTTAAATCAAGGCAGTAAATAAGTAAATTCTTTTATTGTTATTAAGTTTAAATTTGAAGATTAAACATACCTTTAGCATTGTTGGATATTGTAGCATCATTGTTATTATCTCCTGAATTTACTGCAGTAACGCTATCAATTGCATTCTCATTTTTTATTCTAACATTTTCCGTTGGTCGATCATTTTCAATAATCTTTAAAACTGCCATTAGCGACAGGTGTTCTCCCGTGGTTTTTTTAGTGCTTAAACCTAAAATGATTTTTGATCCTACGACTCCAGCACGTATGGTTGAGGTTGATGTACAAGGCGATATGGATGGTGGATGTAATGTACCTGCAAGAGTTGCAGCACTACCTAAACTGCTGGTACCAGGTTGTGCGGAATTCATAGTATATATTTTACTTTGAGCTCTTGCATTCGGCAAAACACAAATAGATGTAACACGAACCCATTCATAAATTCCCTCAGATTCTTCTGAAGCACCTTCGCTATTGTGACTGTTACAGCATAAAACATCTTTCATTATAGAGGCGATATTAAAACAGTGCATCTGTTTTAGGTGACGTTCAATACTCCAAATAGTTATGTCTCCTGTTTGAGAGCAACTTGTGCATAATACATTTGCGTAGTCACTGTTCGAAATGACGTCGAAACCTTGTGAGCCGGGTGCCATTACTCCGGGATTTGTAGCATATGTTACTGCAATGGGAACATTTTGGGTGTATTCACCCTTCACGAATGGACACATTGGCGAATGGCGCTCATGTTCACTCCAAGGCTCATCGGTTTTTTCCCAACAAACAAGACATACATTACAAGTAAAGCACATAGCTCTGTCTTCGCCTGACGATGATGGCTGATGGTAGAAACCAGCTTGGGCCATCTGATCAGGCAATGCCCATTTATAATCCATGTGAGGCCATTTTTCAAACGTTTGTCTTCGCACAGCTTCTGAGTGCATGAGAACACGTTGAAAATTATTACAATGCCAATTAATGTCACGCAAACGTGCACCGGCAAGTAAATCCGTTAAACGTTCATTTATCGCCGATGCAATGGCTAATGCAGGTACGTGTCGCTCGAGACGTTTTAGCATTATAACCAAATTATTGGCAACTAATTTAAGACTGGAATATGGGACCTCCAGGCAAATTGTATTCCACTATAAAAAAAAAAAATATCATTTATATTATTTTTTATATTTTTTTTTTATTAATTCTTCATTTACATAACCGAGCCCATTGGGACCTTATATGGCTAATCAAAGTTACTAAAAATAATAACAATTTCAATAAAAAGTAAAAAATAAAATAAAGTAAGTAATAAAGTAAGTAAATTTAAAAAAAAAACTAATTTTTTAAAGAATAATAGGTCATAAATTTATTTTTAAGATTTAGTACACATATAATCCATGGAGCCATTTAGTCCTTATAATTGTTATTTTTTCCAATTTCAAAAAAATCTCGACTTTATTCACGATTTAAATTTGTATAAAAGTTAAGAAACCCGAAAAAGTATGTAACTTTAAACTTTAATATATCTTTATATTGTAGACGACTTTTATTGGGTCGTGGCTCTAATGAAAGCTAATTGAGACCTCTTTAAAGGTGGTAATGCAATTGAAATTTTACAATGCATTTTTTAAATAACCCCTTTGATTTCAATTTTATTTGTGTATTAAAATCTTATATCTGTACTTCAAATTACAATATTGTTTTGATTTAAATACCAGTCTAAAGTTTATTAAAATATTTCAAATGATGACGTTTAAATCAAATATAACGTTTTTGTGAAAGATGCACTCACAACAAGAAAGCATTTTTAATAATTTTGATTGTAAATATTTTTGCATAATATTGAAAAAAATACAATGCATTAGTAATTAATCTGGGACAAGAAGGTTGATGACAATAAATAATTCCAAAATAATTTCACAAGAAAATAAAGAACAAAAATTAAAAAAAAAATAAATATTTTATTATATTTTTTAGTAGTGCACAATATTGTCCCACTATAATTTATATTGCAGTTTGCAGTAAAAATAATAACTTGTAATACATAAAAAAGATACATTTTTAAAGAATAGAAATTTGGCAAAAAAAAAAAAAGAGCAACCTAAAATTGCATTAGCATTATCAATGCATTTTTAGGTGATAATATTATTGTATTTAATTTAAATCATTAAAATCCGGGTCTAAAGTTACACTTTTTACACGTTTTCTATTTAACTTTTTATTGTGCTTAATTAAAAATTTTGTGCCAAAAATAAGCATTGCAATATTTCTATATATACATACCCTTTGAGCTTTGATTCCCTTTTTAGAATTTGACTGTGCATTTTTAATCTTCTCCATCAGTTCATTTAACAAATCGTTAGGGCACTCAAGATCTTGTTCTAATTCTTTAAGACATGTCTGAAGTAATATAGCTTCTGACAGTAGCATTTCAATTCGTATTGGGTCATCATTATGTGGAATTGGTGTTTGCAAAACAGTGTCTAACAATAAAACTCCATTGTAGTCTCCACGAAAACCAATAACATGACCATCTGTTATAATAATCTTTTCTTGCAGAGGCATAAAATAACCACGAATTTTGTGGTTTGTATCTTAAAAATAAATTTAAAAAAATAGGTTTATTATTAAAATAATTACAAACATTTTAAAAGTTTATTTATCAGGTCCACCAAATTTCCTTCATTGTAGTAGGCTTTATTGCCGGCAATTATCGAGAATATATAATCCTATGAAAAATTTCATAGGAAATATTTGACTTTCATCTTTTGTTTATTATTATAGATTACAAGTTTTATCTTTGGATCGTAAAATCGAATTTCACCATTGGTTAATTGAAATTTATCTAAATAGCTACTATAATATACTCGTACATATGTACATTAATTAAACCCCCAGCTAAAATTTTAGAACTTGTTCTAAAATCATTAGTTCTAGAACTGGTGTAACCAGAATCACTTCAGATTCTTTAATAACATCCTCAGAACTAGTGATTATCATAACCAATTCTGACACTAATGGAGAAGAACCTTATTCTGATTATAAATTCGTTTTAAGGAATGTTTTATAGAACTAGTGCTTAAGAACTAATTCTTTATGACTTCTACATCACTTCTGAGAAGAAATTACTGGTTCTCGTATGGCTTCCTAGAACTGTTTAAAATACTTGTATACAAATTTCAAAAATTAAAAAAAGAGTATTTATAAAATTAAATTGATTTCAAAAGTGGCCTTTAGCAAATAGCCCATTAGAATAAAAAAAAAAAAAAACAGATTGTTAAACCTTCTATGGAACTAGTTCTGAATGTGACAATTTTGAACAAAAATCATTGATTAAAGAACTAGTTCTAGAACCGTTCCATAGAATGGGTACTGGCTAGCTAACACTTCCACAGAACTAGTTCTGGAGGTGACAATTTCAAACAAAAATCATTGGTCGTAACGCCAAAGTAGAACAAGTACAGGCTATTTTCATGTGTTCTGGAACTAGTTGTAGAACTAATACAATTTTTCCTGGGCCATTACATTATGAATATTAAAATTTTTCAATTTGGATGGATTTAGTTTTTTTCCTATCTAGATAAGACCCTTCCAAGAGAAATTTTATTTATGGGCAGGCCTAATCTACATACATAATAAAAATATATGTATGTATGTTTGTTCAATCCTGAATATAAAATGAGATCAAAAAGAATATAAAGTTACTTATGTGATAAACTATATATGTATGTATATGAAAACAATGAAAATAATTTACATGATCCTTTATATGTACATATGTATGTATGTAAATTGTATGTACATACATACATACATACATACATACATACATACAAGAATACATTGTATCTTAAAAGTTTATAAATTTATGAAAATAAAAAATATATAAAAAGTATTTTTATGGATGTCATAAGGATGCTTAGTACTTTGTGACTCAAAAATTAATTGAAACAATATTTTAGTAACTTTTATTTATGTATACTTAGACGAAAAAAAAAATACTTGAGTTGCAATTGTAATAGTGACCACCACACAACTTGTAGTATATTTGTCTCTCAATAATAATACCGAACATCAATATGACTCACAAAAATACAATTTGTATTCATTGCCTTTGCATGCATTTGTTAATCAATAGATTTTTAGTTAATTGCAAACAATTTACCATTTCCAAGATGGTATGTCTGCAATATGACACCAGAGTGCACATCGAGAACTTTGATTTGATTGATACTGTCGAATACAAGTATGACATTTAGATTGGGATGATAAACGATACTGGTTGTCTGGACTAATCTTCCGTCAATTGTGCAACTTGGAGTCGATGTGGGGGACTTGTCAATACCGCCGCTTTCCATGGACACAGTGCCTCGACTGATAGAGCCCACATCCAAGTAACCATCTTGTTTTAAAATTCGTTGCTCCGCGGCCATAATTTCATTGATGAAACAATTTCTTTATATTTTTTCCTTTTCTGGCCGTCTTTATAGTCTGATTAATTAAATGCTTATAGCAAAAAATATCACACAAAAAATTTATTTATTTTTTTCTTTCTTCGTCTTTTGTTACTTCACTTTTTTCTTCTGCAAGAAGAAAAAAATTCCAACAAGAGTGTTACCAGATTTTTCAAATTTATATGTTACTATTTTTTATTTATATTTTTTTTTTGTTCGCCTTGCCAACTCATTCTCTAATATCAGAGCGAATTCAGTCAAGTTGAGGCGAATTCATTAAATTTTTAGACATAGAGCAAGGCGAATTTAAAGAAGGTGGCCAGGGTTCACAGATTTTTTTCGAGTCATAAAGATTATATAAACTACATTTCTTTTTATTTGTGCTTCTATCAAATTTTTGCAATATTAAACGAGAAATAAAGATATTAGGAGTGCGCTCGAAAAAATCTTAACATATACAAAATTCAATAATTTGGAAACGGTTGATCTTAAAGTTTTCATTATTTTTTTAATTTAATTGATGTTATATTACAGATCACAGAAAAATATAACTTTTATCATTCTAACCACTACTTATGAACTCGTGGACCTTTTTTGGTAATCCTTCTATTAGAGATTTGATATTTGCTTCAGTCACTTTTCAATTCCGCAGTAGCTTTAATTTTTCGCACCAAATAGTCAGAGCACTGAGCTAACCGGAAATAATGAAAATAATGATATCTTATAGCATTTATTAGAATACGTGTACCCAGTGGTGTTAAGCCCAAATTACATTTACGCGTGTTACGAACCTAATTTTTCCTCTGATAATGGTCATGTGACCCGTCAGCTCTGCGGCACTCTCATGGGGGTGTTCTCAACCCTTTAAATTGACCGAGGTTCATAAACAAGAAAATAAAAACTGAGAAAAAACAAGCGCGAATGTTATATTCGGCCCGGCCGAATCTATATACCCACCATCAACTTTTTCAAATTTTGCATTATATAGAAGGGGGTGGTAAAGTGGGCGGACCACGCCCATTTTTTGTTTCCGAGTTTACATTGGTCCTTTAACTATTTGAACTCAATTTCTTTGATTTTCACCTTATATGGGAGGTGGGCGGTAGTCTCCTGCGCAAGATGATTTGAAAAGCAAACACACTTGAATTTCAAGTGTGTGTTTCATAGCCAACATGTGCAAAAACAACAATAAATACTGTTCGTACTGTTCGCTGCCCGAAGCAAAGCAAGTGTGTACTGTGTATGAGCGACTGGAAATCCGTGCGTTCAAATCATTTATCGTAAACAAGTGGTGCAAGTGGTGTGGCAAAAAAAAGCAAATCATACAAGACGTTGAGAAATGATTTAAAGATTTCAAGTGGGCTTAATGATTTGTTTGTTTTTTGTAATACGTAGTTGCTGTGTGTGGCAAAAAATCTTCATAATGTGTAAAAAGTGGTTGTTTATAAATATTCTTGCATACACACACATATATACAGTATGTCTATATTTTATTGTTGGTTCTTCTTTTCTAAATAAATGTAAAAGGGTGAATTCATAAAGTTATTAAAAAATACTCTTTATTAAGAGTTAAAAAAGTAAAAAAATTAAAGTTGACATTTGAAACAATACTTTTAAACGACTGTTTTACTTACAAAATTACTTTATACAGTCATGAACGCACACACACACATATAATTTTAATAAAAAAGAAAACACAATTTTTTTCCTTATTGAAGCAAACAAGTGGTCAAAAGGCTTGTATTTTTTTATACAAGCCTTTGAGAGGCTTGTTTGGTCGCTATCATAGCACACTCATGATTTGTTCATAAAGTTGAAGCACACACGCAGTATTTGTATGGTTTTAAGTGCCTGCAGAACAGTATTTATTACTCCGCACACACACTGATAACAACACTTGAAAAATATCAAGTGGCTTGTACAGCCTTATAAGACACAGTTTGCAGGGCTCTAGTGGGCGGTAAAGTGGTCGGACCACGCCCATTTTTTGTTTCCGAGTTTATATCGATCCCCGAACTATACTTACAAAATTTCGTTGTCGTACATGCTTTTGTTGAAGAAATATCAGCAGAAAAGTATAAAACGGACACCCTGTGTTTCTAGTTTTTAACCCATAACTTTTTTGTTTCTTAACCGATTTTTCCCATTTTCAATACCAAACAAACCTTATATAAGATAAACATTTGTGCCGAATTTCGTCCCAATACGTTGCTCCGTTCGAGCCCTATCCTGCTTTCACCATCTTTTCGATGGTGGGTATAAAAACAACAAGAACAACTGGAAACACAAAAACTTACTTTATGATGGAATACCAGACAATAGGGAGGTAGGTGTTGACATCCAATCGCCCATTCCCAACCATGACCATGATACGTCCACGCTATATTAGTAGTATATTTGTGTAGGTTCTGGCGCTTTTTTTGCTCCCTATGGGAGCAATTTTGAAGAGGAAATTATTGTTATGAAAATGTATTTTAGAATTTTATGAAATTGGAAACCAATGAATTTATTTTTGTCAATAGTTGTTTTTGTTTTCAATGAAGATCAATTTTAAAGAGCAATTTTTGAAAAGCAATTTTTGTTTGCATGAAATTGGAAACCAATGAATTTATTTGTGTATTTTTGTTTTTTTTTTTTTACTTTTGTATAATAATAAGTATGTAATTATGTTAAAGTACATACAAACGAATTAATATGGAGACAATTTTTTTTTTACACTTTTAATTGTGATGAAATTAAAAACTGATGACTTGGATAGTGTTTTAGTATTTTTGGTTTATTCATATGGTTATTTTTGTTTTTGTAAAGTGTAAAATTTAACTTGAGAATTGTTCTTGTTTTTTTTTTGCATATGCATAAAATAACCTTGTAAAAGGTTTTTGACTTTGATGAAAAATATGTTTGATATTGTTGGGTAAGGTTATGTATAATTTGTTCTTAATATTATATTAGATGAAAGTGTTATAGACATTTAGGTTTGAAAGAATTGTTTAATTAACTTTTGGTAAGCAAATGTTCAGTGAAATATTTTTATAAAGTTGAAAACCAACATCTTTACAAATATTTTAAAAATAAGTTCAAAAATCGAACGTTTGAATTCATGTTACATTTCATTGCCTAGTTTAAGGCGTTTATATGTATAAGAAATTTAGGAAAAATTATCAATTCTCATAATTTTTTAATGATTTCAACAAAACTTTTGAATCCATGTTACATTTCATTGCCTAGTTTAAGGCGTTTATATGTATAAGAAGTGTAGGGAAATTAATAATTCTCATAATTTTTTAATGATTTCATCCAAACTTTTGAATTCATGTTACATTTCATTGCGTTTACATTTATAAGATATGTAGGAAAATTTTATAATTCTATTCTTTAGGAACATATCATAAATTGCATGATTTTTTTACATTTGGTGACAGATAGAAGTGGATTGAAGCTTCTTAATAAATACAACAATATTTTTGTGTAAATGGCCAAATGTATTTTATGAAATTATAAACCAATGTATTTATTTTTTATAAAAAAAATTTAACAGGGAGACAAATAGGAAGGCAATAGTTGTTTTTTGTTTTTAATGATAATTTTTGCATGGATATTTATTTTTAGTTCCATACAAAAAGATGTTCTATCGGGGGTAACTTTGTTTCTTATAAAAGTCAGGGATGGGAAATAGCAAAATTTGTATTTGCATCAATCAGAATAGATAGTTCTGTTAGATAATTACTAGGTAGATAAAGTGAGGAAAGTGTGTGTTTCATATATTGTAATAGGATGTTTGTTTATCTTGTTTCCAGGTAAGTGGTTAGGTAAGCAGTTCATGAGAATAAGTTACGTTAGTAGCCAAATTGTTGAATCTCGTTTCCACTAGTTGTGAGAACGTGTGTTGTGCCAGCGAAAAAATTTCAAATGAAATTTAATATTTTTGTTTATAGTTTTGTTGGAGTTGTAGATTATGTGAATCATCATGTAATTGTTCTTATGTTTTAATATTGTTAATTATGAAGATGCAAATGAGGTTTTTTAAGGTATTTTAGTTTTTTTGTGTTTTAATATGCATAAAATAACATTGTATAAGGTTTTTACTTTAATGAAAAATATTTTTGATTTTTGTATGTATGGTCATGGATAATTTGTTCTTAATGTTATATTAGATGAAAATTATGTAGACATTTACGTTTAAAGGATTAATTCTTTAATTAACTTTTTTGAATGAAAATGTTCAGTGGGATATTTTTTATATTTTTACGAATTTGAAAACCCATGTATTTACAAATATTACAAAATTCGATAATCTTTAAAAAAAATATACGTGTCGTATACATATATATATGATTGGTTGTATATTTGTATTTTATGTTTTAATATTAAGTAGGAAAATGTGTAAGGTTTTTGCCTTTAATGATGAATACATTGTCCGATTTTGTTAGATATGCTCATACATACATAGTTATTTAAAATTATTGAAGTCAATGCGTCAATATTCTAATATCAAAGTATTTTGATTTATTGGTGCTTAATAATTTAATAAATTTTGTGAAATTTATTTTATATATCATGAATTTTATGAAAGATAGATTTTTTAATAATATTCTTATTGTATATAAATAATTGAAGTTTTTATTTGTATATGTGTAAATATCTATATTTTATTGTTGTTTTACTATTGTTAAGTAAGAAAATGAAATGAGATTTTTTTAACAATTTTGTATAAATAATGAAAAAATGTCTAGCAGCTATTTTTTTCATAATTTTTATCAAGAAATTGGACAAAATTAATTTACAGTATAAATGATTGTGGTTTGAAGGGGACTTTGTTTAAGGGGTTATAGTCTACGAATAATACGAAAATATCCCATTTAAAACTTTTTGTTTTGGGGAAAAGTAATATATATTTACATAGTAGCCTTATAATATCATGATTTTTTTTTTATTTTATTTAATATTTAATAACCTGAGACCATTTAGAATACCTTTTATCTATTTGTTTATTTAATAATCAATAAAACAATTCAATGAAATATGAAATTTTGACTTTAACTTCTTGCTATTTATATTAAAATTTATAGAAAAACATTTAAAGTCTCTAGATTACAAATATATAAATTTTCCCTACATCAAAATTAGACTTTTTACCAAAAAATATCCCATGTTTTCGCGCTTTCGAACCACATACTATAATTTTCCTTTTCGTGTTTATTTAAGCTTTTACTGGTAATAAGATATAATTTTTTTTTTTTTTATACTTTTTCATAAATACAGAAATATATTTTTATATGGACAGTGGTACCATTTCCGGACTTTCAGTGATAGATTTAACATATAAAAAGGTTAAAATTAATTGAAATTTACTAAAAATGCTAAATTCGTTTCAACACATTTTTACAGTATTTTATAATATAATAAAATTGCAATTTTTAAAGAATTCCATAGTAATTATAACGGTTTTAGTTGTAATTTTTCAAATATTATCACTATTTTTACTATAATTTCCAACATTAAAAATAATTCTGAAGAAATATTTTTCTATTATTATTTTTCTATTTACATCTACCGGCAACACTGTTAATGACAATGGGAATTTTTTTTATTTCGACTTTAATAATAAAAAATTATTGTATGATTTGAAAAGGATTGAAGTATTTAATATTGTAATAATATAAATATTTGTCTTTTTTTCGTTAGTATGAATATTAAACTAAATTAAAAGTTTTTTTTATTTTTAGAGTATAATGAGTATAATTTTAAAGAACCTATATATATGTTTATGTTTGTATACTTTTTTATGTATAATTCAAAACCAGAATTTGTTGACTATTTTTTGTTATCTATAGCTATATTTATATTGTTTTTTCTTATATTTGGAGTATTAAGAAGGAAAATAAAAAATAGAATTTTTTATTTTATTGGTAAATTATGATATATTATTTGATTAGGTATGGTTATAATTTATTAAAAAAAATATATTGAATTAAATTTTTTTGAATGTTATATAAGAAAATTTTTTTTATTTTAGAGAACAATGAAAATTATATTGCTAACTATAATTAAGTTAAAGTTTAAATCCTTGTATGATATATTTTAAATTAATGTTTGCAATAGTAAAAATTATATTAACAAAATATTTTTCGTGACACCTGTCAGATTGAGATTTATCATAATTTTATCAATTTTTTAGTAGCCTGTTGACGATTTTTAAAGGTTTCCTCTCAAAATTTTAAGATTTTTAATAAAATTTATCTAACAACTATATTTTGTAAACATATAACCTTGGTTGAAGACCTTTTAAAATGATGAACTCACAACTTATATTGATAATTAAAAAAAAGAAAAAATAGTATATATAACTAAAGTGGCTATATAATTTTAAATGATTTTTGTAATTTCTTTAAACAATTTGTATGGTATAAGATTTAAGATTTTGTATCTAATAAGGTTAAAAACATCTTATTCTTTAAATATTAGTTTCTACATTTTTAATGGTTTTATTAAAATCTATTTGTTTATTTTGTTCAATTTAATGATTTTAAATAATTCAAATATCCTAAATATTTGTGATTATATCTTTAAATATATATTCAAAGGCTATAAAAATCTATATAATCTGATTTCAATACGACTACAACGAATACAATGATAAAATAATAAAGGAATTAATTGATTTAAGAGCTAATATGTACTCGGTTAAGCCTGACAGATATGAAAAAGAAATTGAAAAAATAAAGGGAAAATTATAGATAATAAAAACTAAACTATCAATAAGTAACTACAAAAAATAATTATATTATAATTCTTTGTATATATTTAAATCAAATATTCCAGAAATTTATATGGAAATGGTAACCAAACATTGCTTATGCTTTCGATACAGAAGAATTTTTGTATTCTATATACTCGAAGAAAATTTTTACTTGTAACAAAATATGTATGTATTTACTTTTTATATATATTTAGGTGAATAGTGTCAAAAAAATATATGTATATTTTTTTGGTTTATGCTGTCTATGTGAGAAAATTTATGTTGTTTACATCATTCATATATATGTATGTATATGAAAACCTTGTGGAAGTTATTTGACCATATAATTTTTGTGAAAAAATTAAAAAAATAATAAAAAAATTATATTTTTTAAAAAAATTTTGTAAAAAAATATAATTTTTGTGAAAAAAATTAAAAAAATAATAAAAAAATTATATTTTTTAAAAAAGTTTTGTAAAAAAATATAATTTTTGTGAAAAAAATTAAAAAAATAATAAAAAAATTATATTTTTTTACAAAATTTTGTAAAAAAATATAATTTTTTTCACAAAAATTATATTTTTTAACAAAATTTTGTAAAAAAATATAATTTTTTTCACAAAAATTATATTTTTTTACAAAACTTTTTTAAAAAATATAATTTTTTTATTATTTTTTTTTAATTTTTTTCACAAAAATTATATTTTTTTATAAAATTTTTTTAAAAAATATAATTTTTTTATTATTTTTTTAATTTTTTTTCACAAAAATTATATTTTTTTACAAAATTTTTTTAAAAAATATAATTTTTTTATTATTTTTTTAATTTTTTCACAAAAATTATATGGTCAAATAACTTCCACAAGGTTTTCATATACATACATATATATGAATGATGTAAACAACATAAATTTTCTCACATAGACAGCATAAACCAAAAAAATATACATATATTTTTTTGACACTATTCACCTAAATATATATAAAAAGTAAATACATACATATTTTGTTACAAGTAAAAATTTTCTTCGAGTATATAGAATACAAAAATTCTTCTGTATCGAAAGCATAAGCAATGTTTGGTTACCATTTCCATATAAATTTCTGGAATATTTGATTTAAATATATACAAAGAATTATAATATAATTATTTTTTGTAGTTACTTATTGATAGTTTAGTTTTTATTATCTATAATTTTCCCTTTATTTTTTCAATTTCTTTTTCATATCTGTCAGGCTTAACCGAGTACATATTAGCTCTTAAATCAATTAATTCCTTTATTATTTTATCATTGTATTCGTTGTAGTCGTATTGAAATCAGATTATATAGATTTTTATAGCCTTTGAATATATATTTAAAGATATAATCACAAATATTTAGGATATTTGAATTATTTAAAATCATTAAATTGAACAAAATAAACAAATAGATTTTAATAAAACCATTAAAAATGTAGAAACTAATATTTAAAGAATAAGATGTTTTTAACCTTATTAGATACAAAATCTTAAATCTTATACCATACAAATTGTTTAAAGAAATTACAAAAATCATTTAAAATTATATAGCCACTTTAGTTATATATACTATTTTTTCTTTTTTTTAATTATCAATATAAGTTGTGAGTTCATCATTTTAAAAGGTCTTCAACCAAGGTTATATGTTTACAAAATATAGTTGTTAGATAAATTTTATTAAAAATCTTAAAATTTTGAGAGGAAACCTTTAAAAATCGTCAACAGGCTACTAAAAAATTGATAAAATTATGATAAATCTCAATCTGACAGGTGTCACGAAAAATATTTTGTTAATATAATTTTTACTATTGCAAACATTAATTTAAAATATATCATACAAGGATTTAAACTTTAACTTAATTATAGTTAGCAATATAATTTTCATTGTTCTCTAAAATAAAAAAAATTTTCTTATATAACATTCAAAAAAATTTAATTCAATATATTTTTTTTAATAAATTATAACCATACCTAATCAAATAATATATCATAATTTACCAATAAAATAAAAAATTCTATTTTTTATTTTCCTTCTTAATACTCCAAATATAAGAAAAAACAATATAAATATAGCTATAGATAACAAAAAATAGTCAACAAATTCTGGTTTTGAATTATACATAAAAAAGTATACAAACATAAACATATATATAGGTTCTTTAAAATTATACTCATTATACTCTAAAAATAAAAAAAACTTTTAATTTAGTTTAATATTCATACTAACGAAAAAAAGACAAATATTTATATTATTACAATATTAAATACTTCAATCCTTTTCAAATCATACAATAATTTTTTATTATTAAAGTCGAAATAAAAAAAATTCCCATTGTCATTAACAGTGTTGCCGGTAGATGTAAATAGAAAAATAATAATAGAAAAATATTTCTTCAGAATTATTTTTAATGTTGGAAATTATAGTAAAAATAGTGATAATATTTGAAAAATTACAACTAAAACCGTTATAATTACTATGGAATTCTTTAAAAATTGCAATTTTATTATATTATAAAATACTGTAAAAATGTGTTGAAACGAATTTAGCATTTTTAGTAAATTTCAATTAATTTTAACCTTTTTATATGTTAAATCTATCACTGAAAGTCCGGAAATGGTACCACTGTCCATATAAAAATATATTTCTGTATTTATGAAAAAGTATAAAAAAAAAAAAATTATATCTTATTACCAGTAAAAGCTTAAATAAACACGAAAAGGAAAATTATAGTATGTGGTTCGAAAGCGCGAAAACATGGGATATTTTTTGGTAAAAAGTCTAATTTTGATGTAGGGAAAATTTATATATTTGTAATCTAGAGACTTTAAATGTTTTTCTATAAATTTTAATATAAATAGCAAGAAGTTAAAGTCAAAATTTCATATTTCATTGAATTGTTTTATTGATTATTAAATAAACAAATAGATAAAAGGTATTCTAAATGGTCTCAGGTTATTAAATATTAAATAAAATAAAAAAAAATCATGATATTATAAGGCTACTATGTAAATATATATTACTTTTCCCCAAAACAAAAAGTTTTAAATGGGATATTTTCGTATTATTCGTAGACTATAACCCCTTAAACAAAGTCCCCTTCAAACCACAATCATTTATACTGTAAATTAATTTTGTCCAATTTCTTGATAAAAATTATGAAAAAAATAGCTGCTAGACATTTTTTCATTATTTATACAAAATTGTTAAAAAAAATCTCATTTCATTTTCTTACTTAACAATAGTAAAACAACAATAAAATATAGATATTTACACATATACAAATAAAAACTTCAATTATTTATATACAATAAGAATATTATTAAAAAATCTATCTTTCATAAAATTCATGATATATAAAATAAATTTCACAAAATTTATTAAATTATTAAGCACCAATAAATCAAAATACTTTGATATTAGAATATTGACGCATTGACTTCAATAATTTTAAATAACTATGTATGTATGAGCATATCTAACAAAATCGGACAATGTATTCATCATTAAAGGCAAAAACCTTACACATTTTCCTACTTAATATTAAAACATAAAATACAAATATACAACCAATCATATATATATGTATACGACACGTATATTTTTTTTAAAGATTATCGAATTTTGTAATATTTGTAAATACATGGGTTTTCAAATTCGTAAAAATATAAAAAATATCCCACTGAACATTTTCATTCAAAAAAGTTAATTAAAGAATTAATCCTTTAAACGTAAATGTCTACATAATTTTCATCTAATATAACATTAAGAACAAATTATCCATGACCATACATACAAAAATCAAAAATATTTTTCATTAAAGTAAAAACCTTATACAATGTTATTTTATGCATATTAAAACACAAAAAAACTAAAATACCTTAAAAAACCTCATTTGCATCTTCATAATTAACAATATTAAAACATAAGAACAATTACATGATGATTCACATAATCTACAACTCCAACAAAACTATAAACAAAAATATTAAATTTCATTTGAAATTTTTTCGCTGGCACAACACACGTTCTCACAACTAGTGGAAACGAGATTCAACAATTTGGCTACTAACGTAACTTATTCTCATGAACTGCTTACCTAACCACTTACCTGGAAACAAGATAAACAAACATCCTATTACAATATATGAAACACACACTTTCCTCACTTTATCTACCTAGTAATTATCTAACAGAACTATCTATTCTGATTGATGCAAATACAAATTTTGCTATTTCCCATCCCTGACTTTTATAAGAAACAAAGTTACCCCCGATAGAACATCTTTTTGTATGGAACTAAAAATAAATATCCATGCAAAAATTATCATTAAAAACAAAAAACAACTATTGCCTTCCTATTTGTCTCCCTGTTAAATTTTTTTTATAAAAAATAAATACATTGGTTTATAATTTCATAAAATACATTTGGCCATTTACACAAAAATATTGTTGTATTTATTAAGAAGCTTCAATCCACTTCTATCTGTCACCAAATGTAAAAAAATCATGCAATTTATGATATGTTCCTAAAGAATAGAATTATAAAATTTTCCTACATATCTTATAAATGTAAACGCAATGAAATGTAACATGAATTCAAAAGTTTGGATGAAATCATTAAAAAATTATGAGAATTATTAATTTCCCTACACTTCTTATACATATAAACGCCTTAAACTAGGCAATGAAATGTAACATGGATTCAAAAGTTTTGTTGAAATCATTAAAAAATTATGAGAATTGATAATTTTTCCTAAATTTCTTATACATATAAACGCCTTAAACTAGGCAATGAAATGTAACATGAATTCAAACGTTCGATTTTTGAACTTATTTTTAAAATATTTGTAAAGATGTTGGTTTTCAACTTTATAAAAATATTTCACTGAACATTTGCTTACCAAAAGTTAATTAAACAATTCTTTCAAACCTAAATGTCTATAACACTTTCATCTAATATAATATTAAGAACAAATTATACATAACCTTACCCAACAATATCAAACATATTTTTCATCAAAGTCAAAAACCTTTTACAAGGTTATTTTATGCATATGCAAAAAAAAAACAAGAACAATTCTCAAGTTAAATTTTACACTTTACAAAAACAAAAATAACCATATGAATAAACCAAAAATACTAAAACACTATCCAAGTCATCAGTTTTTAATTTCATCACAATTAAAAGTGTAAAAAAAAAATTGTCTCCATATTAATTCGTTTGTATGTACTTTAACATAATTACATACTTATTATTATACAAAAGTAAAAAAAAAAAAACAAAAATACACAAATAAATTCATTGGTTTCCAATTTCATGCAAACAAAAATTGCTTTTCAAAAATTGCTCTTTAAAATTGATCTTCATTGAAAACAAAAACAACTATTGACAAAAATAAATTCATTGGTTTCCAATTTCATAAAATTCTAAAATACATTTTCATAACAATAATTTCCTCTTCAAAATTGCTCCCATAGGGAGCAAAAAAAGCGCCAGAACCTACACAAATATACTACTTATATTTTTTATGGTCCCTTAGATCCTAATAATATATTATATTTACTAATATCTTTTTTTTTTTTTTTATATTTATAAAAGTATATTTAAATTGATTTATTGTAAATATGTTCTTTTCCGTTAGATTCTATATATATATATATATATATATATATATATATATATATATATATATATATATATATATATATATATATATATATATATATATATATTTCTCTTTCTTCAAACATTAATCTCACAAAAACTTATTTTCCCTTTTTTTTATTTAGTACTCAAATTATGAATATAACTTCCTACGCCTGAAGGAGCTCCCTAATGACGTTTTATCTAAACTTTCAATAATTCTGCTTTTTTATCCTTTTTTTTTTAATCTTTTTTATGTTCGCGCCTAATTTGAGCACCTATTATTTTCCTTTTCTATAAATTTTTTTCAGATCTTGAATGTTTATACTTTTTTCTAATTTATATCTTTTTTTTTTTTCTTTAGATTTTTACGATGGTTCTAAACGGATGGTATTATTCTGGTTCTATAAATGCTTATATTCTTATTTCTAATTTACCTTAATACTATAACTAACATACAACACTCACGAGACACACAAAATTTTGCACCATAACACAACTTAGTTTAACTTAAAAATAACTACTATTATGAATTCCTTTTTTTTAATTTTTTTAATATTTTTTTTTTATTTTTTTTAATAAAGAAAGATAAACTAAATTTCCTCTTATTTTTTTTTTTTTTTTTTTTTCAAGATATCAGAGGATTTAAAATTTTTCTTCAAAAATATTGTTTTTTTGTAGTTACTTTTTTTCAGTTCCAACTACCAATAGGAATGTTTTATCTTTGCTGTTCTCTTTTTTCTCTTTCCAATTTTAATTATATTTTGAAATAATTATACTAAGCATTACCTGGCTATCTCTCCTTTTTCTTTGAGGCACTGATTACTCCTCCAATCCCGAGACAATAGCCAGCTATGTGGCAAAAAAGAAACACAAACAAAACGCAAAGCATTACTATTATATTCTATCTATTTATAACATTTATCATGAACAAATTTGAGGCTTTTATATCCATATACAAAAAAATTTTAATAAAAGGTAGTTCAACTATTATGTTTTTAATCTTTTTTTTACGGATTTAAATAATTTCACTATTTGTTCATGATGAAAAAAGTTTCCTATTCCATTCAGAAAAACTTACGCTAGAATATTCACTTCACTGGTTTTATTTATAACACGGATTTCTACACCGCATTCACATCAACAGTATGTTTTAAATTTTATGTTTGATTTTTTTAAACAGTAACTATATTTAGCTACTTTTATATTGGTTTTCAGTTATTTCAAAGATTTAATGCTTTTCACTTTTATATCTAAATTTTATGCTGTTTGATCTTCACTTTTTTGTTAACTATTGATTTCTGTTTTGAAATTATTCTCATTTTATACCCTGAACTCTCTATGTATTTCAATTTCGCCGGATTATTTTCCCGCCTATGTTTATTCTCACCTCTAAGATATATAATTTTCGCGCTGATATATATTTATATGTTCTTATGTTTCCCGTTGCTTTTTCTACATAATAAATTTCTGTATCTTATATATTTAAAAAATTATTTCTTTAACTTCCCGCTAAAAATGAAAATTAAATATTGTTTATATAAAATTTAATATTTGGACAAAAAAATATGGAAAAAGTAACAACTTCTTTTGCGCTCCTTTTCCTTATAAAATAATTTCTGTGTTCCTAAAATATACTTAAATTTTCCTAATTTCACTTTACTTTCTATACCAGCTCCTTTTGCATTACCAGGCTATCAGCAAAAAAAGTAGCATGACAATTCTCATTCATATTATTAATTTTTCAAATTTTGATTTCAAAATGGAAAATGCAACTCTGTGTTATTTTACACACTACTGTGAGTTACTACACGCGTGTGAAAAAAACAAGAATTAAACAGCGGTTGATTTAGCAACATTTTTTTTTGCTCTTTTTGCACGTGACACGAAAACAATAACAAAAAATTTAAACAAATCATGTCAAAAATATGTATATGTTTCAGCAATTACCAACAAGGTATTTTCCGAAGAATTTCAGTTTTTAAACGGTATTGAACAGAAAAATACCTAAAGAACCTAATTCAATGTTGGTCATTTTTGAAATAATATTAGTTAACGAAATATTGGGTTATGAAAAATTACTTTTTATTAAAAATTTACTTCGCAGAAAATAAGTAAATTTAGCGGTTTACGAATTCTGAAAACGGATTTAGATAGCTAGTAAAGAGTACTATTAGGACCCATGAATGTCACTTTCGAAAAATTAGACGTTTGTAGGGTATTCAGTACCAAAGTTGAAAAAGATGCCAAAAGGTGTTGATCGATAAAATTATTAAATTTAGCGGTTTACGAATTCTGAAAACGGACTTAGATAGCCAGTAGAGAGTACTATCAGGAGCAATGAATGTCACTTTCGAAAAATTAGACGTTTGTAGGGTATTCAGTACCAAAATTGAAAAAGTGGCCAAAAGGTGAAAAAAAGTTGTTGATCGATAAAATTGGTAAATTTAGCGGTTTACGAATTCTGAAAACCGTTTTTCATAACTCAATATTTCATTAACTAATATTATTTCGAAAATGACCAACATTGAATTAGGTTCTTGAGGTATTTTTCTGTTCAATAGCGTTTAAAAAACTGAAATTCTTCGGAAAATGCCTTGTTGGTAATTGCTGAAACATATGCATATTTTTTGTTATTGTTTTCGTGTCACGTGCAAAAAGAGCAAAAAAATGTTATTAAATCAACCGCTGTTGTATTCTTGTTTTTTTTTTTTTCACACGCGTAACATACTATCTCCACGTTGATATAATATGTAAGATAACGCCGGCAGAAGAGAGTAAACATTATGTTTATATTATGTTAAATCTTAAAGAAGGGGTAAATGTATCCTAATAAATCTCATAATATTTCATTATTTTCATTCAGTCACAGAGTAAACATGTACTTTTTATTTAAGAAATTCGAAATTTTTTAGCACAATTTTAATGAAAATATGTTTCTAAATGTAGAATAACCATTAAAATAAAATAATTTTACTAAAAACATCGTGTCTAAGTACTTTTAAAAATACACATTCACACACACAAACAAACTTTCGTATATGTGTATTTTTTTGAGAGTAAATCTTATAAGATAGTTGTGTAGAAAAATCTTATCACAACAGTCTCATAATATTTCTTATAATACTAATTTTTTAGTCTACACGTGAGATAATTCTCTCAGAGAGCGGATTTGACACTCTCTGTTACATATTATGATATAAAAATATTACGTGGAGACCCAGTGCAAAAACCGATGTGAACAAAACAACTTTACAACTTTAAAAGTACTTAGACACGATGTTTTTAGTAAAATTATTTTATTTTAATGGTTATTCTACATTTAGAAACATATTTTCATTAAAATTGTGCTAAAAAATTTTGAATTTCTTAAATAAAAAGTACATGTTTACTCTGTGACTGAATGAAAATAATGAAATATTATGAGATTTATTAGGATACATTTACCCCTTCTTAACATACTGTCTCCACGTTGATATAATATGTAAGATAACGCCGGCAGAAGAGAGTAAACATTATGTTTATATTATGTTAAATCTTAAAGAAGGGGTAAATGTATCCTAATAAATCTCATAATATTTCATTATTTTCATTCAGTCACAGAGTAAACATTTACTTTTTATTTAATAAATTCGAAATTTTTTAGCACAATTTTAAAGAAAATATGTTTCTAAATGTAGAATAACCATTAAAATAAAATAATTTTACAAAAAAACTTTGTGTTTAAGTACTTTTAAAAATACACATTCACACACACAAACAAATTTTCGTATATGTGTATTTTTTTGAGAGTAAATCTTATAAGATAGTTGTGTAGAAAAATCTTATCACAACAGTCTCATAATATTTCTTATAATACTAATATTTTAGTCTACACGTGAGATAATTCTCTCAGAGAGCGGATTTGACACTCTCTGTTACATATTATGATATAAAAATATTACGTGGAGACCCAGTGTTAAGATTTAACATAATATAAACATAATGTTTACTCTCTTCTGCCGGCGTTATCTTACATATTATATCAACGTGGAGACAGTATGTTACAAAAGACGTCGCCGCCGTTAAAATTGATCGGCAAAGGTCTCTGCAATTGGGCACATTTTGTAAAATTCTTGTGGCACATTTTGTAAAAATCTTGTGTCTAAAGTTGTTTGGTTGAAGCGTCTTCTAATTGTTAATTGTTCTGTGAAATAAATCTATATTAATATAACTAATTGAAACCATGGATAATAATGCAAATGATTCTGGGAGTCGTGGTATGTAAAATAATATTAGAATTTTGTAATTCTTGCATTGTGATAATTTCTGATGTTATAAAAATGTTTAAGTCGATGTGAGTGTGTGGTCATTAAAGAACCGTTTTTATTTAAAATGGTTTGTGTGCAAGCGTGGGGACGCAACTTGAAAAGCTTTTTATTTTTTTCTTTGACATGAAAACAAAATCATTTGATAGTTATTATTCTTTTGAAACATGAAATATTTATACCCTACACCACCAAAGGTGGTTGGGGTATTATGTGTTTGTGCAGAAGTTGTAACGCAGAGAAAAAATCTTCGGATCCCCACCTTAAAGTATACCGTTCGACTCAGAATTACTTTCTGAGTCGATTTGTCCGTCTGGTCGGCTGTCTGGCTGGCTGTCCATGTAAAGCTTGTGCGCAAAGTACAGGTCGCAATTTTAAAGATAATTTGATGAAATTTGGTACATATGCTTTTCTCAATACAAAGACGAAGCCTATTGAATTTGATTATGATCGGCCCATTATTTTACCTAGCCCCCATACAAATGTCCTCCCGGAATAGTGTTTTAACACTTATATATGCCTTAAAAGTTAGAATATTTTAATGAAATTCAGTACAAAAAAGGTTTTTATCAGCAAAAATCTGTCTGCCAAATTTCGTGAAGATCGGTCCATAACTGACCATAGCTCCCATATAAACTCCTCTCCCGAAAATCACTAACGTGCATAAATCCCACACAAATGTTAGTATTATGTTAATATTTAGCACAAGTAAGTTGTATATACGTAAAAACAAAATTATGTGGATCGAAATAGTGTAGGGTATCATATAGTCGGACTTGACCGACTATATCTTCTCTCGTTTTTTATTATAATATAGTTGAATGTTTTTCTTTTAGTTACACGATCCTTAAGAAAACGATTAACATCGGTGGATAGCGATAACTCCAGCCGGCCTGGTACCCCAGTTCCATCGAAATTAATAGCAATTTCAGAGATATGTAAGTAGAGAAAATATATATGTATATTTTTTTTTTACATAACATATTTATACGTACATATGTATGTGTATACATACAATATATGAACGCAATACAATATCCATCTATATGCATACAAACATATGTATGTTTTTATATTTATAATTATCAGCTGCTTCTCCATCTCGGTCAACACGTATGACTCGTCGTAATTCTACTACTGGAGTTGCAACACCTGTAAAAACTCCAGCCAAAAGAGGTGCTGCTTCTTCAACAACTATTGTGGAGAATATGGAAACTGTTACGCCTGCCAGACGAAGCACTCGTAGACGCAGTGTTTCAACATACGAAATTGAAGAGACTCAAACAAGTTTAAAAGTTCCAGCGTTTACTGCATTAGATGAGGAAGTTGATTCAAGGGATCAAATAACAACTAGAGTAACTCGTTCACAGTCCAAGTCACCGCAGCAAATCAAATCGAAAGCATCACCAAGTCCAAAACAGGCTAAAAGCCCTGCTGAGAACAAAAATAAAGAATTAGAGGTGGAAAATGCAAAAACAGTTTCAAATCAGAAGCGTAGAAAACCTGGTCCGAAATGTAAGACCCGGGAACATGATGAACTACAAGTTGATTCAGATGTAGAAATTAGTGTTCTTGGCAATGAAATGGAAGAGATTAAAAATAAATCATCGAATATTACAACAATTGTTTTAACCGATGACGAGTCGAATCAGACCTCAAACACTAATAAAGAAGAAAAAGATAAAACGTACCAAGAAAACATATCTGCATTAAAAGAGATTAATTCGGAGAACTCTGATAAAATCAATGACGCTGATAACTTAGAATTAAATAAAACTGAATTACAGATCGCTGATATAAATATGGATGTTGATGAAGTACAGGACAATATTGAATCAACATTAGGCAAAATTGATTCTGTTCCCTCCGATGCAACAATGAATGCTGATGAAAAAGTGAATGAGATGATAGTTGAAAAATATACAAATAAATTTTCCGAACAGAATAATGTTTCTGAAAATACTACAGATAATACTAAAATTCTTGAAAAAACTTTGCCTAAAGCGAGCGAGAGAGAAAGTGTGCAGAATATTACGTTATCCCAAAGAGAATGCGTTAAAAATTCTGATGCTCATGATAATGCTGACGAAAACAAAGAGCATGTGGCTGAAAAGAGCCATCTGAAAGAAATTCCATCTCAAACAGAAAGTATTAGCAACGTTGATGATGACGATCAATATCGCGTAGCTATGGATGCAGATGATGTTGGTGAAGTGATCGGTAATGTTATTCTGAATGTACAAGATAAGACCACCGATACAACAAAGGGAGAACTAGATGATGTGATGACAGTAGAAGAAAATGAAATAAACTCAATTGTTCAAGTTGTAGAATTTGAAAACGGTTCTAACGACAAAAATATGTCTCAAGTAGAAAGTTCCACACCACAAGCTAAAGAAAAGTCATCATGCGAAAAAATTGAAATTATAAGTGTTAGTACTTTGAAACCTTATCTAAATAATGATATAAAAGAAGATTCCAATGTAAGCGATTGTAAAGTGCCAACAAAAAGAGTGGATTTCATTTCCAGTCCTTCAAAAGATATGACTATTAAAAATGTTTATCCCAAAACGCCAGCCTCAGCGAAGACTGTAAATAGCTTCATAGAGATTAATTCATCTCGGGAGGATGGTTCATTCCAAGCAGAAAATAATTCGTGTAGCGAAATTAAGCAGGAAGTTGAAGACAATCAATTGGAATCAAAAATGACACCGATACGAGCTTTCAAATGTGCCCGTTCGTTGGAAACGGTTCAAAGCTCGACCCCGATTAATATGGAAACAACAAAACATGAAGAACTATTGCCAGAAGCTGAAAAACATGTTATTAAAGACGAAGATGAACCAGAAAGGCCAAATGAAGAAATGCTGGAAGATAATAAGGATTCTTCTGCCAATATAAATAAAGAAGAAATAAAATGGATTAATCCTAGTGTTAAAGTTACAACAGCAGAGGGATCTAAGCTCGATGTTGTAGTTTCAACACGAATTAACACAAGTACCAATAATTGTAATGATAAAATTGAACTTCAACAAGTTCAAATACATAATAAAAAGAAAAGTATTGTATTCTCATCTGAAGATGAGGAGGAGGATGATAAGGCTGAAGAAGAACACGAAAATGTAGCAAGAGAACTAGGTGAAGATGATGATGATGGTGAATCCGAATTAGCCCCAGGGGAAAAAGCGTACAAGCGGAAACATGATTTTCATGATGATGAAGCAATGGAAGTGGATGATTATGAAAGTGGCGACTCAATGGACTCTGAAGAACGAAGGGAAATAGAAGAAAATGAAATTCCCATCGATGGTGAGTCAATTGGTAGTCATACCACTGAAGATGAACACGATGAATATGTCGAAGAAGAAGACAGCGAAAATGCTGATTCATTCATAGTTTCTGACAACGAAGAAGGACTAGAGTGTTCGGAGAGTAACGATGAAGATGAACAAATAGATGAAGACGTAAATCATGATCATAATCGAAAAAAGAAAAAAACATATAAACGTTTACAACGTCCGGCAGACAGTTCATCATCATCTTCAGACGAAGAGGATCCAGGATTGGTCGAACAAAAAGAAAAACTTAAACATAATTGCAGCAACAGCGACAATGATAAGAAATTGGAATGTCTAAAAGAGAGTTCTATTTCTCAGCCAGAGAAGGAGAACTCAACCGAAATAAAACCTGATTTTGAAAATATGCTAGATTCGAGTAAACTCAGCGATTCAGCATTGCGTCTACAGTGCACTGCTGAGAGTGAATCGGAGGAAGAAGCAAACGTAGTTAACGATGAACTTATGGACGTCTCCCGCAAAGAAATTCTTCGTAAACTTAATCAATCAGATCGCTTTAACAAATCTGTTCGTGATTTAAATCCAGAAATTGATACGTCTCCCGTTGAGAAATTCGAAAAGAAAAATACATATGAACAATTGGTGGAAGGACATACCACTTCAACATCCGCCGATGAAAGTGCCAACAAAATACACAGCAGTAGAAAAATTCAATCTGAAAGCCATTTAGGTGAAGTATCAGTGACATCGGAAAGTGACGCTGACAAAGAAAATGTACATGAATCCTTAAAGTTACCACACTGGCAGAAGTCTGAAACTGGATTAAGTGTATCTTTTGGAAATTACAAAAAGCCAAAAAATGTTTCAAAAGGAAGACAAGAATGGCAACGGTCATTTACCATAGATGTAACCGTTAAAGATGGAGACTTGAAAACTGCAGTTACAGATGTAAAATTACCAGAAGAACCTCATACATCGCCAGATTCATCCTCATCATCTGTTGGTGAGCGAGAAAATGAAGAACTTAGTGACGAAGACAAAAGATATCTAGAAAATATTAAACACATGCCATTGCCCTTGGGAAATCCTTTGATTCGCACTCGTCGTCAATCTCTAGCACTACCTACAAATCCAGATATGGAGATTTGTTCATCATCACACGGAGCAAGTGGTGTGACTGGTAAAAAACTAAAACGTAAAAGTTTGGGAGTATTGTCGAGTAGTGAGTTTAATCCTTCGCAATCATTCATTGACAGCATAGAACTTCATAAGAGTGAGCTCAACCGGCAAATAGGAAAAAGAAAGCGTCTTTCCAAGAGTTTTTGCGGAGCTTTGGAATCTCATGACAACAGCATTGTAGATGTTGATGTACGCCATTTGCACAAACGTTCAAAATTTGAAGCAGAGAACAGCATGGTGGAGAGTCATCATGATTCTACTGAAAATATCAATTCCAGTAAACTATCCACTAAAGACAGTTCTACCCCTCACCAGAAAAAGGCTGACAAAAATGATTCAAATAATAATATTCAACACATTTTAAGTCGTTGCGATGAAATACTAGAAGCTGCTAATCGAGCTAAGCTGGAAGCTAAACTAAATAATAAAAAGGTAAAACTTGCATATATTATTAAAAAAAAGTACTTGTATCTTTAATAACAAACAATGCAACAAACACAATAAAATTTACTTATTCGAATTTGAAACAGTTTATTTCTAAATTGTTTATGATTTTGTTCCATTTCAAAATTCTCGTACATAAACGCTTTTTCAGTTTAATACTTTCATTTCTTCAGTATATCCAGTTAATATTTAATATAGTAGTAAACATGAAATTTTTTTTTAAAGTTTATTATTATATATGCAGGTACTTTTATTATAGTTACTAATATGAAAATATTTGATTAATATGCATTTGTTTAAAACAATTATTATATTGATTTTGTGTTTTTTTTTTTTTTTTTTAGAATAAAGGCAAATTATCAAAGAAGCTGAAGAAGAAATCTACTTTAACAACTTTATCAAATGAAAAAAACTCAGATGATGCATTAAGAAAAGTCTCTTTAGAAATCAAACGTAAAGGTAAAAAAAAATTTAACAATTATTTTCTTCAATAAAAACGAACAAAATATTTGCAGATAAAAGTAAAACAGTCTTGTCACAGGCTATTAAGGCTGCAAATGTTATACTTGGTAAAAATAAACATACATCCCAACAAAATGAAATGGTAGGTGGCAATAGTTGAATTTGAAATTCTCTAAAATCGTATAGTTAATTTTATTTTTTTTATTGTACAGGAAAAAGAAGTTGAACTCGAATCAAAACGATTACCGCCTGATGTTTTAAAAGCTATTGAAGAATCCGCATCAACGAAAAAGAAATGTAAAAAAGGTAAATTTAAAATAATATATTTTTGAAAGAAAAAAAAAAAAAAAACGAAATTTAATGATTCAATTTTTTAATTTAGAGATTCGTAAAGATCACGGAAAAATACAAAATGTTTGTACAACATCCACATCAGCTGGTAATTTTGTGGAGTTGCCGCAGACCCCAGAAAAAAAAAAGAAAAAAACATTCATTCAGTTGCCAACTGGAAAAGTCAGTGTTGAGCCGGTTACCCCGCAAAAACGTTCTGTACTAGCTATGAATGGTGCAGAATTTAGGGAAAGTCCAATTACACCATACGCAGTTGGTTTTAAAGTTCGACAAATTCCAATACATGAAAGTAACAGCATGTCATCAGCAGTTTCAAAGAATGGTAAAAGAAAGCGACATCACGAAGAAACCCTCAAAGAGCGAATTCTACCGAAATCACAGTGGACTCAATCGGGCCTTTTCATCGAAGAAGAGATTCCAAAGAATCGTCGAGTAGCGCCCTTATGCAGTGGATCCCAAAAGCAACAACATATCAATCGTAATTTTAAAGAAAATGCATTGATGCGGCCTGATATAAAACGTGGTAGTAAGCGTGAAATGTTGCTGTTAAAAGAACGTCGTCAAGTTCAGGGTCATTATTGATATAGTAAGAAATCTTTACGTTTTAATCGTTAAAAAATTATACTAGCATGTACATGCGCTTGCCATACATTTGTATATTCTATCAAATATCACTGATGAATAATTAATTATATATTTATATTTTGTTTATTAATCTGAATTTATACTTTGTTTTATGATTAATAAACCGTTTTGTTTCATTATGCAAATGTTCTTTTATTAATAACACTCATCTTAATATTTTATTTCGTAACGATTTTTTTTTTTTTTTGCTTCAAAGACCCCAGATCTGTTTAACCCAGGACTTTATGGTTGCGATATTACATTAATATACACGTTCATACATACAAACATACATTTGTATGTACATTCATACAATATAAAATAATATGCAATCTTCTTAATTGGCATTATTTGAGGGTTTATTACACATATCAAGAGCTATCAGTTGCAATCGGAATGATTCTGTTTGGTGTTTAAACGACCCACATTTTATATTTTCAAACGATTTTGCATGATTTTTTTTTTTTTTTTTTGTTTAAATTATAAGGAAAATTAAAAACATAGTCAAATAAATTTTAAATTTTCAATTATTCACGATTTTAACTATTTAAATTCCTGATTAATTGATTAATCATAATTTTGAATAATTGAAATCAGAATTAATCGATTAATCACAAATATATTTAATCAAATTGTTGAATAAATCAATTAATTTGAAATTTGATTTTTACGTCACAGTCTTTTGCATTTTAATTGACGACACATATGTATAAATAAGAATATGTTTATCTATAAGCTAATTCATTACTAGGGCAAGTTTTTTAAGCTTTTCGCTTGGAAAGTAAGCATTTGCATATTTCAAAAGAATTTAATCTTTGCATAAATTTTAAATCTTTGCATAAATTTGCATATAATGGATACAAAAGTTAGTTTTCTTAACAAAAACACAATTTTTTGGTGATTTTTTGGAGTTCAATCAAATGATTTCTAAAATTTTTTTGTGAGTATTTTGAGTACTTTGTAAATATTGTAAAGAAAAAAATTCGGAAGCTTCAAATATGATACTTAAAATTAAGATAGTTATATTTTTATAAACATCGAAATCAATTAGAGATTAAAAGTTAAAAAATGCATATTTGTGCATATTTTCTACACAATAATATATAAGAATGCATAAATTCGTAGGTTTTTATATACATATCATGCTATTTTTGCATATTTCTGTGCATATTATACCATTTTTGCATGCTTTTTCAAGCGCATATTTCAATTTTTTTTGTGCATATAAAAACTTGCCCTGTTCATTACAATCAATCTTGAATGTTGAAATAAAAAGATACCATAGGTATTGAATTACCTCTTATTAAAAAAAATATGTACCATATCCCATAGACGGACATCTTCTGATAACGGACAAAATCACCGTGACGATTGCTGTCCGCCTATGGAAGCTTTCACTGTATATGTAATTTCCTATAGTTGCTTCTTGGCTTGAGATTAATGTTGAATCTGTTCATAATATGGTTGAACAAATAATTCATATAACTATCGAAGATTTATGATGAACACGCTAAAGTTGTTAATGACTCCGGAGAGAGAGAAATGAAATGTATGATAATCTTGAAGACATGAGTCGTCATTCCTCTTCCTTTTTAAAGTGAATAACAAATTAGAAGACTCTTAAGATTTTGATACACACTAATTATATGTTGTTGAAAAAATAAATTTCTTTATTAGTAGTCAAAGCATCATCATCATGAACATGGTTCTTGAAAAGTGTTCAACGAAGCAACAAAACATCTCGAAATCTGGAAAAATAGAAGATAAAAATCACTGACTTCGGAACAATTTGTAATATAAAAAAATATAAAAGGCTTATAGTCGACAATAGCGATTATATTTTATTGTTAATTTTATTCTTATTATTTATTCTTTCTCTTTTTTTTTGTTTTTTTATTTCATATAGCATACTAAATAAATATAAATCTGTTTAAATTTAATTTATAAAACGAAATTTAATTGAAATTATGTTGTTTTTCAAGTTTTTTAACATTAACTATTTGCTATTTTCTGATTCTGCTCACAGATCACAGCAGCGACGATTTGGTACTTGCCTTCCTGCACGATTTACATGTAATCAAATGGTAGGAAGTCTTGCACAAACCTGGCGAAATAATGTCGTCCAACACGAATTATAAGCTCTTGTGTTAACTTGTATGATCCTGCATTAGTGCAGCGCAGCTTCATCCACCAGCACATATCGTTGTCGGTGTGGGGAGCAAAATTGCCGCCGAAATTCATGAGCATTGCTAAAAATGTCGGCGACATTATAAGGAAATTTATAAACAAATTGGTAAAAAATTAATATTAAAATTTGAAATTATTAAGCTTGACCAAAATCAGCGGCTGTAATTAAGTCATGTTTAAGCCGAAATTTTCTCGGCGGCTCTATAAAAACCTCCGGCGGCTCGACTCAGCCGGCCTACAGCCGATCGGCGCAGATCTCTACTAGACGAGAGAGCAAAACAAAAATTTAAATTATACGTTAAATTTGAAAATTTCCTCACTGAGAGTATTCACGTTAACATAGTGTGTATGTGTGTAACATTTAATGCTTACAGAAATGTTAACTTTTATATGATAGTGTAAGTGCTAGAAAAATGTTGGTCTGGTTTTTTGCTGAAAATGTGTTTGTTGCCAGTATGTTGCTTGCAAGAGCAGAGAGAAGTTGTGTTTGGTGTGTCGGTCGTGTGTTTTGTTTTTTTTTTTTTGATTCAGAATATCAAATGATGTTAAATATTTCTTTTTTCAAATAAATACGACACCTTTGGCGGCAAAAAAAACTGTTTTCATGGAAATTACATTATTGCAGCTGACCCTAAACTAGATAAACTACCGGCAAATATTGGAAATTTTGTAAAGAATTAACGAGGTGCGCGCAAATAAATACATACGGTGTGTCGTTGTATGTGAAACATTTTTGTTTTTTTTTTGCTTTTAACAGAAATAAAAAGCAATGTAATATTAAAAAGAAAAGATCCGTAATAGCAGGACCGACGTTTTTAATAATAAATACAGATTAAAAAAAAATACAGAAAACTAAGAATTTACTGGAAACTAATTGTAGAAAATCGATTTAAAGGGGAAGAAAAAAAACATGTTTGAACTGGAGGAATATGCTGGAGGTTTTCATGATGGATTCCTTAATAAATATGCGGTATGTAAAAAAAAACATTCTTTGATTTTTACTTAAAAATAATTTTTGCCGGTTTTTGTAAACATTTTTATTAGTTATGCCGATTTATTTAGTATACGAACATTTAGACTACATCTGTGAGTTTAGACAGTGTGTTGGTGTGCGACGCAAAAAAAAGAAACTGCAAGAATTTTTTCATGTTTTTTTTTGTTGCTGAATTTTAAATTCTGTAACGGCTTGTATGCCGATTTTATGTTTTCTAGTTCATGTTTTAAAACTCTTTCTTAGTTAATAAACCCACCACTAAATATGCCAATTTTGCTCTATCAATAAAATATTTAAGAGAGATATTTGGGAATTAAAGAGAAAATCGTGTTTTTTTACAGTGTCGTGCATGAGTATTGTGTGTATATTTCCAATCTAAAATGAACGCAACAATAAATGAACATAGAAGAAGGAGAACGTCGTGTCAGTGTATTTTTTCATGTGTATATCTGTATGTAAACGTTTAAAAGAAGACTTAAAAAAACATTTTTTTTTGCTTTGTTTTATCATTTGTTTTGTTATCCATTTTTTACTGCTAGCAAATGTGTATCAAAACAAAAGAACACGTTATTGTTATTCTTTTTTTTTTTTTTTTCCATATTCATGATTCGCGCATTGTACATACCTACTTACATACATACTACATGTACATGTTTTATAAAATCATATTTTTTAGTTTTCTGTTTTGGTTTACAATTTTACATTTATAGTATTTTTATTTGCAAAATAATGTGAGAAAAAGTGATATGTTGAAACAACCAACATTCATTTACATACAAATATATAGTACATATGTATGTATGTATGTATGTTTGTACATATAATTAGATCGACTAGATCAGTGTTGCCATTTTAGCATTTTATAATTCAATAAAATTTTTATTATTTTTAAAGAATTCTGTAGTAAATATGACAATATTAGCTGTCATTTTTAAAATATGAGCTTCATTTATACTTTATTAACCAAAATTACAAATCTGCAGAAATATTGTTTATAATATGTTGTCATTTGAACTCAATTTTACAAGAAGAAAGGACAAGGAAAATATGAATTTTCTTTACGTCGAGTCTATATTAGAGAAAAAAAAACTCCTATGTACTTTTACTGAACAAATTTTGGGACAAATACTTAAATGCAAATGGAATTCTATTATAATAAACTCTTAGATCATAATTATTATCGTATTTTCTAAGCTTAACTAAAATTTTAATAGAAAATTTACTTTTTATATTCAATACGGATTATATTTGCAATCAATTCGGATTATAGAGTATATAATGAGTTGGGAAAGGCCATCCAGATTACCGAATAATCCAGGTTATCGAGTTTACACTGTATGTACCTTTTTTATAAATTATGTATCAAATTCTCAGTTTGTCAAAAAAATGTATAACCAAAATCGGTTTCAACATTGAATAAAGATTTGTCGGATTAAGCGATTGATTAAAAAACCTCTATACCTTAATACCCTATGAACATACATACAGTAAGAGTTAAAATAAAGCAAGTATTAAATATTTTTACAAAGTTATTTAATATTTAAATTAACATACTATATACAAAAAAAAAAAAAAATTCTCGATATCGAATAAAATAGACATTTTAATGAACATTAATTTCAAAGGCTGATTAAAAATTTAATATTAACAAAAAAGTTAATAATACATAATAATCAGGGCAAGTTTTTCAAGCTTTTAGCTTGGAAAGTAAGCTTTTGCATATTTCAAAAGAATTTAACAAAAAATGCTTATATTTTAAAGGTACATATTTTTACACTGTATGTACCTTTTTTATAAATTATGTATCAAATTCTCAGTTTGTCAAAAAAATGTATAACCAAAATCGGTTTCAACATTGAATAAAGATTTGTCGGATTAAGCGATTGATTAAAAAACCTCTATACCTTAATACCCTATGAACATACATACAGTAAGAGTTAAAATAAAGCAAGTATTAAATATTTTTACAAAGTTATTTAATATTTAAATTAACATACTATATACAAAAAAAAAAAAAAAAAAAATTCTCGATATCGAATAAAATAGACATTTTAATGAACATTAATTTCAAAGGCTGATTAAAAATTTAATATTAACAAAAAAGTTAATAATACATAATAATCAGGGCAAGTTTTTCAAGCTTTTAGCTTGGAAAGTAAGCTTTTGCATATTTCAAAAGAATTTAACAAAAAATGCTTATATTTTAAATCTTTGCATAAATTTGCATATAATGGATACAAAACTTAGTTTTTTTTTTTTAACAAAAACACAATTTTTTGGTGATTTTTTGGAGTTCAATCAAATGATTTCTAAAATTTTGTTGGTGAGTATTTTGAGTACATTGTAAATATTGTAAAGAAAAAAAATTCGGAAGCTTCAAATATGATACTTAAAATTAAGATAGTTATATTTTTATAAACATCGAAATCTATAAGAGATTAAAAGTTAAAAAATGCATATTTGTGCATATTTTCTACACATTAATATATAAGAATGTATAAATTCGTAGGTTTTTATATACATATTCATGCTATTTTTGCATATTTGTGTGCATATTAATTATACCATTTTTTCGTGCTTTTTCAAGCGCATATTTCAATTTTTTTTTGTGCATATAAAAACTTGCCCTGATAATAATAAATTTATAATAAATAGCCATTTTAACGTATAAAAAAATATATAATATAATAAAAGATCAAATTTTACATTTAATACTTTTTATGTTACCCTTCTGACTTTATTACATCGCCTTATTAAATAGTTTTAATGAATTAAATTCTTATCTAATTGCCAAAGAATTTTTGAACATTAATTTTTGTTATTTTGGCCATATTACAAATAAATTAAATGATTTACCAATATTTAGTAAATTTCGTTTATAAAAAAATGTGTTTACTTTATTTTGACTTTCACAGTATGTATGTACATACCCAGTAAACAAAAAGGTTTGATATCAAATTGAGAATGATTTGAAATCTAGTCTTTTCTCAAATGTCAAATGTTAGAGAATTTTTTAAAAATAATTTGAAACTTTCTCAACAAAAAGATTGTCAAATTGAGAAATGCTTTTATTATCAAATTTGACCTATCAAAATATTAATTAATTGGAAAATATTTAAATTATTTGCATATAATTTTTGAAATATATATATTTTTTTTTAATACCTATATTCTTTCAAAATATCTTTAAAAATAATTTGATAATAACAATTGATATCAAATAGAGAAATACCATTTTCGAAATATTTGTTGACTTGTATTTAGATTTATGAAAGATTTGATAATATTCAATATAAAGTTGAGAAAATACTATTTTTCAAATATTTCTAAAGTTAACTTTATGTTTGAGAATGATTTAATAATAACATTTGATATCAAGTTGAAATGTAAAATTTTTCAAACGTTTTTTCTCAAATCATTCTCAATTTTAAATTAAACGTAAAATTCAAACATCTATCTACATTTGAAACAAGTTTGATAAATACGTTTGATAACAAATGTTAAAATCATCATATTTCAAACCTTTGACATAGTGTTTGATGGGTATGTACATTAAATTATAAATTTTAGAAATCTCAATTAAATATAAATGTAATGAAATATGTTTTTCCATAGAGAGATGGATCAAGATCGCTTCGCTTGGGTGGGTAATTTAAAATAATAGGTATTTTTTATTTCAAAATTACATTTTTATCATATGTATTAGTATAATTCTAAAATTTTTGTATATCTATTTGTACATACGTACATATTTACATATGTATGGACGTTATTATATGTACATTAGGGAAATAACTTTTTTTGGATTTAAAATGTTTTTTAAATACATATTTTTTATTTATTTTTAAAACTTATTATAACTTAATATTAAATCCGAAATGGTTAGCATGATTAAAAAATCTGAGTAGAAAATAATTTAACACATTTTTATAATCTTATGATAGATATAATTAATTAAATTATGCATGATAAATATAATTTATGCTTTACCATAAGTTTCCCGTTATAATTCTTAATAGAAACCCTAAATAGAAGGAAATATGCAGTTTGGTTTTTGAACATGCGCATAATATTTTTAATAAAATACATATGTACATATGTAAGTATATTTGTATGTATATTTTTTGTGCGAATAATTTGATTGTCTGACATTGAAAATGAACGATAAAATTGCTCAATAGCCCCAACTCTGATTAATTTCCATTTGTCTATCCTTTTGTAATGTTTGCACCCTTATTTTTGTTGTAGTTTTTGCCTAATGTCTTGATGTCTGGATAGGTTATATTGTGTGTGTGTTTTTTAGTTCGCATAAAAAGTTCAATGTGCTAACAGAATTATTTTTTACAGAGTTTCCCAATCATTTCTATTATCTGCATATAAGGAGTGCGATCGAAAAAATCTTAACATATATAAAATCAATAATTTGGAAATGGTTGATCTTAGAGTTTTGATTTTTTTTCTTTTTGATATTATACTACAGATCACAGAAAAATATAACTTATACTTCTATCCACTACTTATGAACTCTTAGACCTTTTTTGATAACCCTTCCATTAGAGATTTGATAGTTGTTTCAGTCGCTTTTTTGGAACAACTCTTTTGTCCTCGTCGATTCTCTTTTCACAAAAGTCTAATATCTCATCCCTGGTCTTAGCTCCGGATAATTTAGAGGATTGACCTCTCTTCGTACAAAAACTATGTTACTGTTTTGGTACCACTCCAGAGCTTTGTTACGTAGTGACATGATGCATGAACCGTCCAAAAAGATTTTTTTGCAAACATTTTAGGTATTTATAGAGCCCACTGTAACAAATGACTTGCTTCTTTTGCAACAACTGCATAAATCTTGCCACACCACGAATTCTTTAGGAAATTTCGTCAGCTTTTCGGGTTAAACTTATCTTCAACATTTCCTCGAGCATCAGCAACATACAAATTTTGACCGGAAGCTGCGAAAAATCTTTTCATTTTTGTTTGAAGGAAAGGATTATGACCATTTTTTGTTTCCGCTTTTATGTTTATCCTTGAACCATATTTTTTTGCAGAAGTCAAAAGCCCTTTGAAGTATAATATGATCATTAATGCCAGATAAAATTTAAAAAAATCTTTAAAAAAAATTCCAGTTTTCCCCCTAATTTCAGAAAAATATCCTTTATTTTGGCAGAAATTTTAATTCCCTCATATTTTTGTCACTTGTAACAATTCTTGTTATTTCCAACATACATATATACAAATTATTTCAAAATTTACTTCTTTAGTATTTGGTCAAAATTTGACCCAACTCGAAATGGAATTGGTCTTACACTAATATTGCACAATTCATGCAATGTTACAATCATAATATTTATGCATTATGCATATTACTGAAATAGTTTTTTGTATTGTGATATTAGTAAATTATTTTAATTTTTCAAATTCAATTGAGAAATAACGGAATAAATGTGTACGCAAGAAAACATTGGAGTTGTGATATCGGCTAAAATTTTTGTACACTCTGTCATTACATTTTGCATTTGTTTTGGATGTAATTTTTAAAGTGTTTTATGTATGTATGTATGTATGTATGTATGTATGTATGTATGTATGTATGTATGTATGTATGTATGTATGTATGTATGTATGTATGTATGTATGTATGTATGTATGCATGTATGTATGTATAAATTGTAATATTCAATTAAATATGTAATGAATTTACATTTCCTTCAGTAACAGCTGTTTTTATAAGATATCCTTTGAATGGTTCTTGTTGTATGTGTTTTGAACAAAAAAGAATAACTACCCAATTCTTTTATTTTTCTTTATTTCCACCACTTTTTCTTAAGATGTTTTAGAGAATCATTCCTACCTAGATATGTATGTATGTATGTATATGCATGCAATTGTATGTATTGAATATAAAATTTTGCCTGTTTGTATAAAAGTGCAGCTGTCCTTTGTCTTTGAATTTACAGCCATTCTTATCTCACCTGGTTTCTTAAAAATTGAATGTAAATAACAGTGGAATTATTTTTTTGTTTAATTTTACCTGTGCATTTTCTCTTACTTTCCTTTTATATTGTATTTATGTGTTTATTTGAATGTGTAGTTCCTTAATGTAAAATTTTCCCTAAGAAATCCTGCTGTATTTGTACGACAAAAATGTTTAGTATACTATGTTATTGTTATCGAGAATAGTTAAAATTTTGGTCTGCCTTTATTTTGATATATGTATGTATGTATGTATGTACATATCACATATATCCACCATCCAAAAAGATGAGTGAGGGTATATTGATATTGTCATTCCGTTTGTAACGTATCGAAAGGTTTTTCTATGATTCCAACACAAACATTTTATTTATGTTTTTTTAAAATGGACCAAAAAATTGCATTTGTTTAAATTAATATAAGGTAGGAACAAAATACAATTACTCATAAAAGATGCCAGTCGGAGCACACATGAGTAAGGACAAATACAAAATCTGGCAACACTAATGCTACTTTATAAAAAATTAGACTTTTAAAATATTAAATAACGGGAGATTAAATAGATTTTTAACAAAAAATTATTCGATAATCCGAATTGCATCCGATATAAACTAGGAAACCAAAAAATTGCCGTGATCCGCCCACTTCCCATAAAAGGTAAACTTTTTTGTGCACCCTAATATAGAATGGGTGCACAAAAAAGTTGAAGACTGTGGGTATAATAGATTCAGCAAAGCCGAATATAACATTATTCTTGTTTTAAATAACACAGGTTTACAAAATGCAAAAAAACTTTTTTTGCGCACGAGATTTCTCATTTAATTCGAATACGCGGTGTTAATAAGCAGTCTTTAAATATTCAGCGCCAAGAAAATTTGTTCACCTTATGACCATACAATAAATATTAAACTGTTTCATTTTTACTACACACGGCAACTAAAATTATTAAAAATATACAGTGGTGGCCACGAATTTAAGACACGACATTTCACTTATATATTTCTGATAATTTTTACATCTTATCGAACAAATTTTAGATCCATGTTATTTTTTAAAGATCCTAGTAATGTTATGAAAAAAAATCAACAATAGTTTGTTACCTATATTTAGTTTCCAATTTTTATTTACATATTATACAGATTAATACAAGTTTAAGCCTGGTCATGAATTTAGGACATAGGCAAAATAAAAGTTAATTCACAAAAGTAAAGCTCAGCTTCATAAAACAATATTAGTATTTGGTGGGAAATCCTTTATTTTGAATCACAGCAGCGCATCTCCTGGGTAAACTTTCAACTAAGGCCATACAGCGCTCCTTTGGAATGGCATACCAAGCCTTTTGAATTTCTTCCCATAAATCAGTCAAATTTTTTGGCTTTACTGCTCGTACATGCTCCTCAACATCATTCCACAAGTTCTCAATTGGATTGAGATCCGGGGATTGAGCTGGCCATTTCAGAACTGTGATATTATTTTCCTCTAAGCAACTCTTCACTAGGCGTGAAGTGTGCTTAGGGTCATTATCATGCATAAATTTCCACATTAGAGGCATGTTGTCTTCAGCGAATGGTATCATGATGCTTGTCAGTATGTTTTTGTAAATATGCTGGTCCATTTTATTGATAATCTTCTAAATGGGACATACACCATGCCAGGAAAATGCTGCCCACACCATGACATTTCCACCACCATGCTTAACCGTTTTAGGGGTGTACTTTGGGTGATGCTCCAGGTTTGGAGGACGCCATACGTACTGTTTTCCATCAGAACCAAAGCGACAAAACTTCGACTCGTCGCTCCAAAGTATATTTTTCCAAAATGTCATCGGCTTATTGAGATTTTCTCTTGAAAACGCTAGTCGGGATTTAATATTTTTTTTTGACACAAGTGGTTTACGTTGTGCAATACACCCACGTAAGTTCTTCTCATTCAGACGTCTTCTTATTGTCCTGGACGATATATTAATACCAAAATCCGATGAAATCTCATTTTTAATTTTACTTGAGCTCTTGAAAGGATCTTTAGCAGCTGATTTATAAATTAAGCTATCCTCCCTGGGTGTAGTTTTTCGGGCTCTAGGGTGCTGTTTGACATTTTTGGTAGTGCCATGTTGCTTGATGTGTTCCAGTGCATTGTAAATCTTGGATCTGGAACATTTTAGTAGCTTGGAAATTTCCATTACTGTTTTTCCATCAGTATTCATTTGTTGGATCAATTTTCGCTCGGCATCCGAACTCCAAGTACCTCTGGCCATTTCTAACTAAATATTTTGATGTATTCTAACATTAAATGGAATAAAACATTCATTACTTACCTTTTAGCTTCAAAAAACACCAAAAAATCACTTAAAAACCAAATATTTCTTATATGTTTTAAATTCGTGACCAGCTTCAAAAGCACGTTTTTACGAAAATATAATAAAAACAGCAACAAAATGTATACACAAACAAAACCAAATAACGGTAATTGATCTTAACATTACAGGGTACACTGAAAAATTAACAAAATCTAATTTTATATTGCAGGGTTGTAATAATTATCACAACTTAGTTCGTTACATGTCGTGTCTTAAATTCGTGGCCACCACTGTAACTTCATGTTTTTATTAACAATATCAATCGTCTTTGCAATTTTTAGAAGCAAACAGAAAATTTACTCATCAAAAAAACTAAATTATTTTTCTATTTGCAATATTGTCAAAAAAAAAAAAAAAAAAAAAAATTGCAGCGTTTATTTACAATTTCTTGTAGCATATACAAAAAAAATATTCAACTCGTACATAATTAACATAGAAAAATAATACTTCGAGTTTTAGTCTCGTACACATAACTTTGTCGGACACATATAGCACACGAAAAATTTTTCTTCTTTTGCTGCAAAAAATTTTTAGCAAAATTTCTTTGTTTTGATTTTGCAACTATAGTTTTTTTAGTATTTTTATTTAAGCAATTTTGTTGCTACTAAAATTTCTTCTACGAGGAATAAAACACATGTTTATTGAAGTGTGTATGTATAAGGGTATAGCATGTATTTGTTGTTATACATACACACATACATACATACTCCAATAAACATGTATTTTATTCTTCAAAGAAAACATTTTAGTAGCAACAAAATTGCTTAAATAAAAATACTAAAAAAAACTATAGTTGTAAAATCAAAACAAAGAAATTTTGCTAAAAATATTTTTAGTATTTTTTTTGCTAGCAGCAGATATTTATAGCAAAATGTGATAAATATAGTAGTAAAATCAAACCCTGTTAATAAGTACTAAGCCTCTAATCCACTTTTTATGAATTGAATCTAGTTCTCTTGTAAAATTAATGATGTTGCTCCATATATTGAAGAATATCTCGAAAACGACTTGCTTATTTAAAGCATGACTTGAAGATTTTTTTATATTTGACTAAAATCAGACAAATCCCTTTCTCGAGATATGCTTCAATACATGGCGCAACCACCTTAATTTTACAAATCGCTATTTATCGCGAGAACTACAGTCAATTCAAAAAAAGTGGATTATTAATACCGTATATCCGAATTGAATGAGAACCCCGTGCAGCAGAATCTGTGTTTCCCTGTGTAATGATTTTTTATTTTTTCTCTAATTTTATTCGAATTTTTTTAGTAACAAATTTCAATCAATTTACTACGGCATCTTTCTCATTATCCGACTGGCCTAAAATTTTGTACTAAAGAACAAAGTAAGACTTAAAAAATATTTTAGGGGTAGATATACAGATGTAGATGTACATATGTACATACATATGTATGTATGTATGTATGTATGTAGTATTATTATTGTTCGCTTTTGAACCAGTGTACTTAATTACCAAAAGTACCTTTCAAATACATGCAAATATCTATCAATAATTATTGATTGTAAATGTTTGGTCCAAGGAATTTCAAGTGTAAGATGTTTCAGAAATAATGTAACTTTTCCATCAAATATTTGGTTTTTGTAGCGAGAAAATGGACTGAACGCTGCAAAAACTAAACAATAACCCTTTCAGATCTGCACTTCACAAAAATATAAAGACGAAGAAATATTGTACATACATACATATGTATGTATGTATATAAGTTTAATAAACATTTTTTTCTATACGTTTCATGCCGGCTCTAGTTCAAAATTAAAGAAAGAAAAAAACAAAAGCATAGATACACATATTTTTGCTATAAAAATGAAAAATAAAACAAAAGCAGATACAGAAACAGCAATAAAGAAAATACAACATGTACCAACTACAAAGGCAAGTCAAACACTGTCAGTGTTTTGTCGTCAACTGTACCCACAACAAAAAAAACGCAAACGTTCCCTGAAGTTTGTTTGTTGTTGTATGTTATACGGCTTTATTCCTTTTTGTAGTCAGACAGTCAGATATTCGGAGTGGCAAGAATGAGTTTAAGCAGTACAAGGTGGTGAGTTTAATATAAATTTCACATTAACAGAGGTTGAGAACGTAAAAGAGAAACAGAGAGAGATAGAAATAGAAATAGTAGGATTGAACGAATACGAGTGCAAAGAGATTTTTGTTTTAAACAACTGTATCTTTAAGATAAAAAATATAATGTGCTTTTAGATTAGAAAGAATTACATTCATACAAAATAAATAAATAAATATTTAAATGTTATACCTAATATTGTTTAAAATAAATGTTAAAGGATGTTTTAATTACATTTCTGAAATTATGTATCTACATAAATATGTATGTACATACAAATATACATTCATACATACAGTTGCGTTCATAAATGTAGGAGTGCCCTTATATGAAAAATTAATTAAAAAAAAAAAAAAAAACACTTTATTCCCACCATCAAAAAGAGGGGGGTATATTGATTTTGTCATTCCGCGTGTAACATGTCGATGGTATCGTTTAAGACCCCATAAAGTATATATTTTCTGGGTCCTGGTTCGTTTCTGAGTCGATCTAGCTATGTCCGTCCGTCCGTCTGTCTGTCTGTCTGTTGAAAGCAGGATAGGGTTCGAACGGGACAATGTAGGGGGACGAAATTTGGCTCAAATATTTATCTTATATAAGGTTTGTTTGGTATTGAAAATGGGCAAAATCGGTTAATAAACAAAAAAACACAGGATGACCGTTTTAGGATGACCGTTTTAGCTTCATTTTATACTTTTATGCTGATATTTCTTAAACAAAAGCAAACGAAATTTTGTACAGATAGTTTGGGGGTCAATATAAAGTTAGAAACCAAAAATGGGCGTGGTCCGCCCACTTTACCGCCCACCTCCCATATAAGGTGAAACGTCAACGAAATTTTGTACATATAGTTCAAGGACTAATGTAAACTCGGAAACAAAAAATGGGCATGGTCCGCCCACTTTACCGCCCATCTCCCATATAACGAAAAAAATTTAAAAAGTTGATGGTGGGTATATAGATTCGGCCGAGCCGAATATAACACTCGCGCTTGTTTAATTTTTTTGTAATAATAATAGTTATTCATCTATTATTGTTCTATTAGAATATTTTTTAAAACATTTTTTAACGGCTCTCCATAGATTTTCTATCCAATCCTTTGGCATTAAATTGATCAATTTAGGATCGTTATCCTGTGTTAAGTCACAATTGAAAGTCTTTTGTTAATTGATTTCTCTGGAGTGATTTCCATTTGAATTTGTTGACTAGACAACACTTCGGACTGCACTAATCTTGAAGCTGCATAAAAAATATTCCACAGATCTTGTGTCTGAATATTAGACCACATGATTAAAAAATGTTAAGCAAAAATTTTAAATAATGACATTTAATCCAATCCTTCAAAAGTTTAAAAATATATTTCGCATTTTTCCATGCAAAAACGTTTAATCAAACATCAAAATTTCATTCAATTTCTAAGATGTACACCTTGACAGTATACCGGTTGGGTCATAGTGGATGCATATAAATATTGTTTTAAATTAAATAAAGTACTTTTCTTTTTTAATATGATTAATTTTGTTATTTCGGGCACATCAACGGGATATAGCGCAAAATACGCACAATTACAACATGTATCAATCTCTATCCCAAATTTTGTATTTGGTTGAGGGGCGCACAGACTCCGCCCAAAAAAGTGAAAAATTCTAAAAACTAAAAAATTTTGTCATCAAAACTCGACTATTCTGTATGGTGCAGAATTTATCTGCAAAGTCCGATTAGTTTATTTATGATGGAATGAGATCAAAAAGTATAAACGCGCGAACAAAAATTGTAGAAGAAAGGGAAAAACTTAAGTAATTTTTAGCCGTTTTCCTATGTTCTTGAACTTTGAACAACAATCATGATTATAAAAAGAAACTTATGGTGCTATAATTTTGCACTCTATTAGTTTCAAGTCTTATGAGTTCAGATCTGTAACCAATTTGTTTAAATTATAATTACGACAAAACTTATTAAGGATTTAAGTCAGTTTCAGCCAAGTTAAAAATTTTTGATAACGGCCCATGTAAATACGTATATTTTTATAATCTTTTTAATGATATATGTATAACACTTCATACTTCTATTAACAAACAAAGAAAGAAATTAAGTTTAAGTGAAATATGCTGTAAGAAATCGATGTCAAAATGCTTAAAATTGTCTTAAACGGATAAATAACAGTTTATTTCAAGCACAGGAAATAAATATGATATTGCATATTTTTAGTCGCCCTGATAATAATTTGGTGAAAGAAATTTGTATTTAAATGTTTTCACACGTTTTATATTTAAGTTTTATAAATGAGTATAAATCTTAGACTTATTTCTTCTTTTTTGTAATTTAGGATTCGTCGGGTCCTACACTGGATTTTTACATATCAGACTCGCTGCAGGATATGTTGGATATAGACATACGAAGTGAAGTTGCCAATGTTGTGGGTAGTGTAAATGACTATGAGAATTGTCTTGGTGATCTACCTTCATCACTTGAACATGCCACAGATTCCCTTTCGCTACTACATAGCGGCAGCAGTAATGTTGGAAAAGATAATGGAAGTATGGGTAGCAGTTGGAATAATCCCCCGTCAGCGTTTGGTTTAGGTTCTTCAAATTCTTCATCATCGTGGTTTGGTGCAAGCAATGATTTTCTTGCGGATGTGGGTGCTTGTGTTAATCCCATATCTGTAATGCCCTTAATATCATCATCTCTGATACACATGTCTCCAAAAACGAATCTCAATGCGAATATCCTGCGTACTAATTCACCACCACCGCCGTCACCCAATGTAAATGATACCAAGTCTCATTTGACCTTTTCGCCAGCACATATAAAAATCAGTGCAAATTCGATTCGAAATGAACAAATTACATCTCATATACCAAAGCAGATAGTACCCATTTCATCCGCAGTAACATCGGCAACAACTGCTCCAGCTACTCTAGCAACAAATTCTGCACTGCAGCGTAAAAATGCAGCTGCAGTTGATGCTATACGCAAGGACTTGGGAGCGGATTTAAGAAAAGTTGTACCCATATCATCATCTCCCAGCGAAAACATATTATTCAAAGCCAGCACACCAACGTCGTCAGGTCAAGCTAATAACTGCAGTAATACTACAAAATCCACAATCACAACATTTTCTGGTAATAGTACTACATCTGTACATCAAAGCACTGCTAACAATAGTAACAATGTTGGATCTACATCATCCAGTACAATTAAACTAGGTCCAGGTATAGGTGGGTTAACATTTGCCAATAACATTACTTACAATAAGTTGAAACAGCAGGCAAATATGAAAACATCAACCTCATCTGCCTCCACCTCCGCAACCATGACCTCAAATGGCACAATAGTTCTAAAACGTGACCGTGAATCTAGTCCTATGCAAAATGTAAGCAGCCTCAACAGTAATACCATTAATAATGGACAACATGTAACCAAAATTTTATCACGAAATTTGATACAGTCATCATCAAATTTTACACCGAAATCGATTGCATCTTCTGCTCATCACACGTCATATATAGCACTTCAGCAGCAACAGCACCACCACCACAACATTGTCAATGGAACATCGTCCCTGTCAAACAATGTTAATAGTAATAACAGTAGTAGTAGTAACAGCAGTAACAATACTAATAGCGCTACATTAGGGAATAATTCAGTTAATTCAGGTGTTAGTGTATTTAGTACAAGTGGTTTATCTTCGATTACCAGCAACGGATCTTCGGGAAGCACAACAAATACAAATATTATTGCCGTCAAACCACTACAGCAGAAAATAAAACCAACTGTTGTTGAATCGGAATTTCCAAAACCAGCTTATTCGTACTCCTGCCTAATTGCAATGGCTCTTAAGAATTCACGACGTGGGTCGCTTCCAGTTTCGGAAATTTATAGTTTTATGTGTGAACATTTTCCCTACTTTAAGACAGCACCAAGTGGTTGGAAAAACAGTGTTCGTCACAATCTTTCATTGAATAAATGCTTTGAAAAAATTGAAAAGCCACCTACCAACGGCAATCAACGCAAAGGGTGTCTTTGGGCCATGAATCCGGAACGTATTGCAAAAATGGACGAAGAGGTTCAAAAATGGTCACGTAAAGATCCAATGGCAATACGTAATGCTATGGTGTGTCCAGATAATCTCGAAGCTTTAGAACGCGGTGAAATGAAGCACGGCAGTAGTGGCGATTCTGACGCCGAAATGGATAGTCAGTCGGAAATTGAAGAAGCTTCCGATATGGAAGAACAGGAATTGGATGAAACTTTAGTCGATAATATGCTTGTGGAAGAGGATGTAGACGATGATATGATTAACGGTCCATCTCCTCATCTCGAGGACGACAATGAAGACAACGACAGTTGTGGTGAAGTTTTGGACAAACAAAATTTGCATACCACCATACATTCACCTCTCACAATACCAACAAAGTCAATAAATACCAGTAATCCACCCGCCACATGTACTCCAGTTAACATTCATCGAGATTTCGATCTTGAGGTAAGAATTAATCTCTTTTGTTGTCATATTTACAAAAAAACAAATAAAAGTTCTTATTGACATTTGAATCATTAATTTTCATAGGTAGAAGACATTTATGATGCCATTGACATCGACGACGATAAGGAAGCCGTACGTATGGCAATAAGTCAGTCTGACATAATAGAATTAAGTCCGGCCGATTATAATATTGCGGGCGATAGTCATCAATCGCCGAAAAGAGCACGATTAAATGTCAATTACTCGATTGGTCCAGCTGGCGAAATAGAAAAACAATTTCAAAATCACAATCAAAATCAGCAACAACTACAAATTCAAAACATTAAGAAAATAGTCAAAGTTCAAAACGTTCAAGACCTGCAGCAAATTCAACAACAATTTCAACAACAACAGCAGCAACATCAACAGATAGTCGTACAAACTATTACGACAAACAGTGGTGGTTCGGGTCAACAAACATTTCAACAACAAAGTAACGCACAATTTACACATATTGGTCGTAAAATGCAATTGGTCAACAGAATTTCATAAATACATACATGCATAAGTAATATGTTTTGAATTTGATTTTAGATTTTTTTTAAAACAAAGTTTTTGTAACAATTTAAAAATGCATTTAATATTGTAAATAATGCAGAAAGAAAAAAATTCCATGTATACAATAATTTGTTTTTAATACTTTATTGCTCTACAAAAAAAAAAAAAAAAAAAAAATTATATATAAAAATAAAATACGCTTAATTTTACTTTAAGTTTTTTTCTAATAAAAAAATAATAATAAATAGGAATTCTTATTTATTCATATGTATTTCATAAGATATTTTTATTTACATATATTTTAAGTACCAATTCCTACATACATATATCAACGAGTCACAAAGAATAAAATCTTTTGTTTTTTGCTCTCCATAATGTTGTACAAAATTAATATTGATTAATATTCTTCTCAAGGGACCAATACAAATTTATATTTTATTGCTACTAATATGTAATACCTTTTTGTTAAAAGTAGTTTGCTTAAATAAGAAAAATACAATGTGGATTATTATTTTAGATTCGTTGTTTTAAATTTATGCAATCTAATGTTTCCATGTATTATTTCAAAATATTTTAGTTTTATCGATGGCCTTTTGAAATGATAGTTGAATTATAGATAAATGAAATGTATTGGATCTTAGAAATGAAATATAGATACATACATTTATTTTCCTCTTATTGGTCCCTTCCTAATTAAAATGAATGCTGAACCTAGTTCCATTGTATGTGTATGTACCACAAAGAGATGTTGTAATTTGATAGAATTAAATGAAAATCAAAATTTTTCTTTTTGGCTCTTATTTTTTTTTAAATAAAAATAATTATTCTTTTTTTTTTTTTTTGTATTTGATTTTTGTTTAATATTTTTAGTTTTATTACAAATTTAAGATTTACTTATTTGTACATAATTAATATTTTTTGTTACATTCACACATTAAAAATTAATACTTATAAGAAATATAATTATTATTGATTTCTTTTTGTTGGAAAGGTATAAACAGTTTTAAAATCTACAAACATAGAAAACATGTTCCAATAATGTTGTTTAATTTAAAATAATTATACCATTTAAAATAGCTTTTAAACATTGTATAATAAAAATTACGTTGAATACAACAACGTATACATAAATATACATATACATACATACTATATATATATATTTTTTTTGTTTTTCAAAATCAATGACAATTTTAACTTTTGCAATAAAAGTTTATTCTTCATTTACATTTTTAGTTCTACATATAATTTAGAAATGTGTTGATCTCACGTATAAATACATAAATATTAGATGCATTATAATACATATGAATAAAACATTCCTTTATCCTAAATTATTTTTTATCATCCATCTCTAAAGGGTCAACAAATAATCTAATTTCTTAATTGAATTAAAGAAAAAAATTTAACCGTTGCAGTATTTATGTAAAACCTGTGTCTGGTAAAAACTTATAAATAAACAACCGTATTTATGTACATACATACATATGTACGTAGGTAGACCGACCAGGATGACTGACGGACCAACGACTTTATTATAAAATGCATGTTCAATAAGTTTTTGCTTTAAATCGAATTTTCTATCTTTTTGAATGACATGCAATAGAGTACAAACAGTAAAACGAATATAAACCATTTTTTATATACCTATACATACTTATATATACATTTAAAATTAGCCGCTATAAATATAATAAAAAAGTACTTTAATACTATTTTTGTATGTACATATACTTATATTAAATTAAAAAAAAAAGAGAAAAAAAAAAAAAACTACATAAAAAATAAATTAAAAAAAAAACAATAATAATAATAAAATAATAAAAAAATAATAAAAAATATATAATTCAAGATATTTTCTTTTCTTATGCTATTATGGCTATTTATGGCTATTAATTGACCATTGACCATATAAGAACCCATTATTGCGCATACAAAATAGTGTAGTGCATCGTATGAATGGGCCTTACCGACTATAACTTTTTTCCTTATTTGTTTATAATTGTATGTATATTTTTTTTTTTTTTTTATTTACGACAATCATAATACGAAATTAGAGAAAACGACAGGTTTTCGTCACGACTACGACACTCGTAATAAGGGTAAATGAATAATAATTTTACTGAAAATACAGAATTTTTGGTGAAAATTTAAATTTTTAATGAAAAACTAAATTTCTATTAAAAGTAGAATTTTTAAAAATTTTGATTCTTAGTAGAAATATCTCCTTTTTCAGAAAATTGGAATTTATTTGTAAAAAATGAGATTTTTTAAAAATTAGAATTTTTTGTAAAAATTGCCATTTTTAGAGAACAATCTTTATTTTAGTGAATTTTTATAACAAATAAAACAATATTTGAATAATTTTTTTTTTTTTTTGAAAGAAAAATATTTAGGAATTTATAAAAATAAGTTTCACATAGTTATGTTATTTAAAATTTTAATATACATTTTTAATGGACGCACCTAATATAAGAAACATTTAACATCAAATTCATTTCACAAATATTTCCAACAACATACCATACATATACTCGTATTAATTTATTTTTGGAATATGCACACATATAAAATTTAAACTTTTTCCAAATTTTTTTCAAAAGAATTGTTTTATTTTTGAATAAAAATTCAATTAAAATTTAAAATTTTTTGTTTTTCAAATAATGACGTTCTATCATTTCTATCGATTTTTTTCCTTAAAATATACTGACGAAAAAAATCGTTAACTTATAGTAGAGAATAGCAAAATCGTTAAAACAATCGAACATTTTCGTTAAATAACAAAATCGGTAGTAAGTGAAAAAAAGTTACGAACTTGCAGTCATAGTTGCCAGATAAATTTGGTAAAAAATCGTCAAATTTTGTGAAAAAAATCGTCAAAATCATCAAATCATCTATTTGAAATCGTCCAAAAAATCGTCAGTATGAAAAATTATATTTTTTATATGCTAATGAACATTTTTTATGCTTTAATTTTAAGTAGAAAAGAAATTAATAAAAATTACAATAATTTTATATTGTCAAGTCTGATGATATACTATGCATAAAAATAATGAGAATGTAATTTTGTATGACTTTCAAATAAAAAATAAGTAATTTACCTTGCCTCCTGTAACGTTATAAAAAAAAAAAAACGCATAGGCTCTTTTGTAAGCCCATCTACTAGTCGAAAAGTTGGAAAAAGTCTAAAAAATTTATTTTATTTATAGGAATAGCTTCTTAGCAGTTTTTATTTGAACTACAACATCTGACTATTGGAAATAGTATGGCAAAAACAAATTTGTGTTTGTAACCAGCACTTTCATTTCATCGATTGGCTGTTAATCATATATTTGCGTTGTATATATTTTATTTTTTTCACTTTTTTTTTAAGACAAATAAAAAAATAATCATCGAAAGAGGCGAAAATATCACATTAAATCGAAAATAGTCGAAAAAAATGTAAAAGTCGAGTATTCCAAAATTAAAAAAAAAAAATTGAAAAATCGATTGTTTAAAAATTTGGAAAAGTCGAAAAGTAGATTTAAATTGGCAAATTAAGATGATTTTTATTTAAATTGTTAATATTTTCGTACCAACTAATTTACTTTTAAAGAAAAATATATAAAAATGGTGAACATAGTTCTGAACATAGAATAGAACTAGAAGTTTATGTGAGAGCCACATAGGGTTGCCAGGCGGGCTTGAATGAGCTTGATTGTCAAGATATTTTAGGTCTTGTCAAGTTTCAAGTTAAAATACAATTTGTCAAGCTAAAAATATTCTATACTAATTTAAAATATTCTCCAATAAAATTGCTTAAAAAATATAATAAATTTAGTAAAATATTAAAAGTACGGTTTTCTCCGTTACATATTGTATGCATTGTATGCAAATTCCATTTTACATTTTGTAGTACCGGCAGTATTAAAGGATGGATCACTCGATTCAAATGATGAATTTGTATTTATTTCATAATATAATATAATATATGGACTTAATTATAATAGTTTAGATTGCCATGTCAAATTATGTTCATATTTATACTGCGATAGTAAAATTGCTAACAAAATTACTTGTTGACGTACTAAAGTAGCAGCAATTACAAGAAACGTATTGGCTCCATATTCACAAGAAAAAGTTTATAGTGCCTTAAAAGAAAGTTTATTTTTTGGAATCTGCAGTGACGCATCAAATATTGGAAATGTAAAAACGTATCCATATGCAGTACAATATTTTAGTATTCGTAGACAAATTCTGGATTTCTATGAAGATTCGGATGAAACTTCAACAGATATTTTCAAAAATATTAAAAGAATAACTATAGAAAATAAACTAGATCTTCAAAAAATGACTTCATACAACGCCAATAATGCATCTGTAAATTATGGTGACCGTAATTCCGTGTTCCAATAAAAATAAAAAATAAATAAAACAATAAAATAATAAAAGCTAATTGTAACTGCCATGTGATAAACAATTGTGTAAAAAGTGCGTTGAATGCTTTATCAGTCGACGTGGAAAATATCGTAATAAAAACAATTATATTACTCTGAGTTTTATATATTTTTTGTTTAAATAATTTTTTTTTGGATATAATTGATGCGTCTACAATTTTCTTCAGGTTTTAATTTTTTAACATTTGTTGTTATGTCAAGTTGATTTGTTTAAAATCAAGTTTAATTTTTCGAACTGTCAAATCGTCAAATCTGGCAACAGTGCTTGCAGTACAGTTCTATTAGTTTCTTGTTAAATGACAACAAAATTATTTATTTTGAAACAAATTTTTTTATTATGAAAAATATTATTAAAATTTAGGTTCTGGATGATGCTACCGTAAAAAATGAACTTTTGCAGCCGGCCAAATGTACTGATACATATTTAAAAAATTTCGCAAAAAAATAAATGTGCTCAAGATTAACCTTAAAATAGAACCTTAAACATGTACCGCCCGAATATAACTCTCTGTGGTATTTAACGACATCGTTTTGAATTTAAAATGCATAGGCGGTTTTATTTCAAATAGCCGTATTCAAGAAGATTATTAAAATATTTATCAATAAGGGTTTGGCCGTTTGTTTTGCAAACATTTTATGCACAACCAAACATATGAGGAGCGCTATTATTTCTTCTGTGTGATAGCAAGTCATATATGATCGGATGCAATTGTTTTCTTCTTAAGCCACATCCTGAAACTTAAAAAGTTAAATTAAGTGAAAGAATATAAAAATATTCGCTTTAATAAAAGCATGACTTTTCAGGGATAACCAAATCCATGGCCAACAAGTATTGGAAATAACACAAAGCATGTAATACTTTCGCTCGGCTCAAAGCCAGAGATGTATTTTATTATTTTACTACCTATAGCCGATTTTTGAAGCATGACAGAAAAGAAAATTGCATACAGATAAAGCTTTGCTTGATTAACCGAATGTCCTCATGTGTCATTATTTAGAAACTTTGCTATGTGCTTTGTATCATTATCTGTGTCATTTTTATACCCTACACCACCATAGGTTGTGCTGATGTTTGTAACGCAGAGAAAAAATGATCGGACTCCTACCTAAGTATACCAATCGACTCAGAATCACTTTTTAAATCGATCTAACGATTTCCTCCGTCCGTCTGGCTGGACGGCTGTCCATGTAAACCTTGTGCACAAAGTACAAGTCGCAATTTTGAAATTTGGCTCGTGGGATTTTTATGATACAGGGACGAAGCCTATTGAAATTGGTTGTGATCGGTCCATTATTTCGTCTAGCCCCCATACAAATGTCCCCCCGGAATTGAGTTTCAACACTCAAAAATGCCTTAAAAATAAGAATATTTTAATTTGGTACAAAGAAGTTTTGAATAAATATAAATCTTTGTACCAAATTTTATGAAGATCGGTCCACGATTAACCATAGCTCCCATATAAACCCCTGTTCCGAAAATCACTTTAACGTGCATAGATCCCATACGTATGATAGTATCGAGTTAATATTCGACTCAGATAAGTTTTATATAAGTAGAAACAACATAGCCAAATTTTATTAGAATCGGTCCATAATTTACCATAGTTTCCAAATAAAACCACTTCTGGGAATCGTCTTAAAGTGCATAAAATCAACGCATTATTCTGTGTTTGTATATTTTATTTTACATTTAGTAAAAGTGTTGGTCTAATATAAGTCCCCTTCCAGAAATTTTATAGTCATACATAATGGTGTAGGGTATCATATGGTCGGGCTTGACCGACTATATCTTTTTCTCTCGCTTTTATTTGAAATAAATATTTTTATGAATTAATTTAATTTGTATTACCATATATACATTACAGTGCCTTGATTTGTATGGGGATAAAAAAAGTTGCAAATGTACCCCCCTAAAATTAAAGATTGATATGTTTTAAACTAATTTCCAAAATATTTCGGTTCAATTATTTAATTTACGTGAGCTGGGCCATTTTTAAAATACCTCCAAAAATATGGTTTTCAATCGACAGTATATACAGTTTTCAACTTTTTGTCAAACAAATTACAACATATGATAGAAAAACGACGTCTAATACATATTGAACAGAAAATAATTTAAAATTTGTTTTCATTCTCGCGAAATTAAAATTTCAGTAAAATTTTCAATGATTTTATTTTAAATAGTATTTTATTAAAGTTTGAATATTTTGGACATTATTCATCGTAAATTATATTTTAGCGCATCATTGGAAAGCTCTCACTAAGTACTATTGATATGTGCATTCATTTAACCCTTTAGTTGCACAAATAATATTTTGGGATTTCCGGTCCATAATTAGTTGTTAATGTTTATATCAAATAAATGGTTGGTTAAGAACATACATGCAGGGTTTAAATCTCTATCGCCTTTTAAGCAAAAGCATCTAAATATTGCCATTTACGTGGCTAAATTAAACATCAAAAAGCAATAGCTAACAACTGCTAAAACAAAATTAGCTCACACATTACAAAAGCAGAAGCAAAAATAACACACTGCTTTTTGAATTTGTCAAATTTAATAGCACTATCTGCTGACAAAATTAAAAAATTGAACAAAAGCAAAAAGTCCTAAATGGAAAATTTTAGAAACGAAGCAAAAGCAGCAGCACTCATTTTTTTGTGATTACGAAAATCCTTCTCAAATAAAACAAGAAGCAAAAGCATTTGGACAAAAAAGGCACACACAAAAAACGAAAATGTGCTAAAAGCAGTACGATCATGAGCTAATAGCCGCACGAGCAAGTGCTAAAAGCCACATGAACGTGAGCTATTAGGCGAATATCAAAATGTAGGTAGAATTATTATTAGAAATAAAACAACCGTATGTGTTTTTTTTAAGACGTAAAAAATTCCTTAAGTTAAATATTTGTAAATATGAATATTTTGAAAAAGCGTTCAATTGTTTTGATAAAATTGAATTAAAACTTTTTAAAATTAAAATTTTTAATAAAAAGCAAGCACCCGAAAACGCTTTATTTTTATTTTTCAATCAAAATAAATATCTTTAATGTTCAAAATGTTTTTTCATTTGTTGAAAAAATATGTGAGGGATTTTTATTTTTAAAATAAATATCCATCAATGATGAAAAAAATAAACATCTTTAACGATAAATATCAGTTCGAAAAAAATTTCAAATGATTGTTTTTTTTATTCATACTTTTGTTTTCAAAATATTTTTTTTTTGTTCAAATGAAATTGTTGTTGTTTAGAATTTTTTCCATCCGATAAAAAAAGTTCAAAATAATTTTCAACTATCACAAAAGATATTTATATTTTTTATTTTCATCATGATGAAAAAAATTATATTATTGATGAAAATAAAAAAATCATGATGGATTTTTATAATTTTTTGAACATTAAAGATTGTTTTTCGATTAAAATAAAAATAAAAAGTTTGTTTTTTTAGTATTAAAATCCGGTCTCTGATAAAAAGAATAATTTATGTTAGCAATTGCGACATAAAAACAAATATGATAAACAGTATCCTGAATGTATGTTTGATGAAAAGCCATTTGTTAAACAAAATTCTAGCATTTGAAAATCACTGTTAATATCCAAGAATAGTTCTGTTTGAGAATGGTAAGTTTTAGTCTCAAAGTTAATAATAGAAATAGAATACATTTTTGTCTGAATCATGAAGGAAAAAATAGAACCAATTTTTGTTTGAATCATAAAAAAATGTTTTTTTTATTAGATCTTGTTAAAGAAATGCAGAACATATGTATTTACCTGATCGATTTTCTGATTCGCTTCTGATTTCTTGATAGTTTCACGCACACTTTACAGGTAATAAATATAATGTCAAATCGCACATACTAGGTAATTCCATGCAAATTTGGAAAATTACATTATACATTTATATATATCAATAAAAGTAATAAAAAATATTTCATTCATGATTTTGTAATTTAAAATCATTAAAAACCCTTTTATGATACGTAAACATCTGCATCCATTCATCAAAATATTTAGTATATATCTGTAAAAACTTGAAATTCTTTTGAAATTGATCACATAAAAATAATATAAAAATAGTTTTCCTGTAATATGGGTTGTTATACAATAGTTGGTAAAAGTTTGACATTTTTGAAGCCACTTGATATATAAGTGCGAAATAAGTAAGAAATCGGATTGGTAACGGAGGATGCCGTGCTATTTAATGTTTTAAATTCGGATAACATGAGAAATATAATAAATCCAATATGTAAAGGCATCGAAAAAGAAAGTGGAGAAAAATTTTGTTTGAATGCAAATAACTGCAAAAAAAAAAAAACACTTGCTGAAGTGACAAAAAATATAATAAATGCAATTTCAAGTGAATGTAAAAATAAATTGATCTCACTTAAAGTGGACAGTGCAACAAGATTATCAAGAAATATTTTTGGAATTTCAGCTCAATATATAAAAAGTGATAAAATTGAATCTAGAATACTTGGAATGGTGGAGTTAAAAGGCCAAAATTCAAGCACTTCAAAAAATTTAGCAACAGAAATTTTAAACGTATTGAACAAATATGATAGTAATTTACAACAAATCGTAACAATTACAAGTGATAACGGCAGCAATATGGTGAAATGTACAAAAATTTTATCATATTTATGTTCTGAAGATGAAGAATATGAAGAAAACTATAACAATGAAACCTACTTTCAAAACATTACCTTAATTGAATATAATATGGATCTACGCGTCGGAAACATAATAGTTTGTAGATGTACAGCTCACACAGCACAGTTGGTGGCACTGGATGCAAAAAAAGACTTTGAAATGAAGCGTTATATTCGACAGTGTAGAAATTTAGTAAAGTTTTTGAGAAAAAATTCAAATGGTTACAAAGACGTATTTGAATTAAAGTCCTTAAAAACAGAGACCGGATTTTAATACTAAAAAAAATAATCTTTTTATATTTATTTCAATCGAAAAACAATCTTTATTGTTCAAAAAATTATAAAAATCCATCATGATTTTTTTATTTTCATCAATATTTTAATTTTTTTCATCATGATGGAAATAAAAATATAGAGATCTTTTGTGATATTTATTTCTAAAGTTTAAAATTATTTTGAACTTTTTTCATCGGATGGAAAAAATTCTAAACAACAACAATTTCATTTGAACAAAAAAAAAATATTTTGAAAACAAAACAAAAGTATGAATAAAAAAACAATAATTTGAAATTTTTTTCGAACTGATATTTATCGTTATATTTATTTTTTTCATCATTGATGGATATTTATTTTAAAAATAAAAATCCCTCACAGTTTTCGGGTGCTTGCTTAAAAATTCCTCAGCTGGATTGTCCTACGTGTTGGTGATCAACATATTTAATGATTTCGTGTATACTAAATTCGAAAGAGATAGTCGAAACAGTGGAATCAATAACAAATAAATCATCTGAAGAGAATTTTGAAATAAATGAAGACTTTTGGAACTTTGTGGCCTCATATTATACTGTTTTTAAGCCACTTCAAAACATAATTGTCATATTTCAAGAAGAGCAACTTCATTATGGCGACTTTTACGCACAATGGTTAAAATGTAAGCTACTGATATCAAAAACTGTTGAAGAAAATGAAGTCAACAAGAGTGCATCATCATACAAAATAAGTAAACTTCTATTAGACAATATGCAAAAAGAACCACCACTCTTTTTTCTAATAACGCTCTGGCTGCATGTCTTTACCTCGATCCAAGGTTTCATCATATGTTAATTGATACCCAAAGAAAAGACGCTGTGGAATACCTTAAATTGCTATGGGACAAATTGACATCTATATGTAAAATCGAACTCAACACACAGCCAACACCAACGGAAGAAAACCATGAGATGATATTTAACACAAATAATGCAAAAACTAGAATATTATAAGAAAAATTGAAAAATTAAATCTTCCATACACAAAGTTGAAGACAAATGTTTTAGAATTTTGGAAGGAAAGAAAATATAGTGAACCTGAGCTATATGCACTGAACAACATTTGCTTTGGAATTCCTCCAACACAGGTAAAAGTTAAATTTTGGAAACAAAAATTTTATACTTTGATTTTCTTGTTTAAATATTCTCTTAATTTTTATTTTATATTTTCTATTTTCAGGTTTCTGTCGAACGAATATTTTCAACATTAAAGATATTATTGGCCGATAATAGAAATCGTCTCAAACAAGATACATTGGAGAATATTTTACTAGTGAAGTTAAACCCTGATTTTCTGGATAATGGAAGATGATTGTGCAAACCAATAAGCACATTTTATATATATTTTTTATTAAATGTTTGACAATATTTTTTAATTATTGTTTTTTTTTTTTTTTGTTAACTTTTTTATTGAAATAAATATGCATATGTTTATAAAATATATTATAGTTTTTTAAAAACAATGTACGGTCTTTAGCTAAAACAATTGTTCTCACTTTTGAAGAAGAAATTATTAACAACTTTCAAATAAGTGTAAAAAAATATTTTTTTTAGAAGAATTTCCTTGTTTTCTTTTGACAGAAAACTTCAACATACAAATGTTTTTCAAATCTTTTTTACGCATTGCAGGTACCGAACCATAAGAATTTTTGTTTTCTAAAATCTCTTAAATTTCTTATCGCATTCATTATGCACATATAATGTAAATTCATTCTGTGCCTTTCAGCCGGCTACCTATCGGCTATGTGATAAGAATCGCATATCGCATAAAATTGGCGTTTACGATTTCAAATCGCATAATAGGTGTGATGTGGTTCACAATCACAAGAAAATAGGCGATTTCAAATCGCATGCATATACCAAAGTGAAGTTGTCTATTTTGTTTAAACATGGCTTCAAAAAACAATAAATATGGCGTACAAATAAAATTTAATATGTTTTCTTTTCTTTGGTTAATTGTTGGGAGAACTTTTTTCACATTTTTTTCAAGACAATTGTTTTGTTTTTAAATATAAATCCAATTAAATTTTTTTTTTTTTTTTTTCAAATAATGACGTTCTATCATTTCTATCGATATTTGTCGTTAAAATATACTTACGAAAAAAATAGCTAACTTATATTACAGAATAGCAAAATCAAAAACAATTAAAAAATTTCGTTAATTAACGATATCGGTAGTAAATGAAAAAAGTTACGGAATTGCGGTACTAGTCTTGCTAATTAGGATTTTACAATTAATAAAGAAATCAATTATTCTGCATTTGTTTTTTTTTTTTGTTTTTTGAATTGATTTTTTCGTACTAGTCACAATATCGCTACTTTTTGGTCCTTTGGTGGCAATACACCTCTTCCTAGGACATCCTAGTGACTAGTCAGGTGATTTGTAAAGTGACCAGTTAAAAAGATTGTCAGGTGACTGACTCAATTTCACCTGTAAAAGGATCGACTTCCAAAGGGTAAATAAAGTGGAAGCAACAGCCACCTCACGCTCTCAAAGGGTCAATAAATCAACATGCTCATTAAAACAACAAATAGTGCAATGTATGTAAGAATGCTCTGTGGCTGAGTGGTTAGCGCGTAGGACTATAAAACATAACGATGTGAGTTCGAGCCGGGGGTGCGCCATAAACAAAAATGTAAAAATATTAAATTGATTTAAAAAAAAAAATATGAAAAGAAAATTAAAAGATTTTAATAAATAATAAAATATAAATAAAAATAAAAAAGAAAAAAAAAAAAAGTGGAAATAAAAAAATATACGCAAACAAATTTTTTAATTTTTTTACATTCTGAAAATTACTAATTTAAAGATTGACTTTTTCGTACTAGTCACTATATCGCCACCTTTTGGGCCTTTGGTGGCAATACACTCCTTCCTAGGACACCCCCATGTTAAAGTGACTAGTCAGGTGATTAGTAAAGTGACCAGTTAAAAAGATTGCCAGGTGACTGACTCAACTTCACCAGTAAAAGGACTAGTATGAATTGACTTTTTCGTACTAGTCACTATATCGCCACCTTTTGGTCCTTTGGTGGCGATACACTCCTTCCTAGGACATCCCCATGTTAAAGTGACTAGTCAGGTGATAGGTAAAGTGACTAGTGGTGACCCAATGTCGTCAGTCAAGTAACCGGCTTCGGAAAGTCACCTTTGACTGCAGGGCAATAATAAAATGTAGATATTAGACTCCTGCGTAAGATGATTTGAAAAGCAAATACACTTGAATTTCAAGTGTGTGTTTCATAGCCAACATGTGCAAAAACAACAATAAATACTGTTCGTACTGTTCGCTGCTGAAGCAAAGCAAGTGTTTACTGTGTATGAGCGACTGCAAATCCGTACGTCCAAATCATTTATCGTAAACAAGTGGTGCAAGTGGTGTGGCAAAAAAAAGCAAATCATACAAGACGTTGAGAAATGATTTAAAGATTTCAAGTGGTCTTAATGATTTGTTTGTTTTTTGTAATACGTAGTTGCGGTGTGTGGCAAAAAATGTGTGCATAGGGGTTGTTTATAAATGTTCTTGCATACACACATATATACATACATATGTATGTCTACAATTTATTGTTGGTTTTTCTTTTTCACAGTAATGATCGCACACACACACATACATACATACATACATACATACATACATACATACATACATATGTTGTTCATAGAAGAACATGCAAAAAAAAACTGAAAAAATTTTTTTTTTTTTCTTATTGAAGCAAACAAGTGGTCAAAAGGCTTGTATATTTTTAGCATCGCACTCTCATGTCTTGTTTGGTCGCTATCATAGCACACTCATGATTTGTTCATAAAGTTGAAGCACACACGCAGTATTTGTATGGTTTTAAGTGCCTGCAGAACAGTATTTATTGCTCCGCATACACACTGATAACAGCACTTGAAAAATATCAAGTGGCTTGTAATGCCTTATAAGACACAGTTTGCAGGGCTCTAGTAGATATACATATATATGTGTGTATGCAAGAACATTTATAAACAACCACACATTGTGAAGGTTTTTTGCTACACACAGCAACTACGTATTACAAAAAACAAACAAAGCTCAAGACATAGTAAAATAATAAAGTACTCGCACATCTACAAAAACAAAAATTGCTTGTATTTTGTTAGTGTAAAACTACTGCCCACAATGTCAGAATGCTTTGAACGGAAAAATGAGAGAACGAAAGAGAGCAAGAGAAAAAACTCAAAAATATATTTTACATGTGAATACAAAAACAATTTGACAGTACCGCGAGGTTTGTCAATGAAAAAATTGTAAAACAGCTGGTCTTACGAGTATACTTTATTATTATACTATGGCTCAAGACTACTTAAATGCTTTAAAGCCCAAATTACAATAGCGCGTAGTCAGAAACAGTATCAGCAAAAATTATTAGCTGATCACTGTCAGCACAACATGTTGCTGCCGTTATAATTACAATTCAGCGTAGGCAGCCACAATTTACAACAGTGATCCCCACACTTATACATTCACATTTTGTTAATGTGCGTTCTGTATAACTCTCCCGCTCTGAAATTATACACCAAAAAAATATCTTCCTTTTTATAGTAAAATTATTTATAATAAAATGGAAGTGAAATAAAAGATCTTGTTTTTTGTATAAAAAATAAAAATTTATAATTCTTTCAAATTAACCATAAAATTTTGATTAATAAATGATATTATTTTTAGTAAAAATTAAAAATATTCATATATTTATTCTTATGTACCTCACTACCACATAACATTAAACATTTTTTATGAGTGAAAGCTTCGTTCAATGCTAGTGCTAGACTGAATTGATATATGTGTTTTTTATTCATATCAAGAGAATAACACAAGAGACAAAACGCACGCGTGCGTTGGTTTTGGGCATAGTATAATTATAAAGTATACTCGTAAGAACAGCTGTTTTACAATTTTTTCATTGGAAAACCTCGCGGTACTGTCAAATTGTTTTTGTATTCATATGTAAAATTTTTTTCGAGTGTTTTTACTCTTGCTCTCCTTCATCCTCTCATTTTTCCGTACAAAGCATTTTGACATTGTGGGCAGTAGTTTTACACTAACAAAATACCAGCTATTGTTGTTTTTGTAGATGTGCGAGTCAAAGTTTGTTTACGTTTTATTGTTTACATATAGTAACAAAAAAATAAGATTGTATATTTTGCAATGTATTTTAATCAGTTGTTTTTGACATATAAACTACACGAAAGAGAGGCAAAAAGTTGGGTTGTTGTATTTGTTGCCGCGACGATTATACCTGTTTAGTGTACCCTGCATCTAGCTTTGTTCTACTTGTGTATTTTAGCCTCTCATTTATTTGCTCACTCTCTTTGTCTCGCTCTCAATCTGAATGCCGCGCAGTGAATTTAGAAACAGGGTTAAATGAAACAGCACTGCAAACTGCTGCTGACTAAATGTAATCAACACCATAACAAATAGTGCATTCTAAATAATCAGCTGATTATGGCAGCACACACTGCTGCTGACACGCGCTATTGTAAAGCCCAAATTACAATTGCGCGTAGTCAGCAGCAGTATCAGCAAAAATTAGCAGCTGTTCACTGTCAGTACAACATGTTGCTGCCGTTATAATTACAATTCAGCGTAGGCAGCCACAATTTACAACCACCATCTTACTTTATTCTACTTGTGTATTTTTGCCTCTCATTTATTTGCTCACTATCTTTGTCTCGCTCTCAATCTGAAAGCAGCGCAGTGAATTTAGAAACAGGGCTAAATGAAACAGTACTGCAAACTGTTGCTGACCAAATGTAATCAACACCATAACAAACAGTGCTTTCTAAATTATCAGCTGATTATGTCAGCACACACTGCTGCTGACTACGCGCAATTGTAATTTGGGCTTAATTTGGGCTTAAATCATTTCTCAACGTCTTGTATGCTTTGCTTTTTTTTTGCCACACCACTTGCACCACTTGTTTATGACAAATGCTTTGAACGCATGGATTTGCAGTCGCTTATACACACTGTGCACTTGCTTTGCTTCGGGCAGCGTACAGTACGAACAGCATTTATTGTTGTTTTTGTACATGTTGGCTATGATCAACACACTTGAAAAGCAAGGGGATTTGCTTTTCAAATCATCTTATGCAGGGGTTTATTTCGAATTCGTTTTTCATCACATACCTGATACAATTTTTTCAAATATTTAAGTAAAAAATATATGGGCACTTCTCATTTTACGTTTGCCTTTATGAAAACGACATTCAACCTCAAATATTTTTTTAAATTCTGAGTTTTTTAAACCACTTTTAATGCATTTATTTTAATAATAATTTTTGCTGTGACAGAAAAAAATTCAAGACCTGAAACGGTTCCATGTGGTACCCAAATTCAAAAAAAAAAAAAAAGGTTTGAAACTAACAAGTTTTTTTTTATTTCTTTTTCTTGCTGTAGTTGCAAAATTTAGCATAAATGTCCAATTATTCTAATGTAGACTATAAACACTTATAGAAAAGGACCAGCATGACTTTAATTAGCGTGCCATTAACCAATGTCAAATTGTGTTGTGCAAAAGTTGTGAAACCAAATTTTTAAAATTTTGCAGTTTTTTTACTGGGGATTTTACGCCGTTTCGGGTATTTCAAAATTCAAAACATAGCCTAGAAGCTCTTGAAATTATACATCATTTGAAATATATCTCGATAATGTGCCCTCAACAGAAATGCTGTAGGAGGTACCCAAACTTGGAAAGAAAAAACGTGAATGGCTCCAAGAAGTGCCTTTTTCGCGAGGTATACTCGCAATGTTATTTCAGTGAAGTATAGTGTTATCAAAGAAGGTTTCCAAATGACATTTAAAAATCATTGTGGCGTTTTAAAATATTAATTTGCTAAACGTGTATAGCTATTTTAAAGAATTTAGCAATTTTGCATATTTTGTTATAGCGGATGTTGGTGTTATAAATCAATTTTAAAGTGAAATAAGTTCATGTGTAAAGTTCTACTTACGCAGAAAATATAAGTTTACTAAAAATATTCATCAACGGCTTTCATGGGATAAGAACGCGATGTTTTTAGTTTAACATTAATCGTCGAGGCACGCCCAAGGCACTAATCAAAATTGGCGAAGATATATGTCAGTCTGTAGCTGCTTTAATACCAAATATCAAAATCAATATGGCGTTCGAAAAAAAGTACGATTTTTTATTTAATGCAACTTTAAAGATTCGAGTAAGTGCAATTAAAAAATGCATATAAATGACATTGTCTTATCACTTATTTCAGAAAAATTATTAAATTTGCAATAAATGGATGAATATGAACAAGACTACATCACTAAAAAACTGAATTTTGCAAATTTTATAAGAAGGTATAATAATTATTTAATCGCTAATATATCCACGCATACTTAACTTATAGCGATAGTTTTAATTTGTATTTTAGATAAAGCGTTGAAAAGTACATAAATGCAATAATTTTTGATTGAGGACCATAAATAACATTGATGCCGTCCGGTAAAAGTTATTCACGCGAACAGATCTGTGTTCCACTAGGGCCAAGCAATATTGGTACTAAATATCGTTGATGTGCCATTTAAAAATTTTCAAAATTTTTTTGAACATCAAAAGTATTTTTATTTTTCCAAACAAATTTATAATTATTCAAACAAATTTATGTTGAATAAAAATATTCAAAAATTTTATATGAAATAAAGAGTAATTGTATTCAAGCTAAAGAAATAAAATATACATATTTTCAAATTAGACTTTGGAATTTGATTTAAATTTTACAAATGTATATCCGAATACTTCTGAAGAAATTTTTTCTTATCCGACTTGCTAACAATAATATTTAAATAATTTTATTTCAAATTAATTTTAAGTAACTGAAAGTTGTATTATAAAGAATACAAAATGATTTGAAAATATTTTATTTCCAAAAATATAAATTAAATTTAAACAAGCGCGAATGTTATATTCGCCCCGGCCGAACCCACCATCAACTTTTTCAAATTTTACGTTATATGGGAGGGGGTGGTAAAGTGGGCGGATCACGCCTATTTTTTGTTTTCTAGTTTACATTGGTCCTTGAACTATTTGAACACAATTTCTCCTTATATGGGAGGTGGGCGGTAAAGTGGGCGGACCACGCCCATTTTTTGTTTCCGAGTTTATATCGACCCCCGAACTATATATACAAAATTTCGTTGTCGTACATGCTTTTGTTGAATAAATATCAGCATAAAAGTATGAAACGGACACCCTGTGTTTCTAGTTTTTAGCCTATTACTTTTTGGTTTATTAACCGATTTTGCCCATTTTCAATCCCAAACAAACCTTATATAAGACAAACATTTATGCCAAATTTCGTCCCCCTACGTCGTCCCGTTCGAGCCCTATCCCATCTTTTTGATGGTGGGTATAAAAATAATTTATTTTTAACAAATATTTTAAATTAAAATATTTACAATGAACAGCTAGGACTACGATAATGTTTGTAATACGACAACGACACTCGTAATAAGAGTGAATATGAAGAATTTTAAGAATCAAAAACCCTTGATTGAATAAAATATTTGCGAGTTCTTTAAATTTAGTAATATATTCAGATTTCTACTGATGTTTAATATTGAAAAACTATAAAATTTACAAAAATCTTGTAACATAATTTCTACTCCATAAATTTCTACTCTTTGAAGCCATCTTTTGGAAAATTTTAAATTTGGACATCTAAGCAAGAAATTTCTTACAAAATTTACTAGTAAACGGAATTAAAAAAAAAAAAAATGATCAAATAAAAAATGGGGAAAATAATCATTCTAATTTGTTATATACATACTTACATACATACAAACATACATACATACATACATACATACATACATACATACATACATACATACATACATACATACATTCATACATACATACATTCATACATACATACAAACTTACATACATACATACATACATACATACATACATACATACATACATACATACATACATATCGTTATCGAAGTAAAGGAATGATTTTGATAAGTTAAAATAACATTCACATTTGTTAAGAAATTGAAATATATACATATATATGTATATATATATATCGTCCATTCCAAGAAAGAACGCCCAAGAATATTTTTGTGTCTTCCGATTTTAATAATATTTGGCATACGCATACCCTATGGAACCATTTAAATATCTCCATTTTTATTTGAATTTTGAAAAATTCGCGATTTTGATTTTTCGAAAAGTCAAAAAAATTGCAAAAGTATCTAACTTTAAACACCAATAGTTATCACTAAAAGTTGTTAACGGATTTTAATGATTTAAATTGCATATTTAAGAAGAATATGTCCACTATAAATGAAGTAATTTAAAAATAATATTATCATTTAAAAATGCATTCACAATGCAAATGCAATTTTCGGATGCATTTTTGAAAAATTTCTACCCTTTCAATTTTGTTCTTCTTTTGATATAAAAAAAACATTATTGTGTTTGCTAAAAATTGCAATATAAATTGTTTTGGGACAAAATGGTTCACTATTTAAAAAAAAAAAATGTTTAAATATTTCTTAAAATTTGTTCATACAATTTTTTTTTTTTTTTAATTTTTGTATTTTTTAATTTTTGTGAGCTTATTTTAAAATTAAAATTAATATTAATCATAATATTTCATAATTTGTTATTTGCAGTAGAAAACCTATTTGTCCCAGAATAAGTGCTAATGATTTATATAATAAACATATTTGTCTTCAATATTAAGCAAAAATATTTGAAATCAAAATACAAAAGGGTAGAATTTTCTTAAAAATGCATCCGAAAATTGCATTTCATTATGAATGCATTTTTAAATTGCAATATTATTTCTAAATTACTACATTAAAAGAACATATTCATCTTCCACATGCAGTTTAAATCATTAAAATCCATTAACAACTTTTAGAGATATTGATGTTTAAAGTTACACACTTTTCCGATTTTTCTAAAAATGAAAATCGTGAATAAAATCGCGAATTTTTTAAAATTCAAAAAAATAAAAATGGAGATTTTTAAGTGGCTCTATAGTATATATGCGAGCCAAATATGAACAAAATAGGATGACCCTCCGTTAAAAAATTTGCATTTTTATAAATCTTTCATGGAATGGACGATATATTTATGTATATACGAATTGAAATTGCAAATTATTTGGGGTAAAAGATGAAAAATCTTTTTAATTATAATTTTTGCTAAAATTTGTATTGATGTTGTAGCAGAGATATTCTTGTTTAGTTGACAGCCAAGATATCGCGAGTAATTCCAGTGCGTAGAACACATAGAGTTAGGACAGCTGAGTTAGGTTTTTTGAGAGCAAGTTGGACTTCTAGTTACTTTTTATGGTAATAACCCAAAAATCTTGTTGGTAAGACAACTCATTTTGATTTTAGATAGTTTTTTGCGATGTTATTTTGTTTTGTATTTTCGGTGACGATATGTATGTATATGATTTTAATATGAATATAAAATATTGATATTGGACGGTTATTACTATTTTCTTTTGGCATTTCTTTTTAATTACATAATCATATTTTACAACACCAATATATACATTAGACCCATGAAACCATGAAATGTATGGGATTTATATAAGGTTTAATTTTGCTTGTTTCACTGGCAGTAAGCTAAATCTAAAATAACCTGCAAACTCCATAGAGACAATTTTTTTATTTGGTCGTCAATGGATTAAAAGTGTGACGAGATGGGGAGAAACAAAAAGGTTTCTGGTAATTGGAAAGACTATAATACAATATCCGTAATATATTGTTCATGGTATTTTTTTTAATGTTGACCTGTGTTATTTAAACAAATTAAAACAAATTTTACAATACGAGTAGTTAATCAAGTGTATTTTATAATTAATTAAAATTCCTTACATACATACATATATACATTTATATGTACATAAGTACAAGTGTGTTTACATTTGTATTTAACTACATGTAATAAAATAAGCCAATTGTGTTATTTATCTTAGACGCTATCTATATTCGCATTAATTTAGATACTTATTTATTTATTTATTTTTTTTTTATAATAGTGCATTGTATAGGTATGTTTCTTAAGGTACTATGATACTTTGTGCGATAACATGGTGGTACATACATATGCGTTATTTTCAGAACAGGAATTTTTATATTACGTATGTCGAACTCATTCATGCTTCATTCGTTTAGGTCCACGTTCATTGACAACACTATCTGCAGCAATATATTCCAGTTGATAGCCAAAATCAAATTCCATATCTTTTTGCTGTAAAAAAAAAAAAAAATCATATTTTTATTAACGATTCGATCTTATGTATTTTGATTGATTTTTCTTATTTGTATGGAGGGAAAATAAGATATCGATACCGTTTCTCAAAATTTTCGTCCTAACATTATCGTTTCTCTGAATGAAAAAATGTAATTATTTTCTGATTTTTTTCATATTTCTGCCAAAGAAACAATATATAACAATTTGGTATCGCAAGAAAGGCATTTGAGACGCACATTTAATGACGTAACAAACATTTAGGATCAAAATGTTGAAATTTGTTCACCAAAAATTTGGATATTTGAAATTTTTATTAAAAAAAAAAAAAAAGACACCGAAATAACTTAGTTATACCAAAACGGGTTTTTCCGTTTATTTATAATTCTTTTGAATTTTATTATAATTTTTCAAAACATAATTTTTTTATTCATATACAAATGTTTTTATATGAGAAGGATTTATATGAATTTAACATCAAAATACGCGTATAAGCTTTTTAATGATATATAAAGTATAGAAGTATGAAATATACTTCTATTAACAAACGATGAAATACAAAAATTATGCTAAGAAGTGTCTTTGTTTACTAGTTTTTACACACTGAGAGTGTTTTTTTTTTATTGTATATCACAAGAAATAAACAGATTTCTGTGTATTACTTAACTGGTATAATTGTAAACAATCCCCTTGTAATTGGAATCTTAGAATAAAGTAAATTTTCATTTGAGATGGGAACATCGATATTTTTCATTTTGACACATAAATATACATTTATTTGATAAAAATTACCTTAAGATCGCATATTACTGCAATTGCAGTTTTCTGGTGGGCTTCTGCGATTTTATGTTCGACCAGGTAAAACATGTATTCATCATATAGTAGACGTATTAAGTGAAAACTACCGAAACTCGATGCGGAGCGGAGTGTCAAATCTCGTATTATCATTGAACTATAAAAACTCCATTTAAGTAGAAATTGTCTAGCAGCTTTCGCATAACCCGGCTTTCCGCAATAATCTTGCAAAGCTGAATCTACAACAACTTGTAACCAAGCAGCCCATTGTTCTAAAGAACTTTGTTGTTGTAAAGCAGATTTAAAGTCGTTTTCTAGACGCTGTACTATAGATGGTTCGCATTGACATACCCAAGCTGCCTGTTCCTGTAATGATATATATAGTATATATAATAATGAATAATAAATAAATATACATATGTACAATAATAAAAAAGACAACTATTCTAATTTAAAAGCAATTATTTTCAACAAGATCTTTTTAAGGACATCACATAGCAATTTTATAAAGTTTCGAAGTTAGTTTCTACATTAAGGATCTTGAAGATCTTTAAATTTTAAATCAATTTTTAGCATTTACTTGCGTAACTCCAAATTTATATGTAAAAATTTGATTTTTGGCAAAAAATACAAGCGATTACAGATTTTCATTATTTTTGCTTTATGGTCACAAATTTTCTCATAAAATGAAATTTTAGATTTGTATATAAAAATTGATTCTTGGCAAGAAATATAAGTGATCACAGATTTTCATCCTTTTTTGCTCTAGAGCCTCTAGTTTTTTTTTAAATATATTATATAAAAAATCGAATTTTGATGAGAAATATAAGTGATCACAAGTTTCCATGATTTTTTATGATCTCATAAAATGAAATTTAAGATTTTCATATACAAAAAAAAAAAAATAATTTTATATAAATTTAATAAATAATAAGAATTAAATTAAAGGATTTTAAACTTGATTTGGAAAAACATTATTGGTTCTACGAATGAAAGTACATAGTTTATATAGCAATAAATGCTCAGTCTGGTGTAGAGGATATTATGGTGATGGTTAAAATTAAGTTTAGCATGTAAACTTGTTCTTTATGTTAAGAATCGCTGAACTACATTATCTGAAAAGGATAGTCCATAGTGCTTATTTTTCATTTCTTCTTTAAAATAAGTAGAAATGAGAAATAAAATATTTTACGTTTCGGTAGAAATTGTGGTTTAATTCAAAATAGAGCCAATTATATTGAACATAATTGAACGATGAATTATAAAACATTCTAATAATAAATCTGGGTTTAGTAGATCTTTCCATATTTAAAAATATTGTACAAATATTTTGAATATAACAGGAAACCAATCTCTGTTGTACATAGTGTGTACAACAGAGGTGAGGTTATGAGACAAAATCGCAGTTCGGACTACCCTTAATATAAAATTTGGTTCAACTATTTATTTAACCATCAATGAATATATTAAATATAGAGAAACAACAGCATTATCAAAGCAAAAAAGACAAATATTCATAAATATTTATGAAAATTTTAATTTTGGAAGGACTGTTTCTTATTTTAAGCTATATATATATTTTTTTTTGATAAGCATTGAAAAATCAAACAAAATTTTAAGGTATAAATTAATCGAATAACTCGAGTAACTTAAAAGTTTTACTCGATTATTCGAGTAATTTAAAAACAGCATTTTCGAGTTATTTGATTATTCGAACAATAAAAAAGTCGAGTAAAATGAATACCTTAATACCAACACTTTTACTAAATGTAAAATAAGTTATACAAATACAGAACAATGCATTGATACTAACATCTATATGATTTTATGCCGTTTAGGGCGATTCCCGGAAGTGGGTTTATATGGGAGCTATGGTAAATTATGGACCGATTTTCATAAATTTTAGCAATGTTATTTCTACTCATATAAAACTTATTTATGTCGAATATTAACTTGATACTATTATTTGTATGGTATTTATGCACGTTAAAGTGGTTTTCGGAAGAGGGATTTATATGGGAGCTATTGTCAATTATGGACCTATCTTGATGAAATTTGGCACAAAGATTTACACTTATAAAGAACTCTTTTGTACGGAGTTTCATTGAAATATTGCTATATTTAAGGCATTTATGATTGTTAAACCCTTTTTTTCGGAGGAAATTTGTATGGGGGCTAGGTGAAATAATGGACCGACCATAACCAATTTCAATAGGCTTCGTCCTTGTGTCAAAATAATTATTTGTGCTAAATTTCATCAAGATATCTTTTAAATTGCGACCTGTACTTTGTTCACAAGGTTTACATGGACAGACAGACAGACAGACAGACAGACAGGCAGCCAGCCAGACGGACGGACATCGTTAAATCGACTCAGAAAGTGATTCTGAGCCAAACGGTATACTTTAACGTGGGGGTTTGATAACTTTTTCTGTGCCTTACAAACATCAGCACAAACGCATAATACCCCAACAACCACATATGGTGGTGTAAGGCATAAAAAATCGATTTTTGGTAAGAGTTTATTCTAGCGCCTTTAATTTTCTTCTAGTTTTCCACCACCATATTTAAGTAAAATAAAAATAACGAAAAAAATAAAAGTTTAGAGTAGGTTCAAGGTTTTCGACCTGAAAATGTAATAATAATCTTAAGTAATATTTACATTAGGATTCATCAAATCGACTTTCGAATAATCGACAATCGACTTTTTGTTTAAATAATTCGAAATCGACTTTTTGCTTTGAAAATTGTCGATAAATCGACTTTCTTGATGCCAAAAGTTGAACAAAGTCGAAAATAGTCGAAAAAAGTCGAAAAGTTGACAATTTCAAAATTAATGAAATTGAAAAAGATTCGGCTGTGCCGAATCTTTTATACCCTTCATCATCTTACAGACAAAAAATTAAATTTTCGAATTAGCGTATGTTTTCATTATTTACTATTTATAAATCTACATTTTTTCAAACCACAAAAATAAAACAATCATAATAACCTTTGCTTTTAAAAAATAAACAACAACAACAACAACAATTCCATATTTATTTATTTTTGTATGTATGTGTGTATACAAACTGACTGCATATACAAAGAACAACACTGTTATTCATTAAATTACTGCTGTTGCTAACTAAAGGCCCAACCAGTCAACTTCGCAACGCAACGCAGAATGAAGAAAGTAAACGTATCATATGTTTTTGAACATTCATTGTGTAAACAACTCTGTTTTCGGTTATTTTGTGAACAAAATAAACTACAGGGTTGTTAAAAACTTACGCAGCTACGTAAAAATCTATTTTCTGTAGATTTCTGCGATACGCTACCTAGAATTTTTGTGTCAATAGCTACATACACACATTTGCATAAAGCTGGTTGAAACAGCTGATTGCGATACGATGATTTTTAATTGAGTGGTTGGGGCTTAAACTACTTGCCATAGTATAATAATAAAGTACTCGCACATCTACAAAAACAACAATTGCTAGTATTTTGTTAGTGTAAAACTACTGCCCACAATGTCAAAATGCTTTGAACGGAAAAATGAGAGAATGAAAGAGAGCAAGATTAAAAAAATCGAAAAAAAATTTATATATGAACACAAAAACAATTTGACAGTACCGCGAGGTTTGCCAATGAAAAAATTGTAAAACAGCTGTTCTTACGAGTATACTTTATAATTATACTATGCTACTTGCCTATACAAAAAACAAAAATGTCACTAATAGCAAAGAATATACAATATATATATATATATTATATATATAATATTCTTTGCTAATAGTCATTACAATGCTCAATATACATGTTTTGTGTGTGTATTTATTAAAGGACTGCATGAATACCGAAAAATGAATGCTGAATACATTCATCGTAAAAACAGTTAGTTCATGTTGTGTGCTTTTTCATTGTGAAATGAATGAATGAGTATTATCCACTAGTCTCCTGCGCAAGATGATTTGAAAAGCAAACACACTTGAATTTCAAGTGTGTGTTTCATAGCCAACATGTGCAAAAACAACAATAAATACTGTTCGTACTGTTCGCTGCCCGAAGCAAAGCAAGTGTGTACTGTGTATGAGCGACTGCAAATCCGTGCGTTCAAATCATTTATCGTAAACAAGTGGTGCAAGTGGTGTGGCAAAAAAAAGCAAATCATACAAGACGTTGAGAAATGATTTAAAGATTTCAAGTGGGCTTAATGATTTGTTTGTTTTTTGTAATACGTAGTTGCTGTGTGTGGCAAAAAATCTTCATAATGTGTAAAAAGTGGTTGTTTATAAATATTCTTGCATACACACACATATATACAGTATGTCTATATTTTATTGTTGGTTCTTCTTTTCTAAATAAATGTAAAAGGGTGAATTCATAAAGTTATTAAAAAATACTCTTTATTAAGAGTTAAAAAAGTAAAAAAATTAAAGTTGACATTTGAAACTGTCAGTTACATATGTAAGTTAGAAAATTTTTATCTTTAGTATTTATTTATATTTTAAATAAAGTTAGTCTTATAATTAATTGTATGTTTATAAAAAATTTAAAATTGTACTTATTTATATTATGATAGATTTTATTGCATTTAATTTATATTTACTAAGTAATCATTCTATTTTAAAACTAAAAGGAAATAATATAGAACAATGTCTTTTCATTTTTCAAATTCGTTTCCATATACGTTTACTCCTTGACTAATAAATTTTCCCAACGATGGAACATCTGCACTGTAATAAAATTATAAATGAAATATTTTAAGACGTTTACCTATATTGTGTGTCCCGTCATATGTACATGTTCAATATATAATCAAGTAAAGTATGCTGTTTTACCTGATTGTAAGCGAACTCAATTCGTGGTTTTATAAAAAATAAATTTACATTTTTTACAGTGCAGAACATATGTACCTGTTTCTTATTGATCTATTTAGGTGCTTCTACAGATTTTATTGCCAAATTCTTGCTGTTTTAAATAAATTTTTTACACTAAGAAATATACCTGTTTTTATTGGACTAAAGTTATTTTTAGAAAAGGCTTATACATATTATTACCTAATGTAAAAATGAGTTTATAAATAAAATTATAATATTATTACCTAATATATTTCATATATGCTATAAAAGAACGAATCTTTCCTCCAACTCAACCATCTTTTCACAGATTATGTTTCTTCACATGAATACAGACAACATTATTATCTGTAATATAGTTTAAGTATTTATATACATATGTATAAGAAAGTAGTATATAAGTAATTAAGTATATATTTGTTTTAAGTAATAATATAAAAAAACCTTGTAAAAAACTTTAAATATTTAATAAAATCTGTTTACTAATAAAACTTAATGCATGTTTCTTTAAATTGTTATAACTAGTAACATTAATAATTTATTTGATCGTAAATAACAATAAGTTTATAAACAATACTTTTAAACGACTGTTTTACTTACGAAATTACTTTATACAGTCATGAACGCACACACACACATATAATTTTAATAAAAAAGAAAACACAATTTTTTTCCTTATTGAAGCAAACAAGTGGTCAAAAGGCTTGTATTTTTTTATACAAGCCTTTGAGAGGCTTGTTTGGTCGCTATCATAGCACACTCATGATTTGTTCATAAAGTTGAAGCACACACGCAGTATTTGTATGGTTTTAAGTGCCTGCAGAACAGTATTTATTACTTCGCACACACACTGATAACAACACTTGAAAAATATCAAGTGGCTTGTACAGCCTTATAAGACACAGTTTGCAGGGCTCTATTATCCACAATAACTGACCACGAAAACTCAAAACATATGAGTAGAGAATGCAAAACCATATAGTACAGAACCTATGTGAGTTGTGTGGATATGTTGTATACGATTTCATTGTGCAATGAAATAGATAATTCATTGTATTTTCTTTTTCGCTTTTGTTTTGATTTGTATATAAAAAGTGCGTGGCAAAAGCAAAGACAAAATCCACCACCAAAGAAGCACAAAAAAAAGATCAAAAGCCATATATGAGTTCGTACATGTATGTACTACCCATAAATAAATACAAAAAATACAGAGCAATACATTAGTTTATACATGTGTGTTCTTTTTATAACGTTCTTTAATTTGAAGTTTTGGTTGTTTGTTTACTAATGGACGAGTTATGACCTTTTTGTTACTGTAGGGTATAGCATACGTGTTTTGTTGTTTTACAAGTTTAAATACGTTGATCCGCACCGAGTTGATTATACCTTTCTCAGTGACATATCTACTTTTAAAAAGGTCAATTTATATCTTACTTTATAACTTTAATTTAAATGTTATATGAAAATTTGATAATTGTTTAAGAAATTATTATTTGATTTTTAATGAAAGTAAAATTTTCCATTATTTTGTTTTGTATTTCTCTGATGAAAATAAGTTTTATTTCTGTTAAACTAATAATTATTATTTCAGGCTTTTATATATAATATAATAAGTTTTGAATGTTTGTGAATATTTTCATCTAAAATATTTGTTAAAAATAAATTATTTTATGTAGTTTATTTATATTTTAGATGTAAAATAAAAAAATGTAAAATATTCTTCAATTGCTTGAAAATAATTTGAAATAAAATTTTTTAAATATTTTTCTATTTGTCATATAAAATAAAAATTTTAAATCAAATTCCAAAGTCTTCAACTAAATTGAAAATATACATATCTTATTTCCTTAGGTTGAATACAATTAATCTATATTTTATATTCAATTTTAAAAAATCTTTTTCAAAACATTTAAATTTTTCTATTCTTAGAAAATATTTGAATATTTTTGATCATCATTAATATTTTGTAATATTTTTAAATTTGACTGGAATAATAAAAATAAGTAATATTTTCATTTTTATACTTAAATATTTGAAAAAAACTATGTAACTTTTTTTTCAAACCTTCTGTGGCTGAATATTTTTATTTCTTTGGAATTTTTGCTTAATAAAATTAATTTTTTTCTATTTAAATATATTGTTTTGAAATCAAAATCATAAAAATTTGTTGAATTTTTTTCATTTAAATAAAATATATATGAAAATTATTTAAGATTACAATAATCATATAAAAACGTATGAATATCTTCTTAAGAAAAAAATATTTGTTTTAATTTTGATTAAATTAAATATGTTCTTCTTTAATTATTATTTTTTTAATAAAATAGAAAATTATAACAAATTTAATTGATGTATTATAAATAAAAATACAATTAAAATATCCCAATATTTCATTTTGTAACTATATCAATATGTAAAATCTTTAGAATGTTACCATAAACTTCTGTTTTTTTTTTTTTTTTTTTACTACGTTATAAAGCAACCACCAAACAAGCAAAACATAATATCCATCACATAAAGCATAAACATTCATAGTATCTACTGATAATTCGAATTATTCATGAAAATGGTCGTACACTGAGTGAAGTTGATACGAACAGCAAAAAAAAACTCACAACGAAGTAACTGTTAGCCTACTATCATTGCCAAAACATACACAGAATTGTTTTTTTATTTTCGTTTTATCTACTCACTCTTTCTTATAATGAATGAATGGTATACTTATCTATACACATAATTTTTCACTATAACAGAGTTCATTGAAGTGAATGTTTTACGCCGGCAAGAAAATGAATGTGTTTGCGCAGCCCTTTAGTATTTATATTTGTTTTTGGCCCATAACTCTGTTGATTATGAACGAATTTGGTTTATTAAAAAAACCGAAATTTTATAAAAATATTTATGACCGATCTGTATAAAAATAAAAACCTATATATTATATATGTCAGTTATCGGTGGGCTTCATAAACGCCATTTCAACCGACACACGGACGGATGGACGGACATGGTCCTATCGTCATCGCTTCTTACAAGGATCCCGAAAATATAAACTTTTTTGCTCTCCGACGAAAATTGTGGAAATTACAAACGGAATGACAAACTTATATATACCCTTTACACCTGTGGTGAAGGGTATAAAAAAGTCGAAAAATCGAAAAGTCCACTTTTTGTTCCAATTACAAAACCCTAATTTACATACATATTATAATTTACCTGGACATTGTGAAAGTCTACACGATTTAAATCATTCAACATTTGTGTTATTTGTCCGCTATTTTGAAGAACTGCTCTGGCTGCTTGAGCCAAATGATTGAGGGATGTATAACGACGTAGTGTTTGACAGAATGCCGACACTGCTGATGATTTTATTTGTACCATACGCTCAGGAACACCGACCATAGATTCACATAACCAAATTTCCATATTTTTGGCAAAATTACGTATAGCTTGTGTCAAAGAATTAGGAATTGATCTTAAGACATCCGGTATAATGACATCTACTATGTTCTGATAAAATTGATAGTCAATCTAAAATAGTAAATGAAATAAATTATGAAGAACAAATATTTCGATTGTATAGGATTATTGCTGTAATACCTCACGCACAAACTTTTGGACCCCTGAACAGTGGCACATTAAGTATAATTTTGTTTTATTTAAATACTTCTCCTCATCGGCACACTCTTCCATAGTATTGTTTTCACGCCAAAAATCTCGCCATAGAAATTCTATAGTATTAAATTCTAAGTTTAATACAGCGTCCAAAAAATTCTCACAATGCTCACGGTACATCGAACGAAATGCTTCGACATCTTCTTGAGTTAATTCACTATCGAACGTGTTGTCCAGTTCAATTGGAGGAAACGTTGGTATCGCTCCAGCACCATCACCAAGAAACTAAAAATCATTTGAAATGTGTATATTTAAATTGTTTTTTTTTTACTTACTTGTCCACAGGATTCATGTGTTTCCGATTTAAATGAATGTGCTTTTTTGGAATAACGACTATTATGGAGGATATTACTGGAGTTCGGAATAGTACCACCTGAATGTAGTGTACCAGATGTACCAGCGATTGGACTTGAACTGCAGGGTGCCATAGGATTTTGATTTTGGCTATGAGACATGTGAACTGTATTTGATATTTGTTGTGCTGGAAATGATGGCTTTTCGTCAAGAATTTGATTAAGTATAGATTCTGGTTTGATACGTATTCCATAGTAATGATATTTTGAGTTGCCACGAGTACCAAGTCTTCGAGTCCTAAGTCCGGAAAATACGGATCGGATTAGTTTACCAAAGCTAGCAGCATTTACAGGTTCAATTTTACTTTCGTTGCAGTGTTGTATGTAATGGTTGTATAATGTTGAACGTGGCAAACTTACACCTTCCGCTGTTTCATAATTCCGTGAAAGCCATTTAATCTAAAATAAATAAAAATATTTATTTTTAGTTTATTTATTTCCTTTTTGCGAGTTACATTTAAACGGACCTAAAGTTATAAAAGGGGATGTCATTTAGAACAACTTATCCGAATTTCAACTTCCTAATCTTACAAATATAGCTAATAGGAAGGATATAATCGTCTTTTTATTAATTATTACTCATATACAAAGTAAATCTTTACTAAAAATTTTTATATAAATGACCTTTGTTAACTTTTTTGGACAAATTCCGAAATATGAGTATAATAATTTTTAATTAGCTATCGTTTGATGTCTAAATCATTAATTTTAGTGTGAATTTCTTGTTTAAGATTTGTTTTGAAATCATCTTAACTTAAATGGTCTGTAGCATCCTGTTCCAATTTGCAAAGATGTTCTAAATGGTGATTAAATAAATAATAATTCAAAATGATGGATACAAATATAAAATTTAAAGAAAAAGGTTAAAAAAATATGCAAATAATTATGCATTATTAAGAAAAATATGCATTTTCAACTAAATATACAAAAATATGCACTAACAAATCGATGCCATTTTTTAGTAAAATGTCTGATTCGTATAGATACTTAGTTTTTAAATTCTCCAGAAAAAAAAAAAAAACATGCATTTGCATCAAAATTCGTCCCCTAATTAATACTATGCTGTTGATTGTTTTTAATTTAGAACTTTAAGAATTAAATATAAAATTAAATTTCAGTATTCACTTTAATGTGGCGGATATTTACTTACAGTTGCTGAAGCAATTTTGTTCGAGTTCGCCAAATTGTTATGGTCATGTTCCGGAGAGTTGTTACCTCCACCGGTGTTACTTCCTCCCTGTAAATTAACACTTCCGATGTTAACAGAGTTTGTAGTTGTAGAGGTAGGTGTTTGGGATGTTTCTTGTATAAATGCAACTTCCTATTAAATACCGAGAAAAGATAATAATTATATTTATATACATATGTTGCAATTGAAAAGAATAGTCATACTTACAGTTAAACTATGAGGAGAATCTCTGCTATGGGACTGTGATGATGTAGTTAATAGCATGCTTTCCTCCACCGGTACTATATATGGCAGGGTAGATGCGTGAGCTGATGTGTTCAGAGGTATAGTTGAAGAGTAATTTGCAGAGGATGATGTAGCATAATAAGATTGCCCACCAGCCTGATAATCTCCAATTGGACAAAAAGGATATGCCCTTAAAAACAAAAAAAAAAAAAATAATAATAATAATAATAAAATACAGCGGTTTAACGAATGATATATTGTCAGGCCAATTCGTAAAATCGAAAAATTCGTTAAATCGCGAATATATTATACTAGTAAAATATGCTTTAAAATATTTATTTTAAAGTCTACATTTTCAGTTTTTAACATTAAAACATAATTTAGTTATCTTATAACAACAAAAGTGTAAAAAATAAAAATTTTCAAAGTAAAAATTCTTAAACAAATAATTTTTTTCGAATAACATTTTTTTTTTTTGACAAATAACAAAAAATGTATGATGGTTGTCAAATACTAAAGAGTAGGTCTTTGATTGCAACTGTTGGGAACTGTTTATAATGTTAAATCAGCTTAATAAGTAATTCTCAATTGAATGGATACTTTAAGCGGATTTTTCAACATAAAAGCATTACATATATATGGTGGTACATTACAAAATAATATAGCACAAAATACAAACGAAAAAATATAATTAAAAAGTAATTAAATAACTGTTTTGTAACGTATTTCTACATTTTTTGACTGATTTTTTATTTAGAAAATAGTTTTCAAATTAAAAAATATTTTCCAAACGAAAATCTCAAATTCTCTTCCTTTTGCATAAGAGTAGTACTCTTTCAACAGGATGAGAAATGCATTTTATTTACTTTCTCTTATTTCTGTAGATTTCAAATTACAGTTTTTGTTTTCGTTATTATCGAGTACTAAAAGATATCAATTGTTCGTAATATAAGGTACTTAAATCGCGAATTCGTTAAACTGAGTATTCGTTAAACCGGGAAACCACTGTAATAATAATAATTTTTGAAATTAATTTATATATTTTTGTTGTGTAAACCATATAAAAACTTCATAAAATCACGAAACTTAATCATTTTCTTAACTTTTTTTTAATATATTTTACAAAATTTATTGAATATCTATCTATATGTATGCAAAGTATCATTTAAAAATTCGGATTAGAACATGCCAAATTTTGCGGCCGAATATAGCTTAAAGTGGAATAAGGGCTTATATCCATATATTTTTATAGAACAATAGTAAAAATGAACTAAAATTATTAATATTATCACGATTTTATTAAAATTCAGACAAAGTGAGCTGTTATATACATAAATTAGTGTGCCAAAAGTCACATAGATCGATGCCTTCCATATAAGCCTATCTTCCGAAAATAGCTTTAAACTGCATAAGTCCCGTATAAATGCCAACATAGCAGTAACCTAGTACAAAGTTTTATCACAGTCTGTCCGTAATTGGCCATATCTCTCACATGAAACCTACATTCGTAAATCAAGCACATAATAAATTCCATAAAAATCACCAAAATAATAAATGTACATGTGTGTTACAGAAATACAAATTATAACATCAAATCTTATATGAACAGGCCGATAATTGACCATAGGTCCTATGAAAGACCTTCTCCGAAAATATTAAAAATGCATGGTGTAGGGCATCAAATTGTCGGATTTAACCGACTTCATATTGTTTACTGGTTTTTTCGAATAAATTTGCTGAAATTATTAACAAAATCACATCAAAAGATCATCTTATATTATTTAAATGATGGATGCATTAAAACTCACAAGATAATACAATATTCGGCAATATGAGTAAATATTGCATAAATTTTATATGTTTTCTTTCTATTCTGAAGTTTATGTTTCATTCGAATAATGGATTGTAATCCTTTTATTCAAAAACACCTAAAAATCCAAGAAAAAAATTAGTATGAAATAATACAAATTTCATAAAATCGAGCCTTTAAAGTTATTTTTTCAGTGAAACAATTTTAAATGTTTTTGTATAAATAGGTGTAAACTGGTTACTGAAGCAATATTAATGTCAAAAAAAGCACTTAAAAAAAATAGGTTTATACGCCCTCATACGCGTCCATGCTTCAGATTTTATTATAATGTTGTTTAAACTAATTAGAAATACATATATTCAGCGGTCTTACGCATTTCTAAGAAGATTTTTACATGCTCCGACGGCTTATATGTTTCAATATTTCCTATATACATATGTATGTAAACTAAAATTCTAGAATCTAGATGAATATGAAATATTATATACTTCTTTTAGGTATGACATGGCGTACCACTCACAGTAATTGATAATGGGTATATGTATAAGATTATATTTAATATATCTAAGACTTTTTATTGTTCTTACTTACATTTGAGATTGGCTTGAATTGCTATGATACAACTCTGTGTCCACGTACTGCACCTGATAGTTTTGGCCTGCATCTTGATTTGAAACTGAAATATGTAAATAATATAAAAATTTTTGTTATAATAAATATTTATGTATATAATTTAAAACTAAGTGTCACTTCTTCGATGTCGAACGAACAAAGTGGCATTTCAAAATTTTTAAACAAATATATATCGTCCATTCCATGAGAGATTTATAAAAAATGACAATTTTTTTACGGAGAGTCATCCGATTTTCTTCATATTTGGTACGCATATAACCTATGGAGCTATTTAAATGTCTCCATTTTTATTTGTTTGAATTTTAAAAAATTCGCGATTTTATTCACTATTTTGATTTTTTGAAAAGTCAAAAAACTGTAAATGTTTATAGCTCCTTAACTATACGTCGGATTTTATTGATTGTAAATATTTTTGCTTAATATTAAAGAAAAATATGTTTATTATATAAAACATTAGCATTTAATATGGGACAAATAGGTACTTTACCTTAAATAACAAATTATGAAATATTATGATTAAAATTAATTTTAAAATAAACTCAAAAAATAAAAAATACAAAATAAATAAAAAAAAAAAAAAAAATTTATGAAAAAATTTGAAGAACTATTTTTAAAAAATTGTTTAAAATAGTGAACAATTTTGTCCCAGAACAATTTATATTTCAATTTTTAGCAAACATAATAATGTTTGTTATATCAGAAGAAAAAAAAAAATTGAAAGGGTAGAAATTTTTTAAAAATGGATCCTAAAATTACATTTGCATTATGAACGTATTTTTAAATGATTATATCATTTTTAAATTACTACCTTTATAGTGGACATATTCTTCTTATATATGCAATTTAAATCAGTAAAATCCGTTAAGAACTTTTAAAGATATTGATGTTTAAAGTTACACACTTTTGCGATGTTTTTTACTTTTCGGAAAATCAATATTTCGGAAAATTCAATATTTTAATTTTTCGATTCAAAAATATTTACATATTTATTTTTTATACATATTTCAAAATTATTTATACAGCTTCAAAAATTAATTACACTGATCGACAAAAATTTTTTTTCGAGCTCCTTAAAAAAAAAAAAAAAAATATATGTAGACTAGATGGAATTCCGCATGCTAAACTAGAATCAGCTTTCAGTTTTTTTCCATCAGGTTGGAATTTTTTTTATCGGCCTGTCTAATATTGTGCCCTAAATATGCCGATTACTCGAGTATATTTCACTATTACTTGAGAACGGTATGCACGATTTATATAAATGATATACCACGATATGCGTAATAAAATTAGCTTTAAATAGCTCTACTATTAAATTTTTATCCGCTCAATAGTTTAGGAGATATTTCGAAAAATGTCTCGGAAAAAGTCTCTTTCATGCAAAATTCAAGATTTCTTTTTTTTACTAAAACTTTTTTTAAAAGTGAAAACATCAAAAATATTTAAGTTTATCACCTTTATCTCAAAGCTAGCAAAACTATGAGTAAATAAAGCCACGTATTATAAAAATTTATACACAAATCTTGATTGGATTCACAGTTAAGTTAGGATACCCACCCATGCATACCTATAGCTATGTGAAAATACACTAGTGGGCAAAAAAAAAAAAAGGCGTGCTAAATACGAATCAGCTTTTACTTTTTTTCTATCACGCATTGATTTTTTTTTTTTATGGGCATGAATACTATGAACCCGCCTTTAGGCAGTCACACTCGAGAACAGTTTGTCCAATTAAGATAAATTGAACTTTGATTTATAGCGACCTAAATTGTCTTTGAGCTGAATTTATATAATTTTTTGTCCAGTTAATATTTCCGTAGTTATTCGGTAATTAGCACCGAAAATTTTTAAATTTATTTTTTTGAAAAGTGGTGAACATTTTTTGTTGACATACTTTGAAGAAAATTTTCGTATGAATCTTCTGATGTATCATTTATCAAAATCGTGTAAAGGGTTCTTGAGTTATAGTCTAAGTTTGACAAACCATTCCCAAATTTTATAGTGTGACCGCTGAATAGGGTGATGATATTAGTCATGCACATACAAAAAAAAAAAAAAAAAAAAAATCAGTACCCGATAGAAAAAAAGTGAATGCAGATTCTTGTTTAACTCGTCAGAATCCACCTAGTCCACCTATTTTTGTTTCAAGAAAAAATAAAAAAAAAAATTATTTTTGGCCACCACTGTATTTCTTCTGAATTGTATGTAACATGGGTATTTTTACTTAACTGTGAATAGATTCTGCATCAATTTTGAAGATATATTTGTTACCAGAGCCAAGGTGAGATTTAAATGTAGATTTAAAATGGTTTAAAAGATTATAGAAATATGTAGTTAACAACTCGCGTATTCGAAATGTGAATTGACAAAATAAAACGTCTTTTTTTTTCCTAGTGAAAAGTAGTCAAATAGGACTTTTCATAAGCGCACCGATGAAATGTTTTTGAATAATATAAAATATCACTTGTATCGAATTTTTAATATTCTGTATTAACATCTAAAAATGCCTTTAGTAAGTAGTGTGTTTACTTTAATTTTAAATTTTCACTGAGGCGTTACAAAAAGTAACACTTTTTGCTAAAGGATTATAAAATTACGTGAATATTAAATTTCCCGTTTTCCGAGGAAATTTTGGAAAAATGTCCGGGAGTTCCCCAAGAAAAATTTCCGGGAAATCGGAACCCAAACGCTATCTATATCTCACATTAGATCGTTTTCCGATTGAAAATAAAAAGTGCTATTTTGTAGCAGATTTGCTTTAAAAAATATAAAGAATTTTTAATAATGTTTAGAAAAAGTTGATTATTATTATTATTTCTTTTTTTTAATTTTTAAACGATTTCTAAGATTGATATATAATTTTATGCAACCAAAAGCTATCATTTTCATCAAATCAACACTTTATTGATATAAACCATTTTGTAATTGATATCCAACATTAAAAAATTTAACAAACATATCGTCGGTGCGCTAATAAAAAGTCCTATGTGTAAATCTATGTTTTTTTTTTTTTATTGAAGAGTTCAACACAGAAAAAAATATTTCAAATTATTTTTCAAAATAAAATTATTAACTAACTTTATATTGGAATATAATTATATTATTTATTAATTGGTTTAAATTTTTTTTCAATAAATTTACAGCTCTTAATAAATATAAAGGAAAATCAAAAATTTGTCTATAAAAATATTGAAATAAAATAAATTTAAGTAAATTTCCAAAAATGTTCAGCTCATTATATCTATTAAAAAAAAAGCAGTAATAATAAGATCAATTATTCTGGTTATTAATATTATCATTTTGATGAAAAATTAATTAATATAAGTAATTTCGTAATTGAAGTTAATTTTTACTTTATTCTGTGAAGTTTTTTTATTTTTTTTTTAGAATTACTGCCTTATAATAATAAACATTTTAAATTTATCAAAGCTTTGTAGAAAAATTTTCCATACAAATTTGAAAAAATATGTAAATTTTGAGCAAAAGTTATAGCGTTTATGTTTAATTTTGATAAAAATTATAAAAGTTTCTGATTAATTTTAGTAAGAAACCTAATTTGTTCAATATGTGATGGTGTTAGTGAAACAGAATTACGTGTTTACATATTATGGATAAATATGTCACATAATTATTTTTCTGATTTTAAGTTAAATCATTATTAGTTGTTTTAAATGATACAACTTTCCATGGGATTCTAGTCCTTAGGACGACTTTTTAGTGCATTTTTGTGAATTATACTTTTAAAACTACTTTAAGATGCAAAACAACTTTTTAATATTTTAAATGTCCGAGATTTTAAATCGCTGGTAGGAAGTTGAAGTTGAATTTTCAAATTAGTTTTATAATATTTTTTTCTATATTTGCGATGATGTTTTAATTTATGATATTTTTGGTTTTTCAGGTAATGTATTATTTTTACTAACACACATTTTTAATTTAAAATCAACTACATATATACAATTTTTAAGCTAATTATTCGAAAATAATATTAAATCTGCCTCCATATAAATTTTGTTCACTTTATTTTTGTCCGACATAGAAACTAATAGAATTAAGTCTTTAATTTTTATTTGTAATTTAAAAAAAAAAAAAAAACGGTGAAATACATAACATTTTTAAGTTGCCATAGTAGTTCACAATCCGTTGGATATTTTTTTTGCTCCAGGATACGAGAAGGCAGTTTCAATTTTTGTTTCATCATTTGATAATAAAGGAGATTGATCAACAATACAAGATATAATTAATAGAAAGTTCTCAATTATACTTTACCAAACACATCGAACAAAAAATTAAAATAACTTTAAAAAACAAAAAACAAAAAGAATAATAATAATAATAATAAATTAAAGAAACCCACATCGATATGTATATATTTTATTTGATATACGAATAAATATGCAAACTGTTTAAATAACTCATTATAAATAAAAAACTTTAAATTATAAATTTAATCGTTTGACGTTTTAAGGATAAACACTGGAAGCTCTTGTATTTTTGTATTAAACTCTAATTTCGCTTTAAAACCTTTGAGGTTGTCGATGATGACTTGAAATTTGTTGCACATTTTTATTTACTTTTATATATGAAATATTTTTATTGCTTTAATTAATTTTATTTTGAAGTATCGATTCAAAATCAGAAATAAAACTGATACGTTCAACTTGATCGCAAATGTACGAATACTAAATGAACCAATAATAAATGAGAAAAAAAAAAAAAAACTATTTCAATATGAAAAAAATTTAAAAAGAAAGTTGAATACATGTTACATACCACCACAATACGATAAATTGTTGTGACGTCGATACATTGTTGATGCCGTCGCCGGAAGTGTTGTTGGAATTGGTGATAAAATTGCAGAAGAAGGAGCAGATGGAATTGTAGGGGCAGGATGAGGTGAAAGCGTCAAATGTGATGACGGAGATGCAGCAGCTACAGCAGAACAACTTGAGGATACGGTAGCAACGACTGTCTGATGATGGTGATATTGATGGTACAAACGATGGGCTATAGAATTTTGTTTATTTTGTGATTGTATTTGTTGTTGCTGCTGTTGGTGTTGTTGTTGTGATTGTGGTTGAGTTGTTGATAAAACGGACAAAACTGGTGAAGATAACTGCTGTTGTTGCTGTTGATTCAACGATTGTTGTTGATGCAGGTGTGTTTGTCGATGATGTTGGTGATGATGCTGGTAATGATGATGGTGGTGATGATGATGATGGTGATGTGGCGTTAAAGCCTGATACGTTTGTTGAAGGAACTGATGATGATGATGATTATGTTGCTGAGGTCGTTGGTTTTGATGACCACCTATAGCAAGAGCATTACAACAACACTTTTCAAAAATATGATTAAAATTTGTCGATGGATTTAAATGCTGCAAATGGTGATGTAAATGCTGCTGTTGATCCAAAGTCAGTCGTGAATGCATTCGTTTGATTTTAAAAGTAAATTTAAAATTTTAAAAACTTTTAGTTGGTGTTGGAGAAGTAGCGTCATTTAGTTTGGACAAAATTAAAATCGAACGCAGTCTAACTTTGGAATATGCAGGATATCAGAATTTAAAATAAAACAACGGAAATAAATACATACAAAACGTATGTATCTGTGTTTGTACACAGATTTAAAACTCAATAGATGGCAGATGAAAAAAATCTTATTGGAAAACTTATTAATGAACACAACACAACACAATACAACTAAACAAAACACAAATCATAAACAAATTCACAATTGTGTAAATAGCCGACAAGTAACCGAATTATAGACCGACCGAAAACCCGTCCGAACGATGACTAACCAAGCAACCGATTCAAATAGAGAATGTTTCCATGTGTCCATCTACCAAGGACACACAATTGTCTTGTTTGTCAGTTTGTATGTATGTATGTATATCTGACAGACTGATTGACTAAATGAATGTCACTGTATCTGTTATAGCAACTGGATGTAAAGTGATGCTGAGTTTTTTCTTATTTGTAGCGCACAAGAGCAAAAGAGGTGTTGCTCTAAGCAACACACTCGGAAAGCGAAAGTAAACGAGGCCGGAAGGATACTAAATATACATGTAGATGTATCATAGTATGTATTTGCGATTTAGAAATGTTTTCGTTGCGTAGGTGCCAACAAAATAAATCCGAGAAGAGGGCTACGATACCAAAGCACTTGCTAAATATTTGTATCTAAGCAACAGCAGCGCGTAAAATATTTAACGCACGTCTGCAGCGAATGGTCGAATTACAACTGAAAATGAAATTTAACTTTATCCCGGTAAAATGCCTCAACTAATAGACAATGAAATTGAAATAAAATGGATGATGATGATATTGGTGATGACGATGATAATTATAATCATAATAATGATGCTGAAGTTTGTGAGTCAAAAAGGGGATGGTTGTTATGATACGTCGGTATTCTTTTTTTATATGTTATCTATATGTATAAATACATATACAAACATATGTAATAAACGACAGTATCATTGCCACAACCACCATTATCCTCCCTCAACATTTATACGTTATCCAAAAAAATCTCTTCTCAACTCCATTCCATATATCTCCATTTCTTCCTGAACGTTACATCCCAATTCGTTAAATAAACAACTGTAATACAAATTTATCTATTTTAGCAGGTAATTTTTAAGAATTTCATCGACAATAACTATATATATGTATATGTAAATTTAATATAATTATAATTATTTTCTTTTATTTTTTTAAAGAACAATTCCTTTTCTTTTCGAGCTTGTAGAATGTATTTGTATCATACCCACCCACTGAAAGTCACCACCATCAATTACTGCTGCTTATGCCCATCCAAACATCCAAACGTAGTCAGACAATTTTTTTTTTTTTTTTTTTCAATTCAAACTCCGTCGAACGCACCATTTTAACAATAGTCGGGAGTTAAGCAACCAATCACCAAGGAAGCTGAGCACACAAGCACCTCCCCCACGAAAAGTGAGATGGATAAAACTGCGGGTGGCAAGGATTTGCAGTTGTTGCCTTAAAAGCAACCATTATAATTTTCTTTTTCACTCTGTTTCGTTGACAAGTGGTTCAATGATTCATACAATCATTTATTCATTCATTCATCCCTCTATTATAGAAACAATAATACAAACGTATTTAATATGAATAAGTGTGTATGTATATGTGTATGTGTAATTTATATAGTACGAGTACTTAGTATATTAAATCCACACTTAAAACTACGTAAATACGCGTACATATTTAGTATATGCATGTCATAATTCAAAATTTTTAAACTCAGTGCTAAAAGATATTTTTCTAACGAAATTTATTAGATTTTAATTGTGTATTTAATTTATTTTGAGAAATTATCTACATTTCACCTTTAAACTATAAAGTCGTCCAAAATTTTATTACAAACCATGGGTATATAGAATCTATATACCCACCATCAAGTTTTTCAAATTTTATGTTATATGGGAGGTGGTCGGTAAAGTGGGCGGACCACGCCCATTATTAGTTTCCAAGTTTATATCGACCCTCGAACTATCTGTACAAAATTTAGTTGTCGTAAATGCTTTTGTCGAGAGATATTAGCAGAAAAGTATGAAATGAAGCTACAACGGACACCCTGTGTTTCTAGTATTTTGTCCATAACGTTTTTGTTTATTAACAGATTCAATCCCAAACAAACCTTATGTAAGCAATAAATATTTGATCCAAATTTCGTCCGCCTAGGTTGTCCCGTTCGAGTCCTATCCTGCTTTCAACAGATGGACGGATATGGCTAGATCGACTCAGAATCTAACCAGGACCTAGAAAATATATACTTTGTGGGGTCTTAATTGATGTATGCCTTGATATAATATCTTAGTAGCAGCGTTTTGGTGAAAAAAGTTCCCCTTGTTAATCGCATATTACTCACATATTTTTTGCGATTTTGACAATTTTAAAGACTTCTAGGGGCTATGTGGGGCAAGTTGGAGACATGCATGTTCTACACTTTTGTTGTCCTTTGGTCATTTTTCATTTAACGTTTTTCACTATATTTAGTCTAAGGAGTAAGAATTAGAATTTTGCAGAATTTTTTGCGATATATACATATATTTTTACGATTTTGTTGACCAGTGTAATCAATCTCAATATAATAATTTACATATATACAGATTAGGGTGGCCCTCGTTACAAAAGGTGTCCAGATTTTGATTCTCACCCCCTGGAAATGTACGGATAGTCAAAAAACTAAGATATGCCAAGTTTTGAACTGATTGAGAAAAATTTAGAGGTGGCTCAAAGCGATCGAAATCTTTTAAAATTATGATTTTTAAAAGCTTTTTTTTTCGTCGATCATAAAAAATTAATTTTAAGTGCAATTTCCTGGGTTTATATATTTTTGAATTCCACATAAGTTGAGCTTTCTGAAATTTCTAAAATCAAGAAGATTGGATAACTAATAATATAAAAATTATAAAAATAAAATTACCCGAAAAATAAAATTTCGACCAAACTTTGAAGGAGAGAAACGAAACTTGGCATGTAGTTTCCTATTGACATTTTATATTGTAAATAATTTTATTATCCAAAATTGTTGTAATAGCAAAAAATACGTAGGTGAGATATATGAAAAACATGAGATTTTTGTGAATTTTGATCATGAATATCTTACGCAGATCACAAGGGTTTTACCGAAAAATGTTGGTATGATGTATAAAATACCAAGACAAAATCTATATGCTAAGTTTCGTTTCTCTATCTAAAGTTTTGGATAAAATCTTATTTTACTGGGTTGTATATGGTCGAAAATTACGCTTTTTACGTAAATTGATTTTAATAACTATGATATTATTAGTTGTTAAATTTTCTTCATTTTGGTCATTTTAGAAAGATAAAGAAGAAGAATTCAAAAAGGCGAAACCGAGGAAAATCTAAGTTTTAATGAAAAATTTATGGTTGGACAAAATAAAAAAACTAAAATTTTTAATATTTCAATCGCTTTGAGCCACCTCTAAATTTGTTCCAATCAATCTAAAACTTTGTATTATAGGATTTTTGGGGTATTCGAGCATTTCTAGGGGGTTAGACTGAAAATTTAAATACATTTATTTTTTTTCCATACAAAAGAGGGCCACCCTAACTGATGCAAAAAGGTGCAGTTGATTTGTGTAAGACAAATATATTAATAAAATAATACCCCAACCACCTATGGTGGTGTAGGATATACAAAATATTTAATATTTAAGTGTGAAACAAGTGTGAAAATTCTTGGGTTAAAATTGTAGAATTTTATTGTCCTAAACAAGTATCAGTTACATTTTTTTCTGTCACGTGTTGATTTTGTATGGGCAAAATCAGACCCCCTTATTACGCGGTCACACCAGCATAACTCAAGAACACTTTGGCCAGTTTATATAAATAAAAATCCAATAGATGCCGACTAAAATTACTTTTAAGTTATCTTAACATTAGCTTTGGAATAATTTGAAAATTAGTGGCGAAAATATCAATATTTTATACAAAAATTAAAAAATAATGATTTTATTCACACACAGAAAAAAGTAAAAATAAACTTCAAATACGAAATTGCTGAAAATTGTTGGAAATTTGCTTAAAATTATTTTATTTCTGTATTTTTATAGACAATTTTTTTATTTTTCTTTATATTTTATTAATAGCTGTGAATTTATTTAAAAAAGAAATTGTAAACCAATTAGAAAATTAATTATATTAATAAAAAATATAATTAAATTCCAATAAAAAGTTTGTTAATAATTTTCTTAAAAAATAATTTGAAATATTTTTTCTGTGCAATTAACTTAAAATACCTATAGTAAACATATCATGTAAATTGTGTACGTATACGTTATATTTATCATATTTATTATACGTAATATTAAGTATACGTAGCATTTTTTATATATGTAGTTGTCTTTACATCGATTGTGATGACACTTGACTTATACTTTTCGTAGTATTACTACATAGATTTACCTTTTTATACCCACCATCAAAAAGATGGGGGTATATTGATTTTGTCATTCCGTGTGTAACATGTCAAAGGAATCATCTAAAACCCCACAAAGTATATATTATCTGGGTCCTGGTTAGATTCTGAGTCGATCTAGCTATGTCCGTCCGTCTGTCCGTCTGTCTGTCTGTTGAAAGCAGGATAGGGCTCGAACGGGGTAACGTAGGGGGACGAAATTTGGCACAAATATTTGTCTTATATAAGGTTTGGTATTGAAAATGGGCAAAATCGGTTAATAAACAAAAAAGTTATAGGCTAAAAACTAGAAACACAGGGTGTCCGTTTCATACCTTTTTACTGATATTTCTTCAATAAAAGCATGCACGATAGCGAAATTTTGTATGCATAGTTCGGGGGTCGATATAAACTCGGAAACAAAAAATGGGCGTGGTCCGCCCACTTTACCGCCCACCTCCCATATAATGTGAAAATCAACGAAATTGTGTTCAATTAGTTCAAGGACATTTCAATGTAAACTCGGAAACAAAAAAATGGTCGTGGTCCGCCCACTTTACTGCGCACTTTACCGCCTACTCCCATATAACGTAAAATTTGAAAAAGTTGATGGTGGGTATATAGATTCGGGCGGGCCGAATATAATTCGCGCTTGTTCATTTTTGAAAAGAACTTTTAAAGAAAAAAATTCAATTTTGCACAAAATTTGTTGTCTAACACTAATTTTTGAATAACTCCGAAATTATTGTATAGATAAAAATTAATGTTAAGATAACTTGAATAAAATGTTGACTCCGCATCTTTTGGTGTTGCATTTATTTGAACTGTTCTCAAGTTATGGTGAAATGTACTTGTGTACTGTACTTATGTAATGGAAAAATATAAGACGTGTGCATAAAAAATCAGCACCCTTAATAACGTGTTATTAAGGGTTATCATTCAATTACATAAAGCTCGATTGAAATGTAAGCTCTAGCATATTTCACCAGAAATTTACAAAAAATGGAAATTTTGAAGTCTTTGCTTAAATTTGCATATAATGAATACCAAAATTTGTTAACGCTATTTTTTTTTTTTTAGTGATTTTTAGAAGTTTTTACATATTTTGAATACTTCGTACCAAAATCAGCTGTCAAAAAAACCTAAGTCTTTGTATGTGTTAGTAGAATTTTCTCCAGAACTAATTTATACGTGTGAAGAGAGTATTTTGTTTGCAAATCGTGTTAAAGGAGTTTGACTTCTAGTCATTTCTATGGCTTGAACAAAATTATTAAAAATTTCATTTATATTCAAGTTATATTTTTTTTTTTACAAAATATCATCTTAAAATATTTTTTTATCTGGCCAAAAGTTTCGGAATTATTCAGGAATTAGTGTCGGAAAAAAACAATGTTTCATACAAAATTTAACATTTTTTATTCTTGAAAATTTCTTTTAAAAAAATTAAACCGTCAAAACCGTCAAGTTTATCATGGATGCACAAAACTTGATTTTATTCACAATTGAGTGGAAATTCCCATGTATACCTACTATATTAAGTGAAGACACACTGTATTTTAACTTAATTGTATGTATACATAGATATTATTCATTTAACTATGAAAATCAAGATTTGTGCATCAATTTTGAAGATACATTAGTCTCAACACAAAAAACTAGTCTCTTGTGATTTTTTGTTTGTTTCTCAAATTGACGCGTATTTTTTAAATACGGTAACAATTTTTCCCTAACAGCTTTTATTTTTGAGTTATAGCTAACTACCCCCATTTACTATTTTTACTTAGATTTTCGTTTTTTATTGGACACTAAAATATATTTTGTTGTTGTTTTCGAATCCAGATTGTTTTTGCTATATTTGAAAAATATCGAAAACCTATATCGGACGTTGTGTAAACTGCGTGTCATAATACTTTAAAATAAAATTGTGTAATCAGAACAAGCCATGGATTCTTCATATTGTATGCCAGAAATGTGTGGTATGTACCACCCATGATTTGGCGAGAACCTCGAAACTACTACCTCGAAACTGCTACTTCTGCGTTGTGAAAATAAACGGAATTATCATTGGGAATCAAAGTAGGGACTCATATATAATAGCAGACTATTGCTGGGGTTTGCAACGAGATCTACCTAATGTCGTTCATTCAAGGAAATCTTATAAAAGATCATTTGATAGTGTTCGATAGAAATTTTGTTAACATATGTATTAATTTTTTGTTAAAATAATAAAACTGTATATTTCAAAAAGTAAAGCTGTTAGCAATCTCTCAAAATTATTTTCATAGTCAGGGCCATAGAAATACCCAATAACAGAAATATATAAAGGAAACAAGAATTGTGTTCACCAGTATAATGATTCATCTCACTGCTTTGTATCATGTCATACTCCGTATTGCAAAGGAAATTAAAAATCAATGAGAAAAAAAATTTGGATATATTACAACCACCAAACGAATTACTAACTAGTTACCAAACTACATACTAACAGTTAAAATAAAAATAGTTTTTACTAGTTAATCATCCTAAATTACACTAATTACAAGCATGTGATTATTTAACTCATTTAACTAATAATATATTTTGTATTTTAAAATTAAGGGGGTAAATAACTACCAGTCATAAATATACATATAGATATGAATTGATTTCCTAATTTCAAAAATGTTGTTGTTTTTTCAACATCCTCTGATCACATAATATTACATTTAAAAATATTAATGAATGATGAAAATCATTAAAGTTGTTTAAATTAGCAGTAAATCAAAATGTTTTGAAAATCGCCATTAATACATATAATACATACACACAACATCCTCCTGTTTATCTAAAAATATGTTGAATATGTATAAATACATATGTATATGTATGTATAGTATATATAATGTGTATGTACATATGTAATGGATACCTTAACCTTGCTCTGTGGAACATGCGCAAATTAAAAAACACCTTTTTTTTGTATTTATTCCTTCAATTATTTCCGTTTAAAATAGAAATTGTAGTTTTAAACAATCTATACATAAATACATATTCGTATTTGTGGATACCACTTAAAACTTTACAAAATGTTTCCCTCGAAATTACCTTTGCAATATTTTGTTTAAAAAAAAAAATCATAAATTGGTAAAATCCTTTAGAGTTGTTCCTTTTAGTGTAGAGCCATTTTCAAAGTAATAAATTTGTTAACGAGTTTTCAAAGGAAATAAGCTGACTTTAAGTTAATAAAGGAATTTATATAATTTTAGTTTTTAAATCTAATTTTAGCTTAATATAAATTCAGAGAACAAATCTTTCAGATTTTTCAGAACTTTAATAATTTTCCATTTTGTTACTTACTTAATACAGGGTGCAGATGACTACAAGTCGATTCTATAATATATGTGAGTACTTGTGTATTTTAAAGAAATTTAATTGTAAATAAAAAATGAAAAATAATACGCCATATCGACAATATATACAGTAAAAGCTCCCTTAACAGACAGCTCCCATAGCCGGGCAGCTCCGGTAGACGGACAATTTTTTAGGTCCCATGGTTTAGGCGGCATTTTTAGAATAAATTAATCTCCGCTAGGCGGACGCTCTCTTGGGCGAACGCGGACACCTGTTTAAAAAGAAAACATCTCCCGTAGCCGGATAAAAATCATAAACGGTAAAAGAAATGAACCGAATATTGTGTAATAAGATGCTTCTTATTTTAATTTTTGTCGGTGTTTGCATTCATATTTCGTCTTTACTTACATTTTTTGAAGTTAAATAGTTTACTATTCGTTTTTTACTTAACTTTTAGCTGCTTTTGAGCAAAATCTATTTTTTAATTTAACTTTGACTTTTACATTTGATTAAAAATTCTTCATACTAGAAAAGAGAAAATGAAAAGTTGTTCCTAAAACATATGCTGTCCCAGTTATCTATGTCCTGAAGACAGTCTCAATGATGGGTCCATGATTTGTCGTTGAACACATTGGCGACAGATTCCTAGAAATCTTAACAACTTTTTTGAACAAAGGACATAGAATTTCTGCAAAAGCTGAGCGTCATGGACATCAGTCATATAAAAAAAGTAGTTGGGTGCTGAACAGTGGTCCCAAAATGAAATTTTTTTGAAAATAATTCTGTAACTTTATAACTGCTGGATGTATTTGAATGAAAATACGCTAACATGTGTGGGTTATCTCTTTTACTTTAAGAGGTATTTGAACCAAAGTAAAATTTTGACCCATTTTTTTTTTAACTTGTCGAACTCATTTTGAGTCCTAAAATTTTTCTAAAATATTCTCTGGATTCTGTACAAATTCTAAACAATTTTCGTAGTTTAGATAAAAAGTTATATTATTTTGAAGTAGTAAATTTGAAAAAATTTTGATTTTTTCACTTTAAAATCCATTATTTTCCTCTGGACCATAATTTTTTTTCATGTTTCCAAAAGAATGCTTAATATAAATGCATGTAAAATAAATCCGAAGGCAGTAGGGGTAACAGTCTCTCCGCTAGCCCTATCCGAATTTCTTTAATTTTCATTTTTTGTGGAGCTTAAAAATGTCAAAGCTGAAATTAAAAAAAAAAATACCTTCAAAACTTATCTACATATGTTAACTAAACACACAAAAAATATTGAATAAGCCACGCCTCTTATAACGACAGGGTGATTATTTTACTAAAAAAAGTCAATTTTTTAAACAAGATTTCCCCGAACTGGAATTTTGGGTATTTTTGAATAAAAAAGAGGGAATGTATTTATACTTTTCTTTCGACCCCCTTCGACAAAATTTGCACACTTTCCTTCATTTCTATGGTAAATGTGTGCTGAAGCATTTTATACCACCCGTCCCTCAGACCCGCTAAGAACCTGTCCTCTTCCAAATCAATTGGCATACACCTCAGGATTGTCCATATGAAATTTCATTCAAATACATCCAGCAGTTATAAAGTTACAGAATTATTCACAAAAATTTCGTTTTGGGACCACTGTGTGCTGCTTAAGATCGAGACCAGGCCACCAACATCATTTTCCCAAGTAACATGCCAACATATGTAGATTACTTTGTTTTCAAACTTGTCCTCAAAATGCTTTTAAAATTTCGTGGAAAATCGTTAGAAAAATTGCTGTTGAAAGAAGTCTGACCCTTAGCCAGTGAAAAGATAACTTTTTCCGTACGAGAAATTACTAAATTTAGAAAGTTATTTTAGGAAAATGGCATGAAAACGGAGAGAAGCCAACTGTAGCCATAAATTTCATAAAATAAAGTTCATAAAATCATAAGTTATTGCAAATAATGTCTAAATGAAAATGCAAAACGTCGTTTGCCGCAGAAGCAGAAGAAAAAAGAAACCACAATTTGTATTTCTTTTTTTGCTTTAAAATTGAGCTATTAAGTAAAATTTGTCAAATGTCCCCTTAATGCAAAAATAGATAAATCATAAAACACCTTTCAAATAAAATTTTTCTTAAATGGAAAAAGTGGTTACGGCCTTTTGCATTTTAGTTGACGATATATGTGCAAATAAGAATATGTATATCCATAAGTTAATTCATTACAATCAATCTTTAATGTTAAAATAAAAAGATATAGTACTGAATTACCCTTTGTAAAAAAAAAATATATATGTATCATAGACGAACATCTCCCGATAACGTACAAAATCAGCGTGACGATCGCTGTACGGCTATGGGAGTTTCCACTGTATATATATTTTATTGTGTTAAAACTTTGCACTGTCTGAACAGAAGGTTTTCAGAATTCAAATCTGTTATTCGTTAATTCTATATACATACACAAGTATCTAAACATATATACGTGTATACCTTAGAGTGTCCCGAGGAAAAGTGTTTTTGTGATATAGGAAACGATGCGTATTTATAAGATCAATACAGAAAAATGTTTTAAAAAATTTTAAAATAATTATTCAGTTACGATTAGGGTTTGGGGTCCGGGATTTCCGAGAATTTTTTTAATTTTCCCGGGAAAACGGGAAAATTAATATTCACGTAATTTTAAAATCCTACAGCAAAAATACTACTGTTTTTGACACCTCAATGAAGAATTTACTTTAATGTAAGCACACTTCTTATTAAAGGCATTTTTATATGTTTATGCTGAGTATTAAAAATCCAATACAAGTAGTATTTTTAATTATTCAAAAACTTTTCGTCGGTGAACTGATGAAGTCCTATTTGACAACTTTTCACGAGAGAAAAGAAAATAAAAAAAAAAAAAAACGTTTTGTTTAGTCAATTCACAACATTTCAATTACTTTCTTTAACTACATATTTGTAGCATGAAAAACTTTTTAATCTAAAAATCTGAGGTATAGTTTTTAATATAACTTACTATCAGAGCTTCGAAAGAATTAATTAAATCTTAGCTTAATTCCCTTAAATCTTAATTCTGAATTAAGAAATAAAAATTTTTCATTCCATAATACCATTCCCAAAAACTATTCCATAGCTTGATTCAAAGGCTATTGTATGAATAGAATTAATTCCTTTTTGAATTAATTAAATTTTTGTTAATTCAAATCTTCTCCAAATTTAATGAAAATATTTCTCTTCATTCAATATTTAATATTTTCTTTCTTAATCTTAAACAAAATGAATTAAAACATATCGTCACCTAAAATACAAAAGGCCGTAACCTCTGAAAATTCAGATGTTGATTTTTTATTGTATTATAAAGCGCTGACCCAAACTACATCTACACAAAAAAATTCATGTTCATATTTTCAAAAATGACATCAGTAATCACAAAAGCTGAAATGCCGTAACATCAACTTTATAAACGAAACAGTTGTAAAATTTGCTCCATTTAGGAAAAATTTTATTCGAAGGGTGTTTTAAGTTTTATCTATTTATGCTTTAAGTGAACGATTTACAAATTGCTTAATTTTAAAACAAAAACTTGAATATTGTGCATTTTCATACTGTTTTTTTGTTTCTGGTGTAAAATATGAAAAAGTGTGGTTACGGCCTTTTGCATTTTAGGTGACGATATATTTTCTAAAGCTAATTCATAACAGATTTGAATTGAAGAAAATTTGAATGATTCAATATATTTTTTAAGCTTGAATTATATAATTGGTTGTGAATTCTTTAAGGAATTATGGAATAAATTCATGCGAAGTAAAAGAATTTAAGTTTATCAATTAAATTATTGTGAATGCTTTAAATTAAAAGAATGACTGTGAAAATAAATTTTATTCGATTTTAAAAAGTGAAATAAAAAATTAATCCTTTCAAACCTTTGCTTACGTGCCTATTTTAATTTTATGTATTTTATTTGTATGAAGTATTTAAAATTGTTTAATAGTATTTTATTTATTGTTATTTTTTACGATTTATAATGTTATGTTTAAGTATTGAATAGATATAAACAATATTCTTCATAAGAAATCAATGGTTTTTTTTTTATAATTTAAGTTTAAAAAAAATCCCGCGAAATTGATTTTTTCACTCCCGTTTCCCGGGAAAGGAAACGATTGAAAATCTCAAGTCTGATACATTTTGGAAAAAAAGTTGAGTTATAGAAAATAGAAAAGAGAAATAGAAAAAATATTTTTAAATTCCTTCCCATGGGATTTTGTTTAGCTAGGGGACTTTTTAATTTATTATGGGCCATACTTACTAAAAGGTAACTTTTTTAATATTTTACCCATAAAAGGAAAATTATGAAATTTGTTCCATTTTGCAAAAAAAAAAAAAAATCATTATTTATCTTGAGACAAAACTCAAAACATTTTTCTGGACAAATTGTTCCGACCCGTGACGTTCAATCGCTGGTAGGGAACTTAAGATTAATTTTTTTTTTTTTTTCGTATTCATCTCATTAATATGCAGTTTTTTATTTTTTTCTACGGAACACTCTAATATACATGGATATAAAATAGCCTTAGTTACTCTAACCGTACTATTTTAGTGCATAAGGGAGACTTTCAGAAAGATTTTATCACTTAGCAACACCCTTTAGCGAAATAAAAATACATACATATTTATAAAATAATACAGGTGAAGAAAACTGTTGCTTTCTTTTTTAATTTACAACAAATAAAATTTTTCATTAAATATTGTGGATGTAGATTAGACTCATCCACATCCATTGGTGCTCGACTTATTCATCACTTTTAAATGTTGGAAAATATTCAACTGACTGTGCATGTTGCCCAAAATAGTGAGATAACGCTGAATAATATCGATTTTTGTTTTCCAAAATTGTATTATTTAGTGTCTTTTTATTACTTCAAATTCAGTGTCTCTTTATTATTTACAAATTCTCTCCTTATGGGAGGAAACACAGTGTTTTTGTTACCCATCTGAAAATAAACACTGGTATGTTTTATAACGGTTCCCTAACTATTTCGGTTCGATTGATGATCGTGGATAAAAAATTTTATCCATTTTGCAAAAAACTTTTTTTGCATGATGTACTAAATGATGCACGGTTTATGGACTAATATTTTTGCGAAATATTTAAAAAATTTAAAGCTTGTACGCAAATTTGAAGATAATTTTATGAAATTTTTTAGACAAGGACGAAGCCTATTGAATCTGGGTATGATCGGTCGATTACTTCACCTAGCCATCTTATTTTCATCATTCACCTAGATAATTATGTTAATATTTAACACATAAGGTTTATATATAAGTAAAAAGTACAGTGCCAAATTTAATGTGGATCGAACAATAATTGGTCATAGCTCCCATATAAGACCAACTTCCGGGAATTACCGTAAATGAATAAATGAACACAGTATGTACATATGTATACGTATGTATGTTTTGTAGAAATATACATTACACTTAATACAAGTATCGGTGCACAATTAGACATTAGAAACCGGTTTTCGAATAGTTCGAATAGTTGGTATTTTAAAAAAACCGGTTAACCGGTTTTTTGCAGAAGTTAACATTTATATCAAAAGACTACATTTCTTTAAAAAAATCAATTCTTATAATTAAGTTAAAATTTATTAAATACAAGCGTAAAAGCCTAACAATGTCAGGAAAAATAATATAATAATGAAAATATGCACAAACAAATCCGAAAATTAAAAGAAAAAAATATGAACAACATTTAGACACCTTCCTCTCCCTAATCGAAGTCAATTATTTGAAGCCTTTCAAATTTATTGGAATTATATTGATTAAAGTTTTAAATTCGTAAACCCTTCAAAATAAAAAAATCGCTCCCTGGCCGAAATACAGAATCAGTTTTTTATAGGATTTGGAGAGCAAACAATAAGTATAGCAACTCAAAAGTTCTTAATACCAAAACAGACTTTTTGGTCCCTGATAGAAACATCTGGCACTGTTAGAATTTGTTGAACGAATAGTTTTAAAAGTATGCCGATTTTTAGTTTCTTACGTCGTCTGGGAGCTTCAGAAAGTTCTGGAAAGGAAACATTGCTTAGGAAAGATATATTTAAATCCATATATATAGATCTACGTATTTTCGCTCCCTGATAGAGATTTCAAAATCTGGCTCCGTTAGGATTTGTAGAACGAATAGGGTTATATTTAAGCTGAATTTTAATTTTCTATGTGTTCTGGAAGCTTTAGAAAGCTCTGGAAAGAGAAAAAATTCTTAGAAAAAGACACATAAATCCTCTTATATCCGTTCCCTGATAAAAATTTCAAAATATGGCTCCATTAGGATTTGTTGGACAAAAAGTTTTATAATTAAGCCAAATTTTAATTTTCTACGTCGTTTGGTAGCTTCAGAAAGCTCTGGAAAGATAAAAAATGCTAAGCAAATTATATATCTAGATGACTAGAAATTGTAGAAAAAATCATCTAAATTTTACTTAGCATAAACAGAAACCATGGCTTAATATGGAGATAGTATATTAATTAAGTCTCAATTGAAACGATTCTGCAGGTGAAACTTTTTTAACACAACACCTTTAAAAAATAAAGGAAATATTGGATCAAAAAAAAAAAATAAATTGGGTCATACAGGATAATTATTAATTATTTATTTGTTTAATATTACAGAATAAATTCCAATTTAGACTTAAACTATATTTTAAAAACATAAGAAATCAGTCTTTATGAATATTTAAAAAATTATTCCTAAATTTTCAAATATCACTATCACGATTTAGTACATGTTTTCTGAAATAAAATGCTATTTTTGAAACCGGTTTTTTGTGTTTAAAAAAACCGGTCTATTTGACATTCGAAAAATGAACATTTTGAAAAAACCGACAGCACATTGACTGAAAAAACCGGTTTTAAAACCGGTTGGAAAACCGCGTCGATCACCCTACAGACTCCTCACCAAATTTCGATGCTCACAATGACAATGACTTGACCGAGTATATTTTTTGACTTATTTAATCTCAAATGGTAAAAGTTACATGTTTCGCATTATAATTCGATTTAAATACATACCTTGTTTCATGTGTAAAAATATTAAAATAATCCTAAAAATATTAAATGTTTTAAAATATTGAATTTTTTAACAAAAATTGTGAGTTTAAAGTGTAGGTATTGATATTTTTTATGATTTGTTGAGATTTGTCAGATGTCTCAACAAATAAAGTTATATTAAGAACCATATCAATAACCGATTACAAAATATAAATAAATAAATTATTTATACTTCATAATATATTTTTTTTTTTAATTCTATAAATTTTACATAAATACTATTGATGTCAAAATTGTGCTCAATTATACAATTAGCTCTAAAAATTTATTTAAATAATTGATATGATAATTTATACGGTAATTTATAGGCGGGATTTTACAGGTCTTCTTTCAAGTCTTTCTAAACAAAAATAAGTACCCGTTACTTATTTACATTGTACAGAAACACTTGTACAAATGAGTATTTTGCACTTGTACACTTGCATACATACATACATACATACATACATACATACATACATACATACATACATACATACATACATACATACATACATACATACATACATACATACATACATACATACATACATACATACATACATACATACATACATATTCATGTACTTATATGTAAAATGTACAATAAAAAATATTAATAAAAAACATCAAACAAGCGGCGAAGAGATTATCTCTAGATCTTTATGTAGCGCGGAAAGGTAAAAACATACATACATACATATCATTCTAAAGTAAAGTCTTTGTAATTTAGAGATTATTATTTATACGGTATTTGTTGCAAACAACAATTAAAAAGACTTATTTCATGTTTTTATGTTATTGTTATTTGTTGTAACACATCTTGCTGCTATTGTTGTGATACAAATATAAAGGGTGGAAGGGGAATAAGAGACAACAAACACCGTTTGGTATCTGTTCGCAGTACCATCAAAAAGTATGTTTACAGTGCACGTGTCAAAGAATGAAACATCAATTCATAATTGAGATGTGCAGTGACATTCATACTCGTATAAATGCACACGCATACACATACATAAAAAAAATATTCTTATAGTGATTCCCAGTGTTAAATGTGACCGTCCATCCGTCCACCAGTCTTTTTAATGCTTAAGGTAGTAACGTACTATTGTATTTGTGTAAGTATATATGTATGTATATATGTATATATGTATGTATGTAGGTTGGTTGGTATGTATTTGTTTGTGGTGCGTGTGCGTTCTTTTATTTATAATTAAATGTATCTATTTAATATCGTGTACTCAAGGGTTCATTGTTACCTTTTGTGGATTTTATCATTACCAAATAATTATTGCAATAAATACATTGAAAGACGGATGAACACAAAATTTCCCTTTTCATATCATTCAAAGGTAAATTTCACTTTTTTTTTCATTGAGTTACTAATTTGTGATTAAACGAAGCGGCTTTTCTTCGGTAAGTGTATTTTACATACATATTCTTACAGAACGTGTCCTTCAAAATATGACCGACTAAATATTTTAAATAAAACAATGTTTTTTATTAATATTTTAAAGATATAAAATAAGGCAAAACAAAAACAACTAAGAAAGTTATAATCGGTCAAGCCCGACAATATGATACTCTACACTATTGAGTTTGTGCCTGAAATGGTGTTCGAGATTTTTGGAAATGGAACTAATATGGGGTCTATGGCCATTTATGAACCGATTTTTATGAAATTGGATATTATGATTTCCGCTTATATTATTGAGTCAATTATTATGTTGATGTTGTCATTTATAAGCGAATTATGCTAGTTAAAGTGATTTTCGAATGTGACCTTATATGGCTAATTGTGGACCTTCCTGAAATTTGGCATTTCGATTCACTTTTATATAAAACTTATTAGTTTAAATAGTGGCAAAATAAGGCATTTATATGTGTTAAACACCTATTCCGAAGAGTATTTGTATGAGGGCTAGATGAACTAATGGACCGATCATAACCAATTTTAATAGTCTTCGTTTTTATACTAAAATATGCGCACATATGCGCAAAATTTCATCAAATTATCTTTAAAATTGCGAACTATATTTTGTGCACAAGATTTATATGGACAGACAATCAACCAGCCGTCCATCCAGCCAGGCGGACGGACGGACATCGTTAAATAGACTCAAAAATGATTATGAGTCGATGGTATAGCTTAAGGTGGGTGTTGGAATATTTTGTCTGTGCGCAAATACATAATACCCCAACCAACTATGGTGGTGTAGGGTATAATAAATCTGTCAACTGTGTTAAAATCTTTAATTTTAATTTATTGCATCAAAACTTTATTGATCTTCTTACCATCTAATTAGTTTAGATATTGAGTAATTCCATATCAAAACGGACAACGGATTTTTTTCCAAAAGTGTACATATTGCTCATAACTTCTAAACTATTCTTTGTAAAATTCAAATTTTTATTTCATTTATAGAAAAAGATATTGACTTTAAAATGACATATATAAAATTTAAGTACTACGAAAGTTCAAAGGTCAAAATCTATGGTATAGAGATCAAAGCTGATTAACTCAAAAACAGTATTTTAAAATCTTTTAAAAAATTATATATGTATTGATAATTTAGTTTTAGTTTCACATTAAAGACAAAAATATTACCTTTATAACGATTTTTATGAATGTCGTTATAAAGATAATATTTTTGTCTGTAAAACTAGATATCTACCAGCTACAGTTTAGAAGTTATTAGCAATTAAGCAAGTACACCTTTGTAAAATTAATAAAAAAAAAATAAAAATTTTAATCGTTTTAAATTTTTTCGATTTTTTGAAAACAAAATTTTTTAATTAAATTTTTTTCCACTTATTGTTTTTAATATCTCTAAAATGAATGTATGTGGAAATATATACTTTTCTACACATTTAACAGTTTATCTCTCTAACTAGGGTCAGTTCAAAAATTATTTATGGAAAATAATAATGGAATGAAATATGTATGCAGTGTAAATTTTCAAGTAATGAAAGACAGTTTTTTTCTATTTAATTCGAGGTATACCATATTTTTTATCTGTGACCTTAGTCATAATATTTAGGGCGAGTACTGTAGGCACGTTTTGAATTATTTGATGGATGAATGTATCTATTGGTGCTTGTTGCTGATGTATCAAGACAATGTTTATTTGTTCTACTAACTATACCACCATAACACCCCTTGTGTTTATACACAAATAAACATACTTTTGAGCAGTGCTATTCAGATGGGCGTAATGAGAACATGACAATAGTGTTAAATACACACTCGGGAAATGAAGGTAGAAACATAAATACATATACATATTACTGATTTTTAATACCCGGTTTTTTGCTTCAGTTAATAACGATGTGAGATGTTTTGGCACTTGGTATCTTTTACCGATGGTACTTGATTTTATTACAAAATTAAAAACGACAACACAACAATAAATGCTGTAGGCAACAGCAACCACTAAATAAATTTCATACAAACCTTTCCTGTTGTAGTGTATTAAAAAAGTGTATATGGATATCAAGGTAAATTCTGCTTAAAACTCTTGTATACATCCAAGGCTGGTGTATCTACTGAAAAAATATATCCTTTTTTGTGTATTTGTTGTGAGTTTAATTTTGATTTTGAGGAGAAAACAAAACGACTTTTACTAATAACCCCCTGCAGCGTCTTACGCTCTGTTTGCTATTGTTGCTTCTTAATGTGGATTTATGTTTACATGAGTAATTGTATAAGATTATATTCTAATTGGAATTTGTTAGAGAAATAAATGGAAAATAAAAAACTATAAATATAAAATTGTATATTAATTATAGAATAAATTCTAAACCCAGCTAAAAACGATCATATATTTTAATATATTATCCATGTATGAACATATATGAACATACATATATAGATTCATAAATGGGAATATATGGATTTCTATATGAACTTGCTAGCAATGTATGAATACATATATGATAATATATATGATAATATTTTGTTCATATATGTACTTTTTTATCATATATGAATTATATATGGAAATATATTTTAAATATGAATCATATATGATCTCTAGCTTTTAATTATAATACATATATGATATCATATATGTAAGTATATTAAATGTTTTCATACATGGACAAAATTTTAATTGAATTATTTAATAATAAGTAGGTATTTGATAAAATTTTAAAGAAGCCGAAAATATTATATTTTAGTATCACTTTTTTTATTTTTTCAAAAAACAGTATTATATGTTTTAACAATTTTGCAAATGTAATTCCCAACCTGCATTACAGAAACCATATTTTGTATGTCTTCAAATTTTATAACACTAAAAATATTTGTAGTTTTGTAAGACAGTATATGCTGTACCTTTTTTTGTTCCAATTAAATTCAAATTTTGAACCATTATATGTTTGCAACACTGATAAAAACTTCAAAAATATTTCAATTCAAAATAAAAATATATAAAAAATATTTAAAAAATACATAAAAATTTCTTTAAAAAATAGTTAATAAAAAACAATAAAAAAGCCAATAATGCCTAAATCAGGTAAATTACTAAAAAATATTTACGTAATTGAATTTAAGCTACTAATTTTTAATACTTTTAGAGAAAAAAAATAAACGGTTACAATCCCAAACAAATAAAATGCTTTCCAAACTAAAAAAAGAGCAAACTCCATCTTCCAATGCGAATGAGAATTTAATTGACAATGTTTTTGATAATTTTCTGTATTGCTTCAGATAACTGATGAACTAAGGAAGAAGCTAGATTTATTAACTTCAGCAACGGAAACTTTACATGATAATCCAACAACAGAAGTTTACAACGACATGGAAAATGAGCCCCCAACAGACAGTCAATTGTACGGAAAAAATTATCAAAAAGAAGAAGTAATTTATAATGCAATTAACCTAGATATGATGCTATTGATCTATTGAACACTTAATGTATTTCCTTTTTCTATTTTCAGGTGGTACTTTTGAAAGATGACATTTTCTGTAGAAAAGCCGTATATGAGAGTGCAATAGGGTCGTCATTTAAAGCCTCTCATTTAGCCAGGAGGCTAATAGAAAGCATTTTTAAAGATGTGCTTTAAAAATTTCCTCTTTTCAGAGTTTTCTACTGAATATGCAGAAAAGAAGGGATGGATGTCGCAAAATAAATTCGAAATAAATCGACCAATGAGGCAAAAAATTGGCGAAATCAAACGACATTTTAAAAAGAATTTGTAGTTAGTTTAGTTCTTTGAGTTTCAAAAATTTATTAATATTTCCAATAAAATAATAAAAAGTTAATAAAAATTTAAGCAGTTAAATATTTTAATTTGATACATATGGGTGAAAAGATATATAAACATGCAACGGGAATAAAATATGCATTTATATATGAAGAAATATATAAATATATATCGTACATCATATATGTACGGATAGATATATGAATATATATAGACATATATGTTCATATATCCTCAATTTTCGGATCCAAACATATATGGAATGCCATATATTTATATATATGACACATATATATTATTTTTAGCTGGGAAGTTTCAAAAATACTAATGTTATAAGTAGGTATGTACTTGTGTAATAAGTTTGATGACTAATGTTTTATTATTATTTTTTTATTTGGCTTCAATAGTTTCTAGACTTTCAGGGATGAACTTGCTTTTAGTTATCGAAACATATGTTTATTTTCTTTAAATTTTTCGCACGAGATACTATCATATTTATATTCATATAAAAAATATGCTTAATAATGACAGATTGATTTGATTTAAGATTCTATGTATGTACACAATTTATATTCGTTGATGCCAATTATTAATTACAGTAAAACCAATAATGGAAATCACCCTAATAATATTCTATAGCTAACAAACAGATTTTTCATATTTGATTAGAGAAACCCCACACAAAATAATAAATAAATAAATAAATAAATATTTGTTTGTCAACTTATTTGTTTATACTCGTAAATATAAATTGAATGATTGCAATAGAAAGATAAACAATTTATATTGTTTGATGTACCAATAGATAATTTCATATTATTCTATGCCTTCTTTGTCGTTTGTTTGTTTGTTTGTTTGTTTGTTTGTTTATTTGTTTATCCACCTGTTTTGTATCCCATAAATTTGTATACGAACTCTTTCCTTTCTAGATTCGAATATATTTATTTACATACAAATATCCGAAGAATTTTCCTTCCTTGGAACATCCAAAAACTTTGTCAAATCCAGCTTATAAAGGTAAATTAATTTATGCAAAAGCTAAGCTTTTTTTAAATATTTTTTAAAAACGTTTTATTTATAGTATAACTTTAGGTGCAATAAAAAAATTGTATTTTTCTTTACAAATCAAAAGAATATTTTTAGGTGGAGTTTTCTGTAATTTTTTTTATTAACCCTGTGAAGTTAGATCACTTCGAAACCATGAAGAATTTTTAATACTAAAGCAATATTTTAAAATTGGATTTTTAAAAATTTTGAGTACAATTTGTTTCCAATTTGTTTTATTTACTCGAAGTTTTGCCAGCTTTGAGATTAAGATGATAAACTAAAACATTTTTGATGATTTCACTTTTAAAAAGAAGTTTTAGTAAAAAAAGAAATCTTGAATTTAGAATGAAAAAAAAAAAAAAAAAAAATTTCGGACACTTATTTCGAAATATCTCCTAAACTATTGAGCGGTTAAAAATTTGATATTCCGCCTATTTTGGTGTATCATTTATATAAATCGTGCATACCGTTCTCGAGTTATAGTGAAATATACTCGAGAAGTCGGCTTATTTAGAGCACGTCCATAAAAGAAATCTCGACCTGATGGAAAAAAACTGAAAGCAGATTCGAGTTTAGCATGCGGAATTCCATCTAGTCCACATATTTTTTTTATTTTTTTAAGGAGCACGAACAAATTTTTTTTGTCGACCACTGTAATTCCTACAGATATTTTTGATGATCTAAAATCATATCATATTTAATAATACAATATGGAACAAAATTTGTGAATTTGGGGAACATTTTTAAATTGCATAACATTTCAGTCGAACACGGTTATAACGAACTATGGCTATAGCGAACACATTTTCTTTGGTCCCATTAATTTTACCAACATTTTCCATACAAATAACTACGGTTATAGCGAACTTTTTTTATAACGAACTAATTTTTTATGGTCCAAAGAAGAATTTTTCAACAAAAAACTACGTTTATAACGAACTCCCACAAATACTTGTTTCAGATAAATAAAATTACACATTTAAAAAAAATTCTAAAAATTTAAAAACTAACAGAAATAACTTTTATTTATTTCCATTTCAATTATTGGACAAATAGAAATAATTTTCATTAATTTCTTTTAAATTATCGGCAAATAAAAGATGAATTTTACATTTGTAGTTGTTGGCCTTTTTAACATAACATACATTTATCGAAAATAGCTAATAATAAAACTGAAATTATTTGAGGATTAAACACTAAATATTAGAAAATCGCAATTCCTCAAAAAGTGCCAATTTAAAAACAGCGGTAATAAAAGAAAACATTGAATTAGTATTAAAAATATAATTAATTAATTGTGACCTGAATGATGAATGCAAAAACATATTATTCCTGATATATTAATCATTAATATTTAAAAATTATAAATACCGCCCATTTTTAAAGGAAAGAAATATGCTTTAATTCCAAATATTAGTATTGTAATGAAATACGTGTATTTTGTCAACAAATATTTATTTATTTTTTATTTTTTTGAATTTTACGGATATAACGAACTACGTTTATAACGAACTAATTATGTCGATCCCTTCGTGTTCGTTATAACCGTGTTCGACTGTATATGTTTTCCGGTTTTGACTGCCGTTTCCGTCGTTGGTTGTGTTTCTACACATAAAGTCTGTTTCACATTATATACAAAATAAATAATTTAAATTGTTCACGAGTAAATTGTGTATATTAACTTTATAAAATCAACGTCAATCAATTTGACGAATTGTAACCTTTTCCTCATAAAAATAAGTTAAACCTTTCAGGGTAAACTCTTAGATAGACAAGCGAAATTCTTTTAAAGTTTAACATTCGAAAAAAGAAATGATAATGAAAACATATTTCATAAATTGAATGTAAAACTTTTCAAGACGTTTGGAATGTTTTCGTTATTTAGAAAAAATCCAAAAATAACTTTTAAAGTAGGCCTTTGACGATTTAATCATTTTTATAACTCGCTTAAATATTTCTGATATTAAATTCATATACGTAAATATGTATACACAAATATACATTTTACCAATAACACACTTTCTGTCGTTTTTCAGTTTTTTTATGGCTTATGGTCTTTTCTAAAATTTGATGTACCCATACATAAGTATAAGTACATCAAAACATCGACAAAGCCTCTATTGAAAATCGCTAAAAATTGGTCCATAAATGGTGTATATGTCGTGTTTTTTTTATACGAAATCGTTCTTTCACAGATCGGTAAGAATTTTTTTTATAATTATAATCCAAATTGTACCATTAACAACACATGAATCTACAAAATCTTTTACCAATATAAATTTGCTCTTATTGTTATTTTCATTGGTACTGCCAATACAAAAAAAAATATAAAAAACAGAGGAAGTACATTTTGTTTCTTATTACATTCAGAATCGTAATTATGGGAAAAAAATATTGAAAACAAAATTTTCTCCATGAGGTTTTGGTTGAAATCATTTCTTTCAAGTGAATTTGACCATAATTACTATAAAACAACTTTTTTTATACCCACCATCAAAAAGATGGGGGACCACGCCCATTTTTTGTTTCCAAGTTTAAATCAACCCTCAAACAAAATTTCGATGTCATACATGCTTTTGTTTAAGAGATATCAGCAAAAAATTATGAAACGGACACCCTGTGTTTCTTGTTTTTAGCCTATAATTTTTTTGTTTATTAAACGATTTTGCCCATTTTCAATCCCAAATAAACTTTTTATACCCACCATCTTTTTGATAACAAACTGTTTTTAATCTTATTAAAATGGAAGGAGGTGTCACAGAAAATTGAAATATATACAAATATATACAAAGAAAAAAATCGGAACAAGAACATGCCTACCTCCCATATATCCCGAAAAACGCATTTTCTTCTTAAATACTGGTCAAAACAGTATCAAAATTTGCGATAGCCATTGGAAATAGGTTTTATATGGGTCAGACTATATTTTATTTAATTTTTAATTATTATATATATTTTAAAATAAAGAACTCTTTGAATTTTGTGTAAGAAAAAGAAATGTTGAAATTTTTTTCATAAATTTTTTTTTTTAGTTGTGGCAAAAAATAGGGGAAATAATTCTTTTTTTATATATTAAAAAACAATAATAAATTTTAGAATCAAGGTAAAAATTTGCGATAAAACACAAGAAATAATAAATATACAAACAGAAAATATTTGCTATGGGTAAGAGCTTCATTATGTAAGAAACTTAATATATTTATATCCTTATATATTTTTGAACTGGACGTAATTGCGCTGGGAGTAATTATCCTTGGAACATTATTAACGAATTTTACGTCCAACCAACCTACGAGTTACTATATGGCAAACATTTATTGATATTTTCAAGAAATATACGTTTGTTTCCTATTCGGTGGTGGCGGAGTAACCCTAAAGAGCCTAAAAGGTATCGTTTTAAATTTGCAGAGTAAAATCAGAAACAAAGAGAAATCTCGAAGATCATGTTAAATTATATTTAGGTAAGCGTTTATAATAGGGTAATTCCTCTATTTTTATGTCACTTTAAGATTCCTTCTTCATTAGATGCTTGGGTTATCAAAAACCTACGATCAAATGAAAGGTTAAAAAAGAGGATACAACACAATCACCATAACTAAAACACACAGCTTATAAAATGTTTGCAACGGGTATCACAGCAACCAATACATAATGTACGTCAATAGTCAACCCAGGAGTTGTTATTAAATTTATAAATATCCCCAACAGGAGTAACATTTCATGTTCGAAAAAAGACATTGTTTTAAATAATATGATCAATAATAATCTAGTTCTGGAACTATAACAAAATTGTATCGTTCAAATGGATGCGGATGATTTGATTATAGAGTATCCGGGAAATGCAATCAGAAAAACAAAAGGTAAAATATTCATCTTAATTTGTCCTGTTTATTTTTCTTTTGATGAGTAAATATTACCTGCGTCCATTGTTAAACAGTCAAAAAGATTATTTGTAAGATTTGTAACAAAAACATCTCAAACGAAGAACAATTAATGAATCATATTACAATGGTAAGTTTAAATTTCAAGTTTTGCTTTGGAATTTTACAATTAATTATTTCTCTTGTGCATCCCCTAAATAAATTGCCCACTTCTTTTTTGACACATGTGGATTCTATGCATTTTTTATAATATTATTTACTTTTTACAGGTTTGATTACAATTTTCCTTCAATACATCTAATGCTAAGAATCTAGAAGTTGTTACAGAATTACAATCAACGTTTCAATCAAAAAATTATCAGATTAATGCTGCAGGTAATCAACAAAAGCAATGTTTGATTTATAATAATATCTATGAAAATGTTTATAAATAAAAGAATAATAAAACCATAATTGTATCTTTTTTTATTGAACTAGTCTAATGTACAGATGTATATTATTAAGTTATGGTAACCGAATTACTTTTTTCTATGCACTTGCGATAGCCGAATTATACAGTTATCCGAACCGAATTACGAAATAGTACACACAACCGACCAAATTCGATTGGCAAAAAATTCGGTTGCCATAACGAAACTGTTTTCTCTGTGCAGATATTGGTAAATACCCGGGTATTTACCCAAAAGTTGAGTATAAATTATGTTATAGAAAATTTGGTAAAAAACACATTATTCCGCTAAAAAATTTTAACGTGAAATAATCGTAGCAGATATTTCCCATCCCATTAAAAAAATACAGTTATTGTTAATGATTGCCAATACCGGCTGAATGAGCATTCTGTGACAACATAAGTGCAAGGATCAATCTATATATGAACCGCTATCCTTCTCAATTTTGTGGACATCCGATCATTTACATAAGTGTGTAAATGGTCTTATAGCAACCTGTTCAAATCATCATACGAAGTTGAAATTTAGCCGGGAAGTTTTATTGTATTTTCTCTTTTTAATATTGGATACGTTTAAATCAGTGCTTGCCAAAGTGGCGCACATGTGTGGACGTTCTCTTAGTTTATTAATTTTTACAATACAAAACATATAATAAAAAATCTATGTTAACAAAATGCGTTCTCAGAGCGCCGAGTACTGCACAGTGTCACATTTGGCAGTTTTAGAGCGACAAAAATCCAGTTTTCGAGGTATTGGTCTGGAATTATATATTCTGTTAGTAGATAAGGCCTTAACCACCTCCAGTAAAAATGGGCGGGGAGAATCAGAGCCACTCCCATTCTTAAAGAAACTAATTTATTTGCATGATTTTAGGACATATTTTTGTAAATTTTATTAAAATAAAGGATATTTTAAAAGTTGGCGTGGCAAGATCTAATCATACCAATCATAGTGTAACATTTGCATAATAAATTTTCAGCCACTATCGTAATGTGTTTAAATAATTCTTAAAAAATTGCTAATATGAGGTAACGGTAATTTTTTTCTAATATTTTAAAAGATTGCAAAAAGTCGCAGCCAATATTCTCAAATATAATTTTATAGATACTTTTTTATATAATAATCGTATTTTTAAATTGGAACTCGTTGGAACTTTTTAGTTCCATTCCATTAAAAATAGAATTTCTCAAAAAATATATTTTTTAATATTATGATTTTTTTTAAATAAAAAACAATATTTACAGTGTTGATTTTTTAACCTAGCAAATTATAATAGAATAATTTTGATACAATTATTATTACATATCAAAAAAATCATATCAAAATCTGCAGTATTTACTGATATATATGAAGTTAAAGTTAACATACTTCTTTATAAAAGTAGTAAATAAAATTAAAATATTTTTAAAAGTTGCAAATTTGAACATCAATAATTCGCGCTATAGACACTTTCCAATACTTTATGTATTTTTTCCATATTACATGATATGTCTACTAATAAATGCGATAAGAATTACTTCAATTAATAAGCTTTTATTTTCGTATTTTTGTCGTTCTAAATTGGATAAATATGACATTGTGCACTGGTTCAAATACACTTTATTATATTTTACATGAAAAGCAAAAAACAAGCTTTTTTTAATTTAAGTTAAATGCTTGAACTTTTAGTTTTTTTTCCTATGTATGAAAATGATGATTTTGAAGGGGGTCATTTTGGGATATACATCATTTTGGGATATATATACATACATCGGTGCGCTGACGAAAAGTCGTAAGTGTTTTTTTAATACTTCTCAGGAGAACAAATTTTATCAATTCGCAACCTTTTTTTATTTTTAATTTTTATGTTTTCCGTTAAGATATTTTAAAATTTAATGCTGTAATAAAATCAATATATTTTATTGTTCGCGAATGGTAAAAGAAATTTAAAAAATCTACAATAGGATTTTTTTTTTAATAAGAAACTTTTCATTTTATTTTTATTTTTTTGTTTTTTTGTCCTATGTGTAGTAAAAAAAAAATATATCGTCCATTCCATGAAAGAACGCCCGAAAAAGGGTATTTTTTACTTAATGGCTTTCAATTTCGATAATAATTTATATATACAAACTCCATTAAGCATTTTATCAATTTCAGTTTTCAGTTTCCCGAAATTGCAAAAACTTTCGATTTTATTTCGCTTTTTTACTTTCTCAAAAACCAAAAAAATTTCAAAAGTATGTAACTTTGAATATCAATATCTTAGAGAAGGCTTTGTGAATTTTAATGAATTAGATTTAAACTGCCTTTGAATTTCACATATGGCGGTTTTACGATGAACATTTTAAAAATAAGAAAGATTTTTTAAAAATGCATTTTAATGCAACTGCATTTTTCTTTAAATATGCTATTAAACATTTTTAATTTTTTAACATAATTGAAAAGTTGGGAATCTTTACATTAAAATAAAAGTGTAAAATTTTTGGGACGCGAAAATCTTATATGCATAATACAATTTTTATAACATGTTCCCAATTTTTCATATAAAAATGAAATTTTTTCATGTTTTTGGAATTTTCTTTAAAATTTGTATAAAAGTTAACAAAATATGCAATTTTAATTATTCATATCTCTTAAATTTCTGTAATTTAAAAAGTATTTAAAAGATCATTGTATTTTTTAAGTAATTTAGTAAGTATTTCCAAAACTTCCTCTTCAGTCCATAATATTTTAAAAATATAAATGCAGTTTATAGATGCATATTTGTTAGTTTCGAATTTATTAAATTTTAATTTTTTAAAAGTGTATTTATAAATACTTTGTTTATTATAACTTGAAACAATAATTAGTCTAGTATATAAAGGTTTACTATTTTTAACGAATTTTTAAAAAGTAACACAATAATTTTTTTTTTACAAAATATATAAAGCTGCTCATAATATGAGAAAAATATAATTTTTATATGAAAAAATTAAATTAGTTGAAGAAAAAGAGAAATAGCGCATAGTATATATGTGTGTCCCAAAAATTTGAGATTTTTTTTTTTTATTTCCATGCTTTCCAAATAAGTAAAAAAATTAAAAAATTTTAATAGCATATTTAAAGAAAAATGCATTTAAAAAATGCAATTGCATTAAAATTCATTTTTTAAAAGTATTTTTTATTTGTAAAATATTCATGTTGAAGCTGATATATAAAGTTGTTTAAGTTTTTTCGAAAGTGAAAAAGCGAAATAAAATCGCGAATTATCTGAATTTAACGAATTTGAAAACGGAAATATATATAGACAACCATAGACCTACGTGCAAAATTTTATAAAAATCGAAAGACACTTGGTAAATTGTTGGGCGTTCTTTCATGGAATGGACGATATATATATTTTTTTAAGGAAATTTATACATGGGACTTCTTGTAACATCGAAACCCGTTAAGGTAATGGAAAACGTTTTGGTGGTGAACGCATTACTAATAATACTGGCCGAAAAAAAACACAATTTTTTTCATCCTCCTCAAAAAAAAAATAAAAAAATAAAAAAAAAAAAATATGTTCGACATGCTAAACTCTAATCTGCTTTAAATTTTTCCCATCACGTCGAGATTTTGTTTATGCTATTATATCGTATATTTCACTATAACTCGAGAACGATGTCCAAGATTTATATAAATGATACACTCGGAATAAAATTGGCTTTAAGTCGTTCTAATTTTTAAATAATTCAAATTTTTATCCGCCAGCTTTGAGATAAAAATGATGAACTTAAACATTTTTGATGTTTGCACTTTTCGAAAGAAATTAAGTAAAAAAAATTCAATTTTGCATAAAACAAATTTCTTTCGGACACTTATTTAACTTATTTAAGCCCAAACATTCGTTGGTTATCATCACAGCATTTAAATTAGTATTCAAAAATATTCCTCCAAAAATTTCTAATCGAAACCAAAATATTCAATTCTAATGTGAAAAGAACTTGAAATGCATGCCCTTGAAAGAATGGCACAAAAATAACATTGAAAATTAAAAAAAAGTCTTCCGTTTCCTAACTTATAACTAAAACTAAAATAAAATTGTATCAAAGTTAATACAGTTGAATAAAAACAAGATTATGTTTAGTAAAACAAAATAATATTATAATTAATAATCATAATAATAAACAGTTAAATCTTTAATGTGTATAAACTAAAATTAAAATGAATAATAAACAAACTATGGAAATAAAAAAGAAGACATGCAAAATGTTTGTATTTAAATTATTATTTTTTATTTTTTATTATTTAGTGACTACATATGTACACAGAGAAAACAGATTTATTACGGCAACCGAATTGTTTGCCAATCGAATTTTGTCGGTTGCATGTACTATCGCATAATTCGATTGTAATTATCGAATATTTATGGTGCTCGTAACTGAATTTAAAAAGAATTCTTTGGACAAGAAAGAAAATATCAAAACTATTGTGAATTAATTTTGCAATAATTTTATTTTTTGAATTTATTGACAATACTTCTATAAAGACAAAAATGTATACAAAGAAGAATACATGAAAATAAAATTATATACATACATGTGTATATTTAAATTAAAATAGAAATGTACTACGATATTCGTCTTTAATTTGCTCCAATTGAGGATTCTTGTCATCTTTACAGGAAAGAGATAATATTTTGATGAAGAGGATGGTCAAATATTGAAATCTCAAAACACCGTCTTCCCCAGTAATTTGTACTTAAGCTCCCGTAGTAATGGTCATAAATAATCTAAAATCAGTAATTTTTATATTATAATCGAATATTTCGACTACAACTACCTATAATACCATGTTCAGTTCGATTGTCTCTTCCGAATAACTCAATAAATTTTATTAAATACTGAAATCGATTACTGCAACTTATTTAATAGCTTTTACAACTTTAATTTTATAAAGGACGTAGATTTACAATTCTTAACACAGAATAGCTGCTAAAATTGTATCTTTTTAATGGTAACAATAAAATTTCAATTTTCTTTATAATTTTACTATAATAGAAACCGATTTCCAAGCATATTTTTCTGTGTGTGTACGTACATATAATTATGATGGACGATGAAAGACAAACACAATGTGGTGTGGCAGCAAATACAATTTAAATAACAAAATATGTAGACAAATTTAACCAAAAGTCTTTGCTTAAAAATACTTTTTTTTATTCAAACACATGTCTTTTATTCAAACACAAGTCTATATGTATGTATCTCAATATTGATATTGCTAATTTAACATAAATCATAAATATTACATGCTTGGAATCAATTTTATGATTTTAACAAATAAAATTACTACCAAAACTTCTTTGTCTAAGTTTAGAATTTATTCTAATAGGAAAGTCACAAAAACTTTTTTTATTATTGCAAAAAAAAAAAAAATAATATGTATGTAAAGAAAAAAAATTAAATATTTAAAAATAATAATAATAATTGAAACAAAATTATTTATTCATAACCTCCATATTTCTCAGTAAAAGAGCGTGTGATCCTGTTTATTTATGTTTTAAATTGACGGTAAAAAAGTGCTTTGGATTTCCCAACTTGGACTTCTTTGCTTTTTAACTCAGTCCACTGTTATTCCAGTTTAAAAGCGAAAGAAACATTATTTCTTTTTAAAAAATAAAAAAAATAAAAAATATATAGAAACAAAAGAAATTATACTAGATTCCAATATTTTGAAACTTACTCTGAAAAAATAGAAAAAATTCCAATAATACGGGAATTTTTGATCAATCCATCCTCTGAAGAATTTCTTCGTCTAGAATAAAGTGAAGATAATGGAGTGTCCAGCGCAGTGAATTGATTTCAATCGTATTAAGCATCAATGGCGTATATTATACGGTGTTTTGCGACCCACAAAATATACAAAAACGATCGGAAATAATCCATACCTCAGGAACTTGAGGAAACTTATGATTTCTATGGATCCCAAGTATGTTCGAGTATTACGAAATAAGGCTGGTTTTAGTAAATATTATATAAAAATACATTTTATGTTATTACTAAGTTAATTTTTTCAGAGTAGGTTTCAAAATATGAGGTTCCTTTCATTTTTAAACTAGAATAATATTGGACTGAGTTAAAGAAGGGAATAATGCAAGTTGGGAAACCCAAAACACTTTTTACCATCAATTTAAAACATAAATTAAACGGATCACACGCTCTTTTATTGAGAAATATAGTTTTATAAATAAACAATTTTTCTTCTATTATTTTTTCCACCAATGCATATATATTTTCTGAAGTTAATGAAAATCGCAGAATCAGTTAAATCTATATATAATATGTATATTTAATTTATCTATCAATGAATAGGTATATTCTTTTCAGAATTTTTTGCTTCTTCAAATGAAATATCAATATTTAAGAGTTAGAAACAAAGTCAAGGTATTATTATTATTTTTTTTTTTTTTCATCGATCGATAAGCCTTAAACTTTTTCGAGGTAACAATTTTGTGACGATGGCATTCTTATTCTTGTTAGATACATATTAATATTAAAATTAAGATGTCTAAAGTTCACAAACATAAATAAAATAAAAACAAATTAAAAGAAAAATTAACAAAGAGAAAAAATAAAAAAAAAAAAAAAAAAAAACAAAATATTTTTCAAGTTCAACTTCACGGTCGAAATAGCAGTAAAAGACATTTTGTTAATTATGAGAAAAGTCTAGCAACAAAATTTTCTTGCCATAAAAACAATAGTAAATAAAAACGAGAGAAGAAGACATAGTCGATCAAACCCGACTATATGATACCCCACACCATTTCAATCCACATAATTTAGTTTTTACTTATATACATACATCCTACTTGTGTTTAATATTAACATAATACTAACATTTGTATGGAATTTATGCACGTTAATGACAGATTTTTGTTGCTATAAAACTTATTTGTACTAAATTTCATTAAAATATTCCTATTTTTAAGGCATCTATAAGAGTTAAAACTCTATTTCGGGAGGACATTTGTATAGGGGCTAGGTGAAATAATGGGCCGATCATAACCAAATAATAGGCTTCGTCCTTGTGTTCAAAAAAGCTTATGTACCAAATTTCATCAAATTATCTTTGCGCACAAGCTTTACATGGACAGCCAGCCAGCTGACCAGACGGACGGACATCGTTAAATCGACTCAGAAAGTGATTCTGAGTCGAACGGTATACTTTAAGGTGGGGGTCTCTGCGTTACAACTTCTGCACAAACACATAATACCCCAACCACCTTTGGTGGTGTAGGGTATAAAAAAAAAAAAATAAAAAAAAATAATAAAAAGTAATAAGTCAAATATATTAATGGTTGTATGTATCATCATTACATAATTTCCTCAGAATTTTTTATTTTTTTATACTAAAAGCGTTTTTTTCGCTTTTTAAAGTACATAATGCACATTTACTTCAAGAAGGTCACAACTCAATCAAAAAAAAAAAAAAAAACTTGACGCGTATTTCTACATCATTAATTCGAAAATCTTTTTTTTTTTTTTTTTTGTGTTATGACATTCTTGAAGTAAATGTGCGAAATGTAAGCGTGAGGTGGTTTGAGTAAGACGTTAGTCTTTAAAAACGGACGCTAAATTTGTGGCCATGTTCAAATTTCATTAACGATGTAATAATCATTTTCTAATTATCTCCAATATTACTTGCTAATTTCCATGAAAGTTTTCCAGCTTTCAAATAGTGAATCCCATTTATATATATATATATAAATATATATATATATATATATATATATATATATATATATATATATATATATATATATATATATATATATATATATATATATATATATATATATATATATATATATATATAGATATATATATATATATATATATATATATATATATATATATATATATATATATATATAAAATTCTAAGGAAATTACCCATAGCGTTTTTTTCGCTTTTTAAAGTACATAATGCACATTTACTTCAAGAAGGTCACAACTCAATCAAAAAAAAAAAAAAAAAACTTGACGCGTATTTCTACATCATTAATTCGAAAATCTTTTTTTTTTTTTTTTTTTGTGTTATGACATTCTTGAAGTAAATGTGCGAAATGTAAGCGTGAGGTGGTTTGAGTAAGACGTTAGTCTTTAAAAACGGACGCTAAATTTGTGGCCATGTTCAAATTTCATTAACGATGTAATAATCATTTTCTAATTATCTCCAATATTACTTGCTAATTTCCATGAAAGTTTTCCAGCTTTCAAATAGTGAATCCCATTTATATATATATAAATATATATATATATATATATATATATATATATATATATATATATATATATATATATATATATATATATATATATATATATATATATATATATATATATATATATATATATATATATATATATATATATATATATATATATATATATATATATATATATATATATATATATATATATATATATATATATATAAAATTCTAAGGAAATTACCCATAGAAAGTATGGATCTAAAATGAAAACCTAGCTCCCGCCAAGAGACATGAAGATTTTATTTTAAGGTTTTTCAAAAACATTTCATAGATTTAATGGAAAAAAAATGTTATTACTAAATCCAAACATAATATTAGAGTAGGTCAATTCAATTCGGAATAAAACATTCAGAAAAGATTTTTTTGGTAAAAAAGTCTTAAAGAAAAAAACTAATATTTTTTTCCAAGGAAATATCTCAAACCAAATATCTCAGCAACCAAGCAACTCTCTATTCTAAAAACTTAAGTAGTATAGGAAATCTGTATTAACATACGGATTTTGGCAAATTGTTCAAAATAGCGTTCGAGATATATTTCCAAGACTTAAGGTTTAACCTTTATTTATAAAAAAAAATGTGGAATGTCATTTTGAAGGTGCTCTCATTACCTATTATTTGAAATCTAATTGGGATCCGTATCTTGAGATAGCAGGAATTATATCAAAACACTGTTGTTAAATTGAACGATTTTCCCCAATTTTCATGTCTTTCGGCGGGAGCTAAGTTTTTGATTTTAGACCCATTCTTAGAATTTATTGTAGATTACATTTTTGCTATACGCCTATCGACAAAAGGAATTGACCCACCCAAATATATATATATATATATATATATATATATATATATATATATATATATATATATATATATATATATATATATATATATATATATATATATATATATATATATATATATATATATATATATATTCTCATCAGGTTAAAATTATTGTGGTTATAAAAAAAACTCCGCCCTTTTGATTGCTTTTTTATAAAATCAATATTTTTGACTACGATTATCAATTTAAAGAAACACTAAAAAATTTAATTTTTTTTGGCTTGTTTCGCCCTTTTACATTTTAGGTGACGACATTGGATTATGTAATTTCTAGATCAATCCTTTTAATAAATACTATATATTCTAAGTATTCTAAATCGCTTATATATATTATTAAATACATACATACAAATTTATATTCCATTAATTTTTTTTATAAATATCAGTCCCTCCTGTTTACATCACTATTATATATTTTTTTTACTTTGAAGGTCACAACTCAATCAAAAAAAAAAAAAAAAAAAACTTGACGCGTATTTCTACATCATTAATTCGAAAATCTTTTTTTTTTTTTTTTGTGTTATGACATTCTTGAAGTAAATGTGCGAAATGTAAGCGTGAGGTGGTTTGAGTAAGACGTTAGTCTTTAAAAACGGACGCTAAATTTGTGGCCATGTTCAAATTTCATTAACGATGTAATAACCATTTTCTAATTATCTCCAATATTACTTGCTAATTTCCATGAAAGTTTTCCAGCTTTCAAATAGTGAATCCCATTTATATATATATATATATAAATATATATATATATATATATATATATATATATATATATATATATATATATATATATATATATATATATATATATATATATATATATATATATATATATATATATATATATATATATATATATATATATAGATATATATATATATATATATATATATATATATATATATATATATATATATATATATATATATATATATATATATATATAAAATTCTAAGGAAATTACCCATAGAAAGTATGGATCTAAAATGAAAACCTAGCTCCCGCCAAGAGACATGAAGATTTTATTTTAAGGTTTTTCAAAAACATTTCATAGATTTAATGGAAAAAAAATGTTATTACTAAATCCAAACATAATATTAGAGTAGGTCAATTCAATTCGGAATAAAACATTCAGAAAAGATTTTTTTGGTAAAAAAGTCTTAAAGAAAAAAACAAATATTTTTTTTCCAAGGAAATATCTCAAACCAAATATCTCAGCAACCAAGCAACTCTCTATTCTAAAAACTTAAGTAGTATAGGAAATCTGTATTAACATACGGATTTTGGCAAATTGTTCAAAATAGCGTTCGAGATATATTTCCAAGACTTAAGGTTTAACCTTTATTTATAAAAAAAATGTGGAATGTCATTTTGAAGGTGCTCTCATTACCTATTATTTGAAATCTAATTGGGATCCGTATCTTGAGATAGCAGGAATTATATCAAAACACTGTTGTTAAATTGAACGATTTTCCCCAATTTTCATGTCTTTCAGCGGGAGCTAAGTTTTTGATTTTAGACCCATTCTTAGAATTTATTGTAGATTACATTTTTGCTATACGCCTATCGACAAAAGGAATTGACCCACCCAAATATATATATATATATTCTCATCAGGTTAAAATTATTGTGGTTATAAAAAAAACTCCGCCCTTTTGATTGCTTTTTTATAAAATCAATATTTTTGACTACGATTATCAATTTAAAGAAACACTAAAAAATTTAATTTTTTTTGGCTTGTTTCGCCCTTTTACATTTTAGGTGACGACATTGGATTATGTAATTTCTAGATCAATCCTTTTAATAAATACTATATATTCTAAGTATTCTAAATCGCTTATATATATTATTAAATACATACATACAAATTTATATTCCATTAATTTTTTTTTATAAATATCAGTCCCTCCTGTTTACATCACTATTATATATTTTTTTTACTTTGTTATTGCTTTCTTTTTAATTGGCATTTTTAATTAAAGTTATAAATACAAAATTGCTATTGTCAATAACCGTGACAAAAACAAACAAACAAACAAACACATTAAAGAGTTAATAAGAAATAAAAATATATGTACGTATTTAGTAAAATAATGTACGTATTTATTCAACTTTGGTCAAAGGTCATTTTGGTGCCATTCTCAACATTTGAACAGCGTTTGTTGAACTTTATAGGAAATTCTAACATATTTAAAATTACATTTTGCCATTTTTTTTTTTTTTTTCTAACAATGAATAAATATTTTTATCAACGAGTTTATGTTTTGTAAAAAATAAAAAACTTAAAAAAAGTGAAATCAATTTTATTTCAAGGTCAGCTTGTAAAACCAAAAAGATTTATATTTAATAAACCGGTCTCTGCATTTTACTGTTTTGTTGTTGTTATTATTATTATTATTGTTGTTTCTGTTGCGAATTCGCCATTACCTTTCAACAACTTAATGATGGATGCTGACTTGATTTGAAACAAAGTGGATTACATGGATTTTTGGTGAGTTCCATAGTAATTTGACACTATTTTAAAAGAATAAATTTATTGTTAATTAAACTGGTGGTAAAAATTGTAATATACGATATAGCTATAGAGAGAAATCTGTTTGTGACAACAAAAAAAAAAAAAAGTTTTATATATCCAATATATTATTTTCTATCAGTATGTTAACAGTGCTATTCTCGAATTCATGACAATTATCAGTCATTAGTTATTATCATGTGCTTATATGATAAATGTTACAACTTAATATCACCAAAAATGTATATTTTTTTTTTTTAAAGCCAGAGTAGATTGTCACAATTTGTTTTACTATCACTATAAATCGGTCGAGAATAGCACTGTAAAACTATTTAATATTTTTTTTTAAATATCGCATAGTAAAACAAAATTTATCATTATAAATTTTGACAATAATTTATTAACAATTTCTTTTATAATTATAGCGGAAATTACTAACATTGTTAGTTAAGTAATTGCGTATGATAATAATTATTTTATTATAGGTACTAAGTATTTCCATATTATTAATAAATAACTGCAAAATTGTTACCTTGCAATTATCCAGCTAACCGGATAATAAACGTATAAAAACAAAAAATAATAGGTTTTTTATTTTTGTTAACTAAATAGAAATTTTACACGTGTAATCCATATAAGTAGATGTATATTTCTTAACCTTTTAAACCCAAAGAAATTCTCGGAAATAAAAAAAAAGTTCAGAAAAACAAACGTTTACTGTAACAATAATTATTTAATGTAAACAATGGAAAAATGCTTGGTAATTGAAGTTTTGTAATATATTGCGGCGCAAAATTTAAACTAAGAACTAAAAAGGTATAACCAAGCAAAAAAAGTAAACCGAAAAAGGAATTCACTACATACTATTAGGATTTGCTAACAAATAACTTCATTACTTTTGAAGTTTTCCGGACAAAAAAAAAAAAAAAAATATTGTCAAGTATATTATTTTATGTCTATTGAGTTTTCAACAAAATTTTATGCAAAACAATAAAACTTATATCAATGACGGTACATCGTTTCAAGTACAAATAATACCCAGCAAAAAAACGATCAAGAGCTTCCAAAAAAGAATATTTTTACCACTTCAAAAGTAGAACAAAGTGAATATTTTAAACTTTTTTGGAAGTTCTTAATAATTACTTCCAAAAAAGTGAAAATAAATTAAATTTTAGCTGGAAAAAAGGTTAATAATTTCTAAGAAAATTTAAATTTTATAAATTTTAATGCATTTTTATTATCTATTAATACGGCTAAAACTGAATTTTTGTAAAAAAAATTCATAAACATATTTTTAAAGGAAGTACTTCAAAAGAAATGAATAAGAAGCATAAAAGAAGAACATCCTACCAATGACAACCATGGGTTAAAAAAAGAACTTCTGCAGCTCTTTGGTACCAATGCCAACACAATGTTAATTTTATGACATTTTCAGCTCTTTTTCAGTTCCTGCGAATAAAAAAATAAATGAGTTAAGTATTAAATTCGTTAAAATTTGATTAAATGTTTGGTAAACATTTTTCGAAAACACCTTTTTTAATTTCGGAACAGATATAACAATTAAATACTAAGTAATAAGCACAGAAATCAATAAGGTTATAGTTAATAATCGATCGTTATAGAAAATAATTTTATTTTCTATTATTAGCCAACATTTCAATAATTTAGATTTTTTTTTTCTGGGATGTTGATAAATGTTTTAATTTTTTCTCAATATTCTCCTGTTTTTTTTTTGTTTTTGTTATTTTGCCACTTAAATTTTAAAGTCAAATTTATTAAATGTTATGAAAAACAAGTAAGAAAGTTATAGTCGGTCAAGTCCGACCATGTGAATCTTCACCAATAGAACCTGTGGTCAAATTTGGACCGATTCTTGTAAGTTAGATAAGTGAATAAATGTCTATTGGACATACATATGTGCAATATTATGTTAATGCTAACATTTATAAGGTCTAAATGCACTTTAAGTTATTTTCCGGTTGTGGGCTTTATATTATATTAATTATGGTTATAGACAATTTTGTAAATATGTTTGAAATAATTTATTTATTTATAACAACATGATTATGGCAAATATAATATGGTTGTGTCTTCCAATTATTTATATGTTTGCCGTAAATTTTTGTATATTGGTTCATTTAAAGCATATGCATATAAGAGTTAAATCCCTACCGACAATAATCAGTTTCAACAGAGATTATCTTTGGTCAAATTATATGCCAAATTTCATTGATTTATCTTTAAAATTTTGAACCGCAGAAGAAACAGATCCACCATCTATGGTGGTGTAGGGTATAAAAACGATTATAACTACATTCTAACAAATTCGTACTTATCATTCAATATCGATTATAATCGATTGTATGGAACAAAATTTTTTTTAATTAAAAAAAAGCTGTTAATATTTTGTTAACTGTTAATTAAAAATGTTGTTCCATTTTAGAATAGTGTTCAAAAACGTTTTTTATAAAACTTATTAAACCGTACAATAGAAAGGCGTAAGGGCGAACTCAACTTAATACCCCTAAACACATGTCTACTAATTTTTCTAAACAAACAATATAAATAATAGGGAAATCGATTATTGCATTTTTTTAAGGAATCGGTTTTCGAATATTTCAAATAGTTTAATAATATTATTTTTAAATTCCCACGTAACTAATAAAATTTTAATTTTAAAATTATGAATATTACTTGTCATAATTTTATACTTACTAAAATTTTACAACTTATAATAAAGTATTACAAAAATTTTAAAAATAAAAACAATTTAAAAGAAATTTTCTTTTTATAATGTTTTTATTCACTCCTATCATGAATACTTTTTCCCTCGAAATGTGTTACCTTTCCCTAAATTTGCAATCGTGAACAAATTCCCCGTGAATAATTTCATGCTAAAAATAAAATTCCCCTAATCGTGAATGATTTTTTTCCCCCTAGTTTTTTCACTTTTCCCTTTAATTTGTTCACTTTATTTTTGCTGGGGAACAGAACAGAAAATGTAAGTAGATCTTCTTATAATTCGGATATTAAAGTTATTTATAATTAAATTTGCCGAATTATTTTGCTACATAAAAGTTAAATTGCAATAAACTAATTTTGCAATAAAACTATCACTCCAACACTAAATATCTTGCTTTGTTTTTTTTTAATTTAAAATATTAGTATATATACGTCAAAAACTTTATTTTGACTTTTATTTTAATTTTCTTCCTTTTTACATTCACTGAGAACTGATAGCGGGAAAAATTGTTCACGGGAGATTCACGATAGCATTTTTCCCTTCTAGGGAAATAAAAATTTCATGGGAACAAAAATTCCACTTGTTATTCACGATAGGGGTGATTATCAAAAAAACAAAAAATATATATGTATTTTTTTAATAATGCTAGAGAAAATATTGGTTGCAAATGAAAAGTAATTTTCAAAATACTGATAAAAACTAGGGTTTTCGAATAAAACCGGTTTATATACATTTTTCTACTTGATAATTAGAAATACAAATAAACAAGAACAATGCGTCCCCTAACTATATATATAATTAAGTAATAAAAAAAAAATAAATAAAAAATAAATGTAACAAAACTCGCAACGCAAGTAAATACTTAAATTGTTTTTCTTTGAATTTCTTCCATGTATTTGCGCACATGAAACCAAATTAAATAATATTTAATGATATTGACTACGACAGAAACAACAACAACAACAACAACAAGAACAATAATAATAATAATAATAATAATTGTTTAAACTACGACACAATCAGTAAAGAAAAAAAAAGGTGAGAAATGCCAACTTCATGGAATATTTATGAGAAAAAATTGTTTAAAACTAGTGATAAAACAACTAAATGTAAACATACATAAACGATATAGTTAACATGTGGCTAAAAAAGTTTATACATATTTAAAAATATTAATTAATCAATATAAATAAAATTCTTATTCAAATATCAACATGTAGATATGTAATTGTGATATTATCGCTTTAGTAAAAAAGTCAATAACATCATTTAGGTTAACATACAAAAACTAAATCGCTCTCATAGGAACAACAACGGAAATATCGGTACTTCTTGGCATTTTAAGTTTCCCCAGTTACTTCCGCATAGCAAACAGCTTAAAAAATAACGATAGACATGAATCAACTATGACCTAGACCTAGACCTAAACACATGATTTTTTTTATTTATTTAGTAGTTTTGCAAAAAAAAAAAAAAAATCTTCGTACTACTGAAAAAATAAAAAAAAATTAAACACTAACAAATCCGTAGAAAATTTGAATATAACTAAATTATGCTCGTTTTGATGTGGAAAATAATAAAGTCTCGAATTAAAAACTTAATTTGTTGCTAATAAATAGGAGTAAATAAAAAGCAAAAACTAAAAACAAACATCAAACAAAAGTCGTTTGTATTTTTAAATTATAATCAAATAAAAATCGAATAGACGAAAGACTTAGAAAACAAATAAAAAACACAAAAAAATTCAATGTGATATATTAACCGTTATCTCAACATAATGAAATACTTAAAAGATGCATATGTATTAATTACATATTATTTGCTTTTAGACAAAATCGATTAAATTTTATAAGAAGGTAAAAGAAGTTTATAAAACTTTAATAAAACGATTTTTTTTTTTAATTATTTTTAAACAATGCATAAATCTACTACATATGCAGTAGTTATAGTAGGGAATCTTTTATATCACTCATTATAGTATAATTTATTCGTTTTACACACATACAATTAAAATTTCGATCTCTAAATAAATAAGAAAATAAAGAAAAGAATATTAAATTGCAAAATAATTTAAAAAATCTGCTTAAATTTTAAATTGAAATGTTAAAAATAAATTTAAAAATTAAACATTAATACAAAATGCCAGTTTCAGATCAAAAGACTTAAGAAACAAACATGCATACATTTACGTGTGTCAATAAAGTACATACATTCATACATACTTATCTATATATTCAATTTAATACTCAAACTATTTACAACCACAACTGGTTAAATGAAACTTGTTTTGAAATTTATTATTTCATTTAATTTAATTTTTGTAACTATTTTTATTATTTTAACTATTTTATGCTTTTATTTAGTTCTATAATTTTATTTTTTGTTTTTAATTAGCCTTACTGCTACTACTTATTTATTAATTCATTTATACCAACAAGACTTATGTTTGTGTATATGTTAATGAAAACATCATTCTACTTAACTATCCATTGGCTACTTTGTTTTTTCGTTAATTTAAACTATAATTCGCTTTTAAGAATCAATGTCAAAGTCATAATAAACCTTCGTTATAATAATTCTGCAAGCAAAAAAAAAAAAAAGTTAAAATTCTTCAAAGTCACCAGCTGATATTAATTTTTTTTTTTAGAGAATATTAACAAATGACGTTCTGTTTGTTGGTCAATGGCTTCATATACATATGTTGGCTCAATAGACAGACCTGTATAATTTTAAACTATTTAAGGTTTAATTACATTTTTCGTAAATATATAGCAGAATTATGTACATATATCTATAAAGATATTTTTAAAAGTAATAAATTTTATATGTTTGTAGTCTATATAAAAATTAAATTAAACAAATTTTAAATTTTAGTTAGTTTTAATAAGTATAGAAACAATAATGGGCAACATATTCTTGTTACAATTTTCATTTGTGCTATAATAAGCTTAAATGTATGTTTATACATTAAAGTGCCTTAAAAAAAAAAAAAATAAAAAATAAAAATATATATATGCTCTAGATGTATTTGTGTTTATTTTTAAAGAAATTTTTTTTAAGAAATTAATCAACACAATTCATAAACAAACAAACATGATCCGAAAAACTTGAAATTTAGTTTTAAAGTTTAAAGTAAATTAGTTTATTGTATCAATGTTATGTAGATTCATCTGATATATCATCTATGTATTTATATCTATGTATATATATATAAAATGAAACTGTGTTTGTCTGTTGGTTCGTTTGTTTGGGCTAAATCGCTGGACCGATTTTCTGGACTACTTCATTTTTCGATAGGAGCAGGGAGAATGATAGCCCTATAAGAAATAAATATTTATTATCACATAACTACAAAAATATTATAGATAAAGTCCTGAGATTTTGTGGAAATGATTTTGTTATAAAAAAAACTATTTAAACGTTTTTTAAATCAATAAAATCTGACATCTGTTATATAATTGAGATGAAAATGGTCTACCCGTCTAGGGAGAGTGATAGCCTCCATACAAAGAAAATACTAATTATCGGATAACTTTTATACTGTAACAACAAAAATATAAAAATTTTGCGGGAATGTCTTTCGTAATCCAACCACCAATTTTAATGAAAATGCAATGGATAGGACCAGGGAAAATGGTAGCCCAATTTAACGAAAATATTAAATATCGTATATCTTAGAAACTATTACATCAAAAGTTTTAACATTCTGAAAAAATAACTATCTCAACAACCTCCATCAGTTCAGAATTAAATGGGATGGGAAATGATATCCCCATACAAAGCAAATGTTCTTAATGGTATATCTAAAGAACTATTATAGTGAGAGATCAAAAATTTTGTGGGAACTATTTTACTATTTTACTAGACGGATAGGGCCAGCGGAAGGGGTAGCTTCTATACAAAGAAAATATTAATTTTCGCATATCTGAAGGAGTAATTTACTAAAAGTCTTAAACATTTTCTATAAATAATTTCCATAACAAATTTCGTATAGGCCGGATAGGTCCAGGGGGAGTAGAAGCCCCCACATAAATTAATTATTAGTTATCGCATCAAATGGGGTAGCGAAGCGCACCGGGAAAAGCTAGTTTTATATGTAAATTAATTGGTAATTAGATTTAAAAAATTGGAAGTCAGTTTTTAGCGCCATCTGTCTAGAGGAATTTAAATTTTATAATTGTAATTGAATTTGGATCCAAATGCTTTATAGTTGCTACAATTTTTAAAAATGTACAAAGTATCAAGGTTTACATATTTATAACTTTTTAATTTACGATTTCACTGAAAAAAAAAAATTTCTCCCGTTGGACTTAATTTTTTTTTATCTCATGTTGAAAAATGCTTTATTGAATCAACAATTCAATTTAGGTTTTTTTGTGACGGAAACATTTACTTACTTAAAAAAAAAAAACGAGAAAAAAGGTATAGTCGGTCAAGACCGACCATATAATACCCTACACCATTATGTATGACCATAAAAATTCGGGGAGGAGACCTATATTAGATCAACACTTTTACTAAATGTAAAATAAAATATACAAATACAGAATAACACGTTGATACTAACATCTACTTGATTTTATGCACTTTAGGGCGATTCTCGGAAGTGGGTTTATATGGGAGCTGTGGTAAATTATGGACCAATTTTAATAAAATTTGGCAATGTTGTTTCTACTTAATAAAACTTATTTGTGTCGAATATTAACTTGATACTAACATTAGTATGGGATTTATGCACGTTAAAGTGATTTTCGGAACAGGGGTTTATATGGGAGCTATGGTTAATCGTGGACCGATCTTCATAAAATTCGGTACAAAGATTGGTACTTATACAAAACTTCTTTGTACCGAGTTTCATTAAAATATTCTTATTTCTAAGGCATTTTTTAGTGTTGAAACTTAATTCCGGGGGGACATTTGTATGGGGGGTAGGTGAAATAATGGACCGATCATAACCAATTTCAATAGGATTCGAAAGTCAAAAGTCCCACCTGCCAAATTTCATTCAATTATCTTCAAAATTGCGACCTGTACTTTGTGCACAAGGTTTACATGGACAGCCAGCCATCCAGAAAGACGGACGGACGGACATCGTTAGATCGATTTAAAAAGTGATTCTGAGTCGATTGGTCTACTTTAAGGTGGGTGTTGGATAACGTTTTCTATGCGTTACAAACATCAGCACAAACGCATAATACCCCAACCACCTATGGTGGTGTAGGGTATAAAAAATAAAACTAAATACGTAGATGTCAGATTTTATTGATTTAAAAAACGTTAAAACTGTTAAGCACTTTGAGCTAAGTTATTGAAAAATGGAGGATTTCAGAATGAATTTTTATCGATTAAAATATATATATATAGATATCGGTGTCAGTCGTAAATAAAAAATAACCTAAATGTCTTGAGATTACTTATCTTTCTCTCTAAATATTGAGCAGTTTATGAATCCTTTTGAAAATGGTTACAATGATTTTGAGAATTATTTTACGACATTCTAATCTTCACTTTTATTCTTTCTATAAATCGAGCCACTTTAATGTAGATGTTAAAAAAAAAATAAATAAATAAATAATTAAGATTATTATTGTTGATCTATTATGCTTAAAATTACAGAAATTCAAAAAAAAATATATATATATATCATTTAAAAATTTAACACAATATAGTCAAACAGCAATATTTAATGACAAGGTTCGAAATGGTAGGTAAGCAACTAACTAAGTAACTACGTTTAAAAATGATCTGTTAAATTTTAAAAAGTACGAATGTATCTGCATGCGACATTGATACTTATTATGATGATTATTGTTCATACATGATTTTTAATGGAGAACACTTGTGACAGCACACACTTTATTTACATATTGTGTAGGTAAGTATGTATGTAACTGAGTGTTGCAGTAAAATCCAATTACAAAGATTATCAATCAATGGGTCAAGACATAATTGTAAAATATATACATACATATATATACTTTGTATGTTTTTATAATAAGATTTAAGGTTGACATGAACACATACATACAACATAGATATTTAAACTTAAGGATATTATTTATAACCATGGAAATCACAATATGCTTTAAAAAATGGGTTTTATGCGCATTAAATATGCAGTATCAATAATCAAAGGGTTTTATTAAAATTTCAAGGATATAAAATAAGGCAAAACATTAAATTTTTCAATCGTGTCGAAATTTGGTTCCCCGTATTGTATCGCATAGAAACGTTATTGATCTTCTAATTTTTTATCCATCTAATTCTAGACATTATTATAATTACGAATATAGTAAAAAAAAATTAATAAAAAATGTCTTGTTTTATACGTTTTTGAGATATAGCTAAATATGTGGACCAATGGCCTTAGTTTTACATTAGGTGGTTCATATCGAAAACTAGAGTTACCTCTAAAAAAGTGGTTTATATTGATAGGGAAATTCCGTATCACAGTATTGCCCTGTGTAAACATTAAACATTTTATAATTTTTTTTTTAATTTTTTAAATTGAAACAAATAAACAAAGCAATAAAAACAAAGGGACAGTAAATATAAGATATATTTTAAATCATATCAAGAGTAATTGTTTTTAATTAAATAAATAACAATAATTTTATTCCTAAATATTTTTTATTTAATTATAAATTAAGAGAATATTAAATTTTTGGAATTTTAATGATTAAAACAAGTTTTATATTCTAATTTTTAATAATTTATTAAGAATGAAGAATTAAATACAAAATTTAAATACGTATCTACATACATACATACATACATACATATATATATATATATATATATATATATATATATATATATATATATATATATATATATATATATATATATATATATATATATATATATATATATATTGTATTAAAAATATTTCTTTTTTATTTGTTTGTTTTATTGTATTTATTATTCTTAAATCAAAATAGACTTTGAACTGAATGTTAGACTTTTTGGTGCTCGTAAATGAATCATTCAAAAAATTTAAAATTTTATTTATGTTGATATATTAATCAGTAGTGATGGATTTTAAAGTAAATATGAAATTGACATGACATGATGATGGGTTGGTTACATGTTAATAGGTATATACATACATTCATACTTACTTATGTAGTTTATACAAATGTATGTATTTACCACTTATACATTTATTATATTTTTTTTGTTCATATATTTATCATAGTTTTGTTATTATTTAACTAATTATGAACATTTAAATATGCAATTTAAATAAAAAATAAAAATAAAATTGATATACTAAGTACTATTCACTTATTTTTGTTTGTTTGCTTACAAATAATACAAGAGTTTATTGATAAATTCAGGGTTTAAATAATTAACACCATTTAGGGAACTAGCCAAAAAGTCTTTCAACTTTGAAGGAAAACAAATATTTGATAGCCCAGACACAAACACAGGCACACATACATACCTATGTACATATGAGCATGTATGCTGAATGAAATATCTAAGTATTTGTTAAATATTTAAATGTATAAATGTATGTATGTATTGATGTTTATGTTGAAATTCTTAATAAAATTTCATTAGGAAAATCTAACTTAAAGACCACAAATATATCCAATACCAAGACACACCTGCTTAGACTACAAATACATATATATGTACATATGAGTTATATGATGTGGTGTGTGTATGTGTGAGCAGTGATTCTAAAAAAATAAGTTAATTTTTCTTGGTGCAAAACAGAAAAATAAATAAATAAGCTTTTCTTCACACACACACACACAAACACACACTCACACACACTGAACAACAACATTTTTTAGACATAGCTGTTTTTGTTTTTCGCTTAAGAACTTTTATACCTTGATTTTAACTAAAGCTTAAATGAAACTAAGCTTGACTTGATACGTTCATATGTATGTATGTACGTCACCTCGCTTTTCGAAGTCAATGAATACAAATACAATCAGAAATGTTTGATGTTGTATGACTTGTTGCTGAATATAACTTGTACATACAGACATACTTAGCGACTGACTAACTTACAAATTTTGGTGTATATGTATATAGGGATCTTGTGTGTGCTTGTGCTTTATCGATATTATATCATGACTTAAAAGATCGCTTACAAATGAATGTTTAGGTTTGAATATATACATGTGAGTATAATGTTTGGTGATATTTGTGCTGCTGATAGACAGCGTCTTGAGCGTTGTTCAAAAACTTATTTTATCTTGTACAGGTTGAGAAGTTTAGAAGTCAGTTGAGCATAAAATTTCATACGGTTCGGTCTGGCCAAAAATAACTTCAAACTACCAAAAAAAAAAAAAAGAAATATTGTAAATGCATAAATTAATATTTAACGAATAAGCAAAGTAATAACGAAACTTAATCGTAACGGAAATTATCGATTTCAAAAAATTAAATAATAATAATAAATACAACGGCAAATATTTTTTGAAATTATTACAACATTTGCAAGTGTATTATCAAATATCAAACAAACAAATTGAATAGTATTTAAAAAAAGACAAAAGAATTTTACAAAAAAATATTAATATTTTTAAATACAAGAAATTTATAATGCTTTCATAGCACAATAAAATTTATTTGATAATCATTTAATAAATCTCTTACGATCGTTAACTATAGTGAACCAAAAAAAAAAAAAAAAGTGTTAATTTTAAATACTGAAATTAAAATAAAATTCAACATCAATAATAAAAATGAATAGTAACGTTACATCGGGTTTTGATATTGCAGCAGAAATAGCTAGCATTGCTATTGATGAATTCAAATCACATTATGTGACCAAAAATTTCACTGGATTAATTCAAAGATATTATCATTTGGTCGAAGAGGACTTTGGCGGTAGGTTCCATTTTTTTTTTTTTTTTTTTTTTTTTTTTTTGTTATTGTATTAAAACATCTAACGGGAATTCCCATCTATGTTAATAATATCCCATTTTGTTTTTGTCATACTCGTAAACACAATTTTATTCGGTTGAAAAAATCTTTATGAAAACTAGTTATTAACAAATGAAAAAAATAATAATTATTATTTAAATGTAGTAATCGTTATTTGTAATAGCTGAACGGTTTTATATGATGCAATTTAAGAATTTATACATATTAATATATGTAAATATAGTATGTACATAATATATTATTTTTATTTTGTAAATAACTCCCAATGACGTTTAATGGAAAAAATAATAACTAAACTTTAGTACAACTAATTAAAACAAAAACGGAAATATAAACAAGGTATTAAAAGAAAAAAAAACAGTTTAATTAAATCACTAGAATTAATTTTCTATTATACTAAGTGGTTTTCTTATATTTCGTAACGTTTCATTTACAAACGACATATTATTTAAACGTTTTAAATATGCGGAAATAAAAAAAAAATTAAAACAAACAATTTATTTATATTTTTAATAAATATTAAAAAAAATTAAACAACAAACATCATATTAAATTTTTTAATATGATTTTAACATTTTTGACCTGTTACAAAAATAATAATAATAATAATAATAAAAGTTTTTAAAATTAGATTTTAAAATTCTATTACAACTTAAAACTCAAACACATTTCAGATCATAAATACATAAATTTTTGATTTAAACGTACATACATATGAAATATATACCTTACTATTATAACAAATCGTTTATATTTATATTTTTAACCCTTAAATACTAATGTATTAAAAAGAAAATAATAAATTTTTAGACGCTTACATGTTCTGAATGCAAATACAAAAAACTTTCTACGTTAAATTTACGTATCATTAGTATTAAAAGTATAAATGTGTATATAAATTTAGAAATATGATTTGAAATGGCAGAGTAAGTTGAAATATTCGGCGGATAATCTTCATTTGGTGGATATAATAGTCAATTTTAACGTTTCAATAAAATTAATGTATTAATTGAAAGAAAATTATGAGCTGCTAAGATTACCATTATACTAAGAACTTTATACAGAAAGGAAAGCAAAATGAGTTGAAAATTTAGACATTATGCAAAAAACGGAAGGTTAGAACATATTGTCACAATTTGGCATCACTTTTCGTAAATAAAATCTTGATATATTATTTTATTTCTTATTCTTATTTATTGAATTTTTTCACTTTAAGCCTTTTTAAAGACAAATAAATAATAAAAATACTTTAAGCTAATAAAAAAACATACAAATAGTGGTTTAGAGAATAGCAATGTGTACGTAAAATTTATTTATCGTCAATATTAACGTATACAAAAAAAAAAAAAAACGTTAGTATTCTAGGGTTAAAAAATGTTTTTAATAATGGTGACATCTCTTAATATTTAAGAAAGAATATTTAAACTAATGGATCATAAACAAGGATTGAAAGCAAACAAGTTTACAAGAATAGAACTTTATTTTAAAAGTGATAAAAACACGTTTTTATGGAAATTATGAAAAATTAATGCAAATATTTTAGTTACAAAATTCAAGAATTTTAGATAACCTTCAAAAAGTATTCCGTTTCCTATAATTCATCTTTTGTTATTTGGTATTTAACGTTATTCACATAGCTACATCCATTCTTAAAAACATATGTATGTATGAGTTTGTATATATATATATATATATATATATATATATATATATATATATATATATATATATATATATATATATATATATATATATATATATATGTATGTATGTATGTATGTATGTTACTTTCAAACATTAAAAAAAATTATAAAAATATAAATGTAATATTTAATTTAACAATTTTTGACCATTAAGTTGTGGCATACACATACATACAAAATAAGATTTTAAAATAATTTGTGTTTTTTATGAATTTTCTAGATCATTATATAATTAAATAAATTTAAAATAATACTAATTACACAAATAAAATGATAAAATTATAATTTTAGTTAATATTAACTTAATAATTATAATTAACAGCTTTTATTATCTACTATTAATTTCAATAATTATTGTAATTGGACATGAGTGAAAATTTCTGAATAAATAAATTTAATTCTTAACGTTCTAGGAATAAACAAATAATTTTAAAAAATGTTATTAAAAAGATGTGAAATAATAAATGCCACAGATAAAATAAAAATTATGGATAAATTAAGAAACAACAATATAATTTTTTATAAACTTATTAATACGCTCAACAGTGTCGGAGTTATTCAGAAAAATATGTTCATGCAAAGTTGGAAATATTTTGCTCATTAAAAAATAGTTTAGGAAATGAGAACGGCAAAAATAGTCAGATTTTAATATTTTATTATTAAATCAGATACATTACGAAAAAAAAGCAATAAGTATATCTTGAGAATTTATCAAATATTATTGATTTTATTAACAATTAACTGAAATCATTATTATATATACGCCGTGTATGACCTACAATTTGTATGTAGTTTTTAAAAATAATGTTAAAATAATTTGAATGTAATTTTAGTATACTGTTATTAAATATGTATATGATAGAAAAAAAAAACTGAAAACTGATTTTTATTCAGCACATCGTAATCATCAAATTCTATATATTTTTGTTAAAAGGCGGATAACAATTTTTTTTTTTTGGTAGACCAGTGTAATAGGGAAAAATTTAAAACATGCGCTTAAAAAAAGAATAATAATAATAATAAATAAAAAATATATATAAAAAAAAAATGTCAAAGATATGGATAAGAAAACAATAGTTTGTTTTAACTAAATATTTCTGTGGCCAAAATGAAAAACTACATATTAATTTTTAGAATTGTTGTATTCCATTACATATTGTGTAAGTTTTTTAGAGAAATCTGTCCATTACTTTAGGAGATAGAAGTCTGAATGTCGAATGTCGAAATGTAAAAAAATTATAAATTAACATATGCTATTTTTCCATATTTCCTATATTAAAATTCATGATTGAATTTAACATACTTATTTGAAATTTGTACTTTTTTAAGACATAAATTTTATTTTTTATAACATTTGGTAATGGAAAAAGTACATAACTCATTTTAAAATTCCATTTTGGAAAAAATGTATAACTTGAGATATTATTTAAACAAAATATAAATTTTATAAAAGGAAAAACAACACCATTACTTTATCGCTATATATTCGATAACCAGTATACACAACGGTTCCAAAAATATATCAAATATTTTTCATACGAATTGCGGATATATTTACACGGAAGGTGATTTATTTTAAAGTACAAATATGAGCTGTTCCAATTATTTAATTTAAAAAAATACCCAGCTGGAAGTTGTGTTTTGAGGACAGTTCCATAAGTGATTCTTGAGATACAAGTCATTAGGTGATGACCAGAGCAACAAAAAATATGTAAAATCGTATTTCTTCCAGGGATTAAAATAAACCAAACTGTAAGTTATTTATCCGTTACAGACAATTTTAAGAATTTTGGCATTTATCCTAGTAGTATATTTTTTGCATGCTTAACAGGTTTTTTTTTTTGATATTTTCATAGTAAATCTTTATTTAAGAGTATTTTTTAGCAACTTAACGGGCATATTTTTGCATATTTTAAACTTGAAAGCATAATTTAGCATATTTTACAATTTGCATATTTTGCACCTAATATAGTTTTTTTTTTAATTTGCCATTTTTTTCATCTTACAAACTGTTAGAAATTTTGTAATTTTATAATACGATAAATCAGCTTTTAATGTTTTTAATTAGTGGATAGTTTATAATTCAAGAGCACATTTTTTTAAATTTTAAGGATATATTTATCGATTTTAAGAGAATTTGAGAGAATTTTTTTTAGAGCTAATTTATGGTTGCCCTGGTAATGAAAAATTACATCGGAAAACTTAATCAGGATAATAATGTTTTTATTAAATAACTTTTTACATATTTATTAAAAAACCGTGTTATGTATTTCATCAGTAAGATGAAATACATCACACGGTCAGCGGAAATAATTAAGTTCCTTTGCATATTTAAGATATGTCATAATTTTTCAATACTATTGACAACCTGTTGAATTTGTCTTAAAGTATTTTGACAAAATATATGAAAATAAAGTGCCATTATGTTTTTTACTGGGTACAAAGTATTTAAAAAAACTGAAGAATCAGTCGAGAATAACTCAAACTATTCATGATTTTTTTAAACAATCTGTAGATTTTAGATTCATATTGTACAGCAAAGTTAAATTCAATTGCAATAATTATTGTAACTAAACAACAATTATAATTGTTGTATAGTTATAATATGCATAGCTTACTTTTCAAACATAATATTTGAAAAACTTGCCCTGTTATTTAGCATTTTAGATTATAATGACATATATCTAACTTGACTGACATATACAGTCAGTGTTGTCCTGTGTAATTATTTTTTTGTAAATTATTTATTTTAAATTTTATTATGAGTAAAATTTACAAACTTGTCCTTATCTTTAAACAAATTTTAAGAATTTTATTAATTTTTTTTTTTTTTTTATTTAAAAATTTAATTCAAACAAGTTGGTATAATGAAGTATAAATAATAAAATAATAACATCACAGAATTAAAGACATATTATTATCAGAATTTGTCATTCACGGATGCGTACGCGATTTTTTTTTTTTTTCTAGTTTTTTCTAGTTTTTTTAAACGTTTCGGTTGAGTGACCATAACAATTTTTAATGGTGAGGAATCCAAATATGTTTATAGTACAAACAAACTAACGAGTACAATGTAAAATCTTAGATACTTAAGTATTAAGTACTCATGTACATATATATGTTTGTAACAACCATTTTTAAATCTATTATAAAAACACAACTAACTGAAATATTTTAGAATTTTTGGAAATAAAATAGTAACAACAAACTAACCATCAAACAACCAAAGTTCAGTGAATAGAGACAAAAAATTATTTATATTACTTTAGTACGTACTTATGTAGATAAACAATTATTATAATTTTTTTATTTTAATAAACGACATAAACACAAAAGAATGATGAACTCGGTATTTGGTAGCAGTCGTAGTAGTGGAAGTAGTAGAGCGCGTATAATAAAATGTAATTAAATCACTTTTATTAACTTAAATACGTTTTAATGATGTTCATAATTGTTAAAAAAAAAAAAAATTCAAAAAGTACAATAACAATTCAATATTAAACAAAACGAAATCAAATTCAACAAGAACATCTTATAATCATTGACATTTACAAGGTTGTTAAAAAACATTAAAAATAATTTTAAATTATTTATTGTTTACATTTTAAAACAATACATACATTTTATTATTTTTTTTCATTTAGAAGTTTTCATTTTATTACCCCTACATATTTCACATTTATTATAGAATTATCTTTAAATGCCCAAAATAAATTAATAAGCAACAAAATTTAATTATTTAAAAGTTTCCAGAAGAGTACATATTTTAAAAATTTAACTTTTAAGATTATTTTCTAATTAAAAAATAAAAACATAAGTGTGTGCTTTTATTCTACAAATGATTAAACATGATCGATAACAGTTTTTATAATTTCAGTTTTAAGTGAAGAGAATATTCAATCTATATGTATAATTTGCTAAGTATTTTTTCAGTTTCCAGAGCTTTCTGAAGCTTTCGGACGACATAGAAAATTAAAATTTGGCTTATTTATAACATTTTTTGTCCTACAAATCCTAACGGAATCAGATTTTGAAATTTTTATCAGGGAGCGGAGATAATCGGATTTATGTGTCTTTTTCTAAGCAATTTTTCTCTTTCCACAACTTTCTGAAGCACCCAAACATGGTAGAAAATTAAAATTCGGCTTACTTATAAAACTATTCGTCCTACAAATCCTTTTGAAATTTCTAATCGGATTTATATACATATGTATACTTTCCTAAGGAATTTTTCCTTTCCGGTTCTTTCCGAAACTTCCAGACAACGTAGAAAATTAAAATTTGGCTCACTTATAAAACTTGCTATCATTGTTTGCTTTCAAAACTGATTTTACATTTCTGTCAGGGAGCGTAAATGCCCTCGATTTTTTGGTCCTAAAAAGTACTCTAATCGCTATAATGCCATCAGATTCTAATAGCTTCAAATTTTTAACTTCGATTAGTGAAAGGAAAAGCGTCAAAATGTTTTTTAAAAGTGTTCGGATTTGTTTGTGCATATTTTTATTATTATAATATTATATTTCTTGGCATTGACAGGCTTATACGCTCGTTAGTTATAAAATTATAATTAACAATGACATTAAATGTTAAAAATATAATTGAGTGAAAATATACAAAATTTTACTCTTAAGTGTAAGTAATATATTCAAAATTAGAATAACTTCGGGTAATATAATATACCTATTTTAATTTTTGCTGTAAAACTGAGAAACTTTATTCGAATACAATATAATTATTCTGTAATATCTTACACGTATTAGACTCACATAAAGCAATATTCAAAACGGTTTGAAAGCATAATTTCAGAAATATTTAAGAAAATTACAAAAAAAAACCCACAAATAACCCTTTTAAAAATATGACGAGTAATATGGTAGACCGTGGTCTGCAAATATGATATACTTACGTGTAGTATTTTTAATAAAGAGAAAACAAAATTCATATGAGAAAAAAGGAAAATTACTTTAATAAATTATGTTAGACTATTTTTTGCAAGAATCACAAAGAAAAATAGCGCTACGATATGGTATGCAGTATTTACAAGACGCAACCTTAATGGGTGGATCTAACATATCCTCGTCGTCTAGTTTCCGAAAATTTTAACCTATAAAATTTTAAATATTAAACTAAAAAATATGCACTAAATATACAATATCGTTGTATATATTATTCTCTAACTAAATACTCACCATTTATTTTACAATTAGTTTACTGTAGTTTAAAACACTTGTTTTTCCAAAAAAAAATAAATTTTTGTCTGATTAAAAAAAAGTCGGTCACACGACCACGTGGATTTTTGACAACTAAATTTACAAAAACCAAATAGACTTTTGCTTTCTTAATTATCTGAGAATACTAACCAAATTAGGTTGATACTGTTATTCATATGTTTATACTTTCCGAAAAAAATCAACTATACCATATTATCCGCCTATATCCGCCATATTACCCAAACTTACTCTATGCTCTTATGTAATTTGTTATATATGTTTTAAAATAAGGATTTTTCTGGAAATTATGACCAAATAAGCTGTTAAGCTTAAAAATATGTAAAACGCAAAAATTCTTAAAATTTACTACAACGGATTATTAACTAACAGTACGATTCGTTTGAAGCCAAAAAAAAAAAAAAATAGGTAGGTATATACATATGTATATGAATTTGCCTACTTTTGATTACCCTGATTTTCACACATACGTAAAACATCTATGAGGTGATAGGGTAATAATTTTCTTATATAAAAAATGTGCTTCATTTAAATCAATTCGATTTTTTGTATAGATTTTTCATTTGTTTCATAAAAACAGTTTGATAAGTTGTTAATATGAAAACAGAATAAGAAGAATATATAAATGTATATAGCGATTAGGCACTTAGTTAATGAAATTTCACATTTCAAATCATTCATGGTATTTTTGTGTCATTACAATTTCTGATTTTATCTATTAAATTTAATTATACTCTACTCTCACATATTCGTATTAATTCAATTGCATTTAGTAAAATAAAATGAAATATTAATTTATACAAAAGATATGTAAATATGTATATCTATAAGTATATACTTACTACTACTCGTGGTTGTGAGTATATGCTTTTGTTTAATTTATGTGTTTAGATTTAGTTAAACAGAAATTTAAAAGAGTAAATTCATAAAAACTCCTTTTCCAAAATATATATCGACCATTCCAGGAAAGAACGCCCGAAAAAGTATATTTTTTTACTTGATGGCTTTCAATTTCGATAAAAATTTTTATACATAAACACCATTAAGCCTTTTATCAATTTCAGTTTTCAGTTTTGTGAAATTGCAAAAACTCGCGATTTAATTTCGCTTTCTAATTTTCTCAAAAACCAAAAAAATTTCAAAAGTATGTAACTTTGAATAGCAAAATCTCTGGAAAGACTTTGTGAATTTTAATGATTTAAACGGCCTTAAAATTTCGCATATGGCGGCTTTACGACGAACATTTTAAAAATAAAAAAAGATTTTTTAAATATGCATTTTAATGCAATTGCATTTTTCAAATGCATTTTTCTTTAAATATGCTATTAAAATTTGTTAATTTTTTAAAATAAAAGTGTCAAATTTTTGGGATGCGAAAATCTTATATGCATAATCCAATTTTATAAAAACATTAATTTTTTTTATTAATTATTAAATTTATTTTTTTCTTGTTTTTGAAATTTTCTTTAAAATTTTTATAAAAGTTAACAAAATATAAAAAGTATGCAATTTTAAATATTCATATCTCTTGAAGTTATTGATGGATTTCTGTAATTTAAAAAGTATTTAAAAGGCCATTGTGTATTTTTTATGTAATTTAGTCAGCATTTCAAAAACCACGTCTTCGATCCATAATATTTTAAAAATATAAATGCAGTTTTTAGATGCATTTTTGTTAGTTGCGAATTTATTAAATTTTAATTTTTCAAAAGTGTATTTAAAAATGCTTTGTTTATTATAACTTAAAACAATAAATAGTCTGATACATAAAGTTTTACTATTTTTCAGGATTTTTTAAAAAATAACACAATAAATTTTTTTAACAAAATACTCATAATACCAGAAAAATATAATTTTTATATGAAAAAATTTAAACTAGTTGAAGAAAAGGGGAAATTATGCACAGTACATGTGTCCGTCCCAAAAATTTGAGATTTTTATTTTAATGTAAATATTCCAAACTTTTCATTTATGTTAAAAAAATAAAAAATTTTAATAGCATATTTAAAGAAAAATGCATTTAAAAAATTCAATTGCATTGAAATGCATTTTTAAAAAATATTTTTAATTTATAAAATATTCATGTTTAAGCTAACATAATTACAATTCAAACGCCGTTTAAATCACAAATTTCTGCAAAGCCTTCCCAGAAATATTTGTATTTAAAGTTGTATACTTTTGAGATTTTTTTAGATTTTTTCAAAAGTGAAAAAGCGAAATAAAATCGCGATTTTTCTGAATTTAGCGAATCTGAAAGCGGAAATATTTATAGACACCCACAGACCTTATACGTATAAAATTTTATAAAAATCGGAGGACACTTGGTATATTTTTGGGCGTTCTTTCATGGAATAGACGATATATTTTTCTTACAAAATTTAAAACAAAATTAAATTATATGAATTAATATTTTTCAAATTATTAACTTATTTCTAAAAAATAGTTAAATTTTGAAAAATCATACATACGAGTTGATTATTTTCCAGACATTGCTAACAAACATTTCTCATAAATAAATACTTATGTAGTTCTAAAATGTAAATGATTAGCAACTTAAAGCACGACAACTGTTATTAATTACGACAGACATCTGGTAAATTGTTTTTTTATTTTTATTTATTTATTTTTTACAAAGCAAAAGTGTGTGAAATGTGTTAAAAGCCAGCTATAACTTTAAATTACTAAAATATTTTAATATTGTTTAAATTCCTGCTCTAATAACATTATATAACAAAATAAAAAGAAAGTGTAAAGAATTTAATTGTAAAATAACCTTTTCATGATTTCGTAACCTTATTGCTTTTAATAGCTAATGTCTTAATAGGTTTCTAAAATGTTCCTTTAATATTAAGGTACAATATCCAACACTTTGTTTCCATATAACGAATGAACAAACATATTTGAGAGTTATTACCATAGTATCTTCTATTTTTAAAATTAAAAATAATCAAAATATTTAATAACATGGGGGCAAAGGCTACCAAATTGTTTACTTATGTTATTCAAAATGTGTTATTAAAACTGATTCTAATGTATGTGATTTCTCAGTCAATTTAGGTACATGAGATAACTACTAAAAAAAAAATTCTTTTCAAAATTACAAAATCGAAAACGATCAAAAATTCTTTCTTTCTTTCTCTTTTATCATAAATTTTGATATGTTACAAAAGAAATGAGCAATATTTCATTAAAATCGATGCATAAGTACCTTTATTACAATTATGTGAAGGTATCTCATTTAAAAATTATGCAAAATGAAATTAAATTACATAAGGACTGCGCACGAAAAGATAAGTGCACGCTAATATTATCGAAACACATGTCGAACATACAGTGTCGGTCAGCTAATAATTCTTTTCAATTATTTTATTAATTCAATATATTGACCATAATGTACTAAATACACTGCAGCCAAAACTTGGACTATTATACTAATAATTTACGAAAAAATATTATTTTATAAAATATACAAAACTAAAAGAAATCGAAGTTACCTTTGAAAAAAAAAAAAATTAATATAAATTTGAATGTATGAATTTACTTTAATTAAATTAAGGTAATTTTCTTGAGAACATTTCTTGAAAAAAAAAGCCTTAAAATTCGAATATTCGTCTAGTAATAAAAATTTGAAAAAATTATGAAATTATGAAAATCAGAGAAAACTTTGACAATCAATTAATTATTGAGAATTATGGCCAAATAGTTCATGTCAGGTGGGATAATTTGTTGATCGATACTGTATGTATAAAACAATTACTAGAGTCGGAAAATACAGTTTCTCAAATCATAAAAAAATACAAAAAAAAAAAAAAAAAAAAAAAAAAAATCACGATCACCAAAAAAAAATCCTGATATTCGAAGAAAAAGTTGAAGTACAAACAAAATAATAACAAGTCTAAGAATAAAATACATAAATATTTGGATGAAATGTCACTCTTTCTTTAAATAATTGTGTAAAGAAATCAAAATTGTCGAATAATCTTATTTTCTGGCAACTGAGTAGTATCAAACAAAAAATAAAATGTACCAAATGAGACCAATCCACTAAACAGTCTAGAACTCTTTCCATTTTAAATGTATTGGGCTGACTAAAAAATAAAATAGAATTTAAAAAGAAGTGGACTCATTCCAACAGAAAATATAAAATATTTCAAAAATTAAATTTTCTTTTAAATTTAAAAATCAAAATTTCAAAGACATTAACCCATTAGTTTAATTTTTATAAGCTAAATTGTAAGTACTACATTTGAATGTTTATCTTGAGAGCTGGAGTCAATTAAAGTGTATCTAAACTGACGGAGAAATTTTGGTACTGCAAAAAAAAAAAAAAAAAAACATTTTTGTCGGCATGTGTTATCATTGAAATCATAACCACATGCTGTTTTTCACATGGGGATTTCATTTTTTATATCTATAAAAAATAAAATAAAATATATTTGAATATAAATACATTAATTATTTTATTTTTATATCATTTTATTTCAGATCCTCGGGCAAAACGTTTTCCACTTATGGATAACCCGCTATATACTTTCGGTTTAGTAGGCATATATTTATCGTGGGTTTTGGTGATAGGACCACTGTTTATGCGTGATCGCAAACCATTCCAACTAAGACGTACACTTGTCATTTATAATGCATTCCAAGTGGCCATCAGTGCATATATGTTTTATGAAGTAAGTTTAAGAAAGAAAAAAAAAAGTAAATAACACGTAACTATAATTTGTATTTGCATATTAGTACACTTAAAAACTAATTAATCGATCAATTAATTTTATTTATTCTACAGCATTTAATGGCAGGTTGGTTAAGCTACAATCTGAAATGTCAGCCCGTGGATTACAGTGATGGACCAATGTCGAAAAGAGTAAGTTATTTAAAAATTTATAAAACAATTAAAAAATAAATATCTACTCTCAAAAAGTGATATAAGTATTCCAAGTTGCAGATAAAAATACTTTTTTTTCGAAATAAAAATACGAAATTAGAACGTATGTATCATAATCAGGGCAAGTTTTTATATGCACAAAAAAAATTGAAATATGCGCTTGAAAAAGCACGAAAAAATGCTATAATATGCACAGAAATATGCAAAAAAAGCATGGATATGTATATAAAAACCAACGAATTTATGCATTCTTATATATTAATGTTTAAAAAATATGCACAAATACGCATTTTTTAACTTCGAATCTCTAATAGATTTCGATGTTTATAAAAATATAACTGTTTTAATTTTAAGTATCATATTTGAAGCTTCAGAATTTTTTCTTTGCAATATTTACAATGTACTCAAAATACTCACAAAAAAATGTTTAGAAATTATTTGATTGAACTCCAAAAAATCACCAAAAAGTTGTGTTTTTGTTAAGAAAACTAACTTTTGTATCCATTATATGCAAATTTATGCAAAGATTTAAAATATAAGCATTTTTCGTGAAATTCTTTTGAAATATGCAAATGCTTACTTTCCAAGCGAAAAGCTTTAAAAACTTGCCCTGATCATAATATAAAAAGTAGTTTCAAAAACAATTTAAATCGCTTAAGAAATGGTTACGTTACAATTTGAATAATTTTATTTAAATAATTTAAATAATTTTTCCCTACAAAACAGTCATCAAGACCAGATCAGATAAAAATAAATAAAAATATAAAAAAGGTGCCAATAAAAAAAATAAGACTTTTAATAATTTAACTTTCAATTGAAATCTTTTTCTTGTTTGTTATTGTTACTCTTTTTCTTCTTCATCTCTTTTTTAACGATTTAAATTCAAGGTTAAATGAAGCTGTGGTAATTCCAAAGAGTTTTATTTTTTATAATTTTTTATTTTTACTTTCATCTACATACTAGTAACGAGTGTGTTTTGTTTAAAAAATAAAAATATATGTAATTTTGGCAAAATGAGTTTATTTGCATCTCATTTACCAACTAAATATTCATTCAAAAATTCACAGACCAAAGACAAATGTGTAAAAAGAAAAAAAATATAAAAATGCACAAATTCCAAAGCCCATAGCCGGTATTAAAATTAAATATATGTATTTTTTAAACACACATATACAAATGATGTAAATGATTCACAATAAATTATGAAAAAGATATCAAATATTTTTGTTAACAAAAAAAAAAAAAAAAAAAAAAATTCAATATAACTCTTGCATCAATCGGTTTATCTCAATTTATTTAATCAAATGTTAAAGCAAAATAAAATATTTAGTGTGTGCTTATGCTCGTGCGTATGTGTCTTTAGTGGGGTTCAATTCACATGACAAAAATAACCAAACAAAAGACTTAAGAAACAAACACGATATTTTCATCACACTTGTATGTAGGTAGCACTTCTGATACAAATAGTAAATAGATGTGGCAACCAAATTTCTTCCCAATAAATTTTGTTCGGTCACACGTACTAATTTACATAATTTGAAAGAATATTTAGTTTAATAATTTCACTTAAAAAATAAAAATTTTTATAATTTGTATAAAAAATAATAATAAGAAATGAAGTAAAAAAAAATGTATACCAATTAATTTTATAATATATAAAAACTAGGGAGATCGAACCGGTTTTAATCGGTTTCTTGAAAAATTTCGGGTCGGTTTTTTTAAATGTTAGCTTTTCGAATATCGAATAAACCGGGTTTTTTGCGTCGAATACTCGGTTTTTATTTTCCTTATAAATTTTATCTAAAAAAGTAATATATTTTCAAAATTATTTTTTAGTTTACAATTGTATCATAATAAATAGCTTTTAAATTAGTAAAATATCATATGTAATGGTTTTTATTGAATGTCTTTATCTAATTAACATTTCATATCTTAAAAGTGGAAAATATTATAGGCAAATAATATAAGAAACCTCATAATCAGTATTGATAGGAAGTGAGAACAAAAGAGGCTAAACTGGACTTTCAAAAAGGTCAGATAAGGGCTAAAAGTCCCAAAAAATACAGCCCGAAGGAAGCTAACATTATTTATTTTATAACTTATTATTTGTCTGTAATAAGTTTACAAATAAAACAAGTACGACTGCCAACAGAGATATTCAATGATAAATCGACAACTTTGGCTTAATTTCATATGAAAAATTATTTAATTTTTTTAAAATGAATTGTCATAATTTTTTAATTTTCCAAATTTTAGGCGATTTTTTTGCTTTTATAATAATTTTTTAAAGTCATGTTCTTGAAGAGTTACTGTAGTAAATAATAATAATTATAAAAATTAATAAAATAAGTCTTTGCTATGAGTTGGTATATTTAATTTTGAATATGAAGCGACGCAAGCGAAAATTTGTTCTACATATAAATAATTTCAATTTTTTGTGAGAATTAATACTCAAAAAGGTTTAAAGCATGTTCCCGTAAAAACTTAATTAGTAAAATAAAAAAAAATATAAGAAATTAATATCTTCTTTGTTGAATTACTAAAAACTTATGTATTAAAAATATAACTTTGATTTTTTCATAAACAACATGAAATTTAATTCATCCTTATACTAAAATATATATATATTTGTACCAAATTTCATTAAGCCTTCAAAATTGAGATCTGTGCTTTTTCCGGACATCGTTAAAAGGAAAAGGAAATGATTTTAAGTAGAACGGGATACTTTAAAGTGGGGATCCAAAGATTTTTTGTGCGTTACAATTATAAGCACAAATGCATAATATCCGAACCATATATGGTGGTGTATGATGTTTCTAACAATTGATCATCAAATTGCATTTGATGATATTACTCTAAATACTAATGTTAACAGAAAATCATAATTTGTTTGTAAATTTATATTTGTTTTGTTTCAAATATTAAACTAAACTACCGCACTACATCTTTTTCCAAAATTTTAAGCAAACCCGGTTAACCGGTTTTTCTAAAATTTAGAAATTTTTAACCGTTTCTTTTCAAATGACAAATATTCGAACTATTCGAAAACCGGTTTTCGGAAAAACCCGAATAATCGATATCCCTAATAAAAACCTAACTCCTGCCGAGAGACATAAAAATTAAAAAAAAAAAAAAAAAAAAAAAACTAAAAAGTTTTTTCACAACTCAAAATTTTTAACATTTTGACTAGTGTTTATAAAAAACCGACTTTTCAAAAAACCGGTTTGACGGTTAACCGAAAATTGTGTAAAATTAAAAAACCGGGTTTTCGGTTAACCGTCTCCTTAAAAACCGATTAAATCGGTTAACCGACATTTTAATAATTGCTCTGATTTGAAGCTTAATAAAAATATTTTTGGTTAAAAAAAAGTGTTTTTCAACTTATTGGTTCATTCGCATAAAATTAAAGTTATTATAAATTAATTATATAACTTCCAACACGTAAATATATCCCCTGACTACTTCTTAACTCAAACACTAAGCATTTTAAGTAGTTTGAAAACATTTTCTTATATTTTGATTTCAGAAAAAAGTAACAAAAGGAGGAAATTTGGTGATATTTTTAGCAAGTTTCTAAAACCGGTTAACTGACACAAAAAAACCGAAATTGAATTTTTCAAATTAAACGGTTCGCAAATAGCCAAAATTTGAAGAAAAAAAACGGTTTTTCGGTTATAAACACTAATTTTGACATCATTTCGTGAAAAAATCTAAACTTTTTCTTGGCCAAATATTTTTCAATCGTTCAAAATCGTACTTTTTTCGAACGCCATATTAATTTTGATATAGGGTATTAAAGCAGCTACAGATTGACATATATCATCGCCAATTTTAATTAGCGCCTTGGGTGTGCCTCGACGATTAATGTTAAATTAAAAAAATCGCGTTCTTAGCTCATGAAAACCGTTGTTGGATATTACTTATCACAAGAACTTATTTCAGATTAAAAATTACTTAAATGTCCAAAATCCGCTATAACAAAATATGTAAAATTTCTGATTTTTTGAAAATAACTAAACACTTTTAACAAATTAAAATGCCACAATGATGGCACGCTAATTAAATCCATGCTGATCTTTTTTACAAATGAAACCATTTTATGTCTTGAATTTTTGTTCTGTTACACCACCAAGTGTTGTTAACATAATTGATCAAGTTATTTAAAAAAATCAGAAGTTAAAAAAATATTTGAGGTTGAAGGTCGGTTTCATAAAGGTAAACGTAAAATGAGAATTGCCCATATAAACAGTAAAAAATATTTATTATATACATACATAAATCAGAATTGAAATATAAATAATCGATTAGAACAAAAATACTCATAGTACAAATAATTTAACGGAAACAATAAAAAAACAAAATCCAACAATTTTAAATTAAAAAATTAATTAACTAAAATTAAAAGATTAATTAACGTAAAATTATTTTTCTTACTTAATTACTTGAATTCGTGAGCATAAGTAAGTCATTTTCTAATATTTTGACTAAAAGTTGAGTGTTTGAATATACAATTTTCTTCATAGGTGAATCTTCAATAAATATTGAATTTAATTGGATATAACTTCTGTTTGTATATGGATTTTTACTTAAACTTTGAAATGAAAAATTAAGCAGTGGGAAGAACATAATTTGCTTACGAGATTTTCGTTAACTTTTTGACAAAACTAATTTTTTATTACAATCTAGTGATCTATTTATCCTGGTGTAAAATTTAAAATATACTTATGTAACTTAACTTAACTATTTTTATTATTTTGATTTTTAACCATAATCGCAACTAAAATTCTGCGATTTCCATAACGATTATATAATGTGATTAATTGCGATTTCGATTATTATTAAATTCGACTTGCAACCTCTACCCTAGGTTCTTAGGGTAATTTCATTAGAATTTAGCGCAGATTTCGCCACCTTTCACTTTTTTCGTTTTATTCGCCCTAATATATAATACTTTCAAACAATTTCATCCACCCTAATATATAGTACTATTTATAAAGACGATTTTTCATGAATACAATTTTGTTTTTTGTTTGGATTTCCAGACGGACGGACATTGTTAAATCAACCCAGAAAGTGATTCTGAGTAGAAAGGGTTACTTTAAGTACATTTTTTTATTTTATGTGTTTGTGCGGGTGTTTATAACACACATCTTAATTTATACCAATCGGCTTAGAATCATTTTCTGAGTCGATTTAACGATGTCCGTCCGTCTGTTTGAACTTAATTAATTAAATTTGGTACACGGTTTCTTATGGTTTAAGGACGAAGACTATTGAAATTAGTTATGATCGCTCCACCATACAAATGTCCTAACCATCATCAATCCCTTAAATACAGAAATATTTTAATGATATTTAGCACATATAAATTCTATAGAAGTATGCTGAATTTCAGGAAAATCAATCCATAATTGACCACATAAACCCCTATTCAGAAAATAAGTTCCATTCAAATGTTAGTATCAAGTTAATATTCGACACAATATAAGAAAAAAATTATAGTGGCAAATATTATGAAGATCGTTCCATAATTTATCATAGCTCCCATATAAGGACCACTTTCGGGAATCACCCAAAAGTGCATAAATTCGTATAAATGTTAATTAGTATGTCACTACCCAGCAAAAAAAAAATAACTGAAAAAGTCATGATTTTAACATTGTGTTGTCATTGGAAGGAGTATTTAGTGGTGAAAAAGAGCTGAATAAGTTATTTTTTAACCCATGGTTGTCATTGGTAGGATGTTATTCCTTTATACTTCTTGTTCACTGCTTTTGAAGCACTTCTCTTAAAACTATGTTTATACAATTTTTTAATAAAAATTCTGTTTTTGCCTTATTAAAGAAATTAAAAATTATTACCATTTTTTCCCGCTAAAAATTCATTTATTTTCACTATTTTAGAAGTAATTATTAAGAACTTCCAAAATGTTTAAAATATGTACTTTGTTACACTCTTGAAGTTGTGAAAATGTTCTTTTTTTGGAAGAACTTCATCGTTTTTTGCTGAGTGATGACAAATGGAGGGAATTTTCATTTTTTGAGGGAGTTATAACGAACACCGGATATAACGAACTATGGCTATTGCGAACACTTTTCTTCGGTCCCATTGATTTTACCAACATTTTCCATACAAATAAATACGTTTATAACGAACACGGTTATAGCGAACTTTTTTTTATAACGAACACATTTTTATGGTCCCAACAAGAATTTTTCATACAAAAAACTACGTTTATAACGAACTCCCACAAAAACTTGTTTTAGATAAATAAAATTACAAATTTCAAAAAAGTTCCAGAAAGTTAAAAACTAACAGAAATATCTTTTATTTGTTTCTATTTAAATTATTAGATAAATGGAAATAATTTTCATTAATTTCAATTTAAATTAAAGATGAATTTTACATTTATATAACATAGCTTTTTAACATAACATACATTTATCGAAAATAGCTAATAATAAAACTGAAATTATATGAGGATTAAATACTAAATATTAGAAAACAAAATTTAAAAAACAAACAAATTTAAAAACATCGGGTACAAAAGAAAACGTTGAATTAGTATAAAAAAATATAGTTATATCAATTTCAATGATGAATGTAAAAAATATTTTTCCTGATATAGGTATTAATTATAAATATTTAAATATTAAAAAATATTATTGGGGGATTCACAAAGTGTGCTATCATTTCGTATTGTCATATGCCCTAAAATATTTCAATGTATAAAAAATATATATGTAATTTAAAAATCATAAATACCGCCCATTTTTAAAAGAAAGAAATATGCTTTAATTCTAAATACTACTATTGTAATGAAATACGTGTATTTTATTAGCAAAGATTTTTTTGTGGAATTTTACGGATATAACGAACTACGTTTATAACGAACTAAATCTGTCGGTCCCTTCGAGTTCGTTATAACCGTGTTCGACTGTATTTCTTTTGTTCCCTCAAATTAAATTAAATTATTTTTATGTAGTTTTTATTTACTTACAAACAAAAAATACAAATATCTGTCATCACTGGTACACATACACAATGGTGTAGCGTATTATATGGTCGTGCTTGACTGACTATATCTTTCTAACTTGTTAATTAATCTGTTAATTTTCATTTACAAATGAAAATATTATCCAATTAATTTATTTTTTTCCTGCATAATTTCTTTATTATCACCACAATTAAAACACTTGAAAATTATTTTTCTGGTAATTCCCCTTATCTATGCATTTAATATGATGTTTATTATTATCTGGTGGTTCTTTAATTAAATAAAAACTTTATAATTGATTTTAAATTAATGCAAAATACTAAACATTTTATATTCAAGTATTTCAGGCGTGTTAAATAATAAACAAAAATACTAAAGATTTTATTAAATAAAGAAAAGAACATTTGAATTTATAAATTTCATTCATTATGTATTTAATAATTCATGTGTATAATCAAATATCTAACAGGATGTTCGACTCAGTTTAAATAGCTAATAAAATGTGAGGCTTAATTTATATTTACCCAGCAAAAAAGGAACTGAAAAAGAGCTGAAAAAGTAATGAATTTAACATTGTTTTTTCATTGGAAGGCAGTAATTAGTGGTGAAAAAGAGCTACAGAAGTTCTTTTTAATTCAGGGTTGTCATTAGTAGGACGTTCTTCTTTTATAATTCTTATTACTTTTGAAGTGCTTCTCTCAAAACTATAGTCATAAATTTTTTTTTAATAAAAATGCTTTAAAATGTGTAAAATTTTAATTTTCTTTGAAATTATTAATCTTTTTTCCCGCTAAAAATTCATTTATTTTAACTTTTTTGGAAGTATTTATTAAGATATTCCAAAAGAGTTCAAAATATACTCTTAGTTTTACTTTTGAAGTGTTGAAAATGTTCTTTTTTTTTTTTTTTTTTTTTGATGCTCTTGATCGTTTTCTTTTTTTTGCTGGGTAATATTTAAACAAAAATAAGAATCTATAATTTAAACATTTATATTTATTTTAAGAGTTAAATTCTTTTTATGTAAAATAGCAATGAACTTAAGAATTATTTTCTCAACCAGCGAAATAAATATTTTAATATTTATTAAACTAGAATTTCTTGATATTTACAAAGAACTTGGTCTTGAGTTGGTCTAATCTTCTAAAAGTAAATAATGTTAAGCCAATTAAAAAAAAAAAAAAAAAAGTCATTTTGAAAAATCCCCTATCACAACAAAAAGCTATATACTATTCAAACATAATAATATGTACATATATTTACGTTTTGTGTATCACATTTAAAGAATATATTTAGTATCTATTCAACCGAACCCTAAATATTTAGAATAATCAAATACTTTTATTTAAATTTATTTAATAATTCATTAAAAGTTTTGTAGATTGTTAAATATTTTTCTTCAAATGAGTTATATTATGTTGTTGTTTGTTTTTATTTTATTATTTATGTATTAATACCAGTTTGTTTGTATAAATTTCACACGTGAGTACTAAAGGTTCAAGTTCGGCCATTTCAATTTTAATAATTTAATTCATTTCAATAAACGACTCAGTCATTTTTATGGCAATTCAAACTTCCTATTCAGATCAAAACAAACAATGTTTATGTAGTTGAACCAAAAATAAAAATAATAAAAAAGGGGAAAAAAATGTAATTAAGTTTATGTATGAATATGTTTGTATGTTTATTATGATAAATTTTGTAGTTGTTTTAATACAACTAAAACTATTCACCTAATTAATAGAAAATTATTTGTTATAAATATAAACATTTAACTAACAATGGTTTCACAAGAACATTTTGAAATTAAAAAAATAAAACTTTAAAATTTAATGCATGAATGATTTTAATATGAATGTATTTTAAAAAATATACATACATACATACATACATACATACATACATACATACATACATACATACATACATACATACATACATACATACATACATACATACATACATACATACATACATACATACATACATACATACATACATACATACATACATACATACATACATACATAAATAAATAAATACATACATAGATACATATTTTGGTGCATAATGCTATATGTGTATTATTCTGACAGAAGCTAATACATATATGCTTGTAACAGTAAACAAGTACAAATTTCAAATCTAAAAACTTTAAAAAAAATAAAATAAAAAAATAAAAATAGAATAGATCGTAACTTTGGGTTTAATAGAATACTATTGAATCGATATTACAATTATGACTAGAATTATTCTCAAAACAATAAAATAATCCGGTTTATGTAAATTTCATATTTCATTTACATAAATATACATATTAGCATATGAATAAATAGATTTAAATATCTGTATTTTTTTATTGTTAATATGTTTTATATATTTTCTGCTTAACTATCATTAAAAATATATATATTTTGAAGGACATTATTACAAAATATTGCGAGATTTTGTTATTGAAAAGAAACATTGAATATTTACTTAAAATCCATCAAATTGTTGTAAATATTTTTAACTCTTGAACCAACAAACAAAATATAACACAAAAAATATACAAATTTAGATACGAATATTTATTCTTAAAGTCATTGTGTGGTTTTTATATACAAACATACATGAATGTCTATGTTGTGTACATAATAATTATGAATAAATATTTTAAATACATATATGTATTTTAGTTTGTTTATTAAGGTTTGGTTTCTTTTTTTAGTAATTATAGATTTTTTTATTTTCCCTTTTAACGGTTTATTTGTGTAAATAAATAACGAAACATTTTCAAAATCTTCTTACACAATTAAAACTTTGCCCTTCATCTGTACACGTGTATTTGTGTTTATAGACTTTCATAAATTAAAAGTTAAAGAATTTTAAAAACAAAGTGAATTAAAAATAAATAAATAAAAGCATTAAAAAGGCAACGCAATGGCGTAAAACAAACCCAAATACATAGTTTTTCAAACTATTGCTCAACTATTATTTGCAAGTACTATTTAACAATATTTAAAATATATTAAAATGCATGTAAATTTAACTATTTTCGAGCTGATTACCATAAGTGAATACTCAGAAAATATTTCTATATTTGTGGAATGTATTTTAACATAAACTATATGAATTTAACGTAAAAATAAAATTATTTTCATAAATATTAAATAAAAATTACATATCGATAATTTTAGAAATTTTGCGAAAACTTTAGTTAATTTTTGTTGTGTTTAATTGCAGGAGCTAAATAAAAATAGTCATTTACACAAATATTAACAATAAATTCATTCAAATGTTAATTTTTGCTGGAAATAATATTTGAAATTATGCGTAATTTTGGAACAATTGAACAGCACATAAATCATTCTCATAAAATAGCTAAAAATCATTGTTCCTCCTCCAATGTGTGGCTGAAAAACATTAAATACACAAATTGAAAATTTAAATGAAATGTTAACAAATTTTATTCAAGCCTTCTTGATTATACATACATCTCAGCTTAAATTATGCAGTATACAATTTTATTTTTAAAACTCCATAACAAAGTAACAGCCAGTCTGTTACTTTGTTAAAAATAAAATTTGGTATCATTAGAAAGAGGAAGATTTCTAGTTTAATATAAAACTATTATTTATTGTTAAAGTTTACCTTTAGGTACCTTAAAAATATGAAAACTAAAAAATCGAATACTTTTTATCTCACAGCTTATTTTATACAGACACTTACGACATGAACAAGTTCAAAATTGCTACCTATAATTACAGTATTTATTATCTAAAATGGTAGTCTTAACTGTATGCAAAAGATTTGAGTCGGTTTGTTACCGATGCACGCAGTTTTTGTGTAACATTAAGCGAAATGTGTTCCACTGCATTTTTAGGGCCTAATTCTTATTTTTATTATGTAAATTTTCAATATGGACCAACATTTTTAATAATATGAAAGTCTGGCGACTGTTTAGCGGGCGTCCTTAAATTAGGGCCTTTATATATTAGCAAATTTTGCATAATACCTAATATTTTCTTCACATCATTATATTGGTAGTATCAAAAATATGATAATACGCCTGATAATAGCTTTAAATTGTCAAACAATTTTAATGTGCAATATGACCTGTTCAAATTTAGCTAATCGGATGACCTAAATATAATGAGCAATGAAATGGTTTTGTGTTGAGAGAAAATACGGTTGCAATTAAAAATGTCATATAAATATATTAATTATTTTTAATTGTTTCAAAAGACAGTCAGATTTTATTAGATGAGTGAGAAGCAAGTATTAATTTTCGCATATCTAAAGGGGTGTTACTGTGATTCATTCAATTAAAATTTGTTTAAATCAATGGAATCAATTAAGCAATTGAATTTTATTTTTTCTAGTTCTTCTGATAATAAATAAATAACAAGAAATATAAATATCGATATTTTGTCCAGATTCGGTAACGGAAAAAATACGATAAAATTGCTTATATTTTAAAGTATATAAGTATCTGATAAAATAAACTAATAAAAGATGAGGCCTTATGAAAATAGTATCCAAAATTTGGTTTTCTTAAACTTTTACAATTTAGGTTTTTTCTTTACTGATAAATTTGAACAAAAAATCAAGTAAATTATTGGTATTATTAACTTACAACTTTCAAATTTTTTAATACCCTATGTAGGTTTTGAAATATGTAAATTTGAAAATTTACGCTTTAAACATTACACATATGTACTATACATATTTTTATACATATGCACTTATTTTTATTAATTATTTTTTATTTTCAGATGTTAAATCTTTGCTATGTTTATTATTTATCAAAATTGACTGAATTTGCCGATACAATATTTTTTGTGCTGCGTAAAAAATCGAATCAAATTACATGGCTACATGTATACCATCATTCAGTAACTCCTTTGGAAACTTGGGTTTTAGTTAAATTTATTGCCGGTAAGTTAAACGTTATTATGATCATTGGCAGCCATACGAACTACTTGGTGGTAACTGTTTTTTAACCATTAACAATAACCTTATTTAGAAAGTTTTCGTAACTTTACGTAGGGTCTACACGAGAGTTTTTTGCATCACATTATGTAACAGAGAATGTCAAATTCACTCTCTGAGAGAATTATCTCACGTTTAGACTAAAATATTAGTATTACAAGAAATATTATGAGACTGTTGTGATAAGATTTCTCTACACAACTATCTTATAAGATGAATGTCCAAACAAAAAAAATTCACATATACGAAAGTTTGTGTGCGTGTATTTTGGAAAGTACTTAAAAAAATGTTTTTTATAAAATTGTTTTATTTCAATGGTTATTCTACATTAAACAAATATTTTCATTAAAATTGTGCTAAAAAAGTTCGAATTTCTTAAACAAAAAGTACATGTTTACTCTGTGACTGAGTTAAAATAATGAAATCTTATAAGATTTGTTAGAATACGTTTACCCCTTGTTTAAAATTTAACATAATAGAAACAAAATGGTAACTCTCTTCTCATATATTATATCAACGTGGGGACAGTATGTTAAACACAAATAAATATCAATGGATTTTATCAAACAGTTTTCCCCTAAATCTATTTAAAGGATATATATATAAATATATATATATATATATATATATTCCTGATATTTGCTTTGGCAAGAACCATAAATTAGTTATTCATTAACCAAAAATATGTCTCACATATTTAAAAAAAAAAAAAATTTTAAAGTACATGTGTATAATTTTGTTTTTGTACAAAAGGTCTGATTGATGATGACATTGAACTTTAATAATGGCAATGATTTTGGGTTTTCAATAATACCTGTTCAATTGAATTTAATGATGAATAAATTTTAAATTTTGTTATAAAAAAAAATACAAGTTTTAAAAGCAATTTCAATTACAATATCATTCAGTGTTCATCCAATTTTTTTTTTTTTTTTATTTCTTTTTAATTTAACTAACTAATACTTTTTTGTTTATATTCTAGGTGGTAATGCAACCTTCCCTAATTTATTAAATAATTTCGTACACGTTTGTATGTATTTCTATTATATGATGTCCGCTATGGGTCCAGAATATGCCAAATTTTTATGGTGGAAAAAATATATGACTGAATTGCAAATTGTAAGTATTTTTATTTATTTATATTTTGGACATGTATGTAAACAAGCCTTAATAATAGCTAATGACCTTCTTAAACAAATATAAAAAAAATTACATACAAATACCAAGAAATGTTAAAAAAATAAAAATGTCAATATTTTTAATATACATACAGACATAATATGTATGTTGGTTTATTGTAAATATGTTTGTAAGTGAATATTTACATTAAAAGGAGAAAAACCAGCATATGAAAAAGTAGGAAAACCTGTTGTATAGAAAAACATTCGGACACAGATACAGACTGACAGACATACAGACTTAAATACTTACTTATTTGTAAAGAATTTTATTAAATTTAAAACATTCATTTTGCACTCCACCACTGTGAATGAATGCATTTTGCTTGTTGCTTTAATATCCATGATTAAATTTAGTAAATGTTTAGTTGCGATACTCTGATAGATCCGACAATATTACTCGTTAGACACAAAAAAAAAAAAAAAAATACAAAATTGAGTAATTCTTTAAAAGCAGTGGAAGTCTTTTTTTTTTTTTTTTTTTTGTGCTTAGTTTGTTTTTGTTAGCTGTTAGCTTTTTCTTGCAATAGTTGCCCAAGAAATTGTTTAAAGTTAAAAACAAAAACAGCAACAATTACAATAACACCAATGGTAATAATAAACAACTCTGCAACAGAATATTTGCCAACTAGCAATCTGCCACAATCGTACCGTAGCATACGTACAACACATACACATTCGTATCTTGCCAAAAACTAAAATAACAAAAAAAAATAATAATAATAAAAAAACGCTACATTTATTAGCACACTTCAAGACTAAAATAACAAGACTCTAATTTAACTCTAAATAATATTGTTCATTTAGATAATTTTACATACCCGCTATTTAAGTAGTTAACACAAAATAAAAAATCATAAATACTTATGTATATTGCATAGCATCTTTAAGAACTCTTTTAAATAACCCAGTTGGCCCTGTCTTTAAGACATTCTCGAGGATGGGTGCACGACCATGTTAGAGCAATTCGTTGACGACTTTTTCAAACAAGTGTCGCGAAAATCGTGCACGATTAAATGAGAGACAATGTCGCCCATCTTGTCGTTAGTAAAATAGCAATATTAGAAGACAACATGTAAGATGTTGTCGTTCTTCTTGTCTTTAATATTGTCGTTAACGATGACTTTATTTGAGCTGTCGTTAAGAAAACTAAGAAAATAGGGGACATGTCTTTCATAAATCGTCAAAGACATTGTCGTCTAAGACCATTTGGCCAACTGGGAAAAGTTCAATCTACAAATTGTTTTTCACGTGTATTTGTGTAAAAAAATATTATTGCATGACTTTTTGTCGCACGATATTTATTGTAATAATTGTTTAAATTGAATACATACAGACAGACAGACAGACAGACAGACAGACAATACTTAAACACTTATATTAATAAAATATAGATTTGATGAAGGGTATAAAAGATTCGACCCAGCCGAATATAACACTTCCACTTGTTTTTTTGCGTTTAAAAAAAATGGGCGCTATCACCAGCGTTTTTGAATTTTTTAAGATCCGTTCTTTTACTTTTCTAAATTCTGTAAACTGAGTATTTACTGAGTAAATTAAAAACTTTACTGTCAAACAAACTGTAAACAAAAAAGTACACGAGCACAAATTTGTAAAATAAATTTATCACGTCTATACCCGCCATGAATAATTATGATGTATAAATATTAGGGATGCCAATCCCGATATCCGGATCCCGAAAATCCCGGGATTTTTCTGGATTACAAAATCCCGAATCCCGGGATTGGACGAAAAAAATCCCGGGATTTTATTTTTGGGATTTACGGACATAAATGCAACCCAAAAATTAACTCAATACAAGAAGAAGATTAAAATATTTACGGAAAATGTTCAAAAGTACAGTGCAAGCTCGGTATTCGCGACTATCCATTATCGCGACGGCCCGGTTATCGCGATGACTTAATTTTTAAAATTGCAGGTTCTATAATCGCGACAGTTTACGATATATAAAATCAAAATCATCCATTTTACTCGAAAAACGTAAAAGTAGTAAACATTTCAAGAGAAAATAAATGGAAACCTATACTTCAGGTAACATATTCTCAATTCTAAATAAAAAGTCTAATTTTCAATTGGTTGATTTGAAATTACGAAATCCCGAATCCCGGGATTTGCAAAATCCAGTCCCGTTTGGCATCTCTAATAAATATAGAACTTTTAAATAGATTATATTTTGCGATAGACTTTGCAAATGGTCCGTATACATATAAATTAAAACCACGTTTTGAAGTATCAGTTCTGGGCAATTAAAATTAATAATTTATTTATGAATTATGAATGAATTTTACAATGTCAATAAATTAAGTACATATGTATGTATATATTTATGTGCTCGGTTTGTTGTTGTTTTTTTTTTTTTTTAATCTAGTGACCCACATTAAAACAAGCCAATACTTCCTTTCGTTTTCTCACTATTACAAACGAGGTCTAAAATACATAGATATATGTATGTGTGTATACAAAACATTAAAATTGATATCTTACATTATTTTCGTTTTTGTTTTTATTTTTGTTAACACAAAAGCTTTGCAACGAAAGCGAAAACATCAAAAGTATAAAACCAATAAATGTTGTTGGTTGAAAAGAAGAAAACAAAAACACAAAAGTGCATTAAACGGCTACCCAGTAAGCATTCAGGTTTTGGTACTTTTTTCTGAATACTCTTATTCCACCTTTAATAGCTTTTACAACGAAAATGTTTGGGGTCGTTTTATTTAACTTCATTTTGTGATACTTTTTCTCAAAAAGTTTGGTGTCTTTAATGGCATAACATAAATTGTATCCATATAAAAAGGTTAATTCTACATAATTTTCAAAAGGTTTACATGGACAGATGGTTTTCTGAGAAACAAGGAATCAATTTAATTTACAAACTTTTTTGTAAGAATTTTATATTTAATGTCATAACATTTGTATATAATATTAAAATGCTGTCTACATTAGACATGAATTAGTATTTAAACATCATGTTAAATTATCATGCTTGAAACATTTGTATGGACAACCTTGTTTAAACATTAAACACAAGCCATCTACATTGACAATTAACAGTGTTTTAATGTTATGTGTAGACGGATAGTGAAAAATTTCTTTATTTCCCTGTATTTTACTTATAATACGAGTATTATGCACATTTTCTGTATCTTTACTTGCATACATTCTTAGCATATTTTTTGTTTTCAATTTTAAACCACGATAACTTGTCCCCCTCCTGACCAAAATGATGCCCGCCAATGGTTTTTAATACATTCTGAAGCATTACATTTTTTGTTCATATATAACACTATCATTGATGTGCAAAGAAAAATGACCAAAAATAAAAACAAAATTGTATTAAAATTTTAAAAGAAAAGTGTTTTTACCCATATGTATTGTATATTGAATTGAACGTCTGTAGAACTTGTATAGTTTCATTTAAGTTACATGGTAAATAATAATAATACCTTACAACAGTTTTTCGTTATTTACTTGCTCCTTATCGTTCGTAAACGCAAATAAACAAGTTTGTAATTATTTGTGAAATATACTGACATTAATATGTAATGCTACATATACACATACATATGTACATATATATACATATATTTATGCACATAATGAACATTAGGGTGATCCAACCACAATCTTAATTTCATATTTCTGTTTTTAGGATAATGAAATATAATAACTTCAGAGAAAATTATAATGAAAATCTGTACAATATTATTTATTGTATTTATTCGACTTTTATCAGTAGATGTTAATCAATATGAAGAGAATCTTTTTCACTAACCGATTTCTCCACCACATCTTTTGTTTAGATACAATTTCTAAAAGAAAAAAAAAAAAGTATTACTTTAGTTCAAAAAAAATGTGAGCCTTTCTAATGTTCACACATACATATGTAGGTTTTGGTTGTTTGCAATATCAACAATACAATACCTGATTTTTGTTGTAGCAGCAATAACAACCGCATCAGTGGCAGTGTTAATGGAAACTTGTTGCATTGGTTGGTTGACCAATGATTTGCTTTGTAGGTCATTTAATATAAAATTATATGAAAATATTAGATACAGTAAAGTATGCATGCATATATGTATTTGTATTTAACAGTACAATTCAAACACAAATGGCAAAAAACTAATTATATCCATCCGCCTACAAAATCATTGAACAACACTACAATTCATAATATAAAATTCTACTTTTTCGATTCTGTTCTTTATTTTTTATATTTTACTAGATTTATTCTAAGGGTTCCCAATAAATTTTCTTTTACATACTCCTTTTATACGCATGATTATTGCAAATGAAAATAACTTTCAAATAAGTAACCCACTATTGCATAAAGAAATACAGTCGCGTTCATAAAAATAGGACCTTTATAAAAATACTAAGTTAAAATTTTTAAACAAAAATGATAATTTTATTTAATTTTTTGGTGTAAAATTAATAACAAATTCATCTTTCATTTATAACACTAACTTCTAAGTAAATTACAGCTATAAATAATAAAAAAAAAAAAAAAATCATTAAAAAAAATACAAAATTTACCGTTCATAATAGGAGTATTATCAGTTCTACAAAAATTTGTATCTGCAACTGCAAATAAGGCAATACTTTTTCACTAAAATGTAAAAACGTTTAGTATTTAGTTGAAAAACCTTTACTTTTTATGACTGCAGCACATCTACGTGGCATAGAGTCAATACGATCACGACAACGCTTTTCTGTAATTTTTTGCCAAGCATCTCGCACTACGGCCCATAATTCACTAGCATTTGATGGCTTTCCAGTTCCACCAAACAAAACGATTTTACTTTCATCTGTCCACAATATATTCCTCAATTTTTCTTTGGCCAGCTGATGTGTTCCTTTGCGAATTTTAAACGTACGTCTGCCTGTTTTTTTAAGTAGTGGTACCTTTCTGGTGCTTCGAGCAAATAAATTGTTTTCCATTAAACGCCTACGGACGGTAACAACACTAACTTGTAATTTGAGCTACTTTTGGATCTTATTTGACGATGCAAAAGGATCGTTTTTGCTAAATCGAGCTATTCGACGATCACCCAAAGTCGATGTTTCACGTTTTGGTTTAGGTTTTTTTGAAAGAATAAGGCATTTGTGATCATTTTATCGGAGCAAGATAATATCTCCTTAATTTCCTTATACGTTTTACCCTGATTTCTGAGATTTTTTATTAATTTCCGTTTTTTCTCAGTACAATGTTTTCCTCGTCCCACTATTAAAAATACAAATGTGTTATTAAAACAAATAACCATTAAAAATGTCTCTACATGACTTTTTAATATTTACTTTTAAGTTTTCCAGAACAACTTTGAATTTAAACATGTTAATTATCACGATATAGCCAATACTCCTATTTTTATGATCAATTCATTTCAGTCGAAGAATTAAAAACAAAAAGATTAAATAGTAAACATAATAGTTGTCATGATCATCTATTTGTGTTTTACTTCTTATATTCTATTCTATTTACCGTTACAATTTCGCAAGTTTTTAAAGTTGCCATACTACCAATTTTTATGTGAGAAAGTATGGGTTACCATCACTCATATTTTTATGAACGCAGCTGTATATTTCCTTATTGTCGTGCCAGAAAAGGAAGTGGCAACGACGTACGCTTTATTTGTCCGTCCATGCAATTTTAAAGATATCTTGATGAAATTTGGCACGAACAGTTATTTTGACACAAGGAATCCCACTGAAATTGGTTATGATCGGTCCATTATTTCACCTAGCCCCCATACAAATGCCCTCCCGGAATAAGGGTTTAGTGGTCATAAATGCCTTACATATAGCAATATTTTAATGAAATTCAGCACGAAGAAGTTTTGTATAAGTGTTAATCTTAGTGCCAAATTTTATCAAGATCGGCCAATAATTCACCATAGCTCCCATAGTTAATATTAGACACAAGTAAGTTTTATATAAATAAAAAACAACATTGCCACTTCCGGGAATCGCCCTTAAGGGCATAAAATCATATAGATGTTAGTATCAATACATTGTTCTGTTATATTTTACATTTAGTAAAAGTGTTGGTCTACAATTCGCCACAGGTCTAATTTTTAGCTCATACATAATGGTGTAGGGTAGCATATGGTCGGTCTTGACCGACTATAGTTTTTCTCTCGTTTAATTATGAGTAAGAGGTGCTTATTAACGCTATAACAGAAACTTAAAGAAATGTTTGTTACCGCAGACGGCAAACATATATAAAAAATATTTTGTTGTTCGTTTATGCTAAGTTGTAGTAATTGAAATCCCTTCCAAAGTATACTTATATAATTCATTATATATCTTTCTAAAGAAGATTAGATTCTAAATCGACTGGCACTGACCCGTGGTCCGAGATTTGTAGAAACTTGAAAAGTGTACACACTGCCTCTCAAAGAATAATTTCCCTAATATTTTGGTAATACCTTCTCTTTTGAGCACGTCTGCTAAATAATTACCCTCTATATCACTGTGTCCCGACACCCAAATGAAGTGTAGATTGAACTGCTTGCAGATCTCCTTCAAAGACCAGCGGCAGCCTCGGATCATTCTGGACGACAGAGTATTGTTTGTAAATATCTTAATAGTCACTTTGCTCACACGTATAGCCATCATTTTCGCCTGAACAACACTGCAATGGTCCGGTAGGCGGAAATCAAGTTTCCAGTAAACCCCACCACCGACAGTGAAGAAGTTTATTTACCATTGTTCGAGATTTCTTCACACATCCAGCACTCCATATCACCATATCGACCGACACAACCCAAAGGAGCGGTAAAAGAATGCTTCGTCGTTCGATTGTAGAAAGACCAAAATGAGCATAAATGACCCTGATCATAAATAGTCAGTCAATCAAAGTACTTTTTAAAAATAAAAATATTAAATTTACGCTATTCTAGGAGTAAGTGTAAAAAAAAACATGCATTTCTGCTCCTTGATATTTAGCGGGGCAACCAAAAATATGTGCATAAAAAAGCTCTTAAAATCGAAAAAATGCCCGTAAAATTAAAAAAAAAAAAACATGCGCCTAAAAAAAATATATATATATATATATATATATATATATATATATATATATATATATATATATATATATATATATATATATATATTTTTGTTTTTGCTATTTTTTTATTATCTAAAAGTATGTAGCTCTATTTTTATTAGCAATTGCTAAAAAATATTTTCTTTTTGCACTTAAAAGTATTCAAAGCTAATACGTTGCATTAGGAATGTAGACAATTTCTATCAATTTATAAGATGAAAATCATAGAACTTAAAAAGCATATGTGACATAAAATCGAAAATTTCTCTAATGGCAAATTATGTTTAAAATTATATTTGATACAAAATATGAACAATTTCACTCTTAAGTGTAAAATATGCTATTTAAATTTGCTAAAATATGCACTAAAATAATGATTTTCTATGACAAAATATGACAAAATATGCTGTTAAGCCCAAAAACATTCGTACTATGTATATGTGAGTGTTTGAAGAATGTAAGTGTATGAGGAATGTCAAAACTAGAATTTTGAATTTGAATTTTATTATTTTTATACCCTACACCACCATAGGTGGGTATTATGCATTTATGCTGATGTTTGTAACGCATAGAAAAAGTTATCCAACATCCACATTAAAGTATACCAATCGACTCAGAATCATTTTTTAAATATATTTAATGATGTCCGTCCGTCTGGCTGGCTGGCTGTCCATGTAAACCTTGTACACAAAGTACAGGTCGCAATTTTGAAAATATTTCAATGAAATTTGGCAAAAGCAACTTTTTTGGCACAATGACGAATTTGTTTAGAGTTTCAACACTCAAAAATGCCTTTAAAATAAGAATATTTTAATGAAATTCGGTGCAAGTTTTGTATAAATATCAATCTTTGTACCAAATTTTACGAAGATCGGTCCACCATAGTTCCCATATAAACCCCTCTTCCGAAAATCACTTTAATGTGCGTAAATTTCATACAAATGTTAGTATAAAGTTAATATTCGACATGAATAAGTTATATATAAGTATAAATCATTGTGCCACATTTTATGAAGATCGGTCCATAGTTTACCATAGCTCCCATATAAGGCCCACTTAGTATCAACGTAATATTATGTATTCGTATATTTTACACTTAGTAAAAGTATCGGTCCATAATTGGCCACAGGTGTAATATAAGTCCCCTCAACGAGTTTTGATGCACATATACAATGGTGTAGGGTATCATATTGTTTCACATTTTATTTATTATTTTATAATTTATTTTATTCATTTTTTTTTTTTTTTTGGAAAATATTCAATTATGAAAGCATACTTTTAAGATCTGTGCCTAGAACTTGTACAAGTTATGTTAGTTTCAAACGAAAAATAAAATCTTAGGACTTCTGCTGACATGCACTTGCGCACTGAGTGACATGTTTAAAAACTTTTGACATTCGCAGATAGTTTAACAACAAAATGTTCCATGCAACAATGACGTCTCATTCTATTCACGTACATATGTTGTTTTAATGTATGTATCTATAGTACACTAAAATTGTACAAACAGTTATGGACAAAACAATAAGTTTTAACCACATGTAAAAATAACACGGTCCAAGATTAAAAAAGTTTAATACACTTGGAAAGTAACATAGCATAGTTTGATTTTGTCCAAATTTTTGCCAAATTTCGTCCGCTAGATTTAGCTAAATCATATTAGATTTTCAAGAGGACCCAGAATATACCTTATGGGGTTTTAGACCATTATTGAGACATCTTACACACTGCGTAACATAACCAAAATATCCCAACTTTTTTTGATTGTAGGTATATAATGTGTACAATTTCTATTTGAATATAATATCAAATCGAGTTAATATCGTTTTCTGGTAACTATGAACATGAAAATGCAACTATTATTTTAGGTGTAACTGCATTTACATTGCATGTATGTTTGTACTTTTTAATTTACCCTTCATGCTTCGCTATATCATGCAGACTGCACAAATTAGTAACTACATACATACATGTATAGACAAACACACTCAAATAAAAATACACAACCCAGTTGGCAAAATGGTCTTAGACGAGAATGTCTTTGACGATTTATGGAAGACATGTCCCCTATTTTCTTAGTTTTCTTAACGACAACTCAAAGAAAATCATCGTTAGCGTCAAAGTCTTGCATTTTGTCATAAACATGGTGACAATATACAATATTAAAGACAAGAAGAGCGACAACATCTTATATGTTGTCTTATATTATTGCTATTTTCCTAACGACAAGATGGGCGACATTGTCTCTCTTTTAATCGTGCACGATTTTCGCGACACTTGTTTGAAAAAGTCGTCGACGAATTGCTCTAGCTGTCCTACAAATGTCGTCAAGGACTTAACATGGTCGTGTACCCATCCTCGAGGATGTCTTAAAGACAGGGCCAACTGGGAAGTGCAAAGTTAATTTGTCGAATACACTCGTACTTAATATTTGGGGCACTATGCGATTGAATATTTGTCCATGCAAACCCGTAAACAAAGTACAAGTTGAAATTTTAAAATCAAATTTACCTATTGAAATCCGCCATACACATGTCGATCCATAATTGACTATAACTCCCATACAATGCGACTTTCCGAAAATTTCATTCCTTTAACTAACTAAAAGTTCCATATATGAAAAAGTAAGTAACAAGATAATATTTACATGATTTTAGTAAAATTTATTTTCTTTTAATAAAATTTCTCTCTATATACAGCACCCGTATATGAATTGTGAGAGAAATAATACAAAGAAAAAAACATCGAAACTTTACCACTAAATTTTTAAATTATTAAGGTTTTTAAAATTTTTTCTTACACTATTAGCTCAATTTTATTTTTAAAAAGGGTAAATTTTACGCAAAACACAAATATTTTATTTTTGTTAATTTTTGAAAATTAGTTTTGTTTTCTTTTATAATTAATTCGTGGTATTGAAAATTAAAAAAAATTTAATTTTAAAACATTTTTATAGAACTCTGTGTGTATATAACACATTTAAATTTTTGTTACTAACACATACTTTAGGTACTTTTTTACTAACACGTTCTTAGAGTTAGGTACTCCTATCAAAGAGTTGGACTAATTGTATATACTTTGTTTGTCAAATCCATAAAAGCGCATGGCATGAACTAATGACTCACAATTATTGTGAATTCGAGAATAGCACTGTAAACCTGTGTGTATGTGTAATGAGGGGATATGTAAAATAGAATACAGGTTTTGATGGCGCCTGTAATTGAAATACAAGTTAGGCGATAGACCTTATCTAGTAATGCTTTTGCATACATTATCTTCTAATTTATAACATCCCAGCTAAAAACGATCATATATTTGTATATATGGTGAATTTATGAAAATATGTGGATATATATGGTTCCATGTATGAAAAAGTATATACTCATATATGAATATCTTTGCGACATATGGATTCATATATAAGAGATATATGAAAAATTTTACCATATATGGACCTATACATGAGAATTTGTATTTATATATGGTGTCATATATGAAATTATTTTTCATATATTAGTACGTATATATATGATCTACATCGAAAATACTCATTCGATTTCTGTCAATATTTAACTCATATAAACTAAATAAATTGATTGCTGTCCTTGATAAAATAGTGTTTGTGAATTTAATATAAACAAGAAATTGACATTTAGAAATTAAAACAAAAAATTTATATTCTTAAAAATAATATATTTAACAAATCAAACGAAAATTCAAATTTAAAAAAATTGTTACGAGCAAAATTGCCCGTCTTTTTCTATAATTAGAAAGTCCCCCAGTTCATCATTAGATTTAAAAGAAGGTATATATAGAAATATTTTGTTTAAATATCATCTCACTTTAAATATTTCTGTATTTGATAAATATTGCAAATCAGATTAAGGAAGCTCAAAATCAAAGTTACTCGCCACAATTAGCAACCCCCTCGGTCACTGAGTTAATCATAAGATTCCAAAGATGGTACGTATTGAAATGTTTTGGTAAATATCCTCTCACGTTTAATATTTTAATATTTGATACAGATGTTGAAAATCTTATAAAAGAGAATTTTAAAATTCAAAATGATAGCTCTTCTTCAATACTTATCAACTGTCTCAGTCTGAAATAACCTGGAAATCAACATTTGTAATACTTGACGATCGTGAGGATGTTAAAAAGTTTTCTGTAATTTCTTATCAAAATCTTCAAATATGACAAGTACTAAATCAGATTATTTAATTAATCACTTTATTTATTTATTACTCGAATAAAATTCTTGATGATGTATCCTCAAGCATTCCTCTCACATTCTCATCGATTAAGTCCTTCAAAGAATTTTTCAGGTGATAATTTTTGTGCAAATGTAACATTTTTTTTGCATTTTTTTCTTTTTTAATTTTTTATAAAATTTACAAAAACAAATTTTATAAAATAAATTTCATTTACAATAGGGCTTTTTAATACATATGTATCAATGAATATATGTATATGGTCATATATCTCCATATACCCTCAATTTTCGGATCCAAACATATATTAAACTCCATATAATATTTTTAGCTGGGATATTTTTTTTTTTATTTTAAATAAATATTACATTTTTATTAAGAGGTTTTAAGAGTTGGGATTAATTATTCATTTTACTCACATCGTTCAAAATTGCAAAATGATTTAATTCATTCATTTCGTTCATCGTTCATTTCTTTACATTGATCAGAATCTGATCGATGAATGTAATATACATATATACAACTGAAACAGAGACTGAACGATTAATGTTTGAATAAAGAGACAATAGCTGAAACTGAAACAATTAGCAAAAATGTATGGATAATAATAAATTTAAATAAATTGTTTTGAACAAATATTTATAAAAGTGTAGTGAAAAAATATGATTCATAATAGAAATAAACAAAATTTTATCTGAAGCAATAAAAAAAAAAAAAAACAATGTAAAAAAAATTAATGAATCAACTGTAGTGGTTTTCTATTTCGACTAACGATACACAGTTTAAGATAGTTTGTTTTAATACCCAATTAGCAAAAACCTTTGAAATTTCATATTTATTCATTTGAAAGCAAGTTTAAAATTCAAACATTAGCTGTGAGAAAAGGCTTTAAATTCATATTATTTCAAATACAAAACTATGCCTTTCTCCAACAAAAGGGTTCTAATATAACAATTGTATTTGTCAAATGCTTTCATAATTTAAAACTATGCTGGAAGTTTCTTTAACAAACAAATGTTTCTCAAATATTTTCAAAACGTTTTTTACACATTTTAAAATACACTTGAGTTAAACATGAAATAAATTTTTTTCTCAACTATTTTTAAAACTGAAATTTTGCATGAATAAATTATATATTGATATATTTTTTATATTAGCTGAAAAGGAAGGTTTTGCATTCATCATTTTAAGCATACTGTTTGTTCATCATATTTCATGGACCATAGTAGCTAATTTTGTCCATTTTATTGCGGCACAATTGCGTACAAATATTTTATTTCTACAATGTATATATAATATTTTATTTTTGGAACAAACATGTCTAAGTTCTAAACTTTTTTATGAAAAAAAAGTGAAAGCTTTTTTAAATTTGAAAAACATTTGAACATATTGAATATTCAAAATAAATAAAATATAAAAAAACTTAACTTTACACTTTACAATCACTTGAAAATTTTATAAAAACCTAACATTATGCTTTAACTGAAAATTTTTGAAATTTTCTTGTTTATTTATAACCAATATTTTTTAAATTCGAATTTAATTTGATAATTATGCTTTGTATTAAAGGAAATTTTCCAACAAATTTATAAGGTTTGAATCGATGTTTATTGGGTATAAACAATTTATTATATGATATATATGTCTTAAAAGAAAGAATTAATGTATTATTTTTTTTTTTTACTTTCAGGCACAATTCGTTCTTTGTATCATCCATACACTGCGCGCATTATTCAGTCAACAATGTCAATTCTCAAAGTTCATTTCAGCTTTGTTGTTACTTAATTCTTCGATATTCTTCTGTTTATTTATGAACTTCTACGTACAGGCCTACAAAAAGGGCAAGGATCAAAAGACAATAGTTGCCAATCCATCGAACAATTCTTCCACGGCATGTGCAGCTGAATTCCAACAAAAACAAATACAGAAGTCGTTCGAGATGAACAACAACAGTCAAGATGTGTTGCCACTTTTAAGTGAAAAGAAGGTCAATTAAACATGTTTATAATAATGAATCATAATTCAGCCAGACCTGTTAACTAAAATACGCTAAATATAAGTATGTAGGTATACATACATATATATGAATGTATAATATATGCATATGTATGCAACTATTCTATATATTTATCCATATGTATATAAGTGTATACCTCATTCTTAAATTATCTATTACATGTAATATACATACATATTCATATATGTATGTAAATATAGTCACCTAAAATGCAAAATGCCCTAACTACTAATATTTGAACCAGAACTGATTTAAAAATAAACAATTTATGTGATAACATTAGTTTTATCAATGTTATTGCAATCAATTTGTTTTTTTATGTTAGTTAGGGCATTTTGCATTTTACGTGACGATATGTATATGTAATAGCTATGTATTTCAATACATACAAAAACAAATAGAATAATTACTTTTATTAGTATGTATGTATTTATGTACATATATACATACATATAATTATAATTAGAGTGGACCAAAAAAAGTTTTCAATGCTTTCTGGTCATTTGTACAAATTTTATCATAACGTAATATATCCCAACAAATGTTATACTTTTTATAAAAATTGTGTACTTTTTGTTTTATTTTGTATAATAATAAAGTTGTTGGCCAAAGAATACTAAGAACTGAAGGCTTGTCAAAAAACCTAAATCTGTTGTCAAAAAAAAAAACCTAACTTTAAGATTGTGTTAGTCAAATTTTATTTATATGTATTAGTACTGAAACCACTTTCAACACACAAAATTTCAACATACAAAAAAGGAATGTCAAAAATAAAACAAAAAAATATTTTTTCAGTTTGTAGAAAATATTCGTGTTACGGGAATTAAAATAAAATAAAAGTGCGTGAAAAAATTATAAAAATATTGCTGGTGTGTCGTGTGTGTAATTTTCCTTAAATTTTAAGGAAAATTTTGTTTATTTTATGCTGTTTTTCTCTCTCACAAGTGTGTTGAATTCACACAGAACTTGTATGTGAGGAGAGAGAAATGTTGTTGTTGTTCAAAATTGACACATTTTCTATTCTTAGTATTCTTTGTTATTGGCTCTTACAGAAAGTATGTACATTAGGGTGGTACAACATTGTATGAAAAAAAAAACTAAGTTTGTCGCACATTTAAACGTACATACCTAAAATTATGATAAGGAACATTATTTAGTACATCTTTGACAAATCTCAACATCTTACGATGATTCGAAGGCCATTTAAGTTGGTGATTCGAGAACAAATCATAAAAAAATGTTTGTTACCAAAATTAATGATGTATTAATATTAGTGAGAAAAATATTTTATAATTAGTTCTGGGATCATCGACGTAAATGGCGGTGTATCATACCTTCCAATCATCCTAGGAATTTGAAATTTGGTGAAGTTATTATAAATGATGTCCCCCATTTTATAATTTTAGGTACATTTAAATGTAGCTCGCAAAAAGAAATTTTGCACCACCTTAATGTGCATATAAAAAATTTATTGTACCTTTAGAACAATTATATATAAAAAAAAAAAAATAAATAAATAATTTCAAAATTTTGGTTGGAAACATCGAAAACTTTTTTGGGGACCATAGTAAGTGCCTTATTAAAATAAAAGTTACAAAAGAACCCCCTCAGAAAGAAGATTGATATGTTTTAAATACAAGCTAATGGATCATGTATTAAAATGAATGCAAAATTTATCCTTAAACTTGAAATGTTAAGAAATTTTAAAACTTTTTTTTACGTAAATTTCATTCTCTCCCCGAATACTACGAATGTTTGAAATACCAAAAATGTAATATATGCATTAATACCGTGCCAATAGTAGACTCCAATAGTTTTGAATGGAAAAGAAAACATATTTTAAAAATTATTTCAGTAACTTTTCAACTTACTGGGATATTTTTATAACATGTTATATTTAGCAAAAATCATATTTTTGGTGATATTTTATAACATTCTAATCTTCTTTTTTGGGGGAAAGCATGGCACTTTAATATAGATATATAGATTTATACTCGTTTTCCTTTTTTTTTAATTTTGGGTCGTTTTTACAGATCTTTTTTTTTTCTCTAATACTTAAGTCGTTTTTGTTTTTATTTGCATATGAATACTATGTATAAGTAAAATATTGTAAAGTATTTGTATTTGCCTTTAATGCCTTTAAGTGTAAATAATTAGTATTAGTTGTAAATCTGTATTAATAAGTTCTATTATTAAATTTTATATTAAGGAATTTGTATTTTGAATATTTGTATTTGATAATATTGAATGGACTGGACTAATCTGTCTACATGTTTTTAAATTAAAAAAAAAAAAAAAATCACACAATCATTTTGACAATAATCTAATGTCATTTTAACAGATATGTATAATGTCAGTTTGTATATAATTAATTGACCTTTAAACTAAAGGTTCATATTTATTACATGTGAGATATTAACGGCCAATTTATTTAGAATGAAAACTAGAAATGTAAAATCTTTTGTTTAATTTCTAAGTGAATAGTAAGTACTCTTATTGACGTGTTCAAAATCAAATTAAAAATCTATTAAAGAATAAGATAATTAAACTTAAACTAGTCTTAATTACAAATACAAAGTAATATATGTATGTACATATAAATGTTTTGCAAAGATATTATGTATGTATGATAATATTTTTTAATTATTTAACTTTTTAATGTGGTAGCTACACACAAATAAAATTGTTACAGTTACAGATATATAGATAAAAATTTTGGTGTAAAATGATACAATTTTTATTTCATATTTTTTAATGAATTATTTTTTAATAAAATAAATGTTAAAACTTTAAAAGAAAAAAATTTATGTTTTCCTAAATACATAATTAAAAATATAATATCGTTAACCCGTGCCGCATTGGACCTGAAGTTTGTAAGGTACGTTTATATGGGAAACAGTTGGCCTTTTTACAGTTTATAGAAAAATTTAACTATTAAATACTTTGGTTTGCAAATAAATGTTAAAAATCGTAATACAGTCGAACACGGTTATAACGAACACCGTTTATAACGAACTATGTCACAATTTTGAAGATAATTCAATAAAATTTAGCACGTGGGACTTTTATGATACAGGGACTATTGAAATTTGTTGTGATCGGTCTACTATTTCACATAGCCCCCATACAAATGTCCCCCCGGAATTGAGTTTCAACACTCAAAAATGCCTTAAAAATACAAATATTTTAATGAAATTCGGTGCAAAGAAGTTTTGTACAAGTATCAATCTTTGTATCAAATTTTATGAAGATCGGTCCACGATTGACCATAGCTCCCATATAAACCCCTGTTCCGAAAGTCACTTTAACGTGCATAAATCCCATACTAATGTTAGTATAAAGTTAATATTCGACAGAAATAAGTTTTATATAAATAGAAACAACATTGCCAAATTTTATTAAAATTGGTCCATAATTTACTATAGCTCCTATATAAAACCACTTTCAAGAATCGGCCTAAAGTGCATAAAACCAAGTAGATGTTAGTATCAACGCATTATTCTGTATTTGTATATTTTATTTTACATTAAATAAAAGTATTGGTCTAATATAATATATATACATAATGGTGTAGGGTATCATATGGTCGGTCTTGACCGACTATACCTTTTTCTCTCATTTTTATATGCTTTAGTTACAAATATTAATATCGTAATGAAATATGTGTTTTTTTTTTTTTTTTTTTTTTTTTTTTTGTTTGTTTACAAATACATTTTTTTGGATCTTTACGGATAGAACGAACTACGTTTATAACGAGCAAAATTCCCTTCGAGGTCGTTATAACCGTGTTCGACTGTATACACATAATTATATATCAAATAAGATATAAAAAGAGAAAATGGCTTAAAAAATGTTAAAGTTATTACGAATTCCCCAGAACATTAATGTGTTTTAGAAAAGTTGTGTAAGGAGTGTACAACGAAATTTTTAATTTCTTGACAAATGTTTAAATAAAAAGCTATTTATACCCTACACCACCAAAGGTGGTTGGGGTATTATGCGTTTCTGCTGATGTTTGTAACGCATAGAAAACGTTATTCAACACCCACCTTAAAGTATACCAATTGACTCAGAATCACTTTTTAAATCGATCTAACGATGTCCGACCGTCCATCCGTCCGTCTGGCTGACTGGACGGCTGGCTGGCTGTCCATATAAACGTTGTGCACAAAGTACAGGACGCAATTTTGAAGATAATTCAATGAAATTTGGCTCGTGGGACTTTTAATGTACAGGGGCGAAGCCTATTGAAATTGGTTGTGATCGTTTCATTATTTCGCCTAGCCTCCATACAAATGCCCCTCCGGAATTGAATTTCAACACTCAACACTCGGTCCACGATTAACCATAGCTCCCATATATACCCCTGTTCCGAAAATCACTTTAACGTGCATAAATCCCATACTAATGTTAATATAAAGTTAATATTCGACACAAATAAGTTTTATATAAGTAGAAACAACATTGCCAAATTTTATTCGAATCGGTCCATAATTTACCAAAGCTCATATATAAAACCAATTCCGAGAATCGCCATAAAGTGCATAAAATCAAGTAGATGTTAGTATCAACGCATTATTCTGTTTTTTATATTTAGTAAAAGTGTTGGTCTAATATAAGTCCCCTTCCCGACATTTTATGGACATATATAATGGTGTAGGGTATCATATGATCGGTCTTGACCGACTATACCTTTTTTCTCGTTTTAATTAAATTTGAGCCATAATTACTGAAAAATACGTTTTTGTTTCCGCAGGATAATTCAAACACCTTTCAGTGCTCGGTTAAAAAATTTTTAAATTTTTTTGAGACTGTTTCAAGACTTTATTTTCAAACTTTAAATAAAAATAAAATAAAAACTTTACAGGCTAATAGACACTATAGAAAATAAAATTAAAAAAGAATTAGGTCAATACTTTGTATTCTGATTTTTTCAAAAACATTGGACAGGGATAACCTTTAAAATACAAAGGTCGAAATTAGATTAAAAAAGAAAATAAAGAAAACATAACGAAAAATAATTTGTTTTTATCTCGATTTCAATACAATGATTTCTATGTTTAATTTTAATGGTTTGTCATGGCTTTACTTGTCAGAATGAGGTAATTGTCATTTTATTTCTTTAAACATATTTATTAATAAAACCTTCAGTTATATTTCCATTAAATTTCATCGAAATCCGTGAAAAAGTAATTAATTTTTCGTTATGTTTTTTCGTTATACTTTTTTATAGTTTTGATCTCTGACCTTCGTATTTTAAATGTTATTCTTGTCCAATTTTTTAAAAAACTTCAGGATGTATTTTTCGATATATGTTTTACCATATAACATAATAATTTTGTTTAGTCAGAACATCAGTTCAAAAAAAGTTGAATTTATATCTAAAAAACTGCAAACAATTTCTTTTTGCCGAAATCCGCCGAATTCAAATCGTTGTACCCTCCTTACACAAGTATTCTAAAGCTCATTAATGTTCTGGGGAAATCGTAATAACTAAAATTTTTTAACCGATTTTCTCTTTTTATATCTTATTTGATAGATAATTATGTGTATATTACGATTTTTTTGGATTTAGTTGCAAACCAAAATATTTAATAGCAAAATGTTCGATGCGACATAGGTTAACGATATCCGATTTCACAAATATTTCACACAGTACGTTTTTGCAACCCAAAGAACAATTCTACGATTTTGGTGCAGTCTAATGTACATGTGTACTTACGTTTTATTTTTTGAGCAAAAAATAATAAAAAATAATAATAATAGTATATTTTCACTGTGTTTATAAAAAAAATATGTTTTTAAAACTTTTTTGAAAAAAGTCAATTTTTCGGACACCCTAATTGGAACACGATGCATGTTAAGTGGGTTGAATAGTGCTCATTCTTACAACAATTTATGTAGAATTGATGTATAAAAGAATTTTTTTATATATCAATTGGATTCGTCTCTGCGAAAAATGGCGCTCAAAATGTCCGTTTTTAGCCGAAGATATGCAGGGGAAAGAGTTGGAATTTTAAAAAACAAAATATACCATTATTTTTACTGATGCAAAAACCTTCTAAAAAGGTATGATATCCAAATATCAAAAGAAATTTTTCTTTTCGAAACGAACCCTAATCTTTATATATTGAAAATTATCATTATTTATTGATTTTTTCCTAAACACAAAATCCCGGCTTAATCTGATACTATTATAAAACATATTTCCGATATATGTAATTATTAAGTACTGATCCGATATTGCTGTTCTCTGACATATCAATTTTTATTTGAAAAACTTAAGCATTGATTTTATAGCAAAACCAGGACAGATAGAACAAAATGAACAAAAACTGTGATCAGTCGATTTTTATGAAAAATCTTGAAATCGATATTATAGCCAAACCAGAGAGATTATTTTCTAACAAAGGTATTTTTTTTTTTTATGAAAAATCAAAAAGTATATTACCAAACATTTATAAAAAACCTGAATTTCATTACACATTCATGAATCAAAATTATATTTTTGTGTACAAATTCTTTTAAAACTAAAATAATCTTAAAATTTTTTAAATTTTTGTTTTAATTTAAAATGACAAACAATAAAATTCATAAATGATCACAAAAAAAACGAGAGAAAAAGATATAGTCGGTCAAGCCCGACCATATGATACCCTACACCATTGTGTACATTATAATTCGGGGAGGGGTCTTTTATTAGACTTGGAGTCAAATGTGGACCGAAACTCATAAGTGTAAAATAAATCATACGAATACAGAATATTACGTTGATGCTGACATTTATGTGAATTTATTCAATTTTGGGTGATTCCCAAAAGAGGGCCTTATATGGGAGCTATGGTAAATTATGGACCGATCTTTGTAAAATTTGGCACTATCATTTATGTTCATATAAAACTTATTTGTGTCGAATACTAACTTGATACTAACATTTTAATGGGATTTATGCCCGTTAAAGTGATTTTCTGAAAGAGGTTTATATGGGAGCTATGGTTTATTATGGACCGATCTTTTTAAGAATCGGTAAACTTATTTAGACTTATGTGAAACTTATATGCGCCAAATTTCACTAAAATATTGCTTTATTTAAGGGATTTATGATCGTTAAACCCTTTTCCGGAAGGACATTTGTATGGGGGCTAGGTGAAATAATGGACCGATCATAACCAATTTCAATAGGCTTCGTCACTGGACTATAAGAAATTTCATTAATTTTGGTTCAAAATTGCGACCTGTAGTTTGATTACAAGGTTTACATGGAGGGACAGACGGTCAGACGGAAGGACGGACATCGTTAAATCGACTCTGAAAGTGATTCTAAGCCGATTGGTATAAATTAAGGTGGGTCTTAGACCAATATTTTTGGGTGTTACAAACATCAGCACAAACGCATAATACCCTCACCACCTATGGTGGTTTAGGGTATAAAAATCAAATTTATTCGAAAAAACTGTCTGCAGGTTGAGTTCATTTTGAAATCAAAACGATTTTGATTTGTCATACTGCATTTTCGGTGTGACACACACATTCAAAAGCTCTCTTAATTTTACTAACATATAGTTATTGCTTGAGCTTATGCAGTATGTGTCTATGGGGTGCTTCCCTGCATACATTTTCTATTGCGGAAGTGGCTAAGAAGAGTCTTCCGGAAGTTGAAACTCATCGCCAAAACTATTGCCAAAGTATCATTAAAATCATCTTCCGTCGGGAAGAACTGTTCCTCGTGGAAGTGTCTTCCAGACGACTCGAAGAAGACATTTCTGCCGAAGATTACTTATCTGGAAGCCACCCGGAAGATGATCACAGAAGTGTCGTCTTAGTCTATTTTAGAAGATGATTTTGCATTTTTTTTTTTTTTTATTTCTGTATTTATAATTAAATTTAAAGTTTTTTTTACATTTCGTAATTATCTTTATTTCACAATTATCTAACATATATAACACTACAAAAGAAATAATTCATATAAAAATTTATTTTACATTTAATAATAAAATCTTCATGCGAAACTTCTGATGAAATCCAGTACCTTTAAAAAGAAAAGAAGATTAATAATAATTTTTATACATAAATTGTATTTAGATTACCCTTTCGGCAAAGAATGCGACAAGACACAAAGTTTTGGACTTCTTTAAATATACAAATACTTGTCTGTTTGATGGAGTTTTCCCTAATCAAATATGTTGGACTTCCGTTATTCAGGCAGGTGAACACAGATCGCTGGCTATTTCTTCCAGAATTCTACCCTTATGGCCACACGAGTCCGATCCCCATATTGATGATCTGTCGTTAAAATCACCGCATATTAACGTTGTCCCTTTGAGATCCTTCGCCAGACTAAAAATTCTATTTATTTCCGTGCGAAAATCATTCAACGGTAAAGGTGGAGGGCTGTAGTTAGCAATAATATTAATCCTAGCATTCGTATTCAATAGGCTGATTGCGATTGTGTCGTTATCACCACTCACATTCACTAGACAAAACTTGATTTCTAGAGCAGGCGTTATCTACCAGCCAAGTCTCATAGATAATAGCTATATCAATATTATTTCTTATCATGAACATTTCAAGCAAATCCTTATTTCCAATTTTCTTCAAACTCTGAATGTTGAATTGTAATATATCCATTTTGATTGCTTCTTGATATCTGCGTCTAAAGGCTCCGTTACTCTACCGTAAATGTAAATATAACGAATCAGCTGAAAACGTGTCAGCTTATGAGAGTCATGTGTGTATGTGTACTCAAAAACGTAAATGTAACGTAGTAACCTAATCAAATTAGGTCGCTCTACGTTTTTACGTGACAGCTGTAACAACAGTGTTGACAGCTTTTCATTTCATTATACTAAATCTGCGTAAAAAATCGCTGTAAAAGGATTATCAATTGGACAATTAGCTTTGCTGTTTTCTTCATTAAAAAATTGTTGAAATAATTTATATAAGACGTAGAGTCGAATATTTAATTTAAAGTTCAAAATTTTTGTCATAAAAGCACAAATTTCGTTTTGTATACAAATCGCTGAAATACAAACCAATAAATTTAGCGATTTTCAATTTGAATTTGATCCACTGGAAATATGTGTAATTGACATCACCGATGTTCATGTGTACAAAACAACAACAAAGTATTGGCTACATTTACGTTTTTAGAGTAATCATCCACTTACGTTTCCCTTTACATTTGCGTTTTTACATTTACATTTACGGTAGAGTAATGGAGCCTTAAGTAATTTATACTCCGATTTATATTCTCTCTCAATGAATTTGCGAATTTTCTCAAAATATCTTTATTAAGATTCTCACTGTTTAGTTTTAGTAAAAATTCAATTAATTTCTTCGATGATTGTGTTAGAAATTCCACCGCCCGATTATGATTTTTGCTATCGGTTATAACATCAGATTGCTCTGTGATTTCCTGTCCTCGTTGTGTAAAACGGACTTCAAAGTCATCATTAATCTCTTTATTAATTCGTCTGACTTCCTTGGCTTTTTCTTCTTCACGTCTGTGGTTTGCATTATTTTTAGCTACCTTGGAAAAGGGAAGAATGCTGTGAAGAATTTTAGCTGTTTCTATATTGTTGTTCAAGGTGCTTCTCGAAGTTGTGTTGCCCTTCAGGGATGGGAATTCGGATGCATCTTCCAAGATTGCAAATCTATTTGAGAAGACAGCACTGTATTTCATTCGGGCCTCCTTGATGGAAAGGTTTTCGACAGTCATAATTTTTCTAATTGCGATAGCCTTTACGTGTGCAGGGCAGTTTCTGTCCGTGGGTAGGTGGTCTTTCTCGTGTTTATTGAAGCATGAACGACGTAATTCATAAGTTTGTTTACATTGCACAGTGGGGCAGAATCGAAATTTTTTGGAAATAAATCTGTAACTTCTGATCGGCTGGTTGGATTTGCATGAAATTTGGTATAGGCATAGCATAGGAGTGTACAATCAACTCTATCGTTGATTTTGCACGAATATAGCACTATTTAGTTATATAAAAATCATAAAATATTTTTCTTAAGCCAAAATTACAATAGCGTGTAGTCAGCAGCAGTACACTGAACCAAATCTCGTAAGTAATATTGACGAAAAATTTTCGTAGAATTTTAACGAAAAAAAGTATTTAAATTAACAGATTTTTTTTTTCTTCAAAACAATAGAATTTTTCTTCGAATCAACAAATTTTCTTCTAATCTACTAAAAAAAAATTTGTCAAAAATATTTTTTCGTAAAAGATGTTGATTAGAATAAAATTTCGTTAAAAAATTTACGAAAAATCTGTTAAATCTACGAAAATTTTGTTAAATTGGCAATAACTCTTAAACAATTGGCAGTAAGAAAAACAACACACAATTTTATTCAATTTAACGTCCCAAAAATAACTTAATTTGAATAAATTATCTGTTAATTTAACTAATATTTTTCGTAAATTTTAAAACTGACTAATATTTTTTAGTCAATTTGAATAAAATTCTTTAGTTTGAATAAATATTTTCAAATTAACTAAAGGCATGTAAAATTTAAGAAATTTTGTTAAAATTAACCATTTTTTTTAGTCAAATTTAATAAAATTCTTCAATTTGACAAAATTTCTTCAAATTTACTAAAGGCATGTAGAATTGAATAAATTTCGTTAATTTAAATATTTTTTTTAGTAAAATTGAAGAAACATATGTAGAACTGAAGAAATTTTTTCAATATAGAAAACGCATAGTGAAGAATATCAATTGAACGACTAATAATAAAGCATGTGCACGTGTTTTGTGTCAATAAATATAAATTTTGTTGAAAAATTTTTTATACAAATATAAATACTCGAATAAATAAAACATAGTGAAAAATAAGTGTGAATTTGTGTTAAATCAGATATACTTCAAAAACAAACAAGTCTCGATCAATATATAATTCTCCTTCAAAAAATGTTAACTTATGTGCAAACCCATGGATGGCACAAAATGCAACCACAGAACTAAACGTATGGACATTTGGAAGACTTTTTCACGGTAATGTTAAACATTTGAAGTTTTTAATATTTTAGGTATATTTACTTATTTTATTAATAATTTCGATAGCAAATATAAATAAGTTTAATTAATCAACTGCTAGACCACGATCATCATCATCTCAAGGAGCCGTTTTGGATAATGGAGAACTGCACGACAAAAATTTCCTTGGAAAACCTGAAAACAAACCTACTACAAGTGACCACAAATGATTTACAAATGTAGGTAAATATTTTTTGCACTATGAAGATATACTTTTCTATTTATATTTTCCTTTTCTTGTAATTTTTTATACGTAGCTATAGATCATCCAGAAATAAACGTTAAAAATATTGAGTTATTGCATGAGTAAAAATTGAACAATAGTTAGTTTTAAGTTAAATAAAATTTTTATTAAATGTATATTTTTTTATTTTCTCAGGTCGATATCTTACTCGTACTAAAATGTGGGTTGTTTCCATTTTCATAAACAATGTTTATTTCTAATATGAAATATACTTTTTTATACAATTGGGGGATTCACAAGGTGTGCTATCATGTCGTATTGTCATATGTCCTAAAATATTTCAATGTATAAAAAATATTGTTATTGTTTTTTCTTTGTAAAATTTTATGACAATACGACATGATAGCACACTTTGTGAATCCCCCAAATAAATTTTATTAAAGTGTTTAAAATTTCTTATTTGTTTTATTTCTGATGATAGCAACTTATAGCTAATTTTCCTACAGGGGTTTAAACAGCATTTTAGAATTGACATAATTTTGTCAAATTGAATAAAATTCAAATGTAAAAATTAATAAACATTCTTTAATTTGAAGAGAAAAATTAGTCAATTTTAATACATTTTTTATTCAATTCAACAAAAATTTAGTAGAATTAAATAAAATAATTTAGTTAAATTGAATAAAAATTCTTCAATATGAATAAATAATTTAGTTAATTTGAATAATATTTTCTTCAATTTGACTAAAAATTTGTCAAATTAACTTTTAATTAATGACGAATTTTCGTCGATTTAACAAATTTACGAAAAATTAACAAAAAATTCTGTTGAATTGAATAATGATTTTGTTGGTTGATATTTAAGCCCCAACCAGTCAACTTTCCATCGCAACGTAGAATGAAAAAAAGTAGCGTGAGACATTTTGTACAACCAGTCAACAAAATTAAACGTATCATATGTTTTTGAACATTCACTGTTTAAACAACCCTGTTTTTCGGTTATTTTGTGAGCAAAATAAACCACAGGGTTGTTAAAAACGCACACAGCTACGTAAAAATCTATTTTCTGTAGATTTCTGCGATACGCTACCTAGAATTTTTGTGTCAATAGCTAGATACACACATCTGCATAAAGCTGGTTGAAACAGCTGATTGCGATACGATGATTTTTAGTTGAGTGGTTGGAGCTTTAACCTACTTTTCTTCTATTCTACACCCCATTTTACCGTATTTACTGATATTTTTTTGGTTCAGTGTATGTGCTGCCATAATCAGCTGATAATTTAGAACTCACTGTTTGTTGTGGAGTTGATTACATTTGGTCAGCAGCAGTTTGCAGTGCTTTTTTATTTAGCCCTGTTTCTAAATTTACTGCGCTGCATTCAGATTGAGATCGAGACAAAAAGAGTGAGCAAGTAAATGAGAGGCTAAAGTACACAAGTAGAATAAGTCCTGGTTTACACACAGCAATTTTTCTTGCCGCAATTCTAAGTTTATAGAAGAGAGAGGAGAAGGGAAGAGTAAACTTTTACATTCTCTTTGCTTATCTCGCCTACGAAGTCAGAATTGCGGCAAGAAAAATTGCTGTGTGTGAACCAGGACTAAAGCAAGATGGTGGTCATTTTTGCTAAATACAAAAATTGGACACAACTTGTTTTGTTCTCTTGCTCGCATACGTTGTTCGCACAATTGTTCGAACAACCATGTCTGCCATCAAACGTCATTTTGTATACGGAAGAAGAGGCGTTGCACGTAAAAATATCGAAGCGACACTGACGGCAAACAAAAAATTATGATTTGTTCGACAAATGTTCTGCCCACTAAAAACAAAATGAAAAAAAATTGTGTGTGTTGCTCTGCCTTTTTTGTTCTTGTGCGAACAAGAAAAAGGCTAGTCTGGACATAGCTTAATGGCAGCAACATGTTATTCTGACAGTGAACAGCTGATAATTTTTATTGATACTGTTGCTGACTACGCGCTAATTTAATTTGGGCTTTAAAGGTCACATACCATAGTATAATAATAAAGTATACTCGTAAGACCAGCTGTTTTACAATTTTTTCATTGGCAAACCTCGCGGTACTGTCAAATTGTTTTTGTATTCACATGTAAAATATTTTTTGAGTTTTTTTCTCTTGCTCTCTTTCGTTCTCTCATTTTTCCGTTCAAAGCATTCTGACATTGTGGGCAGTAGTTTTACACTAACAAAATACAGGCAATTTTTGTTTTTGTAGATGTGCGAGTACTTTATTATTTTACTATGGTCACATACATAGTATAAAGCATGGTACAATAATATCAGGTAACAGTATCGCTACAACAAATACAACAAGGCAACAATAGTAATTTTTGTTGGTTTATTTGTTTTCTTAATGTCAAAAAGAAGAAAACAAAAAGCAAAACAAAATATATAAAAAACAAAGCACGTGTATATTACACTATGGCCTCGATTAACCGGCAACGTGGATTTTACAATTTTTTTTTTTTTTTTTTTTTTTTTTTTAATTCATTTATTTGCAATCTATTTAGTAACAATAATAAGCAAATTAAGTAACATTTTATTTTAAATTACATTTGTTTTAATCTCCAGTGAGATTAAAACGTATACATATATTCTATAATAGATTTATAATAAAGTAATTATAATATTTACATATATTTACAAAACTTAATATTAATTCCTAAAGGGTAAGTCTAAAACATGATACCTTTTGAGTCTCACTATTTCTTCACTGTCGTCTAATAAAGCAATTGCTAGTGGGTTGCTGTGGTTACTAAGTCTTTCAACATATTTTGAACTAAGTTTACTGATTTCTTGTTTAACTTTAGGTATGGATAAATCTTTATGTATGTTATCGTTAGTCACAAACCATGGAGCATTAAGGATCATTCTTAGTGTTTTGGATTGGTAGCGTTGTAAAATTTCAATATTTGAATTACTAGCTGTTCCCCACAGCTGTATTCCATAAGTCCATATGGGTTTCAAGATGGTTTTATACAAAATTATTTTATTTTCAAGACTTAATTCCGAATTTCTGCCAAGTAACCAGTACATTCGTTTTGTTTTAATGTTTAGATGTTCCTTTTTTGCTTTGACGTGTTCTTTCCATGTTAATCTTCTGTCTAAGTGCATTCCAAGATATTTGACACAATTTGAATTTGGTATTTGCTCTCCATTTAAAAAGACCGGAGGACAATCACCTTTTCTTAAAGCAAAAGTTATATGAGATGATTTTTCTGGATTAACACAAACATTCCATTTTTTCAACCATATATTTATGTCATTCAGGTGTGTTTGAATCGATGTTGAGGCCTCTTTAGGGCAAGCATTACTTGATATTAACGCTGTATCATCTGCATATGTGGCGATTGTAACATCCTCTCTTAAAGGCATATCTGATGTGTAAATAGTGTAAAGTACTGGACCAAGTACACTGCCTTGAGGGATACCAGCTTTAATATAACATATATCAGAGTTTGTATTGTTTGTTTTTACATAAAATAGACGATCACTAATGTATGATTTAAGTACCAAATAAAAAGGGGCAGGGAGACGTTGTTTTAATTTATAAAGAAGACCAGGATGCCAAACCCTATCAAAAGCTTGCTTAACGTCTAAAAATACGGCAGAACAATATTGTTTTTTCTCAAGTGCATTTTGTGCTACATTGATTATGCGATGACATTGTTCAGGGGTTCCATGTTTGGTGCGAAAACCAAATTGATATTCAGGTATAATATTTAAATTATTCAATATTGGCTGTAGCCTTTTTAGAAACAGTTTTTCAAATATTTTTGAAAAAGTGCAAAGTAGACTAATCGGTCTATATGAACTTATATTATTTTCTGGTTTATTTGGCTTAACCACCATTATTATTTCAGCACATTTCCATTGAGCTGGGTAATGACCCAGTCTCATAATAGCATTATAAATATATGTGAGTAGTAGTAATGCTTTCTTTGGTAAAACTTTTATGTCTTTAGCCCCTATTTTATCATATCCAGGAGATTTTTTAGTATTTAACAAAGAAATTTCTCGTTCTACTTCTTTTGGGGTTATATGTCTAATAGGTAGATCCATTTGACAAGGGCTGTCCAGATATGATAAAACTTTATTTTGATCACTAAGACTATTAAAAGAAAGTGGTTGAAATGTTGACTCTAGGTATTTCGCAAAAGCATGTGCTTTAGCTTTATCTGATTTACACCAAGTGTCATTTTGATCTTTTATTGGTATATTTCTTTTACAAGGTCTTTTTAAATATTTAGTAGCATTCCATAGTTTATGTTCAGAATCTTGATGACTGCTTAGATTTCTGAGATAATTGGAGAGTTGTTCATTTTTCGCTTCATTTAGACGTCTTTTTAGTTCATTACAGGCTCTGTTAAGATTTAATTTATTTATTGCACTTCTGTTATTCTTCCACATTCTCCTCAATCTTCTTTTAATTCTTATTAAATCTCTTATTTCTCTCGAAACTAGTACTTTATTTCTTGTATTTCCATATATTTGATTTGGCGAAGATAAATAAGCTGATTCGTGGATAATATTAGTTAAATGTTCAACAGCATCATCTATATCAGTGGGTTCTTTTAATTTAATGTTTAAATGTATGTTTTGCTCCAACCAGTATTTAAATGATTCTATATCAGTATTAGATGTAATTACTTTACAGTTAGTATCTTCAAACAAGCATGTATCATAATTAATGATTAGGGGAGAGTGATCTGAATTCAGATCATCTGTATCTAAAATATTTAACATATGACTAGAAATTCCATTGTAAATGACGAAATCCAATAAATCTGGTATCTTTCTTGGATCACTTGGCCAGTAAGTTGGCCTTCCTGTTGTTAATATAGAATATTTGTTGTCTATAACATTTTTATAAAGTTCCTTGCCCTTAGGATTTGCAAGACGAGATCCCCACCAAGGATGCTTCGCATTGAAATCGCCACCTACGATAAATCTTTGGCCAATTGTATTAAAAAAGCTTTGGTAATCATTATATTTAATATTATGCCTTGGAGGAAAGTAAACTGAGTATATTGATACATCACTATTATTGCACTTAATACTTATACCAGCAGCTTGTAGGTGAGATTTTTGATATTCATCTAGCACAACGTACTTTATAGATGATTTAACTAATATTGCTGACCCCCCATGGGCTCTATTATCAGGATGATTACAGGAGATAAGATCAAATCCATTTATCTTAAAATATGTTTTGTTTGTGAAATGTGTCTCTGATATTAAAAATATATCTATATGATTAAGTTTTATAAAAGTGTCAATTTCCTTGGTATGGTTAGAAAGACCGTTGGCATTCCATATTGCTAAACGTAAATTTATTTGCATAGTTTAGATATTAGCATAGTAATCATGTTTAATAAATTAGATAACAAAGATTCAATTCTTTCCATAGAATTATTATTGTTAGTATTTTCTTGGTTATTGTTGTTTCTTAATACTTCAGAGTAAGATTGATTATTATTTTGTTGATAATTTTTAGAATGTGTAATATTAGGATGGATTTGAGGAAAATGATTTGAGGAATTGAGATTATCTGAATTGAAGTTTACATGACGATTAGATGAAATGTTGGGCCTTTTAGAAATAATATTTTGGTAAATTTGGCATCCTCTGTAGTTTGCAGTATGATTTTTTAAGCAGTTAACACAACGGGCTGGTGAATTTATGTCTTTTTTACACTCCGCAGTTGGGTGATTTAAACCGCATTTAACGCAGTTAAAAGGACGGTTACAATAAGATTTTGTATGACCAAAAAGCTGACAACGGTGGCATTGAACTAGTTCGTTTCTTTTTCTAGGAGCTTCAACAGTGATCAAAGCATTATTAATATGCTTCATTTTATATATATCTTTATTATTAGGTTTAGGATCAAGGTCAATAAAAAACATAGGTAATGGTTCTTTGGTAAGTCTACTATGTACATTAGTTACACTACGTACTTGATGCCCTAATAACAACAGTTCGGCTTTTATATCCTCAATAGGAGTGGTGTAATGAAGTCCTTTTATAACAACCCTATAAGAACGGTCTTGTTTCAATTGGTACGTATGGAAGCCTATATTACGGCCTTCTAAATATTTCACTAGAGTTCTATATGAATCAATTGTTTTTATCATTAATCTAATCTGATTATTTTTTAACGACTTATAATTAAAATTCTCTTTTGGTATTATATTACCTATATTACAAATCATTTTATTTACATCAACTATATCTGGTATGTATATTGGCGGTGGTTTTGGTGTTGTTGTTTCATTGTCTTCTTCCTCATCATTATTTTGGAGTACTGCAAATTTGTTGCTAGACGATGGAATTTCATCACTTGCTAATGTTTGGCGTTTGTTTTTGTAAATTTTTGGTGATTCTGTTTGATTGCGCTTTCTAGGTCTTTTATTATTTGCTGCCAGTTCAATAAGCTACTTTGACTAGCTTGACTACCTGAATCGGCATCATCATCCTCAGCATCCATGGTATTGTTATTGTTGATAAACAATAACAATTGGTTAACACTATTAAATTGTTTTTATAAATATTTCACGAATTTTTATGTTTTGTGTTGTGGGGTTTAAAATTATTCACTTTGTTTTTATATTTTATTACTAAAATATTTTTGTTTATTTATTTCAATAATATTTACACTTAAGTAATGAGTTTACGTCTTTTCACTATGAAGGTTGATGATTTACAATTGTAATATTGATTATTTAGATTGCTTTCGGTCCCGACCATTATGGATAATCGAGGCCTCAGTGTAGTTAATATAAACAAACTGTAAATGTAAACAAAACATAAATATAAACAAAGCTTAAACGTAAACAAATTTTGACAGAAATATTACAAAATTGAAAGCAGCAAAAAATTATCAGCTGATTTTATACTGTTACCTGATATTATTGTACCATGGTATAAAGTATACTCGTAAGAACAGCTGTTTTACAATTTTTTCATTGATATACCTCGCGGAACTGTCAAATTGTTTTTGTATTCATATACAAAAATTTTTTCGATTTTTTTACTCTTCCTCTCCTTCGTTCTCTCATTTTCCGTTCAAAGCATTTCGACATTATGTGCAATATTTTTACACTAACAAAATACAAGCAGTTGTTGTTCTTGTAGATGTACGAGCACTTTCTAATTAAGCTATGGGTCCCATAGTGAGAAAAAATATATGAATTAATTTTTAAAATTTTTAACATTACTTTTTTTAAGGGTTTAAAAAAGGATAATTTGTTTCCAAAAACTTAATATAAATTACCTACCATCATGTTAATATTATTATATTCCATATGATAAAATGCAATTCAAAATAATTTTTAAATTTTTTATGCTATATAGCTTTTTATGTAACCGTTGTTTGCGTTATGATATGAGTAGATCAATTTGGATTAAGGCGGCGGTTTTTAAAAATAATCGGCGGCTCGACTCAGCCACCTGTTAAACCGGTCGGCGCAGATCTCTGTTGCAAACTACTATGTTGCCAACTATTTGCAATACATTGATGTTGTGATACCAGATATAATTTTTTTTAACAATCATATACTTTCCATTCAATACAATTTTTTTTTATTAACTACACTTTCAAATGAACAAAAATAAAATGTTTTCAGTCGATATAAAAAACAACAAAGTTAACAAATAAATAAAATAAAAAACGTTTTTATTTATGTTTTTGTTGTTTAGAAATTTCTAATGAAGACTCAGTTTTAAAATAGTCTGGCTACACCGATTATACATGTAATTTATTGTCTCGATTGAAAAAAAAAGAAATCATTTGCTTATAATTTTAATAAAAATAAAGATTGTGTATGATTTGGTATAAAATTAACATACGTAGAAAGTAGTGGATATAACATACAACGAGGAACACATCCAAATGACTGTAACCAGCGCCCATGTAACCATGGAAGTACCAGTAAAGGCTCATCAGCCCGCCAACCACCAGGGCCCAAGTAGCACCCAAATGGCATCAAGTCCTTCACCATCATTTTCTAAGGGCATAGAGAAAAAACCGAACGAACAGGTCAAATTTAAAGATGACGAAGAAAAAAGGGAAGCCGCAGGCGGCGAAAATTCAACATTAATTTTGACAAATACAAAGTTCCATTTGGATACGTATCCAGACATAGCGGATGCAATTTGTGAAGAGTCTGGTTATGGTGGAGCGTTCGTCGGTGGAGAAGAAGCTGGAAATCATCTATTAAGTGAACGACAGCAATATCACCATCAGGTAACTTGGTTGGACGATGAAAATATTGATACTTTAGATTTGGCCACTTTGGACATTGGCAACATGTTCAATCGAGTAGATAGCGCCGAGATTATTTACCAACAAAAAAAGAAAAATATAAAGATGGTGGGAAAATACGTAATGGGTGATGTTCTCGGCGAAGGTTCCTATGGTAAAGTCAAGGAAGTTTTAGATTCCGAAAACCTCTGTCGAAGAGCAGTAAAAATTTTAACAAAACGTAAGTTAAGACGCATACCTAATGGTGAACAGAATGTACAACGTGAAATACAACTTCTGAAGCAGTTAAAACACAAGAATGTAGTTGCTCTATTGGATGTTTTGTACAACGATGAAAAACAGAAAATGTACTTGATTATGGAATACTGTGTGGGAGGGTTACAGGTTAGTCTATCTCTTCGTCCCTTTTTTTATTGAAGTGGTATATCCTTTATTATTGTGTGTTTTAGGAGATGCTTGATAGCGCACCCGAAAAGAAAATTCCTTTGTTTCAAGCGCATCGTTATTTTCGTCAACTTTTAAATGGCCTTGAATATCTGCATGGCATGCGTGTAATACACAAAGACATTAAGCCTGGAAATCTATTGCTAACACTAGATGAAACATTAAAAATTTCCGATTTTGGAGTCGCTGAACAATTAGAACTATTTGCGCCAGATGATACTTGCACCACAGGTCAAGGTTCTCCTGCATTTCAACCACCAGAAATTGCGAATGGTCTTGAATCTTTTTGTGGATCAAAGGTTGACATTTGGAGCAGTGGCGTAACACTGTAAGTAACATACATATTTGACATGTATGATGGATGATACAGCAAATGTTTTTATTGTTGATGTTCTAACCATTGCAGATACAATCTTTGCACGGGACAATATCCCTTTGAAGGCGATAACATTTATAGATTATTGGAAAATATTGGTAGAGGCCAATGGGAAGCTCCTGATTGGTTATATAAGTTAGATAGTAAGCTTGCAGTTTTAATACTGGGCATGTTACAAGCAGATCCTAATAAACGTTACACCATACAACAAATTAGAAAAGATCCGTAAGTTAATTCTACAAATCTTAAAAAAAATGAAATTGGATTTTGATTTCACAAAAATTATTAGTTGGTTTATATCCGCACCTGAGGAAAAAGGACCTCCGATTCCCATTCCACCACTAAAAAATGACAAGTATCGTCGTTCTACAGTACTGCCTTATCTAGATGCTTACCACTATGAAACCGAACGAGATTTAGAAGAAGTTTACTTTACCGAGCATGATTTAAATCGTAAGCTAATACAATTAATTTTAGTTTCACTCTAAATAGCATTACTGAAATGTTTTTTTTTTCAGAGGAACTGGCACGAAAAGCTGCAGCAGCTGCTGCAGAAATAAAAGCCCAACAACAGCATAATACTTTCACAGCAATGGGGGCTTCTTCGAGTGGTTTTCATACATCGTGTTCTAATTCAGCTTCCCATCATACCAAAGAGAAGAAGTCATCTTCATTGAAAAGGCGGGCAAAAAAGCTTACGTCCTGCATTTCTGTACGTAAATTATCAAATTGTCGACCTTCCTAAAAGGCTTGTACACCGTACACATACACAGATCCAAACACAAAAAGGCTTTTTTAGTAACAACTTAAAGTTACTACATTTTAGTTTTCTTTTATTATTAGAAACATACAAACAACCTCACACAATTTAATCAAACTTATCTGCATGTATAAACAAGGAATCATTATAAAGAATATTATTTACCACTTATTAAGATTCTTTATATTTCATGGAGAAAAATAACTACTACATATTTGGTTTGTTGTCCTTCCTATTAAAATGAAATAATCATCTCTTCTTAAAGTGATTGATTTTCTTATTATTACCTGCTACTATTATTATTTTCCCCCTAGTATTTATTTAGTTGTCTACAATTAGACAAACATTTTAAATGTATCTATATATATTTTTAGTTGTTGAAACATTTTAATTTTGTTGCTTAGTTTTTAGTGATAAACTTAAATTTTTAAAATTATTCGTTAAAAACAAATTATAAAAATTACTACTGAACTCTGAAATAAATACATACAATTCATAAAAATTGTCTATATATATATATATATTGAGTATGTATAAAAACATAGGAATCAATTGAATTTGATGCTATTTTCTATGTATGACATTCGCACAATTGAATTTTTGAATAGAATTATTTGTACGGTCTCAGTAGTTGGTTATAAATACATAGTAAAACATAATCACATGAATCATAAAACATACTACATATTTATATATTTGTTGTAACATTATTTTTTTAGAATAGTTTAAGCTGAACCAAACTGATTTTTGAATGCACTATTTTTTTATATCGAATCACTCAACTGGCCCCTGTTAAACTAGGTTTATCTTGTATCATGCTTCAGTTTATTATTATTTTTAATAATAATTATGTTTACACTCCATCGTTAAAAAGTTGTTAAAAATTAATTATTAACTTACCATTTGTTTTTCTGAACAACTTGTTTGATTGTAATGAAAGGTATGTATTGTTTTTGAAGAACTTTTTTACGGTTATTGGAATATTTCATTTGCATTTAGAAACTAGTTTTTAAGTAATATTGTTGAACAATGTGGAGGTGTAAAGTCATGATGAATTTTCAATATTTTGTAAAGGTTCGGAAGGTGTTGTTATGGGGGTTGGTAAGGCTGATGGACCACCGGCAGGATATTGTAAATTGACTTCTGGCATAATAAACATTTGATAATAATGTTGACCAAGTTTTGTTAGTTTCTTTTGCATCAAATTGCGTAAGGTATCCACATATTGCGGAGGTATTTTACACAATTGCCCATTTCGCCACTGCAGGCCGTTGTTGTCAACATGAAATAGGGCCGGTGATGGGACATGATCTTTTAAATAGTTCCAAACACATTCTTTCAACAACAATGCAATCTAGAATACATACATTAAATAAATTACAGATCTGAATTTTTGTCTACAATTTTAAAATGATTACTACATTACCTCGGGTGGTTCAAAGTGTTCTATGATAACGTGTAAGTTCGATAGGGGTGGAGGTAACAATTGGCCCATAGCCAAGATTTTTAAAAGATTTTTAGTACACTGTACAAGTTCACCGGTCTGACTAATTGTTTCGAATTTATTTACTAAAATAAAAAAATACTTATTAGTTCCGTGTTTGGATGAAAATAATTATTTGTATACCATTTTTAGCCCTCCACTGATGCAAGGATGTGGCACAGAGGGCTCTTAATAAAACTGATGAAAAACATAGGGCCGGTCTATGTGTTGCAATAAATCCTAATAATGCCCACAATATAGGTGATGTTAAGAAAGCACGACGTATTAATAAATCTCTTTCCATCGTAACTTTTGTAAATTCTTCATCGGGAAACGGTAAACCGTTGTACATGACATCTGTTGAAACCATTTCTACTAGCAAAAGTGATATTGTTGAATATGCTTCTACAACTATTTGATGATCCTAAAACAAACAAAAAAATAACATAATTTTTCTTCAAATCAATGTGGTAAATTAAATATTTGCATACACAATCATTACAGCAGACATCCAAAGCCTTTAAAAATAGTGTTTGCATTTCGGCAGGACAACCTTTACCGATAATCATATTTTCCGGCCTAAGACCTCTACCAATGACACCAGCATGTAAAATAGAACGATTCGCATTTGGACCTAAACTTTGTTTTTGATTTTGCAGTAAGACCATCTCATGTTCTGGTATTTGCAATTCATCATATACAGGTTCTTCGTACTGACCAAACAAGTAGCCATAATAAAATAATGACCCCTCAATTAATTCACGCAAACATGCAGAACGTGAAGCTTTTCGAGCACGGCATTGTCGTTGAAACAACTCGTATGAGCGATTAACGGCTTCTGCACGTTGTTTAGGTGCTACATTATTTATATTAAATTAAAAATTAGATTCATATACTTAAAATAAAATTCCACTCAACAAATAGGTACTTACTTTTTTCTGTTAAACTAATGAAGAAATATTTCACACTTAATACCGCTAACTTTAAGACTTCAGTTGTACGTAATACTGTTGTTTTGGAACCCGCTTCAACTGTATTCAAGAGATCGATTATGGCATGAGCTAATTCAAGGCGTTCCGTTACATACCCAGCCTCATTTTCAGATTCTTCATCAATTTGCTCAGTATTTAACTCGAGTTTTTGCTTTTTATTTGAACCAGAAACATGTATCGTGTTATTGTTAGTATGATTTTGCATTTCTCTAAATTTTTCGTCACTTTGTTGGGTTGCCGCTGCATCCATACGCAAAATAAGTTTAGTAAGAGTGACTTCTAATATTTGTAACATTTTTGCTAAACATTCGTTTAAAGTCCACATTAATTGTTGTTGTCTCATACATGATAAATTGCTTTTCTTTTGCATTCTTAAAAAATTAAACAAATTTGTTCTTTAATGCAAACTTTTCAAACAAAAATATATATATATATATATATATATATATATATATATATATATATATATATATATATATATATATATATATATATATATATATATATATAAACTTACATTGTTAACGTGTTTAGATTCTTGAATGTGTTAAAAGCTTCCGAATAGTTTGTGGCAGCTGACAAACGAGACTTTTTAAACTGTTCCTGTAATAAAACATCTTCCAGGACCATTTTTATACCTGGTTTGATATCGGGAAACTCCACAACACCAGATTGTCCACCAATCAAGCGTATAACAGCTCCTAGACCAGAAGGATTATGAGAATAACATTTACGCAATAATTCCGAAATAGTTTGATGATAAATATGGGAGTGTTGTGTAGCTTCAAAGAAACATTACATAAATATTATTAAGATATCTTAAATAAATGATTTTAATTAAATTCATCTACTAAACATACAAACTATTAAAATCAAACGCACAGCAGTCTGCTGTTCATATATGTTTGTGCTGAGACAACTCTTCCATAGCATGTATTTTGTTTCTTCGGTGGCCAAGTCGTCCATTAGTGGGCAAAGTCTCGCATTTAAGACTATTTGTTCCAACTCCTGCAAAGAGTATTCCAAAAAATTCTGACACCACATATTTTGATCAGCCATTTTCGAAGCCGTAATTAATAGTTGTGCACCATGAGATTTTAAACGCAATACAATATTATTTAGCGAAGGTTGCATATCAGCAAATTGTCTATTTGTCATCCAAAGGGGAGCTTTTTGTGTTATAACTGCTCGCATTTCATCGTTATCTGAAATTAAAATATAATATGTAAAACAACACAAAAGTATATAAATAAAAAAATAAACACTTACATATATCTAAGAAAACACTGACCATATTTTGCAACAAAATATCGGAATAATTACCAAACTCTAAAAGAAAAGGCACAATTAAAGTATCTAAGTTCTTTTTGGGTTGAAGGCCCTCCAACAAAAGTTCTCTGACCGAATTTCGAAGTACTTGTTCATGAGCAAAGCAAAGATATTCTAAAATACCAATTTCTGAATCAAAATGACAGCGATAATCATCAGCAAATCGTTTCAAGCTGCATTGTAGAATTTGCGAGATAATTTTCGAAGGAAAACATCCACCTAAACGAGCAACGACCCAATCAAAAGTCATTGAATAACGTTGATATGCAGCTGCAATTTCATATACATAGAACGATAAATTAGACTTTTTATTGTATTGGTCTCTTCAAGCCACTAAAAAAAATTTAACTTACCCAAAAGTGTTTCAACACAAGTTTCAGCTTCTGCATTTGTCAGTTTACGAAAGCATATACTAATTAATGTCAGAAGTCCGCGCATTGTACTGCAATTAAGCCAATAGTTACAGGCGGCACCAATAGACATTCGTTTGCTATATTTGTCAGAGAGACTTCCAACTAAATCCAAACACCAAGAGGCTATCACAGTTCCCCACGCACCCGGTCCCTTACTGACCATGTTCTCCAAAGCTTGCTGAATAATATCGAAACAAGGATCTTCCATTGACACATTCAACTGTTGCTGCTGCTGCTGTTGACTTGTACTCAACTTCGACGATTGTATCACAACTCCTGTCTGAGGGTCGACATTTGCTGTATTCACATAACTCTGTACACCAACTTCAGCAACAAGGGCAAAGTATTCAAAAACTATATCCCTTGCTGCCGGAAGATCCTCCAACAAGTGCAACGATGTACGCACCAAAGAATTTGATGTCAAAGTTTTTGGATTTCCCCCACGATATGAACTTACACATTGTATGAAATGTTTAAGTTCAACTAATATATGTTGTTTTAGCATTTTAAAATAACTATTTCTTACATTTATTAATAATAAACAAATAATTATCAAAATGTTTCCCACTCAGCAACATTAGCGAAATTATGTCAAGTTGCCACACTGCAAAACATTCTGTTCTCGTTATTTGCCGTCCACACGAGCCCTTTTCATGCTCGCACATTGAACAAAATGTTGTGCGCACATGCATTTGGATAGTGTAGACCCAAGTTGTTCATGTTTTGTTCTTGTCCGCACACCGTTGTTCGCACAATTGTTCGAGCAACGATGTCTGCCATCAAACGTCATTTTGTATACGGAAGAAGAGGCGCTGCATGTAAAAGTATCGAAGTGACACTGACGGCAAACAAAAAATTATGATTTGTTCGATAAATGTTCTGCCCACTGAAAACAAAAGGGAAAAAATTGTGTGTGTTGCTCTGCCGACGTTTTGTTCTTGTGCGAACAAGAAAAAGGCTAGTATAGACGGTACGTTAAGTCCAAATTACGTACCGTCTATACTAGCCTTTTTTTTATCATGATAAAGATTTGTCTAATGTAGACTGAATTTGTCAGTGTTATTGCAGCGTTAAAAGAAAATTGTCAGCGCTCGAGCTCTGACAACTTTGTCTTGATAATTATAATAATATACGTTTTCCCCTATAATTGACAGAGATAAAAAATTATCTACAACTCAAACAAATATTTGACGTTTGTCTTGATACAAATTTCTCTAACTTTGAGTCTACATTAGAGAAATTTGTATCAAGACAAACGTCAAATTTTTGTTTGAGTTGCAGATAATTTTTTATCTGTATCAATTATAGGGGAAAACGTATGTCATAATAAACCATGCAAAAAGTACCAACAACAATCAAGATGGCGTCTTTTACCAAGCATTATCAAGACAACGTTGTCAGAGCTCGAGCGCTGATAATTTTCTTTTAACACTGCAATAATACTGACAAATTCAGTCTACATTAGACAAATCTTTATCTTGATAAAATTTTGACGTTTGTCTTGATACAAATTTCTCTAATGTAGACTCAAAGTAATATAGACTCGACGTTAACGCTGCAATAACACTGACAAATTCAGTCTACATTAGACAAATCTTTATCTTGATAAAATTTTGACGTTTGTCTTGATAAAAATTTGTCTAATGTAGACTAAAAGTTAAGATTGATGAATATTGATAACTCTCCATCCATGCTGTAACGTCGAGTCTATATTACTTTGAGTCTACATTAGAGAAATTTTTATCAAGACAAACGTCAAAATTTTATCATGATAAAGATTTGTCTAATGTAGACTGAATTTGTCAGTATTATTGCAGCGTTAAAAGAAAATTGTCAGCACTCGAGCTCTGACAACTTTGTCTTGATAATGCTTGATAAAAGACGCCATCTTGATTGTTGTTGGTACTTTTTGTATGGTTTATTATGATATACGTTTTCCCCTATAACGTCGAGTCTATATTAGAGAAATTTGTATCAAGACAAACGTCAAATTTTTGTTTGAGTTGCAGATAATTTTTTATCTCTATCAATTATAGGGGAAAACGTACAGTTAGGGACAAAACTATTTGTACACCTCATATATTTCGTATACCTTCACGCACATTTTCAACAGATCCGCCGTTTTTATACTTGCTTACAATGTATTATACTGTGGAATGTTGCAAATTTACTAAATTACTTATATTCCGGAGAGATTTTCCTTTTTTATGTTCATCAATAATTAAATTTTTAATATCCAAACTCAACTCTTTTCACTTTCCCATTTTTGATGTGCTTATTATTCAAAACGTTAAAACCAACTTCTTATTTTGTAAAATAAAACTCGATTAACGAAGAAAATATAACGGTATTTAAAAAAATCATCATACAAGAGTCCAACGTACAAATAATTGTACAAAGTACTGATGTACAAATACTTTTGTCCCAAAGATTTTTACTTAAATTGTACTTTTTTTTAACAATGTGTTATATATTAATTTATTTTTTATCAAATAATTCAATAAAAATGGACCTGAATTAAAACTACATATAATAATTTTTTATTCTTTATAAATTATTGAAGATATACGAAATGCATGGGTGTACAAATAGTTTTGTCCCTAACTGTATGTCATAATAAACCATGCAAAAAGTACCAACAACAATCAAGATGGCGTCTTTTACTAAGCATTACTTTGAGTCTACATTAGACAAATTTTTATCAAGACAAACGTCAAAATGAACTCGAATTAATGGAAGGTGGCAACAATTGTGCAAAAACAACAATATGGCGAATTCATTTATGTTTTTTATGTATGCAGTTTGACAGCTGTAACAACCAAAAATAATAATCAGCTGTTTAACTGAGTCTACCTTGTATAGATTCGCACCGATTTTGACGTTTGTCTTGATAAAAATTTGTCTAATGTAGATTCAAAGTTATCAAGACAAAGTTATCAGAGCTCGAGCGCTGACAATTTTTTTTTAACGCTGCAATAACACTGACAAATTCAGTCTACATTAGACAAATCTTTATCTTGATAAAATTTTGACGTTTGTCTTGATAAAAATTTGTCTAATGTAGACTCAAAGTAATTGACAGAGATAAAAAATTATCTGCAACTCAAATAAAAATTTGACGTTTGTCTTGATAAAAATTTCTCTAACTTTGAGTCTACATTAGACAAATTTTTATCAAGACAAACGTCAAAATTTTATCATGATAAAGATTTGTCTAATGTAGACTGAATTTGTCAGTATTATTGCAGCGTTAAAAGAAAATTGTCAGCGCTCGAGCTCTGACAACTTTGTCTTGATAATGCTTGATAAAAGACGCCATCTTGATTGTTGTTGATACTTTTTGTATGGTTTATTATGATATACGTTTTCCCCTATAATTGACAGAGATAAAAAATTATCTGCAAAATTATCTGAAAAAATATTAAAATAAGAATAAAACAACCGACAAAATATATTTACGTACTTCGGCACTTCAAAGTTGAACATTTTTCATCTTTGAAGTACTTCACGCAGAAGTTTGGCGTACTGATTTGGTTCCGCTCAATACAAATGCATGTATTTAACTTAGCTGTCAGTCGCAGTTGAAGCGAAAGTATTCTATGTAGTTGAGCCTTAACTCTTGCTCTCCTTTATTCTCTCATTTTTCCGTTCAATGCATTTTGACATTGTGGGCAGTAGTTTTACACTAACAAAATACAAGCAATTTTTGTTTTTGTAGATGTGCGAGTACTTTATTATTATACTATGTATTTTTACAATACATGACACTTTTGATACACGCTATATACACTGAATTTCCCATCCCTGTGTTATACTATAGAGTGTGGCTCGCACATTTAAAAAAATGTTGCTTCCTCAGATTTAATTTAGAGACATTTAACAGATAAATAAAACGACAATTTGAAATGGAGGACAATACAAAAACAGATCAATCATGGAAGGGAGACCCTAAGGTATGGTCAATGCCAATCAAACCTTTGGATGAAAAATGGAAGCTTGTGCCAGCTTTTCTTCAGGTTAAGGGTTTAGTGAAACAACACATCGATTCATTTAATCATTTCGTCAATGTGGATATTAAGAAAATAGTCCAGGCAAATGAAATGGTTATAAGTGATGCCGATCCAATGTTTTATTTAAAATATCTAGACGTACGGGTGGGAACACCTGATATAGAAGATGGTTTCAATATAACAAAGCCGACAACTCCTCACGAGTGTCGACTACGAGATACAACCTATTCTGCTCCCATAACAGTGGACATCGAGTATACTCGTGGAGCTCAACGAATTGTTAGAAATAATTTATTAATTGGTAGAATGCCCGTCATGTTGCGATCGTCCAACTGTGTTTTATCGGGAAAATCAGAGTTTGAGTTAGCTAAACTAAACGAATGTCCGCTAGACCCGGGTGGTTATTTTGTTGTTCGAGGACAGGAAAAGGTTATTTTAATTCAGGAGCAGCTATCGTGGAATAAAATGATCACAGAAGAATTTAATGGAACAGTGCAGTGCCAGGTAACCTCATCCACACATGAGAAGAAATCACGAACATTGGTTTTAAGCAAACATGGCAAATACTACTTGAAACACAACTCTATGGTTGACGACATACCGATCGTTGTGATTTTTAAGGCCATGGGGGTTGTATCCGATTTGGAAATAATGTCGTTGATTGGTACAAGCACCGAAACCCAAAACCGATTTGCACCATCTCTTTTAGAAGCTTTCAATTTAAAGATATTTACACAACAAAGAGCATTAGAATACATGGGCTCCAAGTTGATGGTAAAACGTTTCCAAACAGCTGCCTCCAAAACACCTGCAGATGAGGCCAGAGAACTCTTGACAACAACAATATTGGCCCACGTTCCAGTTGAGAATTTTAACTTTCAAATTAAATCGATTTATGTTTCGCTCATGATTAGGCGTGTAATGGCTGCAGAACTTGATGCCTCTGCCGTCGACGATAGAGACTATTACGGTAACAAACGACTTGAGTTGGCGGGTTCGCTTATATCTCTGATGTTTGAAGATCTTTTCAAACGCATGAATTGGGAGTTGAAAATGATAGCAGACAAAAATATACCAAAAGTTAAAGCTGCACAATTTGATGTTGTAAAACATATTAGGGCTGCACAAATCACAGTAGGCCTTGAGTCGGCAATTTCTTCTGGCAATTGGACTATCAAACGTTTCAAAATGGAAAGAGCTGGCGTTACGCAAGTCTTGTCACGCTTAAGTTACATTTCAGCCCTCGGTATGATGACTAGAGTCAATTCTCAGTTTGAAAAGACAAGAAAAGTGTCTGGTCCACGTTCATTACAGCCCAGTCAATGGGGAATGCTTTGTCCCTCAGATACACCTGAGGGTGAAGCATGTGGTTTAGTAAAAAATTTAGCTTTAATGACTCATATAACCACGGAAGTTGAGGAGGAACCAGTAGTACGTCTGGCTTTTAATGCCGGCGTAGAAGATATTCGTCTTGTGGGAGGCGATGCTATTAATAATTCTAAAGTATTTCTTGTTTTTATTAATGGTAACATTTTGGGACTCACCATAAGCTATAAGCGGCTGGTAGAAGTTTTCCGAATGATGCGCCGTAAAGGCCGACTGGGTCCCTTCGTATCAATTCACACATCACACACTCAACGTTGTGTATATATTCATACTGACGGTGGCCGCCTGTGTCGACCTTATATTATTGTGCGAAAAGGAATACCAGCTGTTCAGCAACACCACATTGATGAGCTCAAAAGAGGAATACGGAAATTTGAAGATTTCTTGCATGACGGCTTAGTGGAATATCTTGATGTTAATGAAGAAAATGACTCGTTTATTGCATGGAATGAAAGTGGTATAGATCCAGAAACTACAACACACTTAGAGATTGAACCATTTACGCTACTTGGTGTATGTGCCGGTTTAGTTCCATACCCACACCACAATCAAAGTCCCCGTAATACCTATCAGTGCGCCATGGGCAAACAGGCCATGGGAGTTATTGGCTACAATCAAAAGAACAGAATTGATACTTTGATGTATAATCTGGTATATCCGCAAGCCCCAATGGTCAAATCAAAGACCATAGAACTAACTGGTTTTGACAAGTTACCAGCTGGCCAGAACGCAACTGTCGCTGTAATGAGTTATTCCGGATACGATATTGAAGATGCATTGATATTAAATAAAGCATCAATAGACCGAGGCTATGGCCGTTGTCTTATATATAAGAATTCAAAATGCACTGTAAAACGTTATGCAAATCAAACCTACGATCGTATTATGGGTCCCATGAAAGATGCTCTAACAAATAAAGTAATATTTAAACATGATGCATTAGATACGGATGGCATTGTTGCACCTGGAGAAATGGTAGTCAATAAGCAAATTCTGATAAACAAAGAAATGCCGGCTGTTACTTCAATAAATCCTATTGAACAAAGTGGACAAGCTTCGCAGGTAAGGCGTGATATCTTATTATATTAATCAAAAATAATTGTTAATTTTGTATATTTCAAGATTTCGTATACTGCCGTCCCCATATCTTATAAAGGCCCCGAACCCAGCTACATTGAAAAAGTAATGGTTTCCGCTAATGGAGAAGAAGATTTCCTCATAAAAATACTACTCCGACAAACAAGACGACCAGAAATTGGCGACAAGTTCAGTTCACGTCATGGTCAAAAAGGTGTTACGGGTTTAATTGTCGATCAGGAAGATTTGCCATTCAATGATTTCGGTATATGTCCCGATATGATAATGAATCCTCATGGTTTTCCATCTCGTATGACAGTTGGCAAATCGTTGGAACTGTTAGGAGGTAAAGCTGGTTTGTTGGAGGGTAAATTTCATTATGGTACAGCGTTCGGAGGCTCGAAGTGTAAAGATATACAGGACGAACTTTTTAAACATGGATTCAATTATATGGGCAAAGACTATTTCTACTCTGGTATAACCGGTGAAAGTCTCGAGGCGTACATTTATTCGGGTCCAGTTTACTATCAAAAACTGAAGCATATGGTGCAAGATAAAATGCATGCAAGAGCTCGGGGTCCTAAGGCAGTTTTGACGCGACAGCCCACACAGGGAAGAAGTCGTGAAGGTGGTCTACGTTTGGGTGAAATGGAACGTGATTGTTTAATATCATATGGTGCCAGCATGTTGATCATGGAACGCCTTATGATCTCATCAGATGCATTTGATGTTGACGTCTGCAAAACCTGTGGTCGTTTGGCGTATTGTTCATGGTGCCATTATTGTCAATCCTCAGCTAATGTTTCCAAAATATCTATGCCCTACGCTTGTAAATTACTGTTCCAAGAACTGACAAGTATGAACGTAGTCCCAAAATTAAAATTACAAAATTACTAAAACTATCATATATGTCTATATGTATTCTAATGAAAATAAATTTTTATATTTCTAAGGACGATGTTTTCTACTACAATAGAAAACAACTAGTTGTTTTTAATATTGTGTGAATTTAGTAAAGAATATAAATTAGAGTAATTCTTAAAAATTTCATGTTTCAAACGAACATTGTTGTATCTAGAGCAATGAAATATATCGTATACCATACCACAAAATAAACATCGCAACGAATCACTCCTCTTGATCATGTGTATGTAAACACCATCATAGGAGTGACCCGAAAGAAGACGATTAATAATTTTAATGTTAACTGGGCTCAAATCAGACTGCAAATACCAAGGATCCTTGGGAATGCTTGGAAATAGCGAAAAAAAAGAAGGCACCGTATTGCCAGATTTTTCCACAAACTCATCATTCCAATCACGGATCAAACTTTTCCTAATCTCCTTGATAGCCTCAGAATGTGTCAGTAACACTTCCATAGTATTGCCAATATTAACTGGCTGTTTCGCCATATAATCCACCTTCTTATTAAATGAGATACCGACATGAGAGGGGACCCAAACTATATGTATGTAATTCAGTAATCAAAGAATCATCAACCATACGATGTATATCGTGAACCAGAAAATTCAATGAACAACGATTACGTAAAGCCATGCAAGAATTGCGACTGTCCGTGTAAATAACAACACGAGATAGATTATTCCTTCTAGCTATGTCAATAGCATTCAGAATAGCAAGTAGTTCACCATTGAGAGATGAAAATTTATGGGAATACCTAAACAGATGAAAACGATCATCGGAAATATTATATACAGCACAACCAGTAATATCACCAATAATAGAAGTATCAGTAGCAAAGGGAATGTAAGAGTTAGAGACATAAAAATCGATTGAGGAGGAGAAATGAAAATGAAATTATTATTCAGTATTTGTAATACTAAGTAATACATATTTAAATTTGGCCTATATGGCTTTGTATTGCTTTATTGAAATGAAATAAATAAATAAATTTAAATGAGCTCTTATAAACTCAATAGGGGTACCAGTTTCTTGTTAAAGGGTGGATTATCAATAATTCTAATCTTCATTGAAGGGTAGTGTGGCGTAATAGATTAAATAATTTTGATATCATCAATGAAATGGGAACTTAAGTCTGTTTTGTTGTGTTGTTTAAGCAAACTTAGTTTATTATTATTTTTTATTGATCAACCAAGCTTTAAATATCGCTGGATAATATACTGTACTGTAGAGCAGCTCAAGTTAACGATTTCGGCAATTTGCTTTTGAGTTTTTCCATTTTTAAAATGCGTGATAACAAGTTTACGTTTTTCTACAGATGTTCGTCGACCCATGATTAAAATGTAACTAATTAATAATCTAAAACTTCCAAACATTATTAATAAATTGTTTATTACTCCATTCTATGCAAATTGTTATTATTGGAACGATAATAAGTAACGGTAAAATTTAAACACGAAATAAGCTGTGAGGCTATTTTTCTTTATATTGTGATTTTGTACTGAATTATTGCTATGATTGAACTATTTAATGTTGTTTTATTGTAATTACAAAAAAAAATATATATCTCTTTTCATTTATTTCAATAAGTAAGAATATTATAAAGTAAAATTTTAATGAAAACTAAAAACTCGAAATAAGCTGTGAGCCACTGTACATCTAAAACAAATTTCAATTTTAAGTTTTTTGAAATAAAATATGATTTGTGTAATTTGTTGCGGTGGCTCTTCAGGCCATGAAAGGGCGAGGGGGACGAAAGAAAAATTTTGCGTGAGAGTACCCCCGAAATGTAATATGTAGGCACTATCCTGAGTGGCCAGCGGAACCTACAGCCTAAGAGTGTGGCCGTGCCTCTTTTTTTAAATAAAATTTATATTATAAATTCCTTTTTATAAAGAAAAGTAAACCATCGGCCATTTAAACCTTTCTCGCGCGACCACCCGAACAAACGGATCGCAGTTAAGCCCGCCGTTTTTACCTGTAAAGAAAGGAAAATTATTAAAAACATGTAAATTACAAAAATTAGAACGATACTTACTCTACCTTGTGTTCTTTTGTTTATAAAAGGGAAACATATGATGTTCAGTGTTGTAAAGTGTTAAGAAAGTCAAATGTGGAGTAATGTTATTGTGAATTGTTATTGTTCGACAGTAGGTCGCGTAGTAATTTTTCATTAATGAAATAAAATTCACTTGTTTGAGTATAAAATGTTATATGTTGAATGTTGGATATGAAGTGTGGAACGAAAATGTTCTTTTGCACTCAAAAACAGGAAAGGAACAAGTATTGGGTATAGTAGGATCATTTTGTTTTACTGTAGGAAAAAAGTATGTTTTTAAATGTGAAGAAAGACAGATAGTTTAAATGACTTTTTTTTAGAATGGTATGCAAATAGATTTAATACAGTGAAAGCTCCCATAGGTGGACAGCGATCGTCACGCTAATTTTGTCCGTTATCGGGAGATGTCCGCCTATGGGATATGGTACATATTTTTTTTTACATATCTTTTTATTTCAACATTCCAGATTGATTGTAATGAATTAACTTATAGATATACATATTCTTATTTATACATATGTATCGTCAACTAAAATGCAAAACGCCGTAACCACTTCAAAATCAAATGTTGGTTTTTTTTACTGGTGTAATGCACTGACGCAAATTACATTATTACAAAAAATTTCATGCTAATATCTTCATATTAACTTCATAAACGATAGTCATAAAATTTATTCCATTTAAGAAAAAAAATGATATTTGAAAAGTGTTTTATGATTTATATATTTTTGCATTAAGTTAACGTTTGAAAAATTTTATTTAATATCTCAATTTTAAAGCAAAAAACTTAAAATTTAGTTTTTTTCTTTTGCTTATGCAAACGACGTTTTTCATTTTCATTTACACCCCTGTGGGAAATTTGTGGCAATTGCAGTAATGGACCGGTCCATCAGTTCCAGTTGAGTACCAATTGATACCTAACTGGTCACCAAAGTTACAATTGAGAACCAGTTGACACAAACACACTCACTATTTAACATTTGAGAGTCAATTTATAACATGCTTGTTAAGTGCGTAATAGCAACTCACGCGCAAAAACAATCAGTGGCTATGTGGTTAGCGTTGAAAACTATAAAACATACATGGATTCGATTCGGGGTGCCGTCATCGACATTAACGAAAAATTATAAAATAAAAATAAACATTTAATTAAAAATAATAATATAAAAAATTGTTTAAAATGTAAAAAAAAAGTTCCGGAACTGGAACCGGTCGCAAGCCCTGAGAATCTGTCACGTCACTAGTTTTGAACCGGTTCTCTTTACTCTAGGGACATTATTTGCAAAAAATTATGGCTACAGTTCGCTTCTCTCCGTTTTAATTTTTCGTACGCGAAAAAAATCATCTCTTAATTGGCTAAGGCTCAGACTTCTTTCAACAGCATTTTTACTAACGATTTTTCCACGAAATTTTAAAAATTAAAAGTCATCTACATACGTTGGCATTTAAAAAGAACATTGTGTTGTACGAAAAATCATGGACCCATCATCGGGACTGTCTTCAGGACATAGATAACTGGGACAACATATATTTTTAGGGATCAAGTTTTTATATTATTTTTTCTAGTATGAAGAATTTTTAATAAAAAAAGTGTAAAAGTGAAATTAAACTAAAAAATAGTTTTTGCTCAAAACCAGCAAAAAGTTAACTAAAAAACGAATAGTAAACTATTTAATTTCAAAAAATGTAAGTAAATACGAAATATGAATGCAAACACGGACAAAAATGATAATTAGTAGCATTTTATTATAAAATATTCGATAGATTTCTTTCACGGTTTATGATTTTTGTCCGCCTACGAGAGATGCTTTCTCTAAAAACAGGTGTCCGCGTCCGCCCAAGAGAGCGTCCGCCTAGCGGAGATTAATTTATTCTAAAAATGTCACCTAAACCATGGGACCTAAAAAATTATCCGCCTACCGGAGATATCCGCCTATGGGAGCTGTCCGTTAAGGGAGTTTTTACTGTATTTAGTTTTTTTTTGTGGGAATCTCAAATAAAGATGTCTCCATTGGAAGACTTATTTATCCCAAACGATGATTAGACATTTTGGCACCGCACAGTTGTTGAGTGGTTGATCAAGAAAAAGGTTGTGGCTTATTATATAATTAAAAAAAAGGAACTACTGAAAGAAGTATTATAAAATTTAAAAAAAAAATAAGTGTTTTCTTTCGGGGCACAAATAAAAGTGTTCCAGAATTCTATGCAACGAGACCAGATAGATAACGCGGATTGTAAAGTGAGATTTTTATTGTATTTTGTTCATAAGACCGGGTATTTTAAGTTTTAATTTTGTAGTTTTTTTTTTTTGGTGTAAGGATATTCTAGAAAGCTCAGAGAGAGATTAACTTATCCTGCTTTATTTTAAGGACAACATTGGAGAACGTAAGTTATAATTACTAGTAGATAAACATTCGTATTAAGAAAATAATTGTATTGTGATAATAGTTCAGGACTCGTTTCTATCTGGAGCAGGACCAGACGTTTATAATAGGCCAGAATCTTCTTGGGAAGCATCCTGGAAAGTGTTCTCCATTCATTTTTTTCTCCAGTTAAAGAATAATAAAAAAAGAGCCGTACACCAGGTAACAAACCATATTTGAAGATATATAACAAGCCATATTTGAAGATATATAAACCATATTTGAAGACATATAAAGAAAATAAAATACATAACAAATATTGTATCTAACAAAAGAAGAAAATACGAGTATTTACTTGTTAAGCCAATCCCTTTTATTTTAAAATATATTTCCTGTAAGTCAGGGTTCGTTTAATATTGTCAAAAAAAGACCTATCATTAATATAAAAAAAAATATATATCGTCCATTCCACGAAAGAACGCCCAAGAATATTTTGTATGTCTTCCGATTTTAATAATATTTGGTATACGCATGCCCTATGGAGCCATTTAAATATCTCCATTTTTATTTTTTTTTGAATTTTGAAAAATTCGCGGATTTATTCGCGATTTTAATTTTTCAAAAATTGAAAAAAATTACAAAAGTGTCTAACTTTAAACACTAATATCTCTAAAAGTTTTTAACGGATTTTAATGATTTAAATTGCATATTTAAGAAGAATAAGTCCACTATAAATGTAGTATCTTAAAAATAATATTATCATTTAGAAATGCATTCATAATGCAAATGCAATTTTTGTATGCATTTTTGAAAAATTTCTACCCTTTAAATTTTTTTCTTCTTCTGATATAAAAAACATTATATTTACTACAAATTGCAATATATATTGTTCTGGGACAAATAGGTTCACTATTTTAAAATATTTTTTTTAAATATTTCTTCAAATTTTTTCATACAAATTTTTATTATTTTTTTAAATTTTTGTATTTTTTAATTTTTGTGAGCTTATTTTAAAATTAATTTTAATCATAATATCTCATAATTTGTTATTTGTGATAGAAAACCTATTTGTCCCAAATTAAGTGCTAATGTTTTATATAATAAACATATTTGTCTTCAATATTAAGCAAAAATATTTAAAATCAAAAGGGTAGAAATTTATTAAAAATGCATCCGAAAATTGCATTATTTTCTTGAGTGCATCTTTAGCAAACAAATTATTTTTGATTTATACAATATAATTTACAATATTTGTTGTAATAAGCTTTACACCAGTTCTTAAATCAATAAAATCCCACGTATACTTAAGGAGTTATAAATATTTAAAGTTACATATTACTAAAAAAGTATAACCAAAAAAATTAAAAATCAAAATTTTTAAAAAAATTTAAATTTTCATATGAAAAATATGATTGAAATTTTTTGAAAAAAATATTAAAAATAGTAGATTTTATTGTCCCAGAACAGTTGTATTTGCATTTTATATTAAAAATATGCTTTTTAACATATTAAAAGAAAATTAAAATCAAAAGGGTACACTCAAAAAATTATGTAAGTAAATTTAACAGAAAAATCAGTAAAAATAATTATAAACTCATGTAAAAAACGGGTTGCTTACATTTCATTTGAATTAAATGAAAATTTCATTTATTTTTGAATGTTTTTTTTACCTACAAAATCATTAAAAATTACTGATTTTTATGTTATTTTAACTAGCATTATTTAACTTACTAAAACAGTAATAGCTACTGTTTTTTCATTTATTTTTAACTATAAAAAATTACCTACCAAAAAAGTAAACAAACTGTATATATTTATTGTGCATTTATATTTTATACATATAGAAATTATTTTAAATGACATCGCGAAATATATTAAGTACAATATACATATTAATAATGTTAACAATTGATTATACTATTTATTACTATTATATACTTATTACTATAAATAAGGATCTTAGAGTAAAAAATGTTGTTCTTTTTAGGAAGCAGCGTTGGTTTTCCTTGTAATATATACGTTTAATTTCGCTCTATTCAGCGTACTTTCTTATTAGTTTTATTATCTATAGAAATCAGAAAAGTAAAAAGTTAGCAAATATTTAGAATTAGTTTTTTAAACTTGGGTCTTACCAAGTCATAAAAAAGGTTTTTCTGACATTCTGTCCACTTCCTTGAAACAATGTTGATCACGAAACACCACAGTGCACCACTTATCTGAAAAGCAAACTTTTTTATTACACTTGTTAAATAAATTTGCAACAATTACTTACCATAAATATTTTATATTAATATTGTGTTCCATTTTCTTTTATTTATTATTAATTTTTTTTTTACAATGAAAGCATAGTTTTTATAAAATTTTTTAATTTTAAAAACAAATTGTACAATTACTGAAAATATTAACTGTAACTAAAATCGTTTTTTTATGATAGTTAATTTTTGAACATGTTAAAAAAGTTAAAAAAATAATTTCTTTGATAAATAAGTGAATATTCATTATTTCTTAACTTAAAGGAAAACTTTTTATATAAACTACAATCAGTAAATGTAAAAATGTTTTGAGTGTAGAAATTTTTCAAAAATGCATCCAAAAATTGCATTTGCATTATGAATGCATTTTTAAATGAAAATATTATTTTTAAATTACTGCATTTACAGTGGACTTATTCTTCTTAAATATGCAATTTAAATCATTAAAATCCGTTAACAACTTTTTGAGATATTGGTGTTTAAAGTTAGACACTTTTGTCATTTTTTTCACTTTTTGAAAAATTAAAATCGCGAATAAATCCGCGAATTTTTCAAATTTCAAAAAAATAAAAATGGAGGTATTTAAATGGCTCCATAGGGTATGCGTATGACAAATATGAACAAAATCGAATGACACTCCGTAAAAAAATTGGTATTTTTTATAAATCTTTCGTGGAATTGACGATATATAAAAAGAAACAAGAATATAGAAATTTACATAAAAAAAATAGATATTTATATTATCATGTGTATATTTAAGTTTAATTTAGAATTAGGTTTAATTTATAATAATTTAATAAATAATGTTTTGATTTAAGATTAATGAAAATGATAACTGAGTAGAGGTAAGTGGTGAAGTGTGAGCGGGTTTTTGGGGTCACTTATACAATTTTGTATATAGGATATTAGATGACCATGGTTGGGAAGGGCGGCAGAGGAGCAACATCTTTCTTCTACTGTACAGTGTGTCTCTAATTATTATAGTAGTTTCCGTTTGTTGTAACTTAATTTATTTCTACGGGCCTGAGTGTAAGGGGACCGGGTTCAAAACACCCATGTAGGAATTCTATGCATGATTGAGCTGGTCACTGTTAACTTTACACTCGATAGGGTCACAGTAACAAATTTAGTTTTGAATACCAAGTCGGGGCCCCAGACTCGGTGGAATATCGTTTTTTGCTACCTATCAACGTTAACACTCAACGGTAGCAACAAAACACAGCTAATATTGAAATAAGTAAAAAACAGACAGAGTAAATATATATAAAAACTTGTTTAAAAAATGTTTGTGATTTAATTTGAAATATTTGAATGATTCAAACGTTGAATGTAAATTCTCTATGAATGAATTCTACTAAAATTAGGGCGTGATTCAGTACAACAATTCGATTGTCCGAAATAAAATTTTTATGGAAATGACTAATTTTTCAAACAATTTTTTGTACTGAATCAGGCCCATATGTATTTATTTCATGGTATCATCCATTCCATGAAAGAACGCCCAAAAATTTACCAAGTGCCTTTCGATTTTTTTTTTTTCAGATTCGCGAAAAATCGCGATTTTATTTAGCTTTTCCACTTTCGAAAAAACCTTAAAAATCTAGAAAGTATACAACTTTAAATAACAATATTTCTGGGAAGGCTTTAAGGAAATCAATGATTTGAACGGCGTTTGAATTGTAGTTATATTAGCTTAAACATGAATATTTTACAAGTAAAAAATATTTTTTAAAAATTCTTTAAATGCTATTTTTTAATTTTTTAACATATTTGAAGAGCATGGAATCTTTACATTAAAATAAAAATCTCAAATTTTTGGGACGCACACATATACTATGCACAATTTCGCCTTTTCTTCAACTAATTTAAATTTTTTCATATAAAAACTATATTTTTCTGGTATTATAGCAGCTTTACATATTTTGTTAAAAAAATGTATTGTGTTACTTTTTAAAAATTCATTAAAAATAGTAAAATATTATATAGCAGACTAATTATTGGTTCAAGTTATAATAAACAACGCATTTTTAAATATACTTTTAGAAAAACTAAAATTTAATAAATTCGCAATTAACAAAAATGCATCTATAAACTGCATTTATATTTTTAAAATATTTTAGAACGAAAATGAGATTTTAGAAATGTTGACAGAACTACACCAAAAAAATACAATGGCCTTTTGAATACTTTTTAAATTACAGAAATCCATCAATAACTTCAAGAGATATGAATATTTAAAATTGATATTGCTATTCAAAGATACATGCTTTTGAAATTTTTTTGGTTTTTGAGAAATTGAAAAAGCGAATTAAAATCGCGAGTTTTTGCATATCGCGAAACTCGAATTGATAAAGGGCATAATAGAGTTTGTATATATACATTTTTATAGAAATTGAAAGCCATCAAGTAAAAAATGAGCTATATATATATATATATATATATATATATATTAGGGTGACTCTCATTACTAAAGGTGTCCAGATTTTGATTCTCACCCCCTGGAAATGTACGGAAAGTCGAAAAACTAAGATATACCAAGTTTTGAACTGAATGAACAAAATTTAGAGGTGGCTCAAAGCGATCGAAATCTGGAAAATTATGATTTTTTAAATTTTTTCCTTTCGTCGATCATAAAAAATTAATTTTAAGTGCAATTTCCTGGGTTTATGTCTTGTTGAATTTCACATATTATGAGCTTTCTGAAATTTCTAAAATCAAGAAGATTGGATTTTTAATAACAATAGTTATTAAAATAAAATTACCGAAAAACACGTAATTTTCGGCAAATAAAAAAATTGTTGACATGATGTATAAAAGGCCAAGACAAAGCCATATGCCGAGTTTCGTTTCTCTCCCTAAAATTTTGGATGAAATCTTATTTTACTGGGGTGTATTTGGTCGAAAACTACGCGTTTTAAGTTGTTTTATTTTAATAACTATGATATTATTAGTTGTTAAATTTTTTTCATTTAAGTCATCTTAGAAAGGTTATAAACGGTGTAATCCAAAAAAAACTTTGTATTTTATAATTTTTACCGGAAAATATAAAAATTAAAAAATAAAAAGGTTGCGAATTGACAATATAACGTGGTTTTTTGTTCTCCTGAAAAGTAGTAAACAAACAGATTAGACTTGTCGTCAGCGCAACGGTGATATGAAACAAGTTCAAATTTTTGATCTTAAAACATTTCATATTTAAAGTTTTACTTTTACAATATTTAATTGAAAACGATGGAATAAATATGAAAATTTCAATTTTAGAAGTCTGGAAAAAGTATGTACATTAGAATATTTTTTATACCCACAAATATTTTATATTTTCCATCTCTGCTTAACCCTAACAGAGTCGTTGTTTTTAATGCGAATGCGCTGAAAAACTTACTACAATTTTTATCATGTCAAACTTGTACTAAATGCAACTAAATAACTGTTATTCTTCTTTCTCGTTCTATAAGTTTTCTAATTGTGTGCGTGTGTGATTTTGTGTTAATTTTCCTGCTAAAAAAAGAAAATATAATATTTTAAAAGTTAATTTATAAAATTTAAAATATCAATTTTGTAAACAACGAATATTTTAAATTCATATTAACAACTACAACGAAATAATAATATTCATTTAAGTTGCAGGTATATTATATTACGAGTACAAGGAAGCAACTTATGTATGTGAAAAGTTTATGTATTTATTGTATATATTTCGATGAATACTTAAATCATTACGGTGAAAAACGAACAAAAAAATACTAACACATTTGGTAACATAGAAGAAAAAAATCAAAACAATCGTTGTGAAAATTGAAAAAATTAAAAATAAATTTGAACCGAAAAATGTTTCATATACATATTAAAGGGTTAAATATGAAGCTTATACTTTAATTTTGTTATATTCAGAATAAGGAGATAAAAATAAAGCATTTATCCATCCATTGGTTTTATGTGCAAAAGCAAAAACCTTATCCACCCACTGGAAAAATAATTAAAAATAAACCTGTAATGTCATGTGTTAATTTTAAGTCTATTCGTTACACTTACATACATACATATACACATAAATATATATACACACATATATACATACATATTGTATGTGTACACGTAGAAAGCAAATTCTGATTGTGGGCCAAGTCCATTTAAATCATTGTGCGATTACCGGGCATCCATAGGAAATTACATATGTACATACGTACTATGTATACTATTTGTATGAATGGAAATTTACTTTTTTGTAGTAAAAGTTTTCGCAATAGCATAGATTATTTCTGAACATCAGTTACACCTTAGATAGCCATTCACCCATTAAAGGTGTAACAGTAAAAGTCCATCCTACACGTTGACATTTTTTATTATACGTAGAGTTATGATTTTTTTTTAACTAACATTTAAATATTAACGCTCATGGTAAAATTCTAATTTCAGTGCACATTGAAATTGAAAATATTAAAAAAATAAAAAGACTTCTAATGGATTTTGAATAAAGAAATAAAAACAATAAGTAACACCGTTTGCTTAAATTACATACCTACATACTAGATTTGTTATAAAGCCGACAGCAGCTATCGAAACAACTGCTTCAGACTCCCTCGCAATTCATAACTCTGTCAATATTAAAGTTGAGATAGTGTTTTAAAAACAGCCTCAAAATTACGGAACAAAAGAATCAAGTGACCCGCTCCGAACAGAGCAACAACGATTACAGGGTTGTTGTTTTCGGTGCGGGTGGTGTAGGCAAAAGCTCACTAGTTTTGCGGTTTATAAAAGGTACCTTCCGAGAATCATATATACCAACTATAGAGGACACATATCGTCAGGTGAGTACAAAATCAAATTCAAATTTCAACAATTTTTTACTTTTAACCCATAATATAATAACAGAAGGTAGAATCACTAGAGAGAGTTGTCAATTTTATTTCTTGTTAAGTCAAAAAACTGAAAAATGGAAAGCAGAAAACAAAAATCAAGAATGAAAAAAAAAATATTTTGTTTACATACACACATAAGTAAATCATTAAAACTGTTTCTTGAAATGCAGAATGTGAGCCCAGTGTGAACTTTTAATACAAACATTTGTCCAATAGGACATTTAGAAACCATATATCTGTTAATATTTGTTTTTTATAATAAAATTTTGTTGCATAAATTTGTTTTTAGAAGTTTTTGTTTTATATTTAAAATATTTTTTTTTTTTCTAGTTTGAAGTTTTATTTTAATTTTTTTTACATTTTCTTTTGATTCATATGTGTTTGACTTTTCAGGGTAAATAAAAATGAGAACAAACTTTCTAGTGATTTTACCTTTAGTAATTCTATCATGCTTTTAACCCATAATATAATAATACAAGGTAGAATCAATAGAGAGAGTAGTCAAATTTAATTCTTGATAAGTCAAAAAACTGAAAAATAAAAAACAAAAAATAAAAATCAAGAATGAAAAAATATAAAAAGATTTGTTTCCATTTACTTTTTGAAATACTTCCTGAAATGCAGAGCTCCATTCTTAGAACGTTTTATGTAGCTTTATTATATTCATTTGACCATTTACCAACAACATATTGACGAATATTTTCTTGTTTTTAATAAAATTAATTTGAAAAAATTTGTTTACAGAAAAATATTATAAAAAAATATAAATTTTGTTTTCTTTTGTTTTTGAAGTTTTGTTTTAAATTTTTTTACATTTTGTTTTACTTTTCATTGATTGACTTTTCAGGGTAAATAAAATTGAGAACGAATTTTCTAATGATTCTACCTTTAGTAGTTTTATCATGCTTTTAACCAAAAAATAAATACGGAATTTTAATTATCTAAACAGTTGGGTAAAAAACATGAAATAAACATGTAGGAATCTTATATTCAGCTTGGCCGAATCTATTATATCCATCATCTGCAAGTATTTGTGTGCCACCCCAATTTAAAATTTTACCTGATATGGGAGGTGGGCGGAGCTACGAAGGATACACATTTTTTTTCTAGTATTTGATCCATAGATTGTTTGTTTTGTTTATGAACCGATTTTTCCTATTTTCAATACGAAACAAACATCATCGAATAGGAATAATTGAGCCAAACTTCGTTCGCCTAGATAATTCCCTTCGAGCTTTCAACAGACAGAAGAACAGACGGACATAGTGAAATTGTCTTAGAATTTCATGAAGATCAATAATTTATATACATACTTTATGGTATCTTAGACGAACTCGTCTATAGTGATATGTTACAAACGGAATGACAACTCAATATTCCTTCCATCTTTTTGAATGGTTGATAATACATACCAACAACTTTTTTTAAAATATATTATTATATTTTATCTATATATATATATATATATATATATATATATATATATATATATATATATATATATATATATATATATATATATATATATATATATATATATATATATATATATATATATATATATATATATATATATATATATATATAGGCGCGGATCCAGCTCAAGCTTTTGGTGGAGGAAAATAGAACAATTGTCTTAACAGTTTCCTTAAATTGTATGATTAAGTAGATTTTTTATTAAGTGTTTTCATTTTGGGGAGGGAAATTTCCTTTTTTCCCTCCCCGTGGATCCGCGCCTGTATATATATATATATGTCATAAATGAGTAAACAAGTAGTATCTTAAACTCAATTGGTTCTATTGCAAGTTGTATATCGAACAGATCAAAAGTAACATAATTATAAATATAAGGAGTGCGTTCGAAAAGCAATATTTAATTTTTTTTTATCTAGTTTTCTTTGAAAAATATTTCAGTTATCATTTTTAATGACAACCATGTAAGGTAAGAAAGCTCTGGAGTGGTACCAAAACAATAACTTAGTTTTTGTACCAAGAGAGGTCAATTCTCCAAATTGTACGGAGCTAAGACCAGTGGAGAGATATTGGGCTCTTGTGAAAAAAGAATTTAAGAGCACTAAAAAGATGTCCCAAAATATAGAAGATTTTAAAAGACGGGCAAACCGTTCCAAAAAAGTAATGGAAACAACTATCAAATCTCTAATGGAGGAGTTATCAAAAAAGGTCCACTAGTTCATAAGTAATGGTTAGACCTATAAAAATTATATTTTATAGGTCTACTGTGAACTGTAATATAATATCAATTGAATATAAAAAAGGCAAAACTCTAAGATCAATAGTTTCCAAATTATTTTATATATGTTAAGATTTTTTGGAACTCATTCGTTATAATGTCTTGTTAGTAAAATGAAAAGCAAAAGATTCAACACATTACTTCTTAGTAAGTCAAAAAAATCAATGTTCCATAATGTTGTATTCGTGTTGTTATGTTAAATGAAACACTTTACTTTAATCTCTATATATAAAAATTAATGTGTGTTTGTTTGTATGTATGTTTGTTTGAAGTCTATAGCCGCCTAAACGGCTAAACCGATTTTCTTGAATTTTTCACAGTGTGTTCCTATATGCCTGGAAGGAAAAATAGGCTACTTTTTATTTTAAAATTCCATGTGGGCGAGGTGCCACGCCCACTTACTAACTATTTAAAGTAGTATATCTCGGAAATTGGTAATACTAGAGTCCTCAAATTTTGCACGAACAACTTTGACACCTATATGAACATTCTGGAAAAAATAGGCGAACTAGCAATAGGGGGTGTGGCACATCCCACGCCTAATATTGCTTGCCAATACAAAATGCCGTAAATTTAGGAAACTATTACAGTTACATTTCCCAAATTTTGTACAATAAACTTAAGTGTCATTTGTGCAAAAGTGGGCGGAAAAGAAATAGTGGGCGTGTCATCTCTCATATAAAGTTAATACCAAAATGTTTATATCTGGGAAACTATAAAATCAAATTTTGTACGACTAGCATTAGCTTCAATATGAATATTTTGGACAAAAATTGGTACACTAGCAATAGTGGGCGTGGCACCTCCCATATTAAGAAAATATTAAATTATCATCTCTGAGAAAATATAACAGAGTTCTAAAATTTTGTCGGAGCCACTTTGGTATCAATATTAATATTTAAGAAAAATATGGGCGGACTAGAAGTAGAGGGAATGGTACCTCCCATATGAATTAAATGCAAAAATTCGTATATCTGGGAAACTATTGGAGTTGGAATGCTCAAATTTTGTACAAAGAATTTTGACATCCATGAAAACATTTATCTAATAAATTAGCGGATTATGGAGGATACCACGCCCATATTTTACGCCCACTTTTTTAAAACTCAAACGGTTGCACCGATTTTAACGAAATTTGGCATACAGATAGTACCAGTGCCGCTGGTCATTATAGGCTATGTATGAACTGCGTTGGATGCCACGCCCACATATTACGCCCACTTTTTAAAAATCTCGAACGGCTTCACCGATTTTCACGAAGTTTGACACACAGATAGTACCAGTGCCGCTGGTCATTATAGGATATGTATGAACATGGTTGGGTGCCACGCCCCCTTTTTACGCCCACTTTTTATAACTCTCGAACGACTGCACCGGTTTTCACGAAATTTGACACACAGATAGTGCCGGTGGTCGTTATGGGCTGTGAAAGAACTGGGTTGGATGCCACGCCCCCATTTTACGCCCACTTTTTGAAACTCTTAAACGGCTGTACCGATTTTGAAGAAATTTGACATACAGATAGTACCAGTACCGGTGGTCGTTTTAAGCTATGTAAGAACTGGGTTCACGCCAACTTTTTAAAACCCCTAAGCGGTAGCAAATGTTTGATATTCCCTATTAGGGGGTAGCGAAGCTCACCGGGTCACGCTCGTAAAATATAAATGTATTTAAGGATCTTTATTTAGGTCTTTATCGTGTAAATCTCAAGCTTAGAATAATTATAAAAGTTTATGCAAATTGACATATGTGCAAACTACCGAGCTTGCATAAAATGCAACGCCGTTTATTAAGGCCGGGTTAGTTGGCAGTTTGATGTGATGTTGATGTAGGGAGAACGAATTCAAAAAGGTGCAACAACACACAACAAAAAACCTTGATTGGTTTTATTTCGCACAAGGAAAATACGTACCAAAAAAATATATAGCTGCTTAAGTTGCACAACCTCTTTGAATTCATATTGGCTGTGTGTGTAAAAATGAGAGACTCTCTCTCTTTCAGAGAACAATTTTTAAAATTTTGTGCTGTAGCGATGTACCGTCTCGATCAAATTCAAACAGAATTTCACGCCGCCATCAGAGAAGCAAGCCGTATCGGCTTGACCGGCGGCTAGCCGCTAAGCCGATGAATTTTTACGAGCCGCGCCGCCGCCGATATCATCGGCTCATCGGCGGCTTATTTTCCAGCCGTTTAAATCCGCTAAGTCGAAAAAAACGACAATTTTACATACTAACGCTATTATTACGTTCATACGCACGATTAATGCAAATTATAATAACATGTAAATAAATAACTTACTGTTTATACGCAAAATGCACAAGGAAATATATTTCTTTATTTATCTTGCCAAATGGGAAAAGTACAGTTATTATCATCAAAGGATTAGTTACTAACTCACAGATAAAATACTAGGCTCACCGTTTATACGCTAAAATTTTCATATCAAATGTTTAATTTATAAAACATTAATATCATAAAAAAACTTTTTAATTAAAAATGCTAGGCCCTTTCGTTATGTTTTCAATAAATCGTATTGAATTATAATAGGTTTTAATTTATTTATCGATAATTTAAATAATACAACCAAAAAGAAACAAAGATAATCTTTATAATATTAACGATCGTACAAGCCTGGCTCCGTTAGGATTTGTAGGACGAAAATCTTTATAAATAACTCTAATTTTAATTTTCTACCATGTCTGGGAACTTCAGAAAGCTCTGGAAAGAGAAAATTTATCAGAAAATGACACATAAGTGAGGTTATTTCCGCTCCCTGATAAACATTTTTAAAATCAGGCTCCCTTAGGATTCATAGGATGCAAAGTTACATATGTAAGTCAAATTTTAATCTTCTAAGTCGTCTGGGAGCTTCAGAAAGCTCTGGAAAATAAAAATTCTTAAGGTACGGTCACATTAGGGAAACATTTGACTGAAACTCACAAATAATTCTTTGCCGTAATGTGACCATAAAATATTTTTGTGTGGCAAACAATAAATCAGCTGATTTTGGGCAAACAAAATTATTTGATAGCAAACAAAAATGTTCATAATGTGAACACAATGTGACCACATAATGGAAAATATTTTCCCATTTTTTGGGTAAATAATTATTTGAACTTACAAAGTTTTTGTAAGAGAAAACAACATCAAATAATAGTTTTATCGAGCAATATTTACTATTGAATCTAAGGGTGTCAAAAATCATTTTATGATATATCTAATTTTTCTTAGTATCAGCTATATTTCAGGACGATATAGCGAGATATAACCTTTAACCGTGAATAACTTGTGTAGCAGGGCGATAAAGTATTACAATTTTACTTCTAACCATCTTCTAAGGATACTTACTTATCTTCTATTGCATATATTGTCAAAAAAACTTTTTGTGGTTCAAGTTAGGGTGTCCGAAAATGTAAAATTTTCAAAGAGGCAAGGGAGTAAAATTACAATAATAAAATGAGAAGACTTCGTGCACATACTTGAGCAAATCAAAGGACTATCACTACAAGATGGTACATAAATAATTAGTTTAGCAAAATTGTTGCAAATTTTATATTCTATAGATGATGTAGTAAAAACACATATGATGCATAATAAGCGAGATATATTCAAAAATTGATTTTTGGATCCTTTAACTGCGAATAACCCGTGTAGCAAAAACGTGATTATATGTTACCTTTTGCAGTATGACGACGTTATGTTGTTAGTGCCGGCTATTTTGCGATAGTGTGAACTAAATTCGTTCAGTTTGGAGGTGAACTTATGACAAACGGTTCATGCCAGGATCGTTTATGTTGAGAGTGGTGGTGAGGTCGCTGCTAAGGCTATTAGTGATGCATGTGGGACGAAGGGTGCTGCTGCTTCCTGTGGCAAAGGTGCCGAAAAGACGCATAGAACGGAGCACCCTAGGAAGAAGGCCACCACGTCGGTTGAGGGTGACGGATGGGTCGGCCATGTGAAGAAGATCACGTAGGATTTTAGGGAGGTGGTGTTTAAGAAGTTGCTGGTTGACCTTCCCAAGAAGGTGATGAAGAATGGAAAAATACGGAAAATATGAGGCCCTCTTGATGAGGCTCAGTACTGAAAATGAGCGGCAGCATTGGCGCTGGTGGTATTGGGGGCAATACACATGCTCGAGAACAGTCTCTGCCGAAGGCTATCCCATTGTCTTACTTTTTCTTCTTCCTTTTCCAAAAAGCAATCGAATCTGCTCTACATCACAAATCAAAAAATGTTCATGTTCTATATTATATTTTCAATAAAAATAATTTTATTGTTTTAGACAGTTTGATGAAATAATTTTTGAAGACAAATAATTTTTCATATGTGACCGATGAGAAAACATGTTTTCCTATTTGCCTATTTGACTATATTTATTGTATGTTTGAACCAAAGTATACAAAGTAGTCCGACTCTCTATTCATGAAATTTCTCTCTCACATATATGGGTGCCGTGTGAACTGAGAGAACTATAAACAAAAGAAAAAAAAACACAAAAATTGTAACTGCAAATATCCATATTATTATTCATTTTTAAAAGTTGTTGCACTCACTCACTTAATTTAGATATTTTTTGATCACTATTATAAGATTTTAAGTTAAAATAAAGGTCCATTTTGCACGAATTTGAAAAATATTTTTACATAAATTTTTGACATTTTATTTTGTTTGCTTCCAGAAATTGATTTGTAGACCAGAGTCTCATTTTTTGGTATTGAAAATTCAAACAAATTGAATTTGAAAACATTTTTATAGAACTCTGTGTATATTGGAAAAATAAAAAAGCACCAACACATTTACATTTTTGTTACCAACACATGCTTAGAGTTAGGTACTTTTTCACTAACACACTCTTAGAGTTAGGTACTCCTGCCAAAGAGTCGGACTTCTTGTATATACTTTGGTTTAAACAAACAAAATTGGGAAAATAAATGTGAGTAATGTGACCATAAAATAAATTTCATATTGCTTTGGAAAAATTTTGTTTATGTTCGGGCAAACTAATTTGAAACAAACATTTGCCTAATGTGACCGTACCTTTAGCAAATTATAAATATATATAGATAATACCTCCTTTTAGACAGTACATGGAAAGCAACTTAAAGCAGTTTTATATTCGTTATATCAGGTGTAAAATTCTATTTTCTTTTAATATGTTTACATGTTTTTGAAAAACGACTCGTTTTCTTAAAAAACGCAAACAAATTGACTTGTTTTTTCATATATTTCAAAGCCAGAAAACATCTCGATTCGAGTTGTTTAATTATTTAACACAATAAAAACATAGAAAATTGTTGAAAAAGGAAATCCGTAAAAATTGTCAGTTTAAAAATTAAAAATTATGAATGAAATTAATATTTGTTCATAAATTTGATTTCTTTAAAAAATTTATTTTTTTCAATTAGAAAGTGTTTGTGTGTGAAATCTTTATTTAAACAAAAATTTGTAAAAATATTTTGGCAAAAGAAAAACAGGCCAAAAGGAAAAACACAATAAAATAATATGTGAACAGTGATATTTAAACCCATTGTGTTTTTCAAAAAACAAGTCGAACACGAATATGTGAGAACATAATATAAGATATTTAATGAAATTATATATTACCAGGGAAACCACAAATATGCAATTGCATGTTTATTCCTGGACGTTGAATGAATCCAACGATTAAATAGTTATCCGTTTCAGAACAAATCATTTTGGCATCGATTTGTTAGTGCATATTTTACTCTTAACGACATATTTTTGCATTTGTTATTATTAGGTCATATTTAACCCTTTTAGATCATATTTTGATATTATAAGATAAAAATAATTTATTTTTAAGAAATAAATTCGACTGAGCCGAAAAAAATCATAAGCCGGTGGAAAATCGGCGCGCAGCCGATTAGCCGCCGCCGCCGATAAAATATAGTCGGCTTGCTTCTCTGGCCGCCATAACCACAACACAAAATTTCAACAATCGCTCTCTGCAAGAGAAAGAGACTCTCACTTTTACTCTCGCAACCAATATAAATTAAAAGCAGCTACATATTTGTTTGTACGTATTTTCTTGTGCGAAATAAAAACAATCAAGTGTTTTGTTATGTATTGTTGCTCCTTTTTGAATTCGTTCTCTCTACATCAACATCACATCAAACAGCCAACTAACCAGGCCTTAATAAACGGCGTTGCATTTTATGCAAGCTCGGTAGTTTGCACATCTGTCAATTTGCATAAACTTTTATAATTATTCTAAGCTTGAGATTTTTGGTATTGCCAAAAAGGAGGCTTTCGACTTCTACTGGATCTTCGTAATTCCACATTGCAGCTGGAAGCTATATTGGAGTCATGACGACTTGTAGGATTTACTATTGGTTGATTTGAAGTAGACGGTTGCTGCTCAATTGGTCGATGGAGGGGTGAAGGTTGACTTGACGTAGACGGATGTTGTTCATTTGGTTGATTATTTTGAGATTAATATGAAATAGACGAGTGTTGTTCATTTGGTTGATGGAGGTATGAAGGTTGATTTGATGTACACGATATTTCTTCTATAGGCTGTCGTTCTTTTGAAATGTAATTATCATCATTTTGTTGACTAGTATCCATTATTTCCTGATCATTCGTTTCTAAAGATATTGGCTGTAAATTAAAACTATCAAAAAGTTCAGGGTTTCAAGGTTTATTCTTATTTTCCTTCCCACGAATAATTCAGATGGAGTTTTTCTGGTTGATTTATTTGGAGAAGATCGGTAACATTGAAGAAATGTACGTACATTTTTTTTTGCTGTTCCGGATTCTTCCAACTTCTTTAGGGCACGTTTTAAGGTATCTACAAACCTTTCCGCTTGTTCGTTGGATTGTGGGTGGTAAGGCGCTGTAAATATGTGTTCAATTCCGTTTTCTAAACAAAATGTAGCAAACATATGAAATTGAGTGCCATTATCACTCATAATTTATTCTGGATTACCAAACATTGTTGTAAAATCTCGAAGACGTTCAATTATAATTGAAGATGAAATTGATTTTATTTGATATATTTGCGGCCATTTGGAATATGCATCCACAATTATAAAATAATAATTATTATCTATTGGACCAGCTATGTCCATATGGATACGTTGCATTGGTCGTTTTGCTATTGGCCAAGAGTGCAATGTGGTTTTAGTAAGTGTTTTTGCTACTGATGAGCATTTAGTACTCTCTTGAACGTATTTTCTAATATCATCATCTATAAAAGGCCAATACACATAGCTTCTAGCTAACATTTTTGTTCGTTCAATGTGCTTTGTGCAATTCTTTTAAAATTTTATGTCTAAAACATTTTGGTATGACAATTCTATCTCCATACATCAAACAATCACTGGCAATACTCAGATTATCTTTACGTGAAAAATAACATTTTACATTTTTATTGATTATATTTGGCCACTTACCAGATTGTATGTATTTAAAAATGGATTGAAGCTCCTCATATTTTACAGTTTCGCCTTGAATCATGTTGTAAGTAATGGGCAAAGCTTTTGTGGCATCTTCGATTATTAATTTAATGTCTTTTTCTAGCTAAATGCAGGCCACTATCGTGTCCTCGTTTGATTTTGGGACGTTGTCAATCAACCTTGACAAATTATCTGCGGCTCCAAAATCATTTGTTGATACATACTGTAATTCAAAATCATACGACATTAACGTCAACGCCCAACGTTGAAGGCGATTTGCATAGTGTCTCTTCTTACTTGAAAATATTGCCAATAACGGCTTGTGGTCAGTTTGGAGAATGAATTTTCTTCCATATAAATAATTATGGAACTTCACGATAGCAAATACTAACGCCGGAGCTTCCTTCTCAATTTGAGAATTATTTTTTTTCTGCCTGAGTTAGAGCTCTTGAACAATGGTAAATAGCTTTTTCACTTCCAACATTTGAAGCATCTGCCGCAACCTTAATTGGGAGTTGTGGATTAAAATGCGTCAGCAACAAATCTGAGCACAAAAGCTTCTTGAACTGTTGAAAACTTAGCAGGCATTGCTTCGACCAATTCCATTTTTCATTTTTCTTCAAAAGTTTATCTAGCGGGTCTCTCAGCTTGACTAATGTTTGTAGGTGGTGGAAGTTGTCGAATTTTTATGATTTTATCTGGGGATATGCCTTTGCTGTCGATGTGGTATCCCAGATACGTACACGAAGATTTTAAAAATTGACATTTGTTAAAGTATATTGTTATGTTATACATTTTCAAACGTTCTAAAACCTGTTTTACAACTTTTTCATTTTGCTCACGGTGCGGATTTAACTCCCTGAGCAAGACGATTAAATGTGTAGAGACCACGATGAGTATTAATGACCAATAGCTTCTTCGTTTCATCATCTACTTCGAATTGGATATAGGCGTTATTTAAATCTATAATTGAAAATGATGAGCAATTGTTGAAATTTACAAATATATCAGTGGTAACGGAAAATTTCGTGGCTCAAGCTGCGCGTTGACTCCTGTAGAATAATCACCACAGATTCTAAGCTTACCAGATGTTTTTTTTGCTACAATAATCGGAGCGGCCCAGTCAGAATAATTTGTTGGGGTAATAATGGCTTTGTAACATCTGATCCGGTGTCATGCTGTAATTTAACGCTTACATTATTAATGCGTAAAGTGACGTATCTTCTATTCTTGATTGAAGTTTTTTCTGTGTGCACGCTTTTTATATAATTGTTTTTATTAAAATTATATTTTGTTTTGGTTTGACGACTACTTTATCAGGAAAACATGAACAAAATCCTTCTTTGTGGCCTTTTCTGTTACATAGACTGCATTTGTGATCTGTATATATACAGTCTCGAACGAAATGCATTTGGCCACATTGCCAACTGGGACCCCTTGGTGTTTGTGAGAGCATAGTTTTTTGAAAATTCGGATTTTTAATTGCATTTATACTTGTATTTTCCTGAACTGAAACATCACGTTTTAAGCATTCAATACGTTGAATTTCTGCAACCAATTTGTCTATTGTAATTGGTGCGGCTTCTGTTTCACTTTCAAGCAGGGTTAGAAGTCGAGCCTTTGTTTCTTTGCCTTTTTCACTCTTTACTTCCGTTTCGAAAATATCCTCATACCTGTCATACCACGTTGAAAATATTTGACCATTTTCTGGTTCATATGTAAACTCACGTATATTTTTGGCTATTATGTCCATTAGTGCTTCTGGAGCTGTGGATGAGCTAGTCGCAGATGTGGATGAATTAGATGGAGGTGCTGAATTGTTTTGCGATATACTAATAAGCATCTCCATCAACCTCTGTTGTTTGTCCATTGACTCTTGTTGGCGTACCAAAATTTCGCCCACCACATTTTCTAAGAACCTCGTTGCCATTTTTACCTCGTCGCTAAATGTTGTATTCGTGTTTTGTTAAATGAAATACTTTACTTTAATAAAATATAAATGTATTTAAGGATCTTTATTTAGGTCTTTATCGTGTAAATCTCAAGCTTAGAATAATTATAAAAGTATGCAAATTGACAGATGTGCAAACTACCGAGCTTGCATAAAATACAACGCCTTTTATTAGTCTTTGGTGTTGCCAACACATAAATAAGTAAACAGGGTTTCTAATAGACACGGTGACCGCCTATATTTTGATACATTAGTGCCAAACGTGTTGGATGTAGTCACTAACATATATTCTGCATATCTCTGGACAAAATGTAGGGATCTTAGTAATAATTAAGTCGATCAGTTTGGCAAATTATGGGGAGTCTATTTGTTTATTTAATTTCATGCAATTATTATTGGTGATAGATCTGGACTTTGAGGAGGTCAATCTGAAATGTTATTTACTTCATCAGCTATATAATTTGAAACAAATTTACACTAATTTATAGGTGAATTTTCCTTCTATAGGATAAAATCCACAAAAATTAATTAATAACTTTTTGGAACTCCTTTTAAAGTAAATCTGGGAATTTATTTTACCTTTGTGTAACACTGTTTTTCCTATTTTATTAATAGAAATACATTTCCAAACTATTAAGTCCTTTCCGTCGGACTTAAGTATTTGTTTTGTATACTTAAAGGATAAAGTTTCAATATTTTTGAGCCAAACGTACATCTAGCCTACATTATATTTCATGCGAATTATAGGTTATTCAGTCCAGGCACTTTGTTTCCTAAAATGTTCATATTTTAAGGCATAATATACATAGAACGTCATAAATTTATAGAGATTTATTATATTTATGTATTTACACGATGTTCCGTACAGCTAGACTACATATGTTTTCCGTCTTAATACATTTTTCTCTGTGTTGTAAATTGAGACAATAGTTTTCGGACTTTCGGAATAAGTATTGATATGAATATTGGAGCAGAAAGCATAGGATTTAAATGCTAAAGCATAGGATTTAAATGCTAAAGCATAGGATTTAAATGCTAAATTGTTATCTATTCCTTTTGTAGTGATTCTTAGGCGTTTACGAGAGTAATTGCGGTCAACGCGTTCATTGTGTTTGAAGCATTAACCACCTTGAAAATAGAAGTGGGCGTTTTATTAAAAATTGTTGATATAGTTATATGGGAAATTCTCATTTTACGTTTGCCTTTATGAAACCGACTTTCAACCTAAAATATTTTTTTAACTTCTGATGCAAAACTTTTGATGCAATTATATTAACAACACTTGATGGTGTAACAGAACAAAAATTCAAGACCTGAAACGGTTTCATGTAGTGCCATGAAAGTCAAAAAATCTAAAAAAAGTGTTTGTAACTAACAAGTTTTCTTTCGCGGATTTTAGCATAAGACCAGCATGGATTTAATTAGCGTGCCATTAACCAGTATCAAATTGTGTTGTGCAAAAGTCGTGAAACCAAATTTTAAAAAAAATTTTAAATTTTGCAGTTTTTTCACTAGGGGTTTTACGCCGTTTCGGGTATCGTAAAATTCAAAATACAGCCAAATAGCTCTTGAAATTATGCATCATTTGATATACATCTCATTAATCAACAGAAATGCTGTTGGATGTACCCAAACTTGGAGAGAAAATATTATTTAACAACATTATTTCGTTATCAAAGAAGGTTTCCAAATTACATTTTAAAATCATTGTGGCATTTTAAAATATTAATTTGCTAAAAGTATATAGTTATTTTTAAAAAATCAGAAATTTTGCATATTTTGTTGTAGCGGATTTTGGCGTTATAAGTCAATTTTAATCTGAAATAAGTTCTTGTGTTAAGTTTTATTTACGCAGAAAATATAATTTCACTAAAAATATTCAACAACGGTTTTCATGGGCTAAGAACGCGATGTTTTTAGTTTAACATTAATCGTCGAGGCACACCCAAGGCGATAATTAAAATTGGCGATGATATATGTCAATCTGTAGCTGCTTTAATACCCTATATAAAAATCAATATGGCGTTCGAAAAAAAAGTACGATATTGCATTTAATGCAACTTTAGAGATTTGAGTAAGTGCAATTAAAAAATGTATACAAATTATATTATTTTATGACTTTAAAAAAAGATGAATTTTGAAACAAATGGATGAATATGAACAAGACTACATCACTAAAATCTGAACTTTGCAAATTTTATAAGAAGGTTTAATAATTATTAAATCGCTAATATATCCACGCATACTTAACGCGCGATATTTTTAATTTGTATTTAATATACACTTTTGTTGAGTACATAAATGCAATAATTTTAGATTTAGGACTATAAATAGAATTTTGGAAATTTTTTTTTATAAATTTGTATTTTAAACCTTCATAACATTAACGCCATTCGGTAAAAGTCATTCACGTGAACAGATTTGTGTTCCACTAGAGACAAGGAATATTGGTACTAAATATCGTTGATGTGCCATTAAAAATTTTTCGACATTTTTTTGTAAACGAGTTTGAAGAATTTCCCATATATGCTTCGCCTTTTTCGTATTGTATGATAGTTACTCTTAGTTCTCCTACACTTAATTGTGCGCTATTTAACATTTTCAGATTTTTTCTAATTTAATAAAAAGTGATTTTTTATTTCTCTCATAAGAAATAACTACGCTTTTATGCTAAATGATTTTGCAGCCAAAAAATTCACTTACTTTTAACTAAAAATTTAAGAAATTAAGTCAAAGGTTGCTTGTTTATTTATTTATTTTTGATTCGCCCGAAAATTATTTTTTTTTCAACGTTCTTTAGAAAGAAGCTTAGATAATATTTGAAAATTTTTTTAACATATTATTCGGACACTAATTTCGAAATAACTTTGAAACTATTAAGCGGATAAAAATGATGTTAGAACGCATATTTTGCTATAATTTATATAAATCGTACACACCATTTTCGAGTTATAGTGAAATATACTCGAGGCGAAATATTGGACATGCTCATAAAAAAAATTCGACCTGATGGGAAAAAACGAATTCCATCTGGTCCACAATTGTATTATTTTTTTTTTGAAGAAGGAGGAAAAAATTGTTTTTGCCGACTAGTGCTATAACATTCTTACTTGTTTATTCTGTTAACGTATTATCTATAGTCAAACACGATTATAACGAACTCATAAGGACCGACATATTTAGTTCGTTATAAACGTAGTTTGTTATATCCGTAAAATTTCGAAAAAAAAAATATTTGTTACAATACTAATATTTGGAATTAAAGCATGTTTCTTTTTCTTTTTTATTAATGATTAATATATCAGGAATAATATTTTTTTGGCATTCATCATTCATTTTGCAAATGGAAAATTGAGATTAATTAAATTTTTTATACCTATTCAATGTTTTCTTTTATTACCGATGTTTTTAAATTGACTTGTTTGAGATATTATTTTATCTAGAACATATTTTCATGTTTAATGTTCCATAGCTATGCAGCAGATAGGAACTTTAAAGAAAATATATTATCATTTGAAAGAGAAAAAACTCTAGTTTTCAAAACTATTTCATTTATTGCAAAAATTTGCATTTAAACAACTTAAAAGTAAAAAATAAAAATATACTCAATTTTTTAGCTCACAGCTTATTTTATACAGCTACTTATCTTTGGAAAAGTACTTCAATGTAGCTTTGGCCAGTGGACTTTATTTTTCTATCTACTTCTAGAAATGCCCAGCATACTATTTTTGATTTAATTTTGTTAGTTAATGTGTCAATTACAATACTCCTTTCTATAGTATTGGTTATAAACCATTTTAAAACGGTCACTCGCAGCGAAAAATAACTCAAATGGTTAAGTTATTGTTAGCCATATTGGAATTTTTTTACATAGTAAAATAGGAATTCAATAGGAACAAACTGCCTCAAATCTTTTGCATGATTAAAACTACAATTCTAGATAATAAATACTGTAATTATCAGTCGTAATTTCGAACTTTTTAATATCATAAGTGGCTGCATACAGACACCGGATTTTAATACTAAAAAAACAATCTTTTTATATTTATTTCAATCGAAAAACAATCTTTAATGTTCAAAAAATTATAAAAATTCATAATGATTTTTTTATTTTCATAAATATTTTAATTTTTTTCATCATGATGGAAATAAAAAAATAAATATCTTTTGTGATATTTATTTCAAAAGTTGAAAATTATTTTGAACTTTTTTCATCGGATGGAAAAAATTCTAAACAACAACAATTTCATTTGAAAAAAAAAAAAATTTTGAAAACAAAACAAAAGTATGAATAAAAAAAACAATCATTTGAAATTTTTTTCGAACTGATATTTATCGATAAAGATATTTATTTTTTTCATCATTGATGGATATTTATTTTAAAAATAAAAATCCCTCACATATTTTTTTCAACAAATGAAAAAACATTTTGAACATTAAAGATATTTATTTTGATTGAAAAATAAAAATAAAACGTTTTCGGGTGCTTGGCTGCATATAATAAAAATATTAGATTTTTTTTCATATTTTTAAGTTACTTAAAAGTAAACTTTAACAATAAATAATGGGTCTATGTTAAACTAGAAATCTTTTTCTTTCTAATGATACCAAATTTATTTTTCATTCCAGTCTGTTACCAGCGTTTGAAAAACTCCAACTGCTATCAAGTTTTTTGGATTGGCTAAAACAACAGCTACTGAAAATTGTCAGTAGTGGTAGCCAAAGCAATTGTAATTTTTTGTAGTCTTACACTTTCTTTAACTACTGCTGCTTGCAAAAAAAAATAATAAAACTTAAAAAACACGTAGTTAAAATGAAGCAGTAGTTTTAAAAACAAAATAATTGACTTCCACTCCATTTGTAGTATAATTTTTATTACTACTTCCCTTACAATATTTTTCATGTTTACTGCTACCTTCAATGTGTAGTTAATACTTAAAGAAGAGGTAACTGTAAACTACCAGAGAAGGTAGTTAATAGGTAGCAGAAAAAGTAGTTTTAGGAGTAGCAATAAACAAACAATAACAAGAAAACCCATAGTAAAATAATAAAGTACTCGCACATCTACAAAAACAAAAATTGCTTGTATTTTGTTAGTATAAAACTACTGCCCACAATGTCAGAATGCTTTGAACGGAAAAATGAGAGAACGAAAGAGAGCAAGAGAAAAAAACTCAAAAAATATTTTACATGTGAATACAAAAACAATTTGACAGTACCGCGAGGTTTGCCAATGAAAAAATTCATAGTATAATTCATAGTATAATAATAAAGTATACTCGTAAGACCAGCTGTTTTACAATTTTTTCATTGGCAAACCTCGCGGTACTGTCAAATTGTTTTTGTATTCACATGTAAAATATTTTTTGAGTTTTTTTCTCTTGCTCTCTTTCGTTCTCTCATTTTTCCGTTCAAAGCATTCTGACATTGTGGGCAGTAGTTTTACACTAACAAAATACAAGCAATTTTTGTTTTTGTAGATGTGAGAGTACTTTATTATTTTACTATGAGTATAATTATAAAGTATACTCGTAAGAACAGCTGTTTTACAATTTTTTCATTGGCAAACCTCGCGGTACTGTCAAATTGTTTTTGTATTCACATGCAAATTTTTTTTTAGTTTTTTTTCTCTTGCTCTCTTTCGTTCTCTCATTTTTCCGTTCAAAGCATTTTGACATTGTGGGCAGTAGTTTTACACTAACAAAATACAAGCAATTTTTGTTTTTGTAGATGTGCGAGTACTTTATTATTTTACTCATAGTATAATAATAAAGTATACTCGTAAGACCAGCTGTTTTACAATTTTTTCATTGGCAAACCTCGCGGTACTGTCAAATTGTTTTTGTTTTCACATGTAAAATATTTTTTGAGTTTTTTTCTCTTGCTCTCTTTCGTTCTCTCATTTTTCCGTTCAAAGCATTCTGACATTGTGGGCAGTAGTTTTACAATAACAAAATACAAGCAATTTTTGTTTTTGTAGATGTGCGAGTACTTTATTATTTTACTATGATTTTACTATGGAAAAAATTGTAAAACAGCTGGTCTTACGAGTATACTTTATTATTATACTATGAAGAAAACCTAAGTGAGCACAATGTGTTGTTTTTGTAATAAGATTTAAATCATAAGCTTTTACTTGTGTTTTTATTTTACAAGGTTGCCATTTTTATAAAATGTGTGTGTATTATTTAATTTGTAAAATTTCCTTTGTAATATAAAGGAATTATTTTTCTACTTTGTATTGCATTTAAATGCGTTTTTGTTTTCTTTATAAATTTATAAAATTTGAGTTTTGGATTATATGCCTTACGTGGATGATTGACACATTATGTGTTTGTACATAAGGAAAATAATACCAATCGACTCAGGATCATTTCCTGAGTAGATTTATCGTCCGTCTGGTCGACTATCCATGTAAAGTTTGTGCTCAAAATACAGATCGCAATTTTGGAGACAAATTGATGAAATTTGCTACATATCATTATTTTTACACAAAGACAACGCCTATTGAATTTGATCCTCCATAATATAGTTTTAGCATTAAAAAATTGCTTAAAAATAGGAGTATTTTAGTGAAATTTGGCAGAAATAACTTTAAATATGTTTACTAAATTTCACGAAGATAGGTTCATAAAAAAATTTAGTATCGTGTTAATATTTTACAAATACATATAAAAATTTTAAAATTTTGTTTACAATATTTAAGATTTTATAAATCGGACTGGAAATTATATAAATTAAAAACAAAAACATCCTTTTTTGTGATATTGTTTTCCGCCAAAGAAAATAATGCTTTACAACTGAAATTTACTACATTTTGTAAGTAAAGAACAAAATCCCGTATTTATTTTATTTGACAACTCATATGACAAATCTAAAATATTTGTAAAATGGAGGGCAATAAATAATATATTTTTTACATTACTTTTAATTTTGATCTTTTAAGCTACTTCGTTTTTTATTAAACTACTTCAACTGCTACCTCTGCTTTTTATTTACTACTTTTAAAACTAAGCAAACAATGTAGTAGTTTTCTTTTGTGAATTTAAATAAAACTATAAATACTTATATATGAAGGTAGCAGCAATAATAAAATTGTGAAAACTACACTACTTTCAGAATTTAAACTCCAATTTTATTTATATTTTGCTGCTACGACTACTTGGAGTCTAGCTTTTCATTTCCGTATTTTGTTTTTTAGAATTCCAACTCCTTCCCCTGCATATCTTCGGCTAAAAACGCACATTTTGAGCGCCATTTTGCGCAGAAAACAATCCAATTGATATAAAAAAAAATATATTTTATACATCAATTCTACATAAAATTTTAGTAAGAATGAGCACTATTCAACCCGCTTAACATGCATCGTGTTCCAATTAGGGTGTCCGAAAAATTGACTTTTTTCAAAAAAGTTTTAAAAATATATTTTTTTTTATAAACACAGTGAAAATATACTATTTGCTTTAAAAAATGGCGCAAAAATAATTAATCTTCGACTTTTCGCTTTAGAGTTATAAGACTAAGAAATTTTCAAATAATAACTTTATCTTAAAAAATAATTGTTTTTACTGAATTTTAAAACATGCTAATTATATGCTCAAATAAAAATTACGCCATTAATTTTACTGCTGCAAAAACCTTCTAAAAAAGTATGATATCTCATAATCAAAATTTTCAAATTTACCCTAATAAACATAGTTATTTGTATGGAAAATGTTGGTAAAATCAATGGGACCGAAGAAAAGTGTTCGCTATATCCATAGTTCGTTATAACCGGTGTTCGTTATAACCGTATTTGACTGTATGTATAATAACGTAAACATATATGTACATATTTGTGGTACTTCCATATTTATTTAATTAATGTTTTATTATTATTATTATTATTTTAAAAGATCAAATACAAATAATATACTTTTTTTACTTTAAGGTAATAAGTTGCAACAAAAATATTTGTACCCTTCAAATTACGGATACTACGGGATCACATCAATTTCCTGCAATGCAACGGTTGTCTATAACAAAAGGTCACGCTTTTATATTAGTATATTCTGTATGTTCTAAACAAAGTCTAGAGGAATTAAAACCCATATGGAATCTTATAAAGGAACTAAAGGTACATAAAACATACATATTTTAAATAAAAAAAAAAAAAATCTCTGATCCAAACTCCTATTAAAAAAATTATTTTTAAAATTTCGATATCTCTAGAATAAAAGAAAAATTATAAAAAATATATATTTTTTTTATATTCTAAAAAGATTAGTATGCAAAGAGATTTGAATTTTTAGTAAAATTCTGTACTGGGTCTTTTCAAATACTAAAAAAGTTCATTCCCAAGAATCGTGAATATATTTATCTATATTACATAATTGAAGAGAGTACATATACTATGCATGTAATGTTATGTTAATCATATACATATGTATGTACCAATTGCAAATCTACCCAGTCGGAAATAGAAGGGCTAAAGATACGTTCTAAAATGCCTTATTTAGGATCTACAAGGCCTGCCACTCGCATTGCAACACTATTTCTTTTTTACACGGCATGTCATTGGAGGCAAGGCCTTCCCTTCTCCCTTCCAAAAAGAAGCGAAAGGGCAAGGACTCTTAAATAAATAAATATGCTCTCTTATATTTTCAATGCTATTAAAAAAGAGTATGAAATATAATTAAAAAAAAAAAACATGCGGACTACGTTCTTTATCGACACTTAAAACAAGACTAAATGAGTTTGAGTTTTGTAAGTCTCGTAATTACAATTTTTCTGTTTGTAATGAGAAAGTTAGTAGGTGAGTGACACCTTCTATTTCGCATCTAGTGAAATGGAAACAAGAATTAGGATCGGATTTCTTTTTAAAGGAAGTCGAGGCATTCTTTAAGGAATTTTTACAGAAGGCAAAAAGGAATATGTTTAAAGTTTGTTCGGAGGCATTCAGAAAGACCTGTTGGGAGGAAGCACTAACATATTTTCCTGCTGGGTAAGAATCTGACAATATTACATAAATATGTATGTATTTACAGGGTCAAGATATTGCAAATATTCCTGTAATGTTGGTTGGCAACAAGTGTGATGAAAGCGATGAATTGCGAAAAGTATCGGAAATGGAAGGTAAAGCACAGGCAGCAAGTTGGAATATATCATTTATGGAAACATCAGCCAAAACAAATCACAATGTTACAGAGTTATTTCAAGTATATGTTAAACTCACTCAATTTTATGTTTTATGCCAAATTAATGTTTTGCTTTACAGGAATTGTTAAATTTGGAAAAGACACGCACAGTGTCGTTACAACTGGACAACAAAACAAAAAAGAAACAGAAAAAAGAAAAGAAAGCCAAGGAAAGCAATGGCGCAATAGCTGAAAACGGAGAGGGAAATGCAAGTGGTACCAAAGAAAAGTGTAGCCTAATGTAAGGAGAACATGGTGGATACATGAATGGTGATCCATCAATATTAAGAAATCCATACTTGTGTTGCATATGGAATGTACATACATCATATGTACTTGTGAGTGAGTTTTAACTAAAATACACATGAATAGTGCGTTTTGCCAATTATGGCGCTTTATTTCGCCAATAAATATACTCGTTTTTTTAAATATTGTTAAACATAACTATTTTGTTTTTGATATAATTTAAACAAAACAAAAAATACTCGTTAACAAAATGTATAAATACAATATTATGATTACAATATTTTGATTTTTTTTATACTACATACTAATATAAAAATACAACAAAATACGTTTTTAATGTACACGATAAAAACAAAATCGCTACTAAGGCATACATACATATGTACATACATACATACATACATACATACATACATACATACATACATACATACATACATACATACATACATACATACATACATACATACATACATACATACATACATACATACATACATACATACATACATACATACATACATACATACATACATACATACATACATACATACATACATATGTATGGGGTTTTCACAGTTGGTAGTAAAGGATTCTTGTGAGAATTATTATTGTAATAACTACCATAATTTACAACAACTGTATTTAAATGTTCTTATAATACATACTACACTAAAAGTGATAGTATATTTTCCTTAATCAGTTCTTTAAAGTATGTAATTTACTGTTATCATACATAAATAAGATATTATCGGAATTGTCGTAGTTTACTTTAAATAACTACTGTAAATACATATAGTCCTACCAATTGCGAAAACTGATAAAAATGAAACCTAAAATTGGCTTAATAATAATTTAATGATGCACATATTTTTAGGTTTTAGCAATACGCTAAACATACATATTTATTTTATGTTTCATTTCAATTTGAATTGCTTCGAGTCGCACAATTAAAAAAAAAACAAAAATTATCACTTACTATACACTCACAAAAGTTCTGCAAAAATTCAAAATATAATAATTAAAAAGAAAAAAAATACATATCAATCAAATTCAGTTTCCATTTTGACACTATGACTAAAAATACAAAACATTACAATTACTACTAATATAAATAAATACATACATATGTACATACAAATATTTAGCATTGTTCCAAAAACAGTTGTCGATGTTGCTACATCAAAGTTAATATTTTGTTTCCTTCTTCCGTCAACAAAAATACGAGCAAGTGCTTCCAAAAAATAACATTTTTGCCACTTCAAAAATATTTGTACTTTTTTGGAAGTTAATAATGATTACTTCCAAAAAAGTGAAAATAAATGCATTTTTATAAGAAAGAAAGTAAGAAGAATGAAATAAATCCAAATTTCACAAATTTAAAAGTATTTTAATTATTTTGTTAAAAAAGCTGAAACAATATTTTTATTTAAAAAATTTAATAACTTTTGCAGCTGTTTCTTAGCACTAGATGGTACTTTATTCTCACGACAACACATTAACATTGTATTGTCATTGGAAGAAATTACTTTTTCAGTTTTGTTTTTGCTGGGAAGCAAAATACTCATTTATTAAAACTTTTGTTATGAAAAATAAAATAAGACTGGTCGGAAAAAAAAAAAAAAAAATGTTTAGTACTCCTTCAAACAAATATTTAAACTAGATGGAATTCGACATGCTAAACACGAATCTGCTTTCAGTTTTTTCCATCATTTCATTTCGCTCTAAATAAGCCGATTACTAGAGTATATTTCACTGTAACTCGATAACGATGTGCACGATTTATATAAGTGATGTATATATTTTTACTAAAATTTCTTTTGAAACTTTTTTTCTATCACGTATTAATTTTCTTTTATGGACATGAATACTATGACCCCGCCTTTAGGCAGTCACACTTGTATAACTCGAGAACGGTTTGTCCAATTTAGATAAATTAAACTCCAATAGATAATTTTTTGTTCAGTTAATATTTTGCATGAAAACAATTTTTTTTAGGACACTCATTTCGAAATAACTCCGAAACTATTGAGTACATAAAAAATGAAGTTAGGATGGCTTTTATTTAGCATCTTTTGGTGTATCACATGTCAATCGCACACACCGTTCTTGAGTTATGGTGAAATATACTAGAACATGGATTCCCACCTCTCCATCCTTCACAGACCCTTTCAAAATTTTGATTTTTAGTATAGTAGAAATTAAATTACCAAAAACTAATTTCTTTGTTTTTACTATCTTTTTAATATTTAATGAATTACACGGCACATCTTACTTCATCTTTCACATTTAAACGTGATTTAAATTTTTATTTTATGAACTGTAGGTTCATAATATAAATAGATATAAATTGTAGCAAATGTTTCAACGCTTCATTCTCAACCAACGTGTAAACTAAACTAAACATTTTAACTAAAAATATTCATATTTTCGGTTTCTCTTGCGGACACCCTGAAATGTTGCTACGGACCTCAAGGGGTCCGCTGACCCTCCATTAAACACGCCCTTAAAAAAATCCAGACCTGATGGAATTTTAAAATTTCGATCAGGGAGTGGAAATAGAGAAATTTTTTTATTTTATATGTATATTTTTAAGTCAGTTTAATTTGCTATATACTCATTGTGTGCTCCTCTAATACTATCGAAAAAAAGATTTTTTTAATTTTGTAATGCTAAGAATAGTTTCATTGAAAGGGTTTCATATAATACCAAAATTTTGTGGGTGGGAACATCGACAAGTTTTGTTTTGGAACTACCCTAATGTACATACAAGAATGCATTTGTATACCTAATAAGTATCTATACCTTTATTCTAAAGTAAGTCGAGATAGAGTATTCTTGCGATATTTACATTTATTCTTTGAGTTCCACAAAACTTCGTAAAATATCATACGTATCTTATAAAAATTTATCGTTTTGTAGATGGTTTTATAATTAGCATGTTTTAGAATAAAGGTATCGTTATGTTTGTATGTTTTTTTTTTTTTTTATTATTATTTCTCTTCTTATTACGCAATACATTAAAAAATTATACAAAAATGAATTCCATTGTTTGCTGAACACATTACAAATTAAGCATATTTAAAGAAAACACCCTTTTATGAACTATTAGGCAGTTTTGCAAAGCATATTAAAATAAACATTTATAAATGAAAAAACATACATACATGTTTACATAATTTTTATGAATAAAAAATTATAAAAAAATCAAAAAATTCACTTAAAAAAAAAAAAAATTTTCTTATTTTTAACATTTGTTTGCTTTTTATTAGAGTTATTTTTGTAGAAATTAGTTAGTATTAATTGTTAGTTACTTTTTTTTGATAAGAATATATATAAAAGCTTTAATTACTACAACAGAAAACCAAAAGAAATATGTTTAAATAAATAAAATTACATTACAAATATGCATACATATATGAATAAATATTGAGAAAAATAAATTAGATTAATGCTAGAAATTTATTTACAAATTACACATACACATAAATAATTAGATTAAAATGATCAATAAAAATAAATTATTTTTTTTATACATATTATTTAATTTAATGCTCATAGTTTTGTTAATACAGACATAATTATTTATGTATAATAATTTTTGCACATACATATGTAAATCTGTTACCAAAAATCCATTTCGATAGAGGACCAATATTTTAAATAAGATTTATAAACAGAACAACTTATTTTATTAATGTTATTATTATTATTATTATTATATTCTCAGAATCGTGCTTTTTATTATAATCCTTTTGTTTTTTATTATGCATAAATTGATGAATTCTGTTATTATTTTATATCTAAAATACAACATATTAACTTACATACATACATATGTATTAAATATATAATGTATTTATACACTTATAATATTTAAAAACAAGAAAAAAAAGTAAATGAAAAATGCATAATTGTAAAAAAGATTTCATATGACATACAACGAATAATTAAATTTTATTAACTTAATGAAAATTTGGCTTATACATTTTTATGTTTTTATTTAATTGTTATTATTAAATATTTAAGTACACGTAGGAAAAAAAGACACACATTAGACCACCTATCAATGATATACATACATACATTCATACAAATTATTTATTCATGCTTTAAAAAAGCAATATAAAGTGCTATGATTTTTCCATGATTTTTAATCTATTTTTTTTTACACAAAGAAATTCTTAAAGATAAATAAAAAACAAACATTGAGGCATATAAGCGCATATATATATGTACATAATATATATATATATATATATCTATATATATCTATATATATATATATATATATATATATATATATATATATATATATATATATATATATATATATATATATATATATATATATATTAGGGTGGCCCTCATTACAAAAGATGTCCAGATTTTAATTTTCACCCCCTGGAAATGCACGGATAGTCGAAAAACTAAAATATGCCAAGTTTTGAAAAAAAAAATTTACAGGTGACTCAAAGCGATTGAAATCTGGAAACTGATGATTTTTATATCCACCATCAAAAAGATGGGGGGTATATTGATTTTGTCATTCCGTGTGTAACATGTCGAAGGAATCATCTAAGACCCCACAAAGTATATATTTTCTGGATCCTGGTTAGATTCTGAGTCGATCTAGCTATGTCTGTCCGTCTGCAGGATAGAGCTCGAACGGGACAACGTAGGTGGACGGCACAAATGTTTGTCCGATATAAGGTTTGTTTGGGATTGAAGATGGGCAAAATCGGTTAATAAACAAAATAGTTATAGGCTAAAAACTAGAAACACAGGGTGTCCGTTAAATACTTTTCTGATGATATTTCTTCAATAAAAGCACGTACGACAACGAATTACCGAAAAACACCTAATTTTTGGGCAAATAATTTTATTATCCAAAATTGTTGTAATGGCAAAAAATATGTAGTTCAGATATATGAAAACAAGAGATTTTTGTGTATTTTTATCTTGAATATCTTACGCAGATCACAAGGCATTACCGAAAAATTTTGGCATGATGTATAAGATACCAAGACAAAACTATATGCCGAGTTTCGTTTCTCTCCCTATAGTTTTGGAGATTTCTTCATTTTGGTCATTTAATAAACTGAAGAATTTAAAAAGGTGAAACCGAGGAAAATCTATGTTGTATTGAAAAATTTATGGTAAGACAGAATAAATAAACTAAAATTTTTAATATTGCAATCGCTTATAGCCACCTCTAAATTTGTCCCAAACAATATAAAACTGTGTATTATATGGTTTTTGGGATATTCGTGCATTTCTAGGTGGTGAGAATGAAAATTTAAATACCTTTATTTTTTCCATACAAAAGAGGGCACCCCTTATATATATATATATATATATATATATATATATATATATATATATATATATATATATATATATATATATATATATATATATAAATAAATAAAGGTATTTAAATTTATATATACAGCTGTGTGCAAAAAAAATAGTAGCGCCATATGTACCATTTTTACATTCAATAAAATGAAGATGTTTTCTTGATTTCAAGATATAATTTTTGATGGATTTTATTAAATATATCCCAAATTTTATAAAATATAAGTAAATCTTAAAATTAAACTTCGTAATTCAGATAAAATATCCAAAGAGATTGAATACACAAGAAATTAGCTGTGCAAAATAATAGTAGCAACGATTAAAAATACCTGTAAAAGTAGAACTGCCTGATTAAGTTGTTCTTCTTTTGGCATATTTTGTGTGTACACATTAATATTTTGTGGAATAACCCTTATTGATCCTTTGAGCGGCGCAGCAGTGGGCACTGAGCCCACTAATAACCCCTGGTCCTCTCAATGGAAATATTTTTCCAAGCTGACTGCTCTGGCGTCAACAATTCCGCCAAATTTCCCGGTTTCTTTCTAAAAAAAAGCATCTTTGACATCTCCCTAAAGATTTTCAATGTAGATCAGATATGGACTCTGGTTGGATCACTCCAAAACAGCCTTTTTATTTTCGGGAAACCATTTTTTTTTTGACAATTTACTCGTTTCTTAGGAAAATTTTTCTGCTAAAACACCCATATGAGTAGCATATACTTCTTTGAATAAGACAACATGACTGTTCTTACTATTTCCACATACATTGGGGCTTCCATGTTTCCTCCTATCCAAACTATGGACCATGATATGAAGTACATCTCCAAATATTGATTTTTCCAAAATAGTGCTTGGCTGACTTGAAAATTTTGTGTATCATATTATTTGTTATTTGGTCAGGTCACATATATTATTGTCCCATGCGTACCATTAACACCAAAAAGAACTACCTTGGGCGCATCTGTGCGCCATTTCGTGTGCGGCCAGTCGGAGTAAAGAATCGTGAAATAAGGGCGATTGCGTACCTGTCTGTAGTTTAGTAATGGGACTTTGCTTTGGAATCTTGCTTACAGGTTTTGTTTCTGGAGATTTCAAAAAATAGTTGACGCATCAATTTCAGCTCTAAGATCTCTTTTGCCTTAGTGGACGTCACAAATGTGTTTGGGTTAACCATTCGCTTTTTACGCGTAAAGTCACTTAGTCGATTTTTTTACATGCGAGTTCGTGTTTAGTGGTTTGGAATATATTTTGTTTTAATTTTTAATAATTGTGGGAGAACATTTCACAAAATTTTTGGAGAAATTTTTATGTTTTACCTTCAGAAAGTGTTTTTACCAATAAGGTAGGGTTGCTAGGAATGCGGTGCTTGCCGCCACCAATTTTTAAACTTTTTAAAAGCAAAATTTCACTGTATGTAGAGTACACGGCTATATAATTTACTTAAAAACCAAAAGGAAAAAAATAGTAAAACAATAATACTATTTGCCAATGATTATCATTTTGCTACTATTATTTTGCACAGGCAAAAATAAAGGGCCTTAAGTAAAATAATGGTAACTTCCGAAGATGCATAGACAAATAAAAATAATTTGTCTTATAATTATTGTCCCTATTTAAGACTTTCATATAAAGAAATTATTTTTGAATGCCTTGTCTAGGCATTGAGCAGCAACAGAAACTACAAAGTATGTTGTAGTGCTATTATTTTTTTGCACACAGCTGTATACAGTGGCGGTCATGAGGTTAGCACACTTGCTACTGCCTATCTTTAAAAGCAAATATTTCCTGTATTTCTTTATTTTTTTTAATATTTCTTTTATATACGTGTAACATGTCTTGCTAAGATCACGTCACAATATATTCATTGTCATTCCTATATACATCTTTGCTGTTTTTCTGTTCAGAATAGAATAACCGTCAAAAAACACTGGACAGTATTTTAGCACAAAATAAAAAAAATTTATTCACATTTAAAAAAAAGTAACAAAACAAAAAACTTATTTCACTATAAACTTAGTACTTAGTTGGGTATCCATTATTTTTTATTACAGCTGCCAATCTCCTTGGCATACTTTCTACAAGTCCCATACAGCGCTCCACTGAAATAGCATACCAAGCTTTTTCTATTTCTGTCTATAAATCGGCCAAATTTTTAGGTTTTGCTCTCATTACGTGCTGCTCCACATCATTCCAAAGATTTTCAATAGGATTGAGATCCGGAGATTGGGCTGGCCATTTTAACACATTAATATTGTTCTTTTCCAAGTAACTCCTCACTAAGCGTGAGTAGTGTTTAATCTTGCATATATGACCAACGCCATGCCCAGAAAAGCTGCCCACACCATCACATTTCCTCCACCGAGTTTTATTGTTTTAGAAGTGTACTTTGGATTGTGTTGCATGTTTGGAGGACTCCATACATACGTCTTACCATCCGATCCGAATCTACAAAATTTGGATTCATCACTCCAGAGGACATTTTTCCAAAAAACGAATGGCTTTTCCAAATGCTCACGAGCAAAGCACAACCGATCCCGTAGGTTCTTATTTGAAACGTGTGGCTTATGCTGAGAAATGCATCCATGTAAATTTTTTTCATTAAGTCTTCTTCTTATTGTTCTGCAGGACACGTTGATACCATATTTTCTTGAAATTTCCCTGGATTACGATGGAGCTTTTAAAAGGATCTTCGACAGAGGTTCTATATATTAAAGAATCCTCTTTACGTGACGTTTTTCTTGGCCTATGAGCCTGTGTAACATTTTTAAATGTTTCATACTTCCGAATATGGTTTAGTGCATTATAAACCATCTTTCTGGAACATTCCAAAGTATAGCAATCTCACTTATGCTTATTCCTCTTGAGTACATCTGTTGAATAATCTTACGTTGTTCCTCTGTACGCCACTTTTTTTTGTCATGTCTAAATAATGTTTATTTATTTAATTTTTTATCTTCATTGATGAAATATCTAAACCTACCAATTAATTATTTATATTCACAAAAAACATAAAAAAATTTAAATATACTTGCTTGTGCTAAAATTGTGACCAGCTTATTTTGCCTATTACTGCACTTAAATTAAAAATTAAAAGAGAATTGCGATAGAATGCAAAAAAAAGTAACGGGACTTATTGCAGACACCATAAATTACACTAAAAAGCAAAAATTTTAGTAAATAATTGTAATGAGACGAAATAATTTTCTTTTAAAAGCAGTAGATATGATGTGTGCTAACCTCATGGCCACCACTGTATACATATATACATATATTTTTTTTTTTTTTTTCACTTGATATCTAGATTTAAAAATTATAATTAATTTTTCTCAAATTGCTTTCAAAGTTAATAGTTATACATATTAAAAATGGAAATAAAGCTTCTTAAAGAACTTATTTAATAAAATTATAAATATACAAATATATAAACTGTAATAAACATTTTTCTCCCAGTGTAGTTTTTAAACTGTTAAATGAAATAAATTTAATTACAATAAACTAAAAAATAAGATAATACATACTTAATGATCGGAATTATATAGTTTGGAAAATATACAATATACATAAATAAATATTTCTATTTATTAATTATTACCTGTACAACTAATACTACATACAATAGATACATACATACTAATAATAAAAATATTAATTTAATAATATTTAAAAAATAAATTAATTAAAAACTAAAAAAAAATAAATAAATATTTGTTTTTATTTTTTTCCATTGGGAATTGCAAGCAGGTAATTGAAATAATTTCAATTATTACAAATTAATATTTTTTCTTTATTTTAAAATAAATACATATGTACATTATAGTGTTCCGTAGACGAAATGTTCTAGACCCGTGACATTCAATCGCTGGTAGGGTACTGAAGACCAATTTTAAAATTTTTTTTATATTTTCCCCATATTCAGCTAATTTTTACGCATCGTTTGAGGGGTGTTCCTACATCGAAATCTCGAAAAACGCTATTCTCGGGACACCCTAATGTACATACATGATACAATAAAAAACAAGGTATTCGGCCAAAATTTTGCCGAAAACCGAATATTGGCCGAAACCAATTTTTTGGCCTAGTCCTAAACCGAAACCGAATATTCGGTCGGACTCTAAAATTTTTGTATATAGCTTTGTTTTGCCGTCTGCCAGAGTTGGGGGTAGTGCACTAAATTTACAGTTTCCACTCACACTTAGTGATAGTGCAAAATTTGTAACTACAATCTTTACTTTTTAGTGGTGAGTTGAAAAATATCAGCCTCACTCAGCATAGTGGTAGTGAAAACATATTTTTTCCACTAAAATTAAAAAACTTAGAAATTCTTCACTAAATTGAAAGAAACTTTCTTCACTAAATACAAAATTTCCACAAACCAATTTTAAAACATATATTGTCTACAAATATAGTCTCTTAAATATTAGAATTTCCAAAAATCCCTACGTAATGCATCTATTTTTCGGGAGACCAACATTTTATTTCTCTGGCTTTAGGTGTTCGGTCTGTGGAATAATGAATTAGACAGTAACGTTACTCGTTTATATATGGATGTCTCAATATACACAAATACGCTTATAAGATTTCCAAAACACACAAGGAGAAATTCTAAATTATGTAATGGTGTTTTTAAAACGATTATAAATTTGATAATTACCATCATAGCTCTCTAAAATTAGTTCAGTGAGTTGTGATTGATTGGAAAAATGTCATGTTTATGTTTAGTGAAAAAAAATTCATATTTATGTTTAGTGAAAAAAATTTATTTGCAGCATATGTGTAGTGACTGTTCAGATTTTGCACTATTGAGTGTAGTGCAAATTTTTTCACTACCACTAAATTTAGTTATAGTGAAAAAATTCCAATATCACTAAAATTTTTTAGTGGTAGTGAAGAAATGTTTCACTATCAGAGTTTAAAAATTAGTAAATAGTTTTTTCTTTTCTACGACAGCCCATTTTGAAAATATGCATAATTAACATTTTTTGATGTGAAACATACTAAAAATATACCACAATCAACGAGCGCCATATATGTTTTCACTTGTACATTTACATATTTTTATTTTCAAAATATATGTTGAACAAAAATTATACAAAACAAAAAAAATATGCAACATGACCAGTACGAACTGCATAAAATATTTCAGCTTGTGCATTTTTTACTGCGAAGTAAATGTGTACGAATAAACGAAGACTTGCGAAGCTGACAAGTTGAATATATGTGTACGAAATATTTGAAAAAATATGCAAAAAAAATATGTTGGAAAAATATTCTTGTGCGTGGACATCATTAGTAATGTATAAATAGAAATAAAATAAATTAGAATTTAAAACAGAAATAAACAAAAACAAAGATGTTTGTTTTTGGGTATTTCTGTATTGGGTATTGTGCCATTGAAATAGAATAACTAAATAAATATGAACAATAATTATGAAATAATATGTTTGTTCTTTCCTACACATCTTCTGCGTCCTCGTAAGAGTAACCACATACTTTCTGAAGTAAAATAACCAAATTACATAATCTTTCAAATCATAATAATTTTAAATATTTTTTTTTTTTTTTATTAAACAAGCATAATTATAGTAAAAACATGATTATACAATAAATAAATAAAAAATACTAATCTTAAAATAAAATTCACTTTATAATAAAAACATTATCAATCTTAAGTACTATAATTCATTGGGTAAATCTTCCAATGTAACATCACTGATTTCTCCTATTGACTTTTCATTCGAATTATTATTATTATTTTGTTTCTTAGTGGGCACAACTTTATCATATTGTGGTGAAATATTTTTGGGGGCTGGTTCTAAAGCTTCTTTTACGTCTTCAACTCCGGATACAGCTCCTTTTATTGCTAAATTTGTCGGAACGATATTACGCTGAGGCGTTGCACTTATGGCATTTAACAGTAATTTTAAATTTTCACCTGATATGCGGTCATCTTGGGAATTTGTAGTGTTTTTTATAGCCACTTGCTCTGGCGCAAAATAGGGTTGCTTTCGATGGAAAAATTGTGCCCATGCTGACGGGCTTAAAATATATTTAAAAACCAATTTCAATATATATCCAATTACACAAACTAAAAGAAATCCCGACAATATGTTGTACGGAAATCCTAAATCACTATTTAACTTTGTTAATGTAACCTTGAATTGTTCTAATAAAAGTTGTAAATACTTTAGGAAAATATCATTAAAATACATTATTAGCACATGATCTGGACGACAAAATCCTAAAGATAATTTAGCTGATTGTCTGCAAAAAAGGATTTGTTAATTAAGAAATATATATTACAATAACATTTTAAAATATAACGAATACATACTTTAATTTTTGCTGTTGTAAATCTTGAGTGTCAGCATTAGAAAATATACCCTTTAAAAATTTAACAAACCTAGAATCTTTTGCCACTTGTTCGTTTCCTTTGTCTCGGTTTATGATTTCCAACATATGATTTACTTCTAATTCCTATAACAAAATGTAAATTTTAACTAAGTAAAAAATAAAAATATGATATTTTTGTTCAGAAATACCCTGTTGCATTCCAGGTATGTATGAAGATAACCATAAATGAAGATACCACCAAAAATTAAAGGCAGCCAACCAATATTAAGGTGAGTATTCAAAATCCAAGCAAATAGTATAACAAGAGTCACAACCAAAAGAAATCGTATCTGGCAACAAAATAAATATATTTCAATTTTAATTTCGAGATCCATTATTAAAAAATTACAAAATAAAAAGTTATTCGACTAACTTTTAAAATTGTTATTGTACATACTATGCTAAAACTTAAAATAAATACCTCAGAAGTTTTTGTGAGCTGCCACATATCATGCAATAGATCTAATACTATTGTTTTAAATCCAGATGATGATTCTGTTGTATATTGATGCTTGTGACCATCGCTGTACATATTAGGAATGCGCACATTTTTAAAAATATCCGCTAGTATGTTGTCTAAATCACGCGGATCTTGTAGTTGTTCTAACTTGTCCAGTTGAGATGGCTGAACAGTGAATACAATTGATCGTTCATATATTTGTAAAGTTGAATCATACTAAAATTACAAAATATTTATGTGCATACATATGTATCTTAATTTTCGCTGTTTACAACAAGGTTTAAATATGCAGTTCTAGCTAAAAAATGTTCGTCTATGACTGTGCAATAAATATACAAATGTTTCATTTATACAATCCACAACAACTAGAAATATCCACACTATAACATCGTTATACTACTAAATTTGTGACTCGTCTCTGCAATTTGTAGCAGCAAAAGCAAACCATTGCACACGAAGTAAATTATATTTCTGTAGAGTTGCGTTCGCACAATTTTGTTGAACCCATATTGCGCAGTATTATTTATTTTCGTTTTGATTTTGCTGCTATAGTATAATGTTTAGCAGCCTTTTTGTTGACAATTTCATTGCTGCTAGACATTCTTGTGTGAAAGATAAAAAAACATAAACATACTTACGAACATACACACTACATACGTACAAACGTACATACCAACATACAATATAAACATTAGGTTACATTTCAACCCTTATGTGTTTTATTTTACACACAAAGCATAGAAATTGCAAAAACAAGACTGCTAAATTACCTACTATAGCAGAAAAAATCAAAGCGCAATTTTTCAAATAGAGAAAAATATCCAGCATTCCGTGGGAGTTTTTCTGCTACATTTACTCCTATCGGACGCGTCCCCAGGTGGCGGATCGGGGGGATTGGATATAAGGCACATGATATGAACACTCTATCATATGGTGCATTCTGGCCCATTGCTTGATGGTTCGTATCATGGGTATTATATCCGGTCCTAGGACTTCTTAAGTCTCTCGCGGACCAAATAAATGTAGCGCACTTTAAGGTCAAGGTGGTAGGTAGCAGTGCTTAGGACCTGAATGGTTAGTTGGTGCCTAAACAAACTAACAGTTAACAGCTCCCCTCCAACGCCCATGGCACGGGTTGGTTGTAATCTCAAGCCTAGTCCGCGCACGCCGTCACTGCGCGAGATGGTCTTTCCCTATACTGGCATACTCGTGGGACGAAAATTGACTCTTTAAACAAAAATATAAATCGGACGGAAGATGAAGAACGGTCGCAGGGCGACAGAACGGTAACGGACATGTTAACGGACGACAAAATTGTGATGATGGGGGTTCAACGAGACATTCTGATACAGGAAAGTCAGTTGTTGGACCAGCTATCAGGGACGGATGATCTTCCTGATTATTCGACCGATGCCTTCGCTGGGACCGGTGCCTCGGAAAAACTCGGGGATCTTACCCTTGGCTCTGAAGATGAGCTTGAGATCACTGTAATCTCAACTCGCGCTCAGGGTCAAGAGAAGAACCAGGGTATTGAGGTCAGGTCGGAGCGGAAGGATTGCTCGAGTGATCAGGGGGATCACACGCCCGGCAGCACTTTGGTTCGACAAGATGCGGTAATGCTTAATGCGACAACCGCTGATAATTGCCGAACCAAAGAGGAGAAAGCGCAAAGTGGCGCAAGAGCCTCTCTTATCTATCTGCATAGGATAGCTAAGAGAGACCCTTCGACACTTTCAGGCAAGGATAAGTACCTTACCAAGAAGCACAGAAGGAACGTTAAAAGATTCGAACGGATCTACGGACCTGTCTGCGACTCCTTGGGAATGTCTTATCCTGAAGGATCAGATGTGGTTGCAGACCGTACTCCAGAGGTGTCCCGTGAGGGCACAGGAGGAAAGTCTACATGCTCATCGATCCCAGCCGGAGCTAGTAGGGACGGTAGAGGCGAACCTGCTAAACCTGCAACCCTTATGGAACAGCGGGTTACAGCAGGCAAACCAAAATCTACCAAAGTTAAGGCTGATCATGTACCATCCAGCAAATCTGGTAAACCACAAAAGGTTATCAGGGGTGCTAGGCCTGGGGATGATCAGCCCTCAACAAGCAAGATGGCGACATGCCAGAAGTCTACCAACTCCACCGGTGTAACCCGTAAGGACAATACTGGTGTAGTTGCCAAAACTTCTGACATGAGGTCATCTTCATCGAAGAGTGTTGGCCAGAATCCATCCGGCACTCTTAAGGGCTCCCAAAAGGGAGTCATTAAGAGGGCCAGGTCTGGGGACGACCAACAAACTTCGGTGGCAAAGAAGGCTGTCCCTGTAGCTCGCTTAGGGGCCCCCATAAGGAGGTAACTAATAGAGCTGGTTCGGGTAATGAACAGCCATCCACATCAAAAAAGGCGAGGGAATCAGTGATGCAAGATTGTATTCAAGCTGCTGTCATTGACAAAGCTGATCCAGATGGGAGGATCAGCGTTGAGCAATGGCGACAGATTGAGCACAGGCTCATTGAGGAAATCGCTCTCGTGAAAGGAAGGCCGGATGAGGTAGCATTCAGAGGCGCAGACTGGATGAAGGGTGTCAAAACTATCAACTGCGGAAATAAGAAATCTATTGAATTTCTTAGAAACGCAGTTGCTAAGTGCGACACACTCTATCCAGAGGCGAAACTCGAGGTGATACTGGCATCCGAGTTGCCCCTTCGTCCAATAGTGACAGCATGGTTCCCACCACCCATTCTAGAGGTTGGAACCATTCTGACAGTATTGGAGAACCAGAACGAAGGTCTTCTTACAGGTCAATGGAAACTTGTCAACACCTTGATCTGTAAGGAGAACCAAGGTAGGGACTTCAGATTCGCTGTGGATCAGGAGTCTCTAAAGAAGCTGGAGTCGCTAAGGGGAGTTGTCAATTTCGGGTTTGGGGTTATCAGATTTAGATACTCTAAGTCTGATAAAACCAAAGAGGACAACAGTGGTGCAAATTAATTTGCACCATTGTGAGGCAGCCTCAACCGAATTGACAAAACTCCTTATTGACTCCAATGTGGATGTAGCTCTTATCCAGGAACCTTGGATTAACAACACCAGGGTATGTGGATTAAGAGCTATAGGCTACAATCTGTTCATACCATCCACATTGGAAAAGGTACGAACATGTATAATGGTTAGGAAGGATTTAAATGTTAATCTTCTTCATTCTTTCAGTGTACATGCCTTATGAGGCGGCCGATCCACCAGGCATCGCTCTGCAGCAATTGGCGGAGCACTGCAGGAGGAGAGGACTGTACATGATCCTAGGATGTGATGCGAACGCTCACCATTATCAATGGGGAAGCAGGGACGTCAATAAAAGGGGTGTTAGTTTTTAATTTTATAACTGATTATGATCTTCATATCTGTAATAGGGGGAGTCAACCCACGTTCAGAACGAAAGATAGGGAAACAGTTATAGATATAACGCTAGCAAACCGGAGGGGCGATTTCGTTAGGGACTGGAGGCTAAACATGGACTACTCCTTTTCGGATCATAGCATGATATCCTTCAGTTTAGATCTTGTAGGATCGAAGGGAAAACCCTACAGGAACTCTAGGAAGTCTTTTAGTGAGTTAATGGGTAGGGATTTAAGGGATACTGATGGCTGGAAGAATTCGGCTGAGGGTATCGAGGCAGTAGTGGATAATCTCACGAATGTGATCAGGAATAGTTTTGAGCTCAGCTGTCCGTTAGTATATCCGGGCAAGCGTAATCAGCCAAGATGGTGGACCAGGGAACTTAGGGATCAGCGGTCTACAGTTAGAAGGTTGTTTAATAGGGCCAAGCTATCAGGTAACGAAAGTGATTGGGGCAGCTATAGGGATAGTTTTGCAAAGTATAAGAAGGACATAAGAAGGGCGAAACGGACATCATGGGTAAGTTTCTGTGAGTCCGTGGACTCTGTGAACGAGTTGTCTAGATTCAGACGGGTATTATCCAAGGACCCTGTGGCACCTGGATATATACAACGCGCGGACAATTCGTGGACAGAGTCTAGCTCAGAGTCCCTCAGTTTACTTATGGAGACACATTTCCCAGGCTGTACTGATATTGAGTCTGGGCCGCGATCTGGTAGTGTCAGTGAAAACCTACATCTATCCGGCTCGGATGAGAGGGATAACGACACAATTAGGGAGATGGTTACTAGAGACAAAGTAACATGGGCGGTGAGCCATATAAATCACCGGGCCCAGATGGAATCTTTCCGGCTATGTTGCAGAATGTCAATGACAGGGTCATCTTACTACTCGTGGATATATTTAGGGAGTGCCTTAGGTTAGGATACATTCCCAGGGGGTGGAGAGAGGTTAGAGTCATCTTCATACCCAAGGCGGGTAAACCGACTCACTCGAAACCCAAGGATTACAGGCCAATCAGCCTATCGTCTTTCTTACTGAAGACAATGGAGAGACTGATTGATCTGCATCTTAGAAATAGATTGGGAACTCACTTAATCAGTGACGCTCAACACGCCTACCTAAAGGGTAAGTCTGTAAAGAGTGCTTTACATGATGTAGTGAGTTACATAGAGCGAGGTTTGTTGCATAGGGAATATACCATGGCAGCTTTCCTCGACATTGAGGGGGCCTTTAATAATATTAGAATTGAGGCGATCAAGGAGGCACTGGTTTCAATCAACGCAAGTGAATTCCTAATTGAGTGGATAACAATAATGCTGAGAACTAGAGTTATCAACTCGAATATGGGAGACACTTGTGTGAGGAAGCTTGTGACAAGGGGCACACCGCAAGGAGGGGTCCTTTCTCCGTTACTATGGCTCTTGGCCGTGAACGTCATCCTGAGACAGTTCGATGCTAGGGGACGGAAAATTGTAGCCTACGCAGATGACGTAGTTATACTGGTCTCTGGTAAATTTCTACCAACGATCAGTGAGGTCATGCAATCAGGTCTACGGGATTTGTCTCTTTGGGCTGATAGTAAAGGATTAGGAGTTAACCCAGGGAAGACCGAGTTAGTCTTGTTCACCAGGAGATATAAGGTTGAGCCTTTTAGCTTACCAGTATTGAATGGTTTGGAGCTTGAATTGTCAAGTGAGGCCAAATACCTGGGTGTTTACCTGGACAGCAAATTGTCTTGGAGAAGGAACACTCAGGAGAGGGTCAAAAGGGGACTTAATGCCTATTACACCTGCAGGAACTCTATTGGTAAAAATTGGGGACTTAGACCGTTAGTGGTATCTTGGATATACACTTCGGTTGTAAGACCAATTCTTACTTATGGTTGTTCAGTATGGTGGAAGGTGTTAAGTAAGATAACCTACAGGAACCTTTTATCTAAAGTTCAGAGGTGTGCTTCAACTGGCATCTCTGGCGCTATGAGAAGTACACCTCAGGCGGCACTGGACATCATTCTCCACTTACTTCCAATTGAGGAGTTCGTGAAGGGAATGGCTGTTCGTAGTCTATTTAGATTGAAGGAGCTAGGATTATTGAGAAACTTCAGAGCGGGGCATGCTAGCATACTCGATATGGTTCAATTTAATGGTCGGACACTATCCGTAACTGAACCTACGGATCATGTCGGAACCATAATTGACTTCGGGGCTACTCCCACTATTGAAATACCTGAAAGGGACTTGGGTTGGAGTAGAAAAGCTCCACGGAGGTTGTGCAGTCTTTACAGACGGCTCGAAGATGGATGTAGGCACCGGTGCAGGGGTTTACTTTCTGGGAACTGATATCAGACGGTCATATAAATTGTCTGACAGTTGTAGCGTTTTCCAAGCGGAAATTCTGGGCATCTATAAAGCCCTAGGGTTGCTGGAGGAAAATGTGGAACGGAATTCTGAGGTCACTATATACGTTGACAGTCAGGCAGCATTATTGGCCCTGAAAAGTCACTATGTTAGATCCAGATTGGTCTTTGAGTGCAAGAGGGAATTGAGGAGACTAATGAATGTTTATAAGATAAGACTCTGTTGGGTTCCGGTTCACTGCGACATTCTCGGCAATGAAATAGCTGATGAGCTGGCTCGCATTGGCTCGGGACTGGATAGGTCTTTCGTGGAGACATTCGTTAGAATTCCAATTGGGTCCTACTTTAGGGCCATAAGGGAATGGATTCTTGACAACACGAATCGTGCCTGGAGGAACAGAACGAACTGCAGGATATCTAGAGCATTATGGCCTAGTCTTAAACTGTCAGATTCGAAACAACTTCTGGGTATGAGTCGTAGTAATATAAGAATCATGGTAGGAATTATTACTGGTCACTTCTCACTAGGGAATATGATGAGTAAATGGGACATTGGCATGACAGATTTTTGCAGGTCGTGCGATGATGTAGACGAGCTAGAGACAGTGGAGCACATTCTCTGTCATTGCGTGGGACTTCAGCGGCGTAAGCTGAAGTGGTTTGGAAGCCACACACTGCATGAACTAGATGAGGTTACGAGCAACGGGCTTACTAATCTCATAGGGTTTGTAATGGGGATAGGATGGCTTAGGGGCAATCAGAACTAATTGCTAGGGTATAGGTTCCACTCCTCTCCTCTTCTTTATCTAAGTTTTCTATTCTCTTATTCTGTTTTCAATTTCTCTCTATTTCTCAAAGGGATCACAATGGACCTTTTTGGTCTCTGGGTGGAGGCGTGAATACGCCACCCTTTTCAACCTAACCTAACCTAACCTAAATATCCAGCATAACAAAGACAACACTGACTAGTGTGTAATATGTTTTCGGCAAAATTCTACGAGCACACTTCAGCACGAGGTTGTAGTTTATATATTTGACAAACAAGTTGAATACTGTTTAAGGGCCAATTTTGACGATGATGGTTTTGCATCTGATGGTTTTAGTTTGTAGGCAAGAGGTGTAAAGAAGCAAGAGGGGTAAGAAAACAAGCACGAATCGTGATTTCGTGTGTGTTTTTTATGTTTCTTATTTACAGCATTCGCACTTTTCTTATGTTGCTTTATTTATTTTCGCTTTTCAGAGTGTAAAGATCGTCGCTATGATGCTTAAACTTATATAAGTGTTACCATATGGAAAAATTGTGATATACAAAATTTAACAAGTGAAATTTCTATTTTATACACAAAATTAAAAAATGTGTAATTTTGTTTTTTTAAATCATTCATAAAGGCAATAAAAAGAAATAATTATTGAAATAAAAGTAATTTTATCCCAAATATGAAAGAAAATAATTTTTATTTTATAATTTATATGAAGAAATATACATATAAATTTTGTTGTATAGTTAAATTATTTTATTGTTAACATTAATTAATTCATTAATAAATTATGTAATTAATATGCTTTCTTAGTAAAATGGAATAATTATTGAATTAAAAATACTTTTTTCCTCTTAAATAAAGTTCTATTGACAACGGAAACACTAACATAAAATTTCAAACAATCATGCTCAAAATCATCGTCAAAACGTACGAGATTTTACAAAGATTGCTTAAAAGAAAATAAAAGAAAACATCATGACTGGACAATCATAGTGAAAAACCCCACTAAGTATGTTGCTTTAAATGGTAAACAAACGCTGCAATTTTTAGTATACCAACATAGTATAATTATAAAGTATACTCGTAAGAACAGCTGTTTTACAATTTTTTCATTGGCAAACCTCGCGGTACTGTCAAATTGTTTTTGTATTCACATGTAATTTTTTTTTTTTTTAGTTTTTTTTCTCTTGCTCTCTTTCGTTCTCTAATTTTTCCGTTCAAAGCATTTTGACATTGTGGGCAGTAGTTTTACACTAACAAAATACAAGCAATTTTTGTTTTTGTAGATGTGCGAGTACTTTATTATTTTACTATGGTATACCACATGAAAATAATGCTGCAGTTTGTAGTAGTATGGGACGCAAAATTTTAAAGTGTGAATATATTTTTTTGTATGGCGTTTGTTAGTAGTTGATATTTATAATAAATGAGAGCTACTATAGTATAAAAATTAAACCTTGGTTTACAGTTATATAGATCTACATATATGATATACTAAATGTTCCTGTCTTAAAAAATACGACAATAAATATCACATCCTAATAAACCATAGAACGATATCATATTAAGTGCTGATTATAATATCATATTATATTTATTTATTTATTTATTTATTTATTTATTTATTTATTTATTTATTTATTTATTTATTTATTTATTGAGTATAGTAGTAGTTATATTGCAAAAAAATATTTTATTATGATATTAAAATTTTTTTTAATATTTGTTTCCAATAAAATAGAAAACATAAAAATTTGGAAAAAACTTTAAAATAAAAATATTCAAATTAAAACTTTTTGAACAAACAAGAACAAGCTGGGAATCAAATATAAAGAAATCAATCAGTTAATAGATTTTTAATTGTAAAACCAATTTTTTTAGGTATATACGGAGGCCGAAAAAAGTATTGGCACATTATATAAATTTATATTAAATCGGTCAATACATTTAAACTTCTTTAGTTAGAAGTGTTAGTTTTATGTGATACATCCCGCTGTAAGTTTAATAATGACCATTAAACTTCTGCGGTAGTGCAAATCATTCTCAAGAAAATTGCAAAATTTAAATTATTTCTTAATGTTATAATGAAAAAGTATTGGCACAGAAAAGTAAAGATGCACTCATATTTGGAGATTGGATCAATAGCTCAAAATTTAAATCAATACTACAGCTACAATATTTTCTTCGATTTTTGGTCTTTGTATTTTAATTTCATTAAATTTATCTCAAAAATATTACGAAAGATGCTAAAAATTAATACCTCTCAATATAATATGATTTCAAAGGTCTATTAATATTAAAATCGGTCAGAAATTAATGCAGTTGATAAAAAAAAGTCACTACACCCTTAGAAGCATTTTAAAATTTCCAAATTCTAAAGAATTTCGCGGAAAGGCAGGGTTGCCAATAAAGCTCACTATAAAAGAACAGCATCATTTGATATAATCCCAATATCTGAATGGAACAGTTTGAAAATAGCTGGGTATAGATCAGGAGTTTTTAATAAATAATTTCTTTTACAAAAAACTATAAAATGTATTAAAATTAATGTACGTGAAATACAAAAAAAATATTTGCACCCATATTGGGATTTAACCAGAGTTAAAAATTTTTTTAGTATCCCAACTTTCTATATAAGGGTTGCGATTAGTTAATTCTTCATTACATCACTGATATGATGCTGTTCTTTTTTATTGTTTTATTGGGAACTCTGTTTTTTAGCGAAATCCTCATAGCGTAATTAGGAAGTGCTCGCACATCTACAAAAACAAAAATTGCTTGTATACTGCACATAATGCAAAAATGCTATGAAGAGAAAATGAGAGAATGATGGAGAGGAAGAGTAAAAAAAAACTCGAAAAAAAGTTTGCATATGAATACAAAAACAATTTGACATTTCCGCGAGGTATTTCAATGAAAAAATTGTAAAACAGCTCTTCTTACGAGTATACTTTATAATTATACTATGGAAATCCTGTAGTGACTTCTTTTATCAACTGTGTTAATTTCTGACCGATTTTGATATTAGAAGTCCTTCGACATCATTTTATTTGAAAGGCTATAATTTTTGGCATCTTTCGCGATATTTTTGGAGTAAATTTAATGAAATTAAGATACTAAGGCTCTAAATCGAAGAATATATAAATTTAATCATTTATATTTACAGTCGATTTCTTTTCGACTATCTGACAACAAGAAAGTCGATTTCTCCACAATATTCGAACCAAAGTAGATTTAGATAACCCTACTTATAACACTAACAATCACTTTATATTCTGTCCAAATTTTGATGTCAACGTAAAAAATTTAAGCTGTTATTTTACCTCGACAAATATAAACATGTAAACAAATCTTCCAAATACAGCAGCACATGTTACGATTATGAGGTCATCAAAATAAACACTGGCTGATTGAATTTTTTTTTCACTACTATCTTCTTACCTTGAAATGTTTCCGATTGAACAACATTGTAATGAACTTTTTAAAATATATTATAGATGCAGCATCTTCTGGATGTTGTTTTTCTTCAGAATTTTCCTGTTGAGTTTTGTCTTCTGAACATTTGCAACATTCACTCAATATAGTTCCAAATGAATTTGAACTAAAATGATCTCTAGCCCAGGCATCTGGATCCATCCATGTATCTTCTTCAGCGTTTGCATTTACCCAAGAGGTGAAACAAATATGTAGCACCACTAAAAACGTTAGGAACAATTTTAAAAAATCTCGTTTCATATTAGAAAACACCAACAGCAACAAAAACTCAAAAGGAAAACAAATTTTTGCAACTTTAGTATTTTTTGCAAGTATTTCCCCCGTTTTTTATTTTTTTAATAAACACAAAAGTCGTATCTCACAAAAGAAAAAAATACATAAAATAAAAACCAAAACAGAGAGCGCGAAATGCATTCTGACCAGCGATGGAAAATTAATTTTTTTTAGTATTAAAAAATAGGCAGTCTATACAAGCCAATTTTTAAAAAAGACAAACGTTAAATTTTATGACGTCGGACTTTGAGTCTACATTAGACAAATTTTTATCAAGACAAACGTCAAAATTTTATCAAGATAAAGATTTGTTTAATGTAGACTGAATTTGTCAGTATTATTGCAGTGTTAAAAGAAAATTGTCAGCGCTCGAGCTCTGACAACGTTGTCTTGATAATGCTTGGTAAAAGACGCCATCTTCTTTGTTGTTGGTACTTTTTGCATGGTTTATTATGACACACGTTTTCCCCTATAATTGATAGAGATAACAAATTATCTGCAACTCAAACAAAAATTTGACGTTTGTCTTGATACAAATTTCTCTAATGTAGACTCAAAGTAAAGTGTGTGTATAATTATAAAGTATACTCGTAAGAACAGCTGTTTTACAATTTTTTCATTGGCAAACCTCGCGGTACTGTCAAATTGTTTTTGTATTCATATGTAAATTTTTTTCGAGTTTTTTTAGTTTTGCTCTCCTTCATTCTCTCATTTTTCCGTTCAAAGCATTTTGACATTGTGGGCAGTAGTTTTACACTAACAAAATGCAAGCAATTTTTGTTTTTGTAGATGTGCGAGTACTTTATTATTATACTATGGGTCCACACACAAATTATGATATACGTTTTCCCCTATAATTGACAGAGATACAAAATTATCTGCAACTCAAACAGAAATTTGACGTTTGTCTTGATACAAATTTCTCTAATGTAGACTCAAAGTTATGATAGCGAACAAACAAGACATGAAAGTGTGACGCTAACCCGTGGTCCTCATCTAACCTAAAATATTTAACATTAACACTAACATCATGTTACTGGTAAATGTAGACCGTTCAACTTGATGTTAATGTTAATTTACGTTGAGTCTATATTAGAGAAATTTCTATCAAGACAAACGTCAAATTTTTGTTTGAGTTGCAGATAATTTTTTATCTCTGTCAATTATAGGGGAAAACGTATGTCATAATAAGCCATGCAAAAACAAGATGGCGTCTTTTACTAAGATGGCGTCTTTTACTAAGCATTATCAAGACAAAGTTGTCAGAGCTCGAGCGCTGACAATTTTCTTTTACTTTGAGTCTACATTAGACAAATTTTTATCAAGACAAACGTCAAAATCGATGCGAATCTATACAAGGTAGCCTCAGTTAAACAGCTGATTATTATTTTTGGTTGTTACAGCTGTCAAAGTGCATACATAAAAAAACATGAACGAATTCGCCATATTGTTGTTTTTGCACAATTGTTACCACCTTCCATAAATTCGAGTTCATTTTGACGTTTGTCTTGATAAAAATTTGTCTAATGTAGACTCAAAGTTAACGCTGCAATAACACTGACAAATTCAGTCTACATTAGACAAATCTTTATCTTGATAAAATTTTGACGTTTGTCTTGATAAAAATTTGTCTAATGTAGACTCAAAGTAATAAATAATAGATTAATCTGTGACGTCGAGTCTATATTAGAGAAATTTCTATTAAGACAAACGTCAAATTTTTGTTTGAGTTGTAGATAATTTTTTATCTCTGTCAATTATAGGGGAAAACGTATGTTATAGTAAGCCATTCAAAAAGTACCAACAACAATCAAGATGGCGTCTTTTATTAAGCATTATCAGGACAAAGTTGTCAGAGCTCGAGCGCTGACAATTTTCTTTTAACGCTGCAATAACACTGACAAATTCAGTCTACATTAGACAAATCTTTATCTTGATAAAATTTTGACGTTTGTCTTGATAAAAATTTGTCTAATGTAGACTCATAGTTAAAACATTGTAATTTGAGCAAATAATTTTTAACATGATGTTTTAACATCATCTCAGCTCTAGTGGAGACTACCCGTAAAAAAGTACAAAATTTCGTTCTCTCTTTTTTCCGTTCAAAGCATTCTGACATTGTGGGCATACTGCCCACACACAGTTTGATTGCAAATTATTAAAAATATTATAGCTATTAAAATTTTGGAGTAAAAGTTATCAGAAATTGTTTTAATTACAATTTTTCTAACATTTGTATTGATGTTACGTTGTTTTGGCTTCCGAAAATTTAAAATTTAAATTTAAACCACATAACTTAAAAAGTATTTAATAAAAATAACAATATTCATCAACAATATATTAGGCAGTAGTTAAGGATATAATAACCCAAAAATCTTGTTTGTAGGACAATTCGTTTAGATTTTAGAAAGTTTTTTGTGTCTCCTGTAAAGTTACTTTGAGTCTACATTAGACAAATTTTTATCAAGACAAACGTCAAAATTTTATCAAGATAAAGATTTGTCTAATGTAGACTGAATTTGTCAGTATTATTGCAGTGTTAAAAGAAAATTGTCAACGCTCGAGCTCTGACTTTGAGTCTACATTAGAGAAATTTGTATCAAGACAAACGTCAAATTTTTGTTTGAGTTGCAGATAATTTTTTATCTCTATCAATTATAGGGGAAAACGTATGTCATAATAAACCATGCAAAAAGTACCAACAACAATCAAGATGGCGTCTTTTACCAAGCATTATCAAGACAACGTTGTCAGAGCTCGAGCGCTGACAATTTTCTTTTAACGCTGCAATAATACTGACAAATTCAGTCTACATTACTTTGAGTCTACATTAGACATTTTTTATCAAGATAAACGTCAAAATCGGTGCGAATCTATACGAGGTAGCCTCAGTTAAACAGCTGATTATTATTTTTGGTTGTTACAGCTGTCAAACTGCATACATAAAAAACATTAATGAATTCGCCATATTGTTGTTTTTGCACAATTGTTGCCACCTTCCATAAATTCGAGTTCATTTTGACGTTTGTCTTGATAAAAATTTGTCTAATGTAGACTCAAAGTTAGACAAATCTTTATCTTGATAAAATTTTGACGTTTGTCTTGATAAAAATTTGTCTAATGTAGACTCAAAGTGACAACGTTGTCTTGATATTGCTTGGTAAAAGACGCCATCTTGATTGTTGTTGGTACTTTTTGCATGGTTTATTATGACATACGTTTTCCCCTATAATTGATAGAGATAAAAAATTATCTGCAACTCAAACAAAAATTTGACGTTTGTCTTGATACAAATTTCTCTAATGTAGACTCAAAGTTATGAAAAGTGAAGTTACGTTGTTTTGCATTTTCGGTGACGATATGTATGTGTGTGAGTGTGCGATCATAACTGTGTAAATTATAGTACTTTCCATAGTAAAATAATAAAGTACTCGCACATCCACAAAAATTGCTTGTATTTTGTTAGTGTAAAACTACTGCCCACAATGTCAGAATGCTTTGAACGGAAAAATGAGAGAACGAAAGAGAGCAAGAGAAAAAAACTCAAAAAATATTTTACATGTGAATACAAAAACAATTTGACAGTACCGCGAGGTTTGCCAATGAAAAAATTGTAAAACAGCTGGTCTTACGAGTATACTTTATTATTATACTATGTTACTTTCGTAAGCAATACAGTCGCTTAAAAGAATAATTTTTAATTTTGGTGTGATTTATGATCAAAATAATTACAAATATATATTACTAATTGTCTGTATATATACGAATTGGATGTAATAAAATTAATTAATTTTTTTTTTTTTAGTCTATCTTCTATTAAAATCTTCGGTTTTTTGAATTCTCAATTCTCTGCACTGGTCTAAGCTATGGACAATTTGGAAATTTGACCTCTCCTGGCAAAGAGTAACAAGAGACGAAACTAATTGTCAAAAACTGACGGCAAACAAAAAATTATGACAAATGTTCTGCCCACTGAAAAGAAAAAAATTGTGTGTCGCTCAGCCGAAGATTTGTTCTTATGCGAACAATAAAAAGGCTAGTCTGGACGTAGCGTTTGGAAATAAAAATTTCTTCGTTATTTCCGATTTTCTTAGCGAAATTTATTAATCAATTCGGAGCCAATTAAAATAATTTACGTCAAAATAAAATTTACACAAATCTGTATTTATAACAAGTTAACAAATATTTATTTCTTTTTGTGTTTTTTTCCATCTTTAGCCAACTCTAGTCCTAAAATGCATTTTGGAGGAATTTTATACGTTTCAGTTAAGAGATTATATACAAATCGAACTTGATTACCCTGTATTTGTAACATTTCACGATTTTGATTTGGCAATGTTACAATTGTTGTGCTTGCAGCAGCACCTTGCTTGCATAGCTTTATAAATTCTGCTAAAATGATTCCGTAACATTCGATATTACTAACCAATGTTACCTTTTTATTGCCTGATCTTGTAGCTAAAGACATTTGTATCATTGGTTTGTTGCCCTTAACGTCTTTGGCAGTGCACATCTGATATGAATGATCCATTTGAGATATGACAGCGTTAATGATTTTACTCAGGGGAGCAACCTTAGTATTGCAAAGTTTTTCAAGGCATTCATCTAAAATATACGACTTATCCTCGGCATTTCGATCTTTTGACAGGGGTAAATTTTGCTTGTTTACATAATCCCTTATGATTTTTTTAATTTGTGATGCCGGTATTCCACTACCTCGTTGGTAATTAAGTTTTGTGAAGAAAGGAGCAGTTACATCTGTAACTATATATAGTTCTGTGAGTTCCGAATGAAATAATGGATTCTCAGAAGAGCCATCAGCGGAACCCTTGGGTTTTTTATAATCAGTTATAAAATTTACCAACTCGGGATGGTCGAAATCAATAGAAGTAATTTTATCAACTCCTTTGGTTTCTTCTCGCACTACTATAAAGCCTTGATCAATCATTTCATTTAAAAAGTTTGAAAGTTTCTTATATTTTGTCTTCTTTAAATCTAACGGTCCCTGTGCTTCAGGCACCACATAAAGCCGGTAAAAATTACTAGTCAATAGTGGTAATTGCAAGTCTTTACCATGATTTTTTAGGGCTGCTAGAAAAGCATTCTTGAGGAGCAATTCAGGGCTATTTTCCAAATTTTCCTCGTCATTGATTTTAAGTTCTTCATTTTCAACAATATTTTTAATCTTTTCAGCTGAAGTTATTTGGTTCGGTGTTTGAGCTTCATTATCCGATTTTTCGCATTCTAAGACTTCATTTTTATTGGTGTCGTTCTGCTTATTTGTCTGTTTAGCTCCTAATGCTGGGAAATCTTCATCCGTTAGTTTTGTATTTTTGAATTGTGGCACTTGCTGAGCTAAAGATGGTTCATGACTCCAAAGTTTATCGCCAAATAAATGAAGCATCTTTACAGCTACACCGTGGCCCCCACACATATACAAATCATCGCTCGATCTTGGTAAATAACCAATGCCAACAGCCGATTTATTTGATGTCAAATTAACGCCAACTACAAAAAATGCAGTGAAACTAATTTGAATATGAAAATATTACGATGTATTGTATTATGATATTACCCAATTGTCCTTTCTTGTAGTGGCCATATATATTCATACCAGTACCCTGAGGTATAACACCAGGTAACATAAGATCGGCTCCATTACTCAATTTTGGCAGAACCCCGGAATGTGTTGTGAAATATGGCAGAAGATCTGGGACCTATCGGATAATATATAATACATACAACATAAAACAATTTGAATTTTCATATTAACTACACTTTATACCTTCCACAGACTATATAACGTTGGCACCAATTTATCTTCACTTTCAAAAAACATTGGCATTTTGTCTGCACAATATACATTAGTCTGAAAATCTCCATGTGTCACAAGCTTGAGGACATTAACACTGGATTTTTGGGGAATCAAAAGGTCAGAATTTGTGTCCGGATACTCTCTTTGAATCCGTTGTTTAAGTTTCTTTACGTCCGAACTCTTAAGAGGTGCGTTATTCTTTACTTTATATGGTTTTAGAAACATTTTTCTTTGATTTCATCCAGCAATAATACTTTTCCAAACTGTGATTCAAGCTATATTTATAAGGCGACAATATAACTTGTTTATATTGAGTTTGACCAGGGTACACTAAACAGGTATAATCGTCGCGGCAACAAATACAACAACCTAACTTTTTCCCTCTCTTTCGTGTAGTTTATGTGTCAAAAACAACTGATTAAAATACATTGCATATTTACTATATGTAAATAAAACGTAAACAAACTTTGACAGATCTCATACACAAAAACAAAATCAGCTGGGCCGACAATTATACCTGTTCAGTGTAGCCTGAGTTTGAGAGCAGAGACCTACGCCGAACGATTTTAACGGCGGCGGCGGCTTTGCTAAAAATTGTTGGCGGCGGCTCAAAGTCGGCTGTTAGCCGGCTGAGAGGTGAACATAACAACTTTTTATTTCCTAGTTTTCGCATCGTCTTATAGAGTACATTGGTTCACAAATGTGGTTCCAAGTCTCCTTAGATGTAAGGGGATCCGAAGACCGTTTGTTTGAACATTATTTTTTATTTCCTAAAAGATTTATAACATACATTTTTGTATTTTTGTACTTCTAAAGTGTCAAAACAGAAGACCGTTTCAAACATTATATTTTTAAAATTATTAAAAAAAGTATATATGATCTTGACACAGCTCTTCTCTCTACACATATAAAATTGGATATTCTGATATTTTGAAACATTTTGTATTTTATCACAGATTTTAACATTCGGACATTTTAAATACGTTGATTTTGTTGAAATGAATCTAAAAATTTTACAAAATTCAATTGATTTCAAAAGTGGACTTTAGAAAATAGCCCATTAGAATACAAAATAAAAATAAAAACAGATTCTGAAACCTTTCCCTAACTCTTCTATGGCACTAGTTCTGAATGTGACAATTTTTAACAAAAATTATTGATTAAGGAACTAGTTCTCGAACCGTTCCATAGAATGGGTACTGGCTAGGTAACACTTCCACAGAACTAGTTCTGGAGGTGACAATTTCGAACAAAAATCATTGGTCGTAGCCAAAGTAGAACAAATACGGGCTATTTTTATGTGTTTTAGAACTAGTTGTAGAACTAATACAATATTTCCTGGGTGAATTAAAAATTAAATTTATATTTGTTCACATTTATTATTTGTTTAAAAATTTTATTTTTGGAATTAGAAAGTATATGTGTGTAAAATTTGTATTTAAATCAACAATTTATGAAAATATTTTGGCAAAGGAAAAACATAATAAAATTATATGTGAGCAGTGATGCATAAACTTATTTACTTTTTTAAAGAACTACACCACTTTTAATGGTATTTTTTAAAAATCAATTGAAAATAAATTTAAATTTTAAAAAAGATCATTGGAAAATTAGATTTTTCATTTAAATTTTTGAAAATAAAAATTGAAAATTAGATTTTTCATTTAAATTTTAGAAAAGAAGTGTTCTGAAATTTTTGAAAATAAAAATTGAAAATTAGATTTTTCATTTAAATTTTAGAAAAGATCTGTTTAAATTTCTATATTTCATTAATATTTCAGAAAACAATTATTTAAAATTACAATTTCTATTTCAGAAAAGTACAATTTAAAATAAGTTTTTATATTTTAAATTCACAAAAGATCAAGTTATAATTAAATTTTACGTTTTAAATTCAGAAGACTTCAAATGAAATTCAGTTTTATATTTTGAATTTCAAAAACAACAATTGAAATTTAGAATAATTCATTAAAATTTAGAACATTGAATAAGTGATTTAAATGATGAAATAATGTTAGATCAACTTAATTTATGTGACCTTTAAGCAAATAAAATTAAGAAATTGTTTCAAATCCATCTGGAAAAATTATTCCTAATGCAAATTTCATTCTATATATTATTTCAGTTGAAGTTCTGAATTTAAGTAACTTTTTTCAAAATTTCAATATTTTTCTGAATTTTAAATGGAAAAATCTTCTTATTCCAATTTAAGTTGTTATTTTCAAAATTATAAATTAAAAACCTAATTTTCAATTAATTTTTTTTCAATTCTAAATAAAAAGTTTCACTTCTGAAATTTATATGAAAAATGTAAATTTCAATTGTTATATTCTGGAATTAAAAGAGAAATATTATTTTAATATGTTCTTTTCTGAATTATAATAAAAAAATCATAAACTAAAATGATATTTTCAAATTTTGAATTGGAATATCTCATTCTCATTTGTTCTTTTCTGAAACAAAATTCATAAACCTCAATTTAAATTGTTGTTTTCATAATATCATATAGAAAGTTTTTATTTTAACTTAAAAATAGTGTAGTAAAAAACATATGTGTCTGAACATAATATTAAATAACATATAACACAATAACTAAAATAATATACTTTGTGAATTGGGTTAGTATGTATTTAGTTCATATTTTTTAATCTTAACACACGTTTTGCTTCATAACTTTTTTCCGAAGCAATTTTTAAAATTATTTTATCATTGAAAATATGTCAGTTATTATTCTTGAAGACAAACTGTTGATTTGTTGGGAGTTTGACCAAAATGAGTAACGAAAATGATGTACGTGCTATAAATTATTAAAAATTAAAAAAAAAAAAAAAAAAAAACAAATTGGTCCTACAAATAATTGGTCAAAGAATTAAATGTCCTCTGTCATACTGTTTTCAACGTCATTCAACAGTATCAGGGGAATTCGACCATCGATAGGAAACATGGTTCAGAAAAAAGAGACCACATGATATTGGATGGACAAGTAAATTAAAACCATATTGAAAAGCACTCCAAACACATCTTGTAGAAAATCACCCCATTCTCTCCAGTTAAGAGATGATTTTTTTTTTTTTTTTTTTTTTTTTTGCGTACGAACTAAATTTAGAAATTTTAGAAAAATGGAATGAAAATGGAGAGAAGCAAACTGTAGCTATTATTCCATAAAATCATAATTTATTCCAAATAATGTCTAAAGAAAATGCATAACGTCTATTGCCGCTGAAGCAAAATAAAAGAGAAACCACTATTTTTATATTTTTTTTGCTTTAAAATTTCCCTTAATGATGCAAAAATAGATAAATAATAAAACACTTTTCAAATAAAATTTTTCTTAAATGGAACAAATTTTATGACTGTTTTTGAAATTAATGTTACTATTATTCGGTTATACAAAATTTTATTTAATCTATACACATATTAATCAGTTAATCGATTAATCAACAATTCTAATTAATAATAATTCTGATTAATTACTTTTAATTTTGATTAATCAAATTTGAATAATATTATTCAATGTTCTCAAATTTACATGCCTATTCATAGAAAAAGTCTTAAAAAAGTCACAGTTTTATTATGACTAAAAGTTACTACTATACTTGTGACTCGGTCATAACTTCATATTCTATTAACATAGTCACAAAACATGCTTAACATTTAAAATTATTGACTTTTCTTGTCAATTAAAAATAAAAATTTTTGTAAAAAATTTGAAATTTTTAGGGAAGAATGATAATTTGCAAAGAATACTGCAAAATTTGATGAAAATCTGCAGGAAATGTGAGTAAGAGTGTGTTGTATATATACTTTATCGCTTTTTGGCCCTTAATTAATTAAAATATGTATGTATGCATTGTTTTTTCTACAACACATTTTTTGATAATTTCATATTTTTTATTTTCAATTAAAATAATTTCTTATGATAGTCACAATTCTTATGACTGCCTACATATCAGGTCTTAATTTTTAAACAAAATATTAATACATTTTTGTTTGTGAATAGAAAATTAAAGACTATAGTCACAATCAGAGTTTAAAAATTAGTAAATAGTTTTTTCTTTTCTACGACAGCCCATTTTGTAAATATGCATAATTAACATTTTTTGATGTGAAACATACTAAAAATATACCACAATCAACGAGCGCCATATATGTTTTCACTTGTACATTTACATATTTTTATTTTCAAAATATATGTTGAACAAAAATTATACAAAACAAAAAATATGCAACATGACCAGTACGAACTGCGTAAAATATTTCAGCTTGTGCATTTTTTACTGCGAAGTAAATGTGTACGAATAAACGAAGACTTGCGAAGCTGACAAGTTGAATATATGTGTACGAAATATGTGAAAAAATATGTTGAAAAAATATTCAAAAAAATATGTTGGAAAAATATTCTTGTGCGTGGACATCATTAGTAATGTATAAACAGAAATAAAATGAATTAGAATTTAAAACAGAAATTAACAAAAACAAAGATGTTTGTTTTTGGTTATTTCTGTATTGGGTATTATGACATAGAAATATAATAACGATGATTATAATAATCTTAAAAATTTAAATAGGAGCTCAATAAAGTGTTAAGTAAGAAAAAATTGTTTTATACAAATTAACCAATGTATTTTTGCATGTATTGTTTATGTTGAAAAGGATAACAACATACAATTAAAATCAAAGTGATCGATTTAAGGTTTATAACGTGAGTGGAAAAAAATAAGGAAAATTATAATGCAAACTTTGGGATGAAAAATTTACCAACAACATCATGTGTATGTTAGTATGGAAAACAAAGATGAAGCAAATAAATAACCACATTACAGTACGAATTGTGTTGAGAATAACAAAATGTTTAAAATAATTGTAGAATTACAAAATACTGCTGAATTTTGTTGTTTCATATATCCTAGACTACGAATTTATAAATGATTTGTTTATATAAAAGTCCTAATTATAAATAGTTACTTATAACTTTTGTGAAGCCTTTTTGCTTTCTGGTCACCTGTAATTTAATAATAAAATTCTTTCAGATAATTATTTCATTATTAATTCTGCACAAAATTAACCACATTTAGAATGAAAATTGCTTTGGGTCATTTTTCGGAAGCCTCCGAAATTCTTAAAAAAATATTTATGTGAATAAATATTTTTTTTATTCTATTAGTAAACTTTAAAAAATATCTATTAGTTTTCTAGCACGAATAATTTTCTTCGTTCTCTGGGAGATTCAAAATGCTATGGAGATGGAAAAATGCTTCGAAAATGATACGATCCACTTATTTCCGCACCTTGTAAGCACTTTTAAAATTTGCTTTTGCCAGAATCTGAAAGACGAAGAGTTTTTAAGTAAGTATAATTATTAACAACGTATTTCCGCCCTCCGATAAAAAATTAAAAACCCATTTCCATTAGGGTAACTAGATGGACTTAAATGAACTTGATTGTCAAGATATTTGTAAACTTAACTTTTCAAGTTATAAGTTCAAATGAAATTTGTCAAGTTGAAAACAATTTATAGTTATGAAGATTTTTTATACCGATAATTCCGAAGCATAAATATATGCTATATATTTTAGATAATAGAATGCCATCTGATTTATTATACCCTGAAAGTTAAATGTGCACAGAATTACACTGCATAATGGTTGAATTTTAAACAATCTTGAAATCATATCTATATGAGATATACGAATCATTTTACAGAAATCTACAGAATGAACTGATTACTATATGTTATACATCGATCACGGGTTCCTCTAGGCTTGTTTAGAAACTTCTAAAAGACATTCGCTTACAGCACTTGTTTAATGTTGTGAATAAATGTTCAAGAGCAATCGTAGAATTCATATATAAAGTAAAATATTATTGGCGAATTTCGATCGTCAAGTTTTTGTTTTATAAATCGAGTTTATTTTTCTAGAATGTAAAGTTAGATCACAATTCGAATCTGGCAACCGTAGCTAGGATTTGAGGTAGGCATAGCTTAATAAGAAGAGAGCTTAATTTTCCACCAAGTCTGGAAGCTTCACAAATCTTTGGATAGATTAAACAAATTTTTGAAAATGACGCATAAATACGCTTATCTCCGATCACTGCCAAAAATTTCCAAATATGGCTCCGTAAGCAAACCAAATTTAAATTTTCTATGTCGCCTTAGATAAAGTTGCTACGGAAATTATACTTACATATGTAGAAGATATAGATTGGAATTAGAATAAAATCAAACAATTTAAGTAAGATCTTTTTTCAATAAAATTTTTAATTCATTTAATCATCTTGACATGATTTAATGATTTATTTATTTTTATTTTATTTTTTTTTTTTTTTTTTTGAAAACATAGTATTTCTGTTTTTAATTTTTTAAAATTTTTAATAACTTAGAGTTGAAAATGAAAAGAAAAAATTATTGAATTAATTATTTACTAATATAGTGGCTTGTTTCTGTGAAAAAATTTGTCCATTAATTTCTCGCAAAAACAAATTTCACAATATAGTAATTGATTTATTTTAACTAATAACTCCGACCTAAATTATAATATATACATATGTATGTACTTACATACATATGTAACTAAATTATGTTTTTATTATTTTAATTTTTTACTCTAATTCCATGTATAAACCAGCGAGCAAGCGGCTTAAGTTAAATAGCGATAATTTAAAGAACAAACACATTATTTCATAATTATTGTTCATATTTATTTAGTTATTCTATTTCTATGTCATAATACCCAATACAGAAATAACCAAAAACAAACATCTTTGTTTTTGTTAATTTCTGTTTTAAATTCTAATTCATTTTATTTCTGTTTATACATTACTAATGATGTCCACGCACAAGAATATTTTTCCAACATATTTTTTTGCATATTTGTTCAACATATTTTTTCACATATTTCGTACGCATATATTCAACTTGTCAGCTTCGCAAGTCTTCGTTTATTCGTACACATTTACTTCGCAGTAAAAAATGCACAAGCTGAAATATTTTACGCAGTTCGTACTGGTCATGTTGCATATTTTTTGTTTTGTATAATTTTTGTTCAACATATATTTTGAAAATAAAAATATGTAAATGTACAAGTGAAAACATATATGGCGCTCGTTGATTGTGGTATATTTTTAGTATTTTTATAATAAAAATTTTTGTTGATGAAATATTTTTTTGATTTGCTTTCAATTAATATGAAAAATGATGCAATTTTTTGAATATTTTAGTAGTAATTTTAAACTCTGGTCACAATTTGTGTTTTATGACTATTTTTCAGTCACAATTTTTCTGTGAATAGGCATGTTAGTTTACAATTAAACAAATGAAACAAAAAATGCTAAATATATAATATATGTTATTTTATATTTTCAAACGACTTTGCATGCAGTTTTTTATATTATAATGAAAATTAAAAACATAAAAAAGAATGTCAAATAAATTTAAAATTATTTAATTATTCACGATTTTAACTATTTAAATTCCTGATTAATTGATTAATCATAAATATATTTAATCAAATTGTTGAATAAATCAAATAATTAATTAATTTGAAATTTGATTTTTACGTCACGTTACGGTCTTTTGCATTTTAATATGTATATATAAGAATATTTTTATCTATAAGGTAATTCATTACAATCAATCTTGGATGTTGAAATAAAAAGATACCAGTACCTATGCTACTGAATTACCTCTTATTAAAAACTATGATGAACCATATCCCATAGACGGACATCTCCTGATAACGGACAAAATCACCGCCTATGGAAGCTTTCGCAGTATATGTAATTTCCTATAGTAGCTTCTTGGCTTGAGATTAATGTTGAATTTTTATTATACAAAAAGATTGAGTGAATGCGTCCATAATATGGATGAAAAAATAATTCATATAACCATCGACGATTTATGATGAACACGCTAAAGTTGTTACTGACTCCGGAGAGAAATGAAATGTATTCTACAGCGTAACGTGTGATAATCTTGAAGACATGTGTCGTTATTCCTCTTCCTTTTTAAAGTGAATAACAAATTGCAAGACTCTTGAGATTTTGCTACACATTAATATACAGTGGCTCACAGCTTAAATTATGCATTATACAATTTTATTTTTAAAGCTCTATGCCAAAGTAAAAGACTGGAATTAAAAATAAAATTTGGTATCATAAGAAAGAGGAAAATTTCTAGTTTAATATAGAACCATTATTTAGTGTTAAAGTTTACCTTTAAGCAAATTAAAGATATGAAAACAAAAAATCCAATAATTTTATCTCACAGCTTATTTTAAGCACCCACTTATGACATAAAAAAATTGAAAATTACGACCAATAATTACATTCAGATATGTGATGAAATTCGGTCAATTTCAAAAGTAAATCGTATTCTTAAATCGATTAGGTTGTGATGTTCAATATGTTTCTTGTCAAATCACAACAAATTAATTTTTAAATTTGTATTATTTAAATGAAATAAATTTTATTTAATGTTTTTATGTTAATTTTTTAATAAAAAATTATCAAAAGTTAAGTTTTGCGTGAAGCTGCCACAAAGGAGATATTCCTTGCTTCTAAAAAAAAAACATTGCCCATAAAAATAACATTTTGTGGAGGAATAATAAATTTACATTTTTGGCGATTATTTAATAAATCCTACAAAAATAAAAATTAATGCAATATTTTAATAGGAACACTTTTTAGCATATGCAGTTTGGACTTTGCATTGGTTTTAAATTTTTACTGGTGATTTGAAATTGGGTTAGCACAATGATTATTTTGAATATTCAAAATCAGTTTTTTCCTTTGTGGTAGATATATCCAGAAACCTTAAAGTTAAAATTTCGTCCTTGGCTCAAGACATTTAATTTTTCAAATCCATTTTTAAATACAAAGGATTTATCTTAAATTTATAATTAATTGAAATAAAATGTTTTTACTATTTTCTTAAATATAGATGTTGCGGGTGTGTGCCGTAACATACCCCCCTTTTCAGAGCTACATCCCTGTATATGGGGAGTAGTACTAACCCCTTTTTAAGGCCACGCCACTGTATATGGGGAGTACAAATAACCCCTCATTTGCCACGCCACTGGCATAGAAAAATTTTTTTGCGTGGGGGGTAGGGCACTTATTAAATTGGGATGAGGCAACAAAACCTACGCCTCATATCCCATGTAATTTCATTGTTTTTCATGCTTTATAAAAACCTAACTCTGAGAGGGAGGGGCCTATTTTAGACTGGAGCCACTACTCCTGCCCTTGTCCCAGTGGATTTAGTATATTATTTTGTCTTTTTTTTTTTGTTTTATTTGTAGTTTTTTTTTGTTTGTTGATTTTGTTCATGTTTTTTTTTTGTATTGTTTGGTTTCTTGCTTTCCTGTAAAAGCAATAGAATATATTATTAATTTGATAACAACAATAACTGGAACGATACATATTTACCTCTTCCTGGATAGTTTTATTAAGTCCTAGAATCCTGAAAATAAAGAAAAAGGAATAAATATTAGCGAAAGATTATTATACTTACCGGCATCCATTGAAATGTGCTCCATGCTTACGTTTGACAGCTGAGTGTGGATGTATGTGTAGTTGAGCTGTGTTGAATAGGCATAGTAGTCATAGTAGTGGCAACATACTACAGTGCGTAAAAAAATATACAGGGTTGTATTTTCCATTCAAAAAAGAAAATTTTGAAAATGTAAATTTTAAATTTGAAATTATGAATGGGAATATTTATGCTGCTAAATTTTCTGCTAGCCTGATACTATAAAGTCAGTTAGTATGGAAAAAGTATAGAAAAGAATATTATGATTTATTATGGCTGACGATAAAATAGAAAGAAATCATGAAATATAAATTATTTTTATCATCAGAAAGAAAATGGATTTTTGTTGCTTAGATTTTTTAATATATTTAATAACATTTGAATCCTCAAGACTATATAGAATAGAAAAAAATCAGCGGGAAAAATTTTATGCATTGGAGAAAAATCAGCGGGAAAAAATGTAAATATATAATATAGGTAGATAAATAGGAATAAATAAATAGAAGGCGCGAAAATAAGCCGGCAAAATTTTGAAAAGTAAATAATAGATTGACAGTATAAAAGGGAAGAAATTTTTGTCAAGAGAACATAAAGTGTGATAAGTGCCAAGTGAATAGTAAACTTTTAAACTTTAAACTTTCTTATAAGAAAATACTAAATTAAAATCAGTGTGGGAATTTAACAAATTCATGGTTAAATCCAAACCGAAGATAATTATTTAGCCCAAGGATATTACATTTGAATGTTAAAAAAAAAAAAATAAGCAGACAAAAAAATTTAAAACCTGGCTATTGTCTCAGAAGAAGAGGAAACAAATCTCTGTTGGGCAAAGATCATCAATAGCCAGGTAACAATTTATTTATATCAATACAAAAAAATATAAAAAAAAAAACGCAGATTAAAAACCATATAAAGCCATAGAAAGTGAATATCACATATAATAATAGTTGCAACAGAAAACAAAAAGAAAAAAAATAAACGCATATAAAGGTATTTAAAGCTCTAAATAAATTATAACATTTTTTTTGGCACTGAATGCGGGAAAAAGAAATAAAAACTTTACTTTTCAAGAGAAGATACAGTTCAAAGTAACCGCTGCGATATTTATTATAAGAAAGAAGAAAAACAAAAACAGAAAACTAAAAAAAAGATAAAATAAATCGTGTATATATAAAAAAGTTAAAATCAGTTAGTTAAGTTAGTTTTAAGTTGTGTAATTGTGAGAAAATATGTGTCTTTTGAGAGTGTTTTTAGTGTTAATTATGTTTATATTAGATTAAGGAAAAAAATATAATAATAGTAAACAAAAAAAAAAAAAAAAAAAAAAAAAAACATATCCCATTTAGGCCTAGAGTAAAAGATATAAAAAAAGGAACTTTATCTCAAAAAAATAAAAAAAAAAGAAAAGAAAATAAATATATAATAGTTAAAGTTAGGTACTCAAATAAGTTTCGAAAATTTATACCGAAGAAGAAAATAAGTAGTTGCAATAATATAAACGTCATTAGGGAGCTCCTTCAGGCGTAGGAAATAGAAGTTATGCGGACATCCGATATTGCGGATACAGGTATATACGTTTGAGTGCTCAAAAAAAAAAAAAAAAAAAAGAGAGAAAACTAAAGTTTAGAAATTATTAGAGAAAAATAGTAAAAAAAAAAAAAAACTTAATATAACAATAAAACTTAATATAATAAGGAAATAAATAAAATAACATAATTGTTGTGAGATAAGGTAAAAAGAAAATAAATAAATTAAAAAAGTAACGGCCACTATAGGGGTATTTGTAACAATATTATTAACTATTACATTGTTAATTTCTATTCTTTTGTATTAGTTCTAATATCAAATATAGTTAATTTAAGTTTTTTTTTAAGATTAAAATTTTTGTTATAATAAAGTATGTATTAATGTGATAGTATAAAAATATGAAAACATTTGAGTAGAGTCATTTATTTTGGGGATTGTTGAGAAAAGATAGGGCGACGAATGGCGGGTTTATGGGACCGTAAAGAAGAAGGATATGGAGATATTATGGTCAAGGTTGGGAATGGGCGATTGGGGGTCAACATCTACCTCCCTACTGTATGAACTTCCGGCGTAGAGTAAGTTTTCGTATTTGTAGTGGTTTTTAGTTTTTTTCAGATAACTTTTTTTTCCTGTTTATGAACCATGGTCGTCTAAAGGGTTGAGAACACCCCCCACGAGAGTGCCGCAGAGCTGGCGGGACACCTGACCACAATAGAGCAAAAAAAATAGGTTCGTAACAGAAATGGCGCCCAAACGAAATTAGGAAGATTAGGTAGTGTGAAAGATCAATACACTAGGCAATAGAATGCTAGATATTATGAAAATAGACCTACGTGTGTTTTTGTAAGTGGCTAGACAAAGTGAATAACATTCGTATCCGTTTTTGGATATCAATCCAGAAAGTCCGTTGTACGAAGAAATTCATTATGTTTAGAAACTTATAAAAATATACGACCAGTACAAACAAGTGAAAGGAAAGTCCTTAGAGTTGAAAATTTTATGAAAAAAATCAATCTAATTGTTCACCTTAACTTGAATTTGAATGAATTAAAAATTTTTAGTTTCAGTTTGATACTTTGTTTACGAAGCAATTGCGATGAAGAAAACGATAGCCGCTTAAGTGTAAAACTTAAGGACCGAAGTGTCGTTAATCATCGTTAATTGTCCTCTAATAACATTAGGGTTGAGAGTGAGAGTAAACATAGTTGTTAAATAGTTAGTTTTGCTTAATTTAGTTGTATTACCGGAAGATCAGAGTAGCTCTATATAAGAGAATCTTAATAATTATAAACCGTCGTACCGCCGCTTATCAACAATCCCTAAAAGAAGTTATATAAATTAATCAGATCAAAGTTTTTAGTAGTTATTTTAAATTTCTATATATAGTATTTTCAAGTCTTCATATATATTTATTTATTATATTAGTTATTGTAGTTTTTATTATTTATATCATTCCATTATTTTTTTATATATTTATTTGTTTGTTCAATTATTTGATTTGGAATTTATATTTATAGATATTTTTATTCTTTATTTTATTTACTAATTTTTACACTTTTTATTTATTTATCTACTTATTTATGTTTTTATTTATGTATTTAGTAATTTAGATTATTATATATCTTAAATATTAAACCTTAAAATTTATCTTAAGTAGCTATCCAAGTTGATTTTAAAATCTTTTAAGTATTATTTTTCCTTTTTTTTTTGCGTTATACGTTTTCTGTTCATTTTTATATATATATTCACAGTTCTTAAAAATTTTGGGTAAAATAAATATTTTTTTCGTAATATTAGTTCATGCAATATATATTGAAAAGTTGTTTTTGGTGTAATGAATAGGGAGACTAGAACTCAGTTTAGAAACCGAAAAAGAAAAGTTGATTTTGATACGAGTAGAACATTGATTCCCTTATCCCCAAAACAGCGCCGAGTTAAAAATTCTAATTTCAATATGAGCGAAAGAAATAGAAATACTAGTGATAGTCAAATCACAGATTTGTCTAGGACAATAATAGCCGATAAACCTAGTACTTCTAATTATACAACTCAAGAAACCGGATTAAGAGTAACTTCTGCAAATAATAGTATCGTTAGTGAAGAAATAACACCGGAAGTTAGGGATTTAGTAGCTGATGAAGCCCTATCAGTACAGAAAACGTTACAAGAACAAATAAAAACTATGGTACAGGGAGAAATGGAGGATGTTCGAAAATCTATCAGTGATCTTATGAAAGTAGTAAGTGATCTTGCCCAAATCACAAGCAGAAATAATAAAATAGTAGAAACAAATCAGGCAGGGTCTAATAAGGTCTCTGGTAACGTCACAAACGAACCGCAAATTATTGAAGTAGCTCATATTAACCCTCCAAGTGTAGACGTAAATGCAATACCAGGCCCTAGTCAGTATCCTGTAAATCAAGTGTTGCCCGAGAATGTACAAAATAGAACTCCTATGAGTACTATGTCTATACCAGCTTTACCTGTTCGAACAGTCTACAGTAATTTTGTGTCAAGAGAAAATGTTAATAATAACCAAATTCCTCAGGCTACAGAAAATCAATCTAATAAGTGTTTTTATCAAAATAATGGAAACTTACCATTTAGGGGCAATGTTGTTAATAATGAAGTACCCACTGGTTATCCTTTTATTAACTATAATCCACAAAATTTAGCTCCAATTCCAAATGCTGCTGTTCAAAGAGATTTGACACCTAAAATGTGGATTAGAATAGATAAGTGGGGACTCAATTTCGATGGGAACAACTTACGTATGAGTGTAGAGGATTTCATATTTCGTATAGAGCGTCTTCAAGCTCAATACAATATTCCAGTTGAAGAATTAGAAAGAGATTTCCATTTGTTGCTTTCAGGCCCAGCCAAAGATTGGTACTGGTTGTTTGTACAAACTAATTGTGGAGTCAAATGGCCAGGGTTGAAACAGGCATTACTTAGTCAATATCAAACGTCCAGATCTAATTTTGAAATAATGCGTGATCTTGTAGAGCGTAGGCAAAATGTGAACGAAACGATAGACCAATTCTTCCAGGCTATGAATCAAATCCGTGCAAAATTAGTTCAAGGCATACCAGAGTATGATATGATAAAGATCCTGAAACGTAACGTTAAGGAAAGTGTTGCCAGGATAGTATATCCAATCGCAGTCTCATCTGTTGAGCAGCTCAGAATTGAGTGTAATGAGGCTGAACGGAATTTTCCACGCAGAGAAGTTAGGAATATACAACCACCTTCAAGACCCATAAGACATGTTAATGAAGTGTATGTAGACCACACTGATTACGTTCCATTAGAAGATACTGTACATGATGAGTTAGGAGAAGTATCTGCAATCCAATTAAATCAGCAGAAACCAACTCTAGTTTGTTGGAATTGTAAGATACCAGGTCACGTTTTCATGGAATGTCCCTCAAATGAAAGGACACTATTTTGCTACCGCTGTGGCAAACCAAACGTAATAACACCAAATTGTCCAGATTGCCAGGGAAACATGAAACGGGGCGCGGGTGTATCGGGGGGCCAACGTCCATCCAAAATCCCCAACAAGGAAAACTAGCAGAAAAAAATATAGAAGATGAAAATATTAGTATCGAAGTGCCGATAGAACAAATAGCTAAATACATGCCGGAAATGAGACATAAGTTACCAATAGAAGCTAGATTAAAGTATTATAAATATATTAGAGAGCAAATATTTAATACAGGAAGTTATAGGAAATCAATATCGAAAAGAATTTTGAAAATTAGAGAGAAATATAAAAAGAAACGACAGTTTAGGAAAATACTTTTAGATTCAGTAGATAGATTAGATAAGAATAGTGATAATAGAGTATATGTAGATGTAGAATTAGAGGGTAAAGCCATGTTAGGATTGTTAGATAGTGGAGCTTCAGTTAGTATATTAGGAAAAGGATGTAGAGAATTAGTAGAAGAATTAGATATGAAAATAATACCAATATTCTCTAACGTGAAGACTGCAAGTGGTCAACACCATAGAATATTAGGGAAAGTAAATTTATCCATCAAGTACAGAGATCAGAAAGACAATATAACTCTGTATCTATGTCCTGATTTGGAACAAAATTTATATTTAGGAATAGACTTTTGGCGTAATTTTAAGTTAGCTCCAGATATTGTAGGTCTAAGTGAAATAGCTTTAGATAAAATCATGGAAGACTTTGTACATGATAAGGATGATTGTAAACTAAGTCCACATGAATTGGATAATGAGCAGAGAGAAAGATTAGATAAAGTAATTCGGAAATTTGATACATTTGAGGAAAAAGGTTTAGGGAAAACTACTTTAGAAAAACACAGCATAAAATTGATAGAAGGTGCAGAACCAATAAAAGACAGACATTACCCCATTTCACCTGCTGTCCAAGAGATTACTTACAAAGAAATAGATAACATGTTAGCTTTAAAAGTGATAGAATTAAGTGAAAGCCCTTGGAGCAACAGGACAACAATCGTTCGGAAACCTGGTAAGAATAGGTTTTGTTTAGACGCAAGGAAATTGAACAAACTCACAGTAAAGGATGCGTATCCCTTGCAGAACATAGACGGGATTTTAAGTAGAATAGATGAGACGTACTTTATAAGTAGCGTCGATCTCAAATACGCATTCTGGCAAATAGAATTAGAGCCAGAAAGCAGGCCATATACCGCATTTACCGTTGCAGGGAGACCGTTATATCAATTTCGGGTTATGCCCTTTGGTCTCTGCAACGCGGCCCAACGCTTATGTAGACTGATGGACAAGGTGATACCGCAAACTTTAAAAGACAATGTTTTTATTTATCTGGACGATTTGTTGATTATTTCTAATGATTTCGAGAAGCATTTGGAATTGCTAGAACAAGTGGCAGATTGTTTGAAAAAGGCTAATTTAACCATCGGATTGAAAAAATCTCAATTTTGTTTCAAACAATTAAAATATTTAGGATTCATTGTTGGAGGAGGTATGTTAAAAACTGATCCCGATAAAGTCAAGGCTATTAGGGAAATTAAAGTTCCAAAGACAATGAGGGATGTAAGGAGTTTTTTAGGTACTGCAGGGTGGTATCGCAGATTCATTAAGAATTTTTCAGTAATATCTGCACCACTGACGGATACCTTAAAGAAATCTAAGAAATTCGAAATGACACCTGAAGCAATTTTATCTTTTGAAAATTTGAAAAAGGCTTTAACTTCAGCGCCCGTGCTTCGTCATGCAGATTTTTCAAAAAGATTCTATATACAGTGCGATGCATGTGAATTTGGTATAGGAGCCGTTCTTTATCAGATTAGTGGAGAGAATGAAGAACATCCTATTGCTTTCTATTCTCAAAAGCTGAATTCAAGTCAAAGAAATTATAGCGTAACTGAAAAGGAATGTTTTGCTGCCGTTATGGCTGTCCAAAAGTTCAGGCAATATGTTGAAATGATGCCATTTACTATAGTGACTGATCACGCTAGCCTTAAATGGTTAATGTCTTTGAAAGATTTGACAGGAAGGCTAGCGAGATGGTCACTGAAATTACAAGCTTTTGATTTTGAGATACAACATAGAAAGGGTTCAGAGAATATAGTTGCTGACATGTTGTCCAGGTTGCCGAATGTGGACGAGCTAGATTTGACAGAATTGTTAGGTTTTGAAACTAATGAATTTGAAAGCAATGAATATTTAGATCTAATTGCACATATTCAGGAAAATATTGATAGATTGCCAGATATAAGAATTGAAAACAATTTGATTTACAAAAAAATGCGTTTTGAACAGGAAGGTGACGATTCACCATGGAAGTTGTTTATTCCCGAAATGATAACCCTACCTATTATCGAAAACGCACACTCCTCATTAACAACAGCTCATGGAGGAGTAGCGAAAACACTAGAGAGAATAAGACGTTTCTTTTATTGGCCAAAAATGGCCGCGCAAGTTAAAAAGTTTGTAGCTAAATGTCAGGTTTGCAAGGAATCTAAACCATGTAATATGAATCTAAGACCGGAAATCGGAAATCCCGTAGTTACTGAAAGACCATTTCAGAAACTATATATCGATTTTATGGGTAAATACCCCCGATCGAAAAAAGGGAATTGTTATATATTTATTGTCGTAGATCATTTTACAAAGTTTATGTTTTTGAAAGCGATGAAGGAAGCAACGACTAATAATGTGATTGATTTTCTTGTACACGAAATATTTCACAAATTTGGAGTGCCTGAGGTAATTCACAGCGACAATGGAAGCCAATTTATTGCGAAAAGTTTTGAGAATTTACTCAAAACATACAAAATACAACATTTGAAAACCGCTGTGTATTCACCTCAGAGCAATGCCAGTGAACGAGTGAATCAATCAGTGCTTTCGGCGATAAGAGCGTATTTAGATAGAGACCATAGAGATTGGGATATGTATCTTTCAGAAATTGAATGTGCTTTGAGAACATCAGTTCATTCAGCCACCGGTGTTACTCCATTTTTTGCACTTTTTGGGTACCATATGTACACAAGTGGAGCCGATTATAAATTAGGTAGAAAATTGCAATCAATGAGTGATCACGAAATCGTAGAACTTAATAGGAACGATAAAATGGAGATAATTCGAGAAAAAATAAAGCTCAGTATGCAAAAGGCACAGGAAAGAAGCGCTGAGAGATACAATAGAGGCGCACGAATTGCGAAATTTGTACCCGGTCAAGAAGTCTACCGCCGAAATACAATATTAAGTAATTTTAGTAAAAACATTAATTCGAAATTTTGTAAAAAATTTTTAAAGTGTAGAGTCGTTAAACCTATCGGAAATAATATGTATGAACTGGAGACATTACAGGGTAAGCCATTAGGTACCTTTCATTCTAAAGACATTAAAATATGATAATTTACAAAAAGGGAACGTGCAATAATGCAATCAATAGGAATTTGTGTGTGATTTTACAACTCAATGAAAATTATTCTTTTCGAAACGCATATCCCTTAGTAATATCTGTGATACAAAGTACCTGTGATAAGATTAGAAATACTTGACTTACCTGATTAGAAGTAGATTGCAACAATGAAGAAACATCTGTGATATGATAGCTTTAATGTAGTGATGTCCTAGTTTTTTTTGAATTATATGTTGAATCCTGTTCCTCGGTGTCGAATAGAATCCAATATGAATCCAATGCTATGAAAAGAAGTAAAAAATTCACAAAGTAAAATAATTATAGTAAAGATTTTTTAATACTTCCCGTAAATTGACTTCCTGGAAACGGAAACGAATTAATCCTGAAGCCTTTTATAATAAAAGTCTTTCAGAGATGAATACCATGGAGAAGAAAAAACTCGTAGAAGTATGGAAGATTATAGAGGTTTTTCCAATTAAAGTTGTATAGATTCTGAAATTAAAATATGACAAGAAGATAAATAGAATAGATATAAGAAATTGATTATTTTTTAATTACTATAATTAAAGAAATTTTGCGCTAAATGTGCTACAATTGGTCGGGGACCAATTACACGAACGGAGTGGAATCTAATCCAACTATGGGAAGCCACTATGCATTTTCTTTACGAAAAAAGCAATAGTCGGCGATGTTTTTCTTCGAAATGGTTTCGAAATTCCGGATTTTGAAGGGAAATTAATAACGCGAAGAAGTTTTTTTATACAAGTGCAATAAGTTTCTTTGTGAGTGTAATAAGATTCATTAAAAGTGCAATAATAGTTTTAGGTCATCTGTGATATTAGTCTTTTAAGTGCAATATTAGGTTTAGAAAACTTTGTAATTATTTAATGTAAATTATACAATGAATGTTGGTTTTTTGTCCTGATATTGACCCTTAAAAGTTTACCTTATATGACCATAAAAATATTATTACACACAATCTATTTGTCGCAAAAAAACTTAGACAATCACTGAGAATTAGAAACAAAAAAAGTTTACTCCGAAAATAATTTGGTAGTCAAAGTAATTCTAGTCATAAAAAGTTGAAAGGCTTGAGATCGATTTTTTTTGTATATAATATCAATTTCATTAGAATGATTTTTTTTGTGATGACTCACCAGATCATAAGGTGTCCCTTGATAGAATTAGGTATGCCCGGCTAGAAATCTTCAGGGTGTGGGAGTTCCCCACGTTGGGCTGGAAATAATCGCCAACCCGCACACCGCTCCCTGCGACGCAGTTTCAGGCATCGGAGTTTTGTTGCGGGTGTGTGCCGTAACATACCCCCCTTTTCAGAGCTACATCCCTGTATATGGGGAGTAGTACTAACCCCTTTTTAAGGCCACGCCACTGTATATGGGGAGTACAAATAACCCCTCATTTGCCACGCCACTGGCATAGAAAAATTTTTTTGCGTGGGGGGTAGGGCACTTATTAAATTGGGATGAGGCAACAAAACCTACGCCTCATATCCCATGTAATTTCATTGTTTTTCATGCTTTATAAAAACCTAACTCTGAGAGGGAGGGGCCTATTTTAGACTGGAGCCACTACTCCTGCCCTTGTCCCAGTGGATTTAGTATATTATTTTGTCTTTTTTTTTTGTTTTATTTGTAGTTTTTTTTTGTTTGTTGATTTTGTTCATGTTTTTTTTTTGTATTGTTTGGTTTCTTGCTTTCCTGTAAAAGCAATAGAATATATTATTAATTTGATAACAACAATAACTGGAACGATACATATTTACCTCTTCCTGGATAGTTTTATTAAGTCCTAGAATCCTGAAAATAAAGAAAAAGGAATAAATATTAGCGAAAGATTATTATACTTACCGGCATCCATTGAAATGTGCTCCATGCTTACGTTTGACAGCTGAGTGTGGATGTATGTGTAGTTGAGCTGTGTTGAATAGGCATAGTAGTCATAGTAGTGGCAACATACTACAGTGCGTAAAAAAATATACAGGGTTGTATTTTCCATTCAAAAAAGAAAATTTTGAAAATGTAAATTTTAAATTTGAAATTATGAATGGGAATATTTATGCTGCTAAATTTTCTGCTAGCCTGATACTATAAAGTCAGTTAGTATGGAAAAAGTATAGAAAAGAATATTATGATTTATTATGGCTGACGATAAAATAGAAAGAAATCATGAAATATAAATTATTTTTATCATCAGAAAGAAAATGGATTTTTGTTGCTTAGATTTTTTAATATATTTAATAACATTTGAATCCTCAAGACTATATAGAATAGAAAAAAATCAGCGGGAAAAATTTTATGCATTGGAGAAAAATCAGCGGGAAAAAATGTAAATATATAATATAGGTAGATAAATAGGAATAAATAAATAGAAGGCGCGAAAATAAGCCGGCAAAATTTTGAAAAGTAAATAATAGATTGACAGTATAAAAGGGAAGAAATTTTTGTCAAGAGAACATAAAGTGTGATAAGTGCCAAGTGAATAGTAAACTTTTAAACTTTAAACTTTCTTATAAGAAAATACTAAATTAAAATCAGTGTGGGAATTTAACAAATTCATGGTTAAATCCAAACCGAAGATAATTATTTAGCCCAAGGATATTACATTTGAATGTTAAAAAAAAAAAAATAAGCAGACAAAAAAATTTAAAACCTGGCTATTGTCTCAGAAGAAGAGGAAACAAATCTCTGTTGGGCAAAGATCATCAATAGCCAGGTAACAATTTATTTATATCAATACAAAAAAATATAAAAAAAAAAACGCAGATTAAAAACCATATAAAGCCATAGAAAGTGAATATCACATATAATAATAGTTGCAACAGAAAACAAAAAGAAAAAAAATAAACGCATATAAAGGTATTTAAAGCTCTAAATAAATTATAACATTTTTTTTGGCACTGAATGCGGGAAAAAGAAATAAAAACTTTACTTTTCAAGAGAAGATACAGTTCAAAGTAACCGCTGCGATATTTATTATAAGAAAGAAGAAAAACAAAAACAGAAAACTAAAAAAAAGATAAAATAAATCGTGTATATATAAAAAAGTTAAAATCAGTTAGTTAAGTTAGTTTTAAGTTGTGTAATTGTGAGAAAATATGTGTCTTTTGAGAGTGTTTTTAGTGTTAATTATGTTTATATTAGATTAAGGAAAAAAATATAATAATAGTAAACAAAAAAAAAAAAAAAAAAAAAAAAAACATATCCCATTTAGGCCTAGAGTAAAAGATATAAAAAAAGGAACTTTATCTCAAAAAAATAAAAAAAAAAAGAAAAGAAAATAAATATATAATAGTTAAAGTTAGGTACTCAAATAAGTTTCGAAAATTTATACCGAAGAAGAAAATAAGTAGTTGCAATAATATAAACGTCATTAGGGAGCTCCTTCAGGCGTAGGAAATAGAAGTTATGCGGACATCCGATATTGCGGATACAGGTATATACGTTTGAGTGCTCAAAAAAAAAAAAAAAAAAAGAGAGAAAACTAAAGTTTAGAAATTATTAGAGAAAAATAGTAAAAAAAAAAAACTTAATATAACAATAAAACTTAATATAATAAGGAAATAAATAAAATAACATAATTGTTGTGAGATAAGGTAAAAAGAAAATAAATAAATTAAAAAAGTAACGGCCACTATAGGGGTATTTGTAACAATATTATTAACTATTACATTGTTAATTTCTATTCTTTTGTATTAGTTCTAATATCAAATATAGTTAATTTAAGTTTTTTTTTAAGATTAAAATTTTTGTTATAATAAAGTATGTATTAATGTGATAGTATAAAAATATGAAAACATTTGAGTAGAGTCATTTATTTTGGGGATTGTTGAGAAAAGATAGGGCGACGAATGGCGGGTTTATGGGACCGTAAAGAAGAAGGATATGGAGATATTATGGTCAAGGTTGGGAATGGGCGATTGGGGGTCAACATCTACCTCCCTACTGTATGAACTTCCGGCGTAGAGTAAGTTTTCGTATTTGTAGTGGTTTTTAGTTTTTTTCAGATAACTTTTTTTTCCTGTTTATGAACCATGGTCGTCTAAAGGGTTGAGAACACCCCCCACGAGAGTGCCGCAGAGCTGGCGGGACACCTGACCACAATAGAGCAAAAAAAATAGGTTCGTAACATAGATTTAACAAATGCATTTGATATTAAATTAAGAATATACCATGATTATTTTCTTTTTTTGTCTTCTTTAAGAATTATTTTATTTTTGGATTAAGAATTATTTAAGAATAAAATTTGATATGAAATTGAGAAAGTATCACGTTTTTTTTTTTTTTTTTTTTTCAAATGAATATTCATTTTTATTCAGTTGAAATTCAACATAAATATTTTCAGAAATACCTTTAAATTATCAAATTTCAAAGATTTTAGTTTCATAGGATATAGTTAATTTGCTACTCAAAAATGCCTGTGGGTCGTTTTCAAGTTATAACTTCTCAAGTGGGCCACGAAGCAGGTTGTGTAAAAACCCCTGATTTAAGTGGGGATCACGCAGAGCAATTTTTCCTGATTTCGTAAGAGAGAGAGGAGAAGGGAATGCTAAACATTTACAGAGGTAAAGAACTCTCTCGTCTACGAACTCAGAATTACAGCAAAAAAAAAAAATTGCTGTTTATGAACCCCGACTAAAAAATAAAGAATCTTAATTTATAATTATGTATCTTCAATAAATGTTTGACAATTTGTTTTCCATCACCTTTCAAATATGAATATTAAGATTTTATGGATCATAATGAAAAGAAAACGTTCATGAATAAATTAATTCTTCGAAACAATTTATAAGTTTAATAGGACAAATGTTTTAGAATTATTCTGTTAAAAAAATATAATATATGTATATCAGAAAAGTGTATTAAAATTTATAATTATAGACAGAGGCTCAAAAAAATCTGACAACCCTGTTCTGGGTGATAAACCCATTTATCGAATGCTTTAAATTCTTGTTATAATTTAAGTTTGAAGAAATTTACATTATTTATTTTTTAAACCCATTTCTTTGAAAACGTATAATTAGAAACATTTTTATTCCAATTAAAATTTGTCTTTTGTCTTACAAAAAAAAATGTGTCTTGTCTAGACAGCCAGTTACAGTCGATCCCAACTAGCCATTGTTTTCTTCGCACATAAACAAAACAACTTCTGACAAATCATGTTTTGTTGGCCGTCAGTCTCGCTTCGATACTTTATGGTACGCAGCGATTCAAGGCGAATTTATAGAAGATGCAAACAAGAACAAAACATAAGCAAGTGTGGACCACACTTTCTAAGTGGATGTGCGCACAACATTTTTATTCAATGTTCAAATGTTCAGTGTTATTCTTCCATTTTATAATTTAAAAAAAAATGTTTTTTTTTTCTTTTGTTTAATTGCATTATGTTTTACATTATTATTTTTTGTACATTTGTTTGCTTTTATTTATATTTATATATTATTTTTTCTAATATCTTAATATTGAATAAGTATAATTCACTATTTTTAGTATGTACTGAGTAATACATATTTAAAATTGGGCCTGTCTGGCGTTTTACTGCTTCACTGAAAAAAATATTAATAATAAAATCGAAAGTATATATTTTTGCCTCAATAAAAGTTTTTCTGTGTAGTTGGCCTACTGCCGGGCTTAAGGGCTTTCCCCTCTGGAAATGTGGAACGCCGGCTTCGCTGAATAAACTTTTTTGAGTATAAGAATCTTTTTTAAGTACCGCTATGTCGATTGAAAAATTAGTTTTTTCTTGTCAAAGAGTTAATGAATATTAAAGGGTATCAATATAAATTAGATCACCTTTGTATTAAAACATATATTCAAACAAATCTAACGACACTTTAGAATCCTATAACTAGTAAATTAGGAGCGAGCGGACAAACATTTTAAAATTACTATATTCGCAAGTAAAAGTACAATAGAATCATTATCAAAACTGTTACGCTAAAATTTTAAAAACAACTACATATCTTAAACTAAAAAAAGTTTAAAATAAAAAAAAAAGTAGGAAAACTTAAAATACCCAATAGTGTTCTACATAACGATTTTATGAATGATTTTTTATTTTTTTGAGAATTCTTTACAACATTTATTTAATTTTAATGCAACAACTAATATAGTAATAACTCTTCATGCTAAATAAATATGTATGTAACACCAAATTATGCATTGGTGAATTTCAAGCAGTTTGCTATTATGATATCTTGTGAAGTTTGTTTTATAATGTAGACTTTCCAATTCTATTAAATGCCACAATTTACTTGGCTTTGCCTTGTGCAGCAACTGCTTCGATAGCCTTTTTAACTGTTTCCTCGTCGCCTAAGAATTTCATAGAAACGACGGGTTTAAAATTCTCATCTAATTCATAAACGAAAGGAATGCCAGTGGGTAAGTTCAATCCCATGATAGCATCTTCAGACAAGTCTACAAAAAATAATAAAAATGTTAAGATACATCGTACACGATCTATATACGAAAAAACTTACTATCCAAGTGTTTAACGATACCACGCAAGCTGTTGCCATGAGCAGCAATCAAAATGCGTTTGCCTTCCTTCATTTGAGGAATAATGACATCATTCCAGTAGGGAAGGGTACGTTCAATGGTAAGTTTTAATGATTCAAACATGGGGAATTCTTCCTTTTTGGGTTCAGTAGCGTAACGGGGATCCTTTACGATGTTGTCGTAGTAAGGGTGACCTGGTTCCATTGGTGGTGGGGGAGTATCAAAACTACGGCGCCAAATTTTGACTTGTTCTTCACCATATTTAGCAGCAGTTTCGGCTTTGTTTAAGCCAGTCAAACCACCATAGTGACGTTCATTCAAGCGCCAAGTTTTACATACGGGAATGTCTGTTTGTCCAATCTTTGTAAGGATGGCATTCAATGTACATTGGGCACGAGTTAAAACGGATGTGTGAGCAACATCAAATTTCAAACCCGCAGCTTTAACAGCTTCGCCAGCTGCTTCAGCTTCTTTCTTGCCTTTATTTTCCAAAAGTCAGTTATTTCATAATCATACTTTTCTCATTCGACCCACTTACCATTTTCACTAAGTTCAGCATCATACCAGCCACAGAATTGATTCTTTAAATTCCACTCCGATTCACCATGGCGAACCATAACAATCTTATATTTACCAGCCATTGTTTTGGAGTAGTTATTTGAAAAATTACGCGAAATTTCGTTACAATGAGCTGAAGCTAAGAAAGCAGTATTACCTTTTACCACAATTCCTACCGACAATTGAGCTAAAGTAATGACTGATTTGACCTTAATCATACTTCACAAGGTCATTTAAAAATTCTAATCAATTTCAAAAGTATTATTCTTCGTACTTGGCAGCACTGTTACAAAAAAACTTTTTTTTGCCAAAAATGACAATTTATTACAAGAAAATAAGATCAAAACAAGTGTCTCAAAGTAAGAATGGTGATGTAAACATAAAAGCAAAAAATTTTATGTAAACAACAAAGGAACCGTGTTGCTTTGTTAAATGTTTTAAGTTTGTTTTTTACGAAAGGTAAAATATGGAAAATTCATTGGTTAAGGTGTCTAACAATTGGACTCAGATTGGAGGATGTTCAACTTCTCAGTCTATCCAACTACATGATGCAGATCCGGATATTTTTATAAGGTAAATACAAAGTTGTCTTAATCTATTTAAATTTGTAATAAAATCTTAAAAAATAGGCCTCATATAGATGAAATAGTGGACGAAAATAAATCTATACTCCTAAACAAAGCAGATTCTTCAGACTACTGTGAATTGTATATAGAAATATATCCTCACTATAAAATTCAAGCTGTGTCTTTTGTTTGTAATGTTATGAAAGTAGAAATATTTCAAGGACCCATAAAGGAATATTTAGAAACAGTATATGGAGCTATTGTTGATGAGTCGGATGATGAATTTAAAAGCTATCGGTATGACATTGAAGTTGAAAAATCGGGCATTACACATTTAACGTTAAGGGTAATTTAGTTTATGTATAGTTTTGGTATAAAATATAATTGAGAAATATTAAAACATGTTTTTATATCTCTAGTTTTTAACAGATTTCAATGATGTTTGTATATTTGGTATTATGTTGCATACAGCCCCAAATCCGAATGGCATAACAACTTTATTACCAAATGCTAGTTGCATTAATATTGAGAATGTTCAACAGGTTTTACAAAATTCTTCTAAACAGCCAGGTCCAAATTCAGAAAAGTGTAAACATTTATTAGAACTTATGGCTAAAACAAATCAACCTAATGCTTTGTCATTGGAACAGATTATGAAACAAAAAATGAATATTGTCGACAAGGATCATGGTGCCACATTCCTGAAAACAACAATAAATGAAGATATTTTAAATCAATTAAAATTATATATAGATGAAAGTTTTACAAATATGGAACTACGCATAAACAAACATTTGGAACACATGGAACAACGTCAAACACAAAAGTTAGACAACATATTAAATCTCTTGCAAAAAATTTCAAAGTAACAAACCTGCTTTTTAACAATTTGAAGTTTTAGTAATAGAATAATTTAATTTTAAGACTTTAAATTATGAAACTAACAAATGTTCCATAAACCGCCTTAAGCCTAGATTGTATTTATTTGTGTCTCTATAAAATAATATGTTTTTATTTCTTTTATACCTTTGACTAAAAATAAGCGCGATCTTGGGGAAAAATAAATTGCCGAAAACCGAAAATTTCTTTATGAATATGAAAACATTTGCTTTGTAACTACTATTTTTTAATAATTATTCTGAATATTTTTACGGATTAGAGCCATAAAAATCAAGCACCCGAAAACTTTTTATTTTTCAATCAATATAAATATCTTTATTATTCAAAATGTTTTTTCATTTGTTGAAAAAAATATGCCAGGGATTTTTATTTTTAAATATAAATATCCATCATGATGAAAATAATAAATGCCTATTTTAAAAAATAAATATCAGTATGGAAAAAATTTCAAATGATTGTTTTTTTATTCATACTTTTGTTTTTGTTTCAAAAAATATTTTTTATTCGAAGAAGTTGTTTTTTTTCATCCGATTAAAAAAGTTCAAAATAATTTTCAACTTTTGTAACAAATATGTATAATATATAATATGATCTCGGGTATTATTATTATGTAATATTGTTATTTTGGCCATATGGGCTTTATATTACAAATAAATAAATATCACAACAGATATTTATATAAAGGGTTTTCATCCAAACGAAAAAATTTACTAAATCCGTAAATTTATATGTTTTACTCAAGTGTTGCATGATTTCCCCTTGCAAATAATCCATTAATATTTATTGAAGAAATTCTGAGAATAGAATATGTTTAAAATTATTTTTACTCAAATAGTAAATTTATAAGGGTTTTCATTTAAATGAATAAATGTACACAAATCGTAAATTTATACGTTTTACTCATGTCTTGCATGAACGCCTCTTATAAGAAATTGTATATCCTTTAATTTATCTTGAGAAAAATCTTGAAATATGTTTGGTTTTAAATTTTTGTATTCTTGTGTTCTGTTTTTTATCCATTAGAATATACAAAAATATTGAAAATTATATTGTTCTTCTTTTAACAAATTTGATTTTTCATAAATAAAATTTTACGAATTAATTTACACATTTAAATTTAAGCGTAAACATTTTTAAATTGTGTAAATAATTTTTCAAACAAACTTTGAAAAATTGTTTACGAACTTATAAATTTATTCAATGTATCAGCTTTATGATGCACTTATACGATTATATGAAAACCCCTTATATGTTTTACTCACGTGGGGCGTTCATGAACCCCTTGCAAATTAATATGTATCGCTTTATTTTTCTTGAGAAAATTGGCCAAATCAAATGTATTTCCAAACTTTTTTGTTTCTTGAATTTTATTTATTCTTCATTTGAAATGAAAAATTAATAAATTATTTTATTTATTTATTTCAAATTTGATTTTATTAAAGTAAAAATTTACGAAGTAGTTTACGCATTGAAATTGAGGCGTAAATATTTTTTCAAACAAAGTTTGACAAATTGTTTACGAGCTTATATATTTATACAGTTAATGAGCTATACGAGGCATTTATTTGATTGTATGAAAACCCCTACTATTGATGAAAATAAAAATATAATGGATTTTAATTACTTTTTGAACATTGAAGATTGTTTTTCGATTGAAATAAAAATAAAAAGTTCGTATTAGCATCCGGTCTCTGACAAAAATTCAGATATTTGAACTATATGAGCCGAGTTATAAAGGTTTTTAAGTGTTTTAAAAATGTTTTAGGGTATTTTACACATACATAAATTTTGAGACTTATTTTGGAAAAAAATAGTATATTTTTAAAATGGTATTTTCAATCGCTTGTTTCATATCGATTTAGATGTCTTCCTACATCTACATTTGAAATTATAAATAAATACAAATAGAAGGTAGTGATAAATTTATTTTACAAAACCAAGGAATCCAAGGAATTGCATTTTTTTTTATTTAATTTCTTTGTTTTATATGTGTGTATGTATATATATATATAGTTGCATTAATATAGTACTTTTCAAGAATTCAGTAAAATGTATTTCAGTTTTTATTAAAAAAAAAAAAATTAAATAATAAAATAGATAGGTAGGTATAAAATTGTAACTTCATTATATATCAATTCACCATTAACATAGAACGTTTGGAACAAATAATAAATTGAAACGTGTAAAAATAACTTGGCTGGTTTACTCATCATATGTATGTATACTTAAGGACTTATTAACAAATAATGAACCTTGCCAGATTAATAAAGAAAAACAATGTAAAGAAAACTATTCAGAATCGGAATCAGAGCTAGAATCGTTCTGAGTCGCATCCTTATTCCTTTGACTTGGTGGATCATAATAATGTAGCTGCTTACGCCAAATTTTAATAAGACCGTCAAATGCACGACGACTGTATTTTCCATATTTGTTTGGAGTACGGGGATGATCACGAGTTCTTTGAGAACGTGGCACTGTTTCTATATAACGTTCATAGGCCACTGTATTTTTACCATAATCTATTTGTTTTTGGCGTCTTGAAAGAATCGCTGGGTCAGATTCAGCATATGAGGATGACGACGAAGAGGATGAAGTGAAACTGTTTTGCCTAGGACGCTTCTCATTTTTTCTACTATTAAAGTAACGCCTATTGTTATCACCTTCATTGCTACTGCTGCCACAACTACTGTTGGGACTATTCGAACGGCTTTCAATACTAGGAGTTTGAGAATGACGTCTTTTGAAAGGTGTTTTCAATTTCTCCTCTTTAATGAGTTTCTCAAATTTTTGTTCATTTACACCATCTAAAAACTCCAAAGATATATCGCGATGAGAATCATTTGCTTCCGATAGACTGCTATTTACTGTTCCTTTAGACTAAAATTATTACAATAAATAACATTGAAATAAAACTATAATTTTATATAAAACTCACATCGGCATCAACTTCTTCTGCCCAGGTACGGCTGCCTGCGCCAACTTTATTACTTTCCATAGACATTCTTTTTTCACAAACCAACATTCTTACTACGTATTTACTACTAGTTGTATTTTCATATAGTAACCAATTACTATAACGCAAATACTTTTCATTAATTATTGTAAATTTGCTGTTGAACAGAAATGTGTCTTTTTATTAACCCAATTGCAGTTTACAATTTTTTATTTTTCTTCGATGCGACTTTTCTATTCAACTTTTCACAATAAAATAAAAATACACTGCAATTTGTCGTTCCTCCAAATTCGCGCGTTTTTCACAAATCTGTTTTGGTCTTATATTCGCATTTTTTATTTTCTTTATAAACACACATATGAAAAAAGCAATATCCCAAGTTTGTTATAATTTTTGTATCGTGGTGAATATGTTCTCACCATGAAGATAACATTGGGTCTACACATGAGTTTTTTGTATCATATCTGTGACAAAATGGAAAAACCATAATATAACTACAGTAGGTATAATCATTAGAAAATATATTCTCAATTTTATTTACCCTGAAAAGTCAGTCACACATAAAACAAAATAAAATTTAAAAAAATCAAAACAAAACATCAAAAATAAAAAGTTTTTATCAAACTAAAAATAAAATTGTTTGTGGTTAAATTTAATATAAATTTGTAAATTCTTTTAAAAAAAGCAAATATCCATGTAATTTTTTGTGTGAAATTTTTGAAAAGAAAATTCTGCTGCTGATGGATTTATTTATCTTTGCAAAAAACTTAAAATTTTAAGAACAGGCAATTGTTTTATATTTCTTTTATTTCTAATTGTTTTTCTTTTGTTTTTCGGTTTTCTGACGTTACAAGAATTTCAAATGACAACTCTCCCTAATGATTCTACCTTCTGTTCTTATATCATGGGAAAAACTATATAATTAATTTTTACTACTAAATTTATATTTTTTTAAATATTACCTGAAGTTTTTTCCAAAATTAAATTTTAAAATATTATATGAATATAATATTTTATTATTATATTATTATTATTATTATTATTATTATTATTATTATTATTATTATTATTATTATTATTATTATTATTATTGTAAATTATTATATTATTATTATTATTATTATTATGATTATTATCATTATTATTATTATTATTATTATTATTATTATTATTATTGTAAATACTTTTTAGGCATGGGAACCTATAAGTTGTTTTTTGGTTTATGTTATTTATACATATATATACTTATATTTGGTTTATATAAATAGATTTATATGTATATATTTTATTATTTTTAAGTAATTATTCAACATTATTTCTTTGTAATATAAGTTTTTTTGACCTTAGGAGGCTTGTTATATTACTGTAAATGAATAAATAAATAAATAAATAATATGTTGAGTCATGTACTTATTCCATTTCCAAAATATTAAAAATCTAAAATTTAAGTCTTAAAAAAGTACATATTTGAAATAAGTATGTTAAATTTAATCATGAATTTTAATATAGGAAATATGAAAAAAAAACATATGTTAATTTATATTTTTTTTACATTTCGAAAAAAAGAAAATCAACCGAATTATGTTATTTTTCAGACTATTATCTCCTAAAGTAGTGGACAGGTTACTCTAAAAAATTTACACAATAAGTAATGGAATACAACAATTCTAAAAATTAAAAAAACGAAAAACAGCATAACTCAAGTTATGTAGTTTTTCCTTTTGGCCACAGATCAGAGAAGCAAGCCGACTATATTTTATTGGCGGCAGTTTAAAGAGTATTTTTCATCGGCGGCGGCGGATCGGCTACGCGCCGATTTTCCACCGGCTTATGATTTTTTTCGGCTCAGCCGAATTTATTTGTATAATTTATAATAATTTTAAGTAACAACAACCATAATAATAATGATAATTGAAATAATCAAAAAAAATAATTGTAAAATGTAAATATAATTTCAATGAATTAAACCTAATAAAAAAATAAATATATAAAGAAATAAATTGTAACGTTAATTTAAAGAAAATAATAAATGAAAAAAAAAATAAAAAAAAATAATGAATTTATAAAAAAAATTATCTATAAATTATCTATCTATATTTGCTTTTTTTTTATTTTTATTTTATTTATTTTATTTAATTTATTTATTTATTTATATAAAATAAAATAAAAATAAAAATAAAAAAACAAATATAGATAGATAATTTGTAGATAATTTTTTTTTATAAATTCATTATTTTTTTTTTTATTTTATTTTTCATTTATTATTTTTTTTAAATTAACGTTACAATTTATTTCTTTATATATTTATTTTTTTATTAGGCTTATTTCATTGAAATTATATTTACATTTTACAATTATTTTTTTTTTTGATTATTACAATTATCATTATTATTATGGTTGTTGTTACTTAAAATTATTATAAATTATACAATCGTTTTAATGTTGTAAACTAATTTTTTTCTTTAATTATAAATTAACATTAACGATTTATTCCAAAATTATATTAGTATTTATATTTAAATAAAATTTTTATATATTTTTATAATGTTTAAAAGAAACATGAACTAATTTTTCATCTTTGGGTTGAAATGTAGCTAATGTAAAAAGAAAGTAAGTGGTATAGATTTTCTTAGGGACATTACTTAAAGTTATTTTTATACAGGCCACAGTAATGTCAAGGAAGACTGAAATAGGTCTTAAGGGGATGGCAGCCTGTGAAGGACAAAACATCTAATCCTTCCTAAATCGATCCTAGCCATGTCATCTGAGGTGTTTGTTAATTTTCAAATGTCAGTCCGTATATCTTTGGTTTTCTTCCAGCGTATTTTGTTTTGTTTAGTGTTTAGTGTTTCAATTGGTTGTTTCTATCTTGGCACGAATTTCAAATTGTGATGGCCTTAGGTGGAAAAGAACCCCCCATTTCCGGCGAGCTTAATGTCGCAGCCTACAGCCAGCGTGCCACCTATCCACCGTCAAGCAAAAGGTATTTTTCATCACAACTGCAACTAATTAATTTTTCTAAAGTATGAGGTTACCAGAACCGCAGATATTTTATACATATAACAGTTTTTCTATAAAAAAGATTTTAAGTTTTTTCTAAAAATTTTAAATCACCACAACATGATTTTATGGAAATATCTTTCAATACTTGCAGTATTATTGGTTTATTCGATGCGAAAGAAAATGTGTTCGAAAATTAATGTATTTAAAATCGAATCGAAATATACAATAAGCCCCTCGGTTTGATATTTGCAATATGAAGATATAGCAGATTTTTTTTAAGAATTAGAAGCTGATTTTGCTTGCAAATCTTCTATATATCTATGTCACCCAAATGTAGTAAAATGTAAACAAAAACGAGAAAAAAAGGTATAGTCGGTCAAGACCGACCATATAATACCCTACACCATTATGTATGATCATAAAAATTCGGGAAGGAGACCTATATTAGATCAACACTTTTACTAAATATACAAATACAGAATAATTCGTTGAAACTAACATCTACTTGATTTTATGCATAGGATGATTCTCGGAAGTGGGTTTATATGGGATCTATGGTAAATTATGGACCGATTCTAATAAAACTTGGCAATGTTATTTCTACTTATATAAAACTTATTTGTGTCGAATATTAAATTGATACTAAAATTAGTATGGGTTTTATGCACATTAAAGTGATTTTCGGAACAGGGGTTTGTATGGGAGCTATGGTTAATCGTGGACCGATCTTCATAAAGTTTGGTACAATGATTGATACTTATACAAAACTTCTTTGTACCGAATTTCATTAAAATATTCTTATTTCTAAGGCATTTTTTAGTGTTGAAACTTAATTCCGGGGGAACATTTGTATGGGGGGTAGGCGAAATAATGGACCGATCATAACCAATTTCAATAGGCTTGGTCCTTGTATCATAAAAGTCATAAAAGTCACATACCAAATTTCATTCAATTATCTTCAAAATTGCGACCTGTACTTTGTGCACAAGGTTTACATGGACAGCCAGCCGTCCAGCCAACCAGCCAGCCAGCCGTCCAGCCGTCCAGCCAGACGGACGGACGGACATCGTTAGATTGATTTAAAATGTGATTCTGAGTCGATTTTTATACTTTAAGGTGGATGTTGGATAACTCATTCTATGCGTTACAAACATCAGCACAAACACATAATACCCCAACCACCTATGGTGGTGTAGGGTATAAATAGACTACAACTTTTATTTGAACACTCTGGAATCCTTTCAGGTATTCAAAATGAAGATTTTGAAGCTAAGATATCAATTTTAATCATGTTTAAATATAATAAATATTTTAGCCGTGAAAATTGCCGATTTTATTTAAAGTGTAGGCGGTTTATAGGGGTTTTCAAATACAATATAATGATATATGGCCCCAAAGTTTTAGCAAAACTGAGTGTGTGCCAAACGGTAGCAAAGTATGTAGAAAAGTAAAATGAATAAAATTTCACTAGCTCATAGGGCTACATAAATTTTTGATAATATAATAGAAAAATTTGAAAGTCGTAAAATAAATAATAAATTAAAATAATTTGAAATTGTTTGAGATTTTCAATGTTTATTTTATAAAATTGTATTTTTTCTCTTTAAAACAAATAATTTTTAAAAATATATTAATTTTAATTAAAGTTTTGTAAAATTTTGGTAACGATTTTGTCAATATTTATCACGGGATAAAGTTTTCATTTGGCACAGCAAAGCTATAAAAGTTTTTCACCACAGGAAAATTTAAAATTTCCACAGAACTTTGCTACCATAGACTAACTTTGCTACCATAGAGTACATCAGCGATAACCAAAAAGAGAGGCACTAAAATAAGTAAGTGTTAGTGCATTGTACTCTTGGAATGAAAATTCCCAGTCGGAAATAGAAGGGCTAAAGATACATTCTAAAATGCCTTATTTAGGATCTACAAGGCCTGCGACTCGCATTGCAACACTATTTCTTTTTTACACGGCGTGTCATTGGAGGCAAGGCCTTCCCTTCTCCCTTCCAAAAAAAAACGAAAAGGCAAGGACTCATAAACAAATAAATATGCTCTCTAATATTTTCAATGCTATTAATAAAAGAGTATGGAAAATATAAAAAAAAGATATGCAGACTACCTTCTTTATCGACACTTGAAACAAGACTAAAGCCACAACCACTCAACTAAAAATCATAGTATAATAATAAAGTATACTCGTAAGAACAGCTGTTTTACAATTTTTTCATTGGCAAACCTCGCGGTACTGTCAAATTGTTTTTGTATTCGTATGTACAATTTTTTTCGAGTTTTTTTTACTTTTGCTCTCCTTCATTCTCCCATTTTTTCGTTCAAAGCATTTTGACATTGTGGGCAGTAGTTTTACACTAACAAAATACAAGCAATTTTTGTTTTTGTAGATGTGCGAGTACTTTATTATTATACTATGCTAAAAATCATCGTATCGCAATCAGCTGTTTCAACCTGCTTTATGCAGATGTGTGTATGTACCTATTGGCACAAAAATTCTAGGTAGCGTATCGTAGAAATCTACAGAAAATAGGTTTTTACGTAGCTGCGTAAGTTTTTAACAACCCTGTAATTTATTTTGTTCACAAAATAACCGAAAAACAGAGTTGTTTACACAATGAATGTTCAAAAAAACATGATACGTATACTTTTGTTGACTGGTTGTACAAAATGTATCACGCTACTTTTCTTCATTCTGCGTTGCGTTGCAAGTTTCTAGTTTTTAGGAGGTAAAGTGGGCGGTAAAGTGGGCAGTAAAGTAGGCGGGCCACGCCCATTTTTTGTTTCCAAGTTTGCATTAGTCCTTGAACTATTTGAACACAATTTCATTGATTTTCACCTTATATGGGAGGTGGGCGGTAAAGTGGGCGGACCACGCCCATTTTTGGCTTCCGAGTTGATATCGATCCCCAAACTATATGTACAAAATTTCGCAATCGTACATGCTTTTGTTGCAGAAATATCAGCAGAAAAGTATAAAACGGACACCCTGTGTTTCTAGTTTTTAGAAGGTAAAGTGGGCAGTAAAGTGGGCGGGCCACGCCCATTTTTTGTTTCCGAGTTTGCATTAGTCCTTGAACTATTTGAACACAATTTCATTGATTTTCACCTTATATGGGAGGTTGGCGGTAAAGTGGGCGGACCACGCCCATTTTTGGTTTCCGAGTTGATATCGATCCCCAAACTATATGTACAAAATTTCGCTATCGTACATGTTTTTGTTGCAGAAATATCAGCAGAAAAGTATAAAACGGACACCCTGTGTTTCTAGTCTTTAGCCCATAACTTTTTTGTTTGTGAACCGATTTTGCCCATTTTCAATCCCAAACAAACCTTATATAAGACAAATATTTGTGCCAAATTTCGTCTCCCTACGTTGCTCCGTTCGAGCGCTATCCTGCTTTCAACAGACGGACAGACGGACGGACATAGCTAGATCGACTCAGAATCTAACCAGGACCCAGAATATATATACTTTGTGGGGTCTTAGATGATTCCTTCAACATGTTACACACGGAATGACAAAATCAATATACCCCCCATCTTTTTGATGGTGGGTATAAAAATGTAAACATAAACAAAAATTTTACACTTCAAATTACAAAACACAGACAGCCATATTGATTTCAAAAAGAAAAAAAATTCTCAGCTGTTTTAATGTCGTTACCTTTGTTGTATATGTATATTTCATATCTTTATCATAACATAAGATAATATAAGAACATGGCAACCTTGTAATAGTAACTAGTAATCAGTATTTGCATATTGTCATTAGGGAATGGTAAACAATGCCAAAAATCGATTTTCGATTTTACGATCAACTTTTTTCGTTTCGATTTTCAAAATCGATTAATCGGTCCCCAAAATCGATTTTATTTTGAAGTCGATTTTTTTTATTGATAAATTCAAAAGTGTATCAAAAACAACTAAAAATTAAAAAATAAACATATAAAATACCCAGTTGGCTAAATGATCATAGACGATATTGTCGTTGACGTTGTCTGCAGGAAATTGTATATTTTGTCGCTTATAAAATTCTATTCAGGACAAATTAAGTAACAATTGCATGCATATTGTCGTGCTTCGTAATATTTAAACTTTATTTCCATTGTCAAACAATTATTTATTTCTGAAAATAATATTAACTTTTTTTTCCAAAAAAAAAATAAAAATATAACTAATTATTTAGCGCGTGTTGAAATTAAAAGAAATGGATTTTTGGTCGGCAACATCATTTGTGCGTACTGCTTTAAAGATATTTGGCCCGAATTAAATGAAATGGTTCCAACAGGATGGCGAAAGATGTTACTAAGAAAATTCAGCAAAATCGTCGATGACAATTTGTAAGACATTGTTGTTTATAATGTCCTTAACGATTTAGCGGACATTTGTTTGGAAAAGTCGTCAACGAATTGTATGGGCTGTCGTCAACATGTCGTCAAGAATTTTCTATGGGTCTTGTACGTGTCGTCGATGTTGTCTTGAAGAGATGGCCAACTGGATAATTTCAAAAATTCAGGTCACAAGTAATACATGTATAAAAGCTACTTATATAAAATATAAGAAATCTATGATTATTTAATTTTTCCATCAAACCAATCTTCTTCAGTAAGGCTTTGTAAAAAAGCCTTACATTTAAATCAATGTTCACTACTAATCTTGTTTCTTTGTTGGGTTATTATAAGGCCATCCTTCAAGAATAGACGTTCACACGATACTGATATTCTTGAGCTATTTCATTAATATTTGGATAAATTGTTTTATTATTTTTTTCCTTCAGAGGATTTAGACGATTGTTTTGCCAAATGCCCAGCTAGGGATGATATGTAAAAATACTAAGATCTTTTGCGAATTGAATATTGGGATTTTTTAATTTTCTATTTTCTTAAAACATTGGAAACTCGACTTGGGGTTATTTTTAAATTTCACTTTTACTCCTTCACCGCCAAATGATGTTAAAAAAAAGCAGACATCAAACGAGATTAAAGCCGAATGATTTTTTTCTGCACGCAATTCAAAAATTTTTACGACGTCGTTGAGAAATTTACAGAATTTTTAAAATTTTGATATTTTTTATTCCTTTGTAGATCGTTATAGAACTGATTTAACATAACTTTATTATTAACAAAAAAAAAAAAATATATATATAGTTAATTTATAAGATTTTTATAATTGTACATATTTTTATAAGTTTTTTAAAAAAAATCGATTTTTGAAACTAAACAATCGATTTCAGTATAAAATTGTTTGCATAAAATCGATTGCAAACAACCGATTTTTTTCCCCTGAAAATCGATTTTCGACTAAAATCGAAATCGATTTACCATTCCCTAATTGTCATATATTACCATCACTATAATAAATTAATAAAAGATGGCCATTCTTAGACATCACATACAACATGGTGTCAGAAGTTAAATCTTAAGAGCAAAGAATTTAACAAGTGAATATAAAAGTTTTTAAAAAGAAAATATAATAAAGAAAATAATATTTACAACAAGCCTCAAGAATAATGCCGGGTGGTGAGCAAATTTTGGCAGCTCCCTCCCAAATGCAACCAATAGAAGGAGGACAATTTTTTGCAACAACGTTGCAGCCTATCAATTTAAAGTCTCCAAACTTGGCAAAGGAGTGGAAGCTGTGGTACACCCAATTTAAGATATTTATGACTGCTTCAAATTTGGAAACACAAGCAGATCGTCGTAGGGTAGCATTGCTACTTCATCATCTAGGCAGCGATTCCCTTGAGATTTTTAATTCTTTTAACGAGGATGTCGATAGTATTGCCTACTCAACATTAGTGGAAAAATTTGAAAGCTTTTTTATACCAAAAGTTAATATAGCAATGGAGCGTCATAAATTTTTCATTTGTAAACAACAACCAAATCAAGCAATTGATGAATATGTTACAATTTTGAAAAATTTAAGTTTAAACTGCGAATTTGGCAGTTTGCGGGAAGATCTCGTCAGGGACATTTTTACCTGCGGCTTGTCGCCTAAGATGGGAAATATCCGAGAGAGGTTATTGGCAGAGGGCGGTATTCCCTTGGATAGGGCTATTGCTATTGCTAAATCCATAGCTATGGCTAAAGAAAATGCTTTAAAACTTGAAGACACTCAGGACGATGAACCAGTCGTTAACTTGGTACGTAAAAAAACGTTTAAGTCTGCAACTTACAGCAAACAACAGGTTCCACATTGTGGTCGATGTGGTCAAGTGCATAAGAACAAATGCCCGGCTGAAGGCGCCAAATGTCATAATTGTGGCAAAAGCGGCCATTTTGCTAAAATGTGCTTCATGAAAAAACGATATGTAAAAAATGTCAATATCAACGAAGATGGCGACTGTAATTTTGATAATGATGAAGAAGAAGAGGATTTATTTATTGGCGCTCTTTCTAAAACAACAAAATCAACAGCAGCAGAATGGAATATAGAGGTGGGAATTGAAAACAACAAAATGGTATGTCAAATTGATACTGGAGCTCAAGCTAATATTATTTCAACACACTCTATAAATAAGTTAAATACTAAGAGCTTATTAAAGAAAACCAATGTTAATATTTTTACATTTAGTGGTGAAAAGTTGTCGGTTATAGGAAGTATCAATTTGAAAGTTGTTCATGAAAATCAAACATATATTCTGAAATTCTTTGTAGTAGATATTAAATGCAAAAATATAATCGGTCTTCAGTCAGCAATTGAAATGAATTTAGTTAAAAATGTAAATATTTTGTCAGTAAATAAAATTTTTGAAAAGTATTCTGATGTGTTTGGAGGCCTTGGTCTTTTACGTGGCGAATGTAATTTGAGAATAAGGAAAGATGTCACTCCTGTAATTGATCCACCTCGAAAGATTCCATTTAGGTTGTATGACCCACTAAAAATGGAATTAAGCAGAATGGTTGATTTGAATGCGATTAAAAAAGTTAGTGAACCAACAGAATGGGTGAATTCAATTGTACTTGTTTCGAAACCTAATGGAAATTTAAGACTGTGTTTGGACCCGAGAAATTTAAATAAGGCCATTTTAAGGCCACATTTTCCTTTCCCAAATATTGAAGACTGTAAGGCCAAACTTAATGGTTCAAAATATTTCACGTCACTTGATGCTAACAGTGGGTTCTGGATGATTCCATTGAATGAACAGTCCTCAAGACTATGTACTTTTAATACGCCTTTTGGACGTTACAGGTTTTTGAGATTACCATTCGGAATTAATGCTGCACCTGAAATTTTTCATGCAGAAATGGTGAAATTATTTGGTGACATTCCGGGACTGATAATTTATATTGATGATTTTTTGATTTATTCGTCTACAAAAGACGAACATTTTAGAATTTTGGAATTGGTTTTTCAGAGAGCGAAGGATGTTGGAATAAGATTTAATAGATCTAAATGTCAAATTTTTCAAACTGAGATAAAATTCTTAGGTCATATATTTAGTAATTTTGGAGTTAAGCCAGATGTAGATAAAATCAAATCTATTGTTGAGATGCCTAAACCCGAAAATGTGAAGGAACTACAAAGATTTTTAGGTATGGTAAACTATCTAGGTGCGTTTATAGAAAATTTAGCTTTGAAAAATAAAAATTTAAGAGAACTTTTGAGGAACGATATTGAATGGCATTGGTCAGAGAAACATGAATTAGAGTTTCAAAATCTTAAATCGGAAATAACGAAATCGCCAGTATTAACATATTTTGACCCAAATAAGGAGTTGACGTTGTCCGTTGACGCTTCAAAAGTTGCACTTGGTGCTACGATCATGCATAGTAAACATCCAATTGCATATGCGTCTGTTTCGTTGACGGAATCACAACAAAATTATGCTCAAATTGAGAAGGAATTATTTGCAATTTTGTTTGGTTGTACTAGGTTTCACCAGTTCGTATATGGGTCGAGGGTTTTGGTTGAAACTGACCATAAACCTTTGGTGAGTTTATTTGACAAGCCGCTGTACAAAATTCCAGCTAGGCTTCAAAGATTTATGTTGCGTCTACAGTTATATAATTTGTCAGTAGTTTACAAACCAGGGAAAGAGTTGCAAATAGCTGATACTCTATCAAGAGCGCCCTTATCAGAGACTACATTAGCTGAAATGGATGAGGAAATTTCCCTTCATTGTAATTTTGTGGCTTCGTGCTTAGAAACACCTTTTACAAGAATGGACACTCTTAAAGAACACACCAGAGAGGATGAAACGTTTAAGAAGATTATTACATATGTAAAAAACGGATGGCCTAATAGTAAAAAGAATGTTGAACCAGTTGTGATGCCTTATTTTAGGATTAAAGAAGAGATTTCAGTTTTGGATGGAATTTTACTAAAAAATCATCAAATCTTAATTCCGGAAAGCTTACGTAGTTCAATTCTGTCAAAAATTCATGAGGGACACATGGGAATACAGAGATGCAAAGACCTAGCTCGACAATCAGTATATTGGCCAAATTTATACAATGACATTGAGAATGTAGTTTCAAACTGTGAGGTTTGCATGCGTTTCCAAAATTCTAAAACAAAATCAGAAATGGTTCCTCATGAAATTGTAGATATGCCTTGGTTTAAGCTAGGATGTGATTTATTTGAGTTTAACAAGAAAACATACCTACTTGTAGTTGATTATTACTCTAAGTACATTGAAATAGAATTACTTAATTCAGGGTACAATAGTTCTCAAGTTATACTTAAATTGAAATCGATTTTTTCTAGACACGGAATTCCTTTTATATTAGTGACAGATAATGGCCCCCCCTATAATTCTAGGGACTTTAAAGACTTTTGTCATACTTGGGGAATTGAGCACAATACATCTAGTCCTTATTTGGCAAGGTCCAATGGTTTAGCAGAACGATCTGTGCAGACAATCAAGAAAATTTTATTAAAGTCTCAAGAGAGTCATTCAGACCCCTATGTTGCTTTGCTTCAATATAGAACAACATCAAAGGGCAATCTACCGAGCCCGGCAGAGTTGTTAATGTCAAGGTCCTTAAGAACAAAAATACCATCTATGTTAAAAAATTTAAAACCAAAGGTTATTAATAGGAACTAAAAAGTTGAATACAAACATTCAGAAATATTCAGATTATTACAACCAATCTGCTAAAAGAGTTGAACCTTTACAGGAGGGAGATAATGTTATGTTTAAGAAAACTCCAACAAGTTGTTGGTTTCAAGGACAAGTTATTGATACATGTAAAGAACCAAGGTCATTTATAGTAAAAGATTCTAATGGTACTCTTTACAGAAGAAGTCAAGATCATATAAAGAAAACACCAGAAAATAAAATTATAGAAAATCCAGTTAATCAAGAAGTTCATTCAAATAGTCAGACAAGTGTTGAGTTGCCATCTACTGTTAATAATGATTCCAAGGAGTATATAACAAGAAAAGGTCGAATTGTAAAACAGCCTAAAAAACTAAATTTATAAATTGTATATATTAACATTTATACTGTAAATATGTATGTATTAAAACATAACATTTGTTAAAACACTCATACAATTGTCATATATTATATTTATTGTAAATCATTATTGTAGATTATACTTAAGAAGGGAGATGTTGTATATGTATATTTCATATCTTTATCATAACATAAGATAATATAAGAACATGGCAACCTTGTAATAGTAACTAGTAATCAGTATTTGCATATTGTCATATATTACCATCACTATAATAAATTAATAAAAGATGGCCATTCTTAGCCACATACAACAACCTTCTTAATCTACCTTGGTATCACTTTTACATTCGTAAATTTTATATTCATGCAACATTTCTATCTCTTTCTCCCGCCATATTCTAAAAAACTGATTTTGGCAAATTTGAAGCCGCGATATGACGACTCTGTTCTACCTTGTGATGCTACTAAATGATTTTTTTCTTTGTTTTGCTCTCAAAGCAGAGTGTTTCGTTGACGTTCCAGCTAGAAATCACCTACACTTAAAATCGCCGATATTTACCGCTAAAATATTTTTTTTCTTCAAACATATTTAAAATTTATAGCTAATCCTTAATTTGCGGTCCACACGAGCCCTTTTCATGCTCGCACATTGAACAAAATGTTGTGCGCACATGCATTTGGGTAGTGTGGACCCAAGTTGTTCATGTTTTGTTCTTGTTCGCACAATTGTTCGAGCAACCATGTCTGCCATCAAACGTCATTTTGTATTCGGAAGAAGAGGCGCTGCATCATAGTATAATTATAAAGTATACTCGTAAGAACAGCTGTTTTACAATTTTTTCATTGGCAAACCTCGCGGTACTGTCAAATTGTTTTTGTATTTACATGTAAATTTTTTTTGAGTTTTTTTTCCCTTGCTCTCTTTCGTTCTCTCATTTTTCCGTTCAAAGCATTTTGACATTGTGGGCAGTAGTTTTACACTAACAAAATACAAGCAATTTTTGTTTTTGTAGATGTGCGAGTACTTTATTATTTTACTATGCGCTGCATGTAAAAGTATCGAAGTGACACTGACGGCAAACAAAAAATTATGATTTGTTCGACAAATGTTTTGCCCACTGAAAGCATAAGGAAAAAAAATTGTGTGTGTTGCTCTGCCGACGTTTTGTTCTTGTGCGAACAAGAAAAAGGCTAGTATAGACGGTACGTAACGTCGGCAGAGCAACACACACAATTTTGTTCATTTTGTTTTCAGTGGGCAGAATATTTGTCGAACAAATCATAATTTTTTGTTTGCCGTCAGTTCCGCTTCGATACTTTTACATGCAGCGCCTCTTCTTCCGCATACAAAATGACGTTTGATGGCAGACATGGTTGCTCGAACAATTGTGCGAACAAGAACAAAACATGACCAACTTGGGTCCACACTATCCAAATGCATGTGCGCACAACATTTTGTTCAATGTGCGAACAAGAAAAAGGCTAGTGTGGACCGCAAATAAAAAACTTAATTTTGAGTACCTGAAAGAATTTCAGTCATCAAATCAATTTTTAAAACTTGTAATATATATTTTGCTTAGATTTTACTTTATTCGTCTCACATAGTATGTAGAACATTTGCAGGCAAAATCAGCTCGTAATTCTTTAAAAAAATGTGTTTTAGTTGTATCATCATACAGTAAAGCATATTATGGGTTATTGTATATTTCGATTCTATTTAAAATACATTGATTTTCGAAAACGTTTTCTTTCGAATCAAATTACCCAATAATACTCCAGGGTTTTAAAGATATTTTTATATTATAATGTAGTAATGATTTAACATTTTCAAAAAAAATAAAATAAAATAAATAAATAATTTCAATATCTATTTTATAAAAAAAACTATTGATTTTATGTACAATTTCCGAGTTTCTGCTAACTTCATATTTTAGATAAATTAGCTAGTTGTAGAGTTGAAATAATATCTTTAATTTTTTTTATTTCTGCTTCAAAACCATGTTTTTACAATAAAGAAAAGTCGCTAGAAACCACCAGCTAGAAAAATTTAGCAACCAGAAAATCCATTTAGCGGTTTTTTTATGGAAAGTACCCGCAATGTACAACAAAATAACGCCAGATCTAGCGGGAAAACCACCGTTTTGGCAACACTGCTAAGAATAGAAAATAGTACTCTTTAATTCAGTGTTGCCAGAACTTCTCTGAGAAAAAGTGCTTAATGGCTATTAAAATAGTGCAATTTAGTAAAAATAAGTGCTAAATGATTGTTAAAAAGAGCAATTCTTTAGAAAAAAGTGCTAAATTTTAAATAAAGTAATTAGAATAAACATTTTTGTTATTTATGCATATATTCACTATCTTAATATATTTTTTTTTTTTTAATTTGTATGGTTTACGCACATTATATTGGTCATATTCTTAATTCCAAAGGAACAAATCAATTCAGAATAACTTCCCATCTTTATACTTATTAACGTATTCACATTATATTTTGGAACACAGTAAATTTCATACATAAGTATGTCTTATTTAAAAATGTATAAAATAATTTTAAATAATTTTGTTAAAATAGGAACATTAAGATTTTCATTCAACCGGATAAATCTACACAACTCGTAAATTTATAAAATATTTTTTTCCCTACGTAAGAGCTTTTATTGCATTTCGGGTACTTTTTTGTGAGAATGGGTTTACTTCTTTTATTTTTTCGTAGGCTGTCCTTATAATCGGTATTTTCCTAAAACTATGTTCACATTTGTCAAAAATTTGACCAAAATTGTGCAACCACTACTTTTACAAATAATTGTTTACAGTTGTTTGATATTGCAAATGTTTTGTAAAAGAAATCAGCATCGTTCTAAATTTGGTAAAATGTCAGTTATGAATAATAACTAGTAAAAAATGTTTCCATTAAAATGGAGGTCAGAAAATATTTTTATAGTAGTTACGTCATTTTGACTAGTCTGACCATAACCTTAAGACTATTAGTTTTGGAGTTGTAAAAAAAATATTTGATCGGTAAAATATACAAAGATATTTTTTTATTTATAAAAAAGTATAAAAAGGTGCTAAACAGCACCTAGCACCTTTTTTTCGCAAAAAGGTGCAGTACCCGAAAAAAGAGTGCTAGAATTGCACTTTAAATGCCGTTATGGCAACGCTGCTTTAATTCAACACACTTGTGAGAGAGAAAAACTACAGAAAATAAACAAACCTTTCCTTTAAAATTTAAGGAAAATTGCACTCGCGACACACTTTTTCACTATCACACCATACTTTTATATTTTTTTAACGCACATAAGTTTATTTTTTTAAAATCACATAAGTTTATATCATTATTTTCTAATATTGTTTTAAAATTAAAAAATTTAATTCTCGGAACTTGGAATCTAAATCTTGCTTATCTGTTAAACATCTGCATCAAATCATTTGCTTTTCAATTCACAGTAATGTTTTTTAATACATGCTCTCACATTACTGCTAAAATAAAAAACAAAACAATACAAAACAAACCACGCAAAAAAATATTATTTGAATTGAGTTGAATTGAAATGATGAAACAAAAACAAATCATGTTATGTTCTCTTTGAGAAATTGTTTGTCATAAGGAATTTTTTTCAAAAACAGTAATGTTTAATAAAAAACATAAAATCAAAACTGTGAATTACTGTCATTCCCTTTAATGAAAAAATGCATGGAAAGTAACAATTATTTATTTTTAAATAAAAAATAGATTATTATTATTACGTTTGCTTTAAATTTTTTTGCTAAGAAAATTGAATTATTTTTTATTTCAATTATAATTAATTATATCTTAAATGAAATAAAATTTATTTTATTTATGATATTTTTATTTACTTTTAATTACAAATCTATACTATTTAAATTTTGTTCATTTAATATTTCCTTCACTTCAAATTTTGTAAACAAAAAACAAACAAATGACAGTATTGCATTTTATATTTAATTCAATTCAATTCAGTTGCAAATGATTTGTTGCTAAATTGTTTTTATGACTCCCTGCACAAATGATTTTGTTTTGGTTTCTTTGTCTTTTCCATCCGTACGCACACACAGAGAATTGATCTTATGTTTAAAAAACAATAACAGTCAACAATTGAAAAGAAAGGGAATCATTAAAAATGAGTTACAAATGAATTGATGCAGATGTTTATTATCTGTTTCGTTAACAAAATTAGGAAACTCTTTAAGCATTTAAAAAATTGAATTATTATTTCACTCATAATTGTATTAGGATTTATTACATTTAGGCATTTTAAATTACTGATAAAATCAAATCTTTTTTTTAATTTGGCTACAGAGCTCCACACAAAAATTAACACAGTTATCAACGATTTCATTTATTTTAGAGTTGTTTAATTTTGATTTTAAAATAATATCTTTAGCTGCTAAAGTTTAGCATAAATTCCCAAAAAAACTTTATTACTATTTAAAAAAATATTCTGGATTATTTTATCCTAAAATCGTATCATACTAAAAATATCAACCTTTTTACATATATAATCAAACGTGAATGAGCCGTAAAACAATATTTGTGTTCCTTTTACACTTTATTAATTTTCTATAAGAAAATTATTGTTTTTTTACTTACAGACATGGGTTTTTTTAAAATGTTGTAACACACATAAAAATAAAAACAGTTTATATTATTAAGCTTAAAAATCGTAATTTTTTAGGAAAAATTGTCATTTTGGAAATTTTTAGACAAAAAATCGTCAAATGACGATAAATCGTCATATCTGGCAGCTATGCCTGTAACACGAATATTTTCCACAAACTGAAAATATATTTTTTAAATTTATTTTTAACATTCCTTTTTTGTATGTTGAAATTTAAATTGTTGCTACTTTTAGTATTAAAAATAAAACTGAATTTAAAATAATTTTAAATTATTTTCATATTTATCAACAAAAAGCAAAAAAAAAAATGCAATTATATTACTATTTGTGGATGTAACCCGCATCAAGATAAAAATCTGCGAATATAATTGTGATGAATTCCATTTAATAATTTGTAAATACCCTTTTGTGCAACTATGTATGATTATGATGTGTGGTGAAAGTGGTTTCAGCATGGTGGAATGAGTACAAGGTGAAATTGTAAAATCAGCTGATTATTTTTTGCTTAATTTTGTGGTGTAAGACTGAAATGTCAATTTTTTTAAAAGTTTATATGTGTTGGTTTGTTTACAATCAAAAGCCAATATTTTCGGTGGTGGAATTTGTAATATTAATAAAGAAAAATGCTATTTATAAAAAGGAAGTGTAAAATGGAAATGTAACAAATCTTATTGTACAAAAAAAAACTATAAAATACAATTTATTCATATTAATTTTCAAATTCAGCAATCATTTTTCTACTTCTCTTTTGTTTGACGTTTCAGTCTCATTTCCAACGAAAAACGAGAGAAGAAGATATAGTCGGTCAAGACCGACTATATGATAACCTACACCATTGCGTATGAGCATAAAAATTCGGGAAGTGGATTTATATTAGACCTGTAGACCAACACTTTTACTAAATCTAAAATAAAGCATGCAAGTACAGAGTAATGCGTTAATAATAACATCTTGATGATTTTATGCATTATAGGGCGATTTCCGGAAGTGGGTTTATATGGGAGCTATGGTAAATTATGGACTGATTCTTATATATTTTGGCAATGTTGTTCCTACTTAAATAAAACTTATTTGTGTTGAATATTAACTTGATACTATCTTTCGTATGGGATTTATGCACGTTGAAGTGATTTTCGGAAGGGGGTTTTATATGGGAGCTATGGTCAATCGTGGACCGATTTTAATAAAATTTGCTACAAAGATTGGTATTTGTACAAAACTTCTTTGGACCGAATTTCATTAAAATATTCTTAATATTAAGACATTTTTAAGTGTGGAAACTCTATTCCGGGGGGACATTTGTATGGGGGGTAGGTGAAGTAATGGACCGATCATAACCGAATGCAACCTTGCCTTTTTTGCATTTCCGTTTTAAGATTATTATTGTAAGACATTCTAATTAGAAAGAAACAAATAAAAAGAAATAAGCACCCTTTACAATTTAGTGGTTTTTCCTTTTTATTTCGTTAAGCATTTGTTTATTTGTAAGAAAATAGTTATTGTTTGGCAACACTGCTAACAACTGTCACGGAACAACGCAAGAAAATTCTGGAAAACTGAAGTTTCTACTACAAAATATAAAAGTCTTTTAAGAAATAAAAATAAAAGTGAGGTTAAATAAAATAACCAAAAAATGTTTACACATTTACAGAAATTAAACCTTTTAATATATTGATTAAACTTAAATTAACTTGAAATGGTTTGGCCAACAGACCGTATTTTTGGCAAGGACGAGAATCAAGTCCGGGTTCCCCGGGCACGATTTTATACACATGCTACACCAAATTGTGGTAGGGATACAATCAAGGGAAAATAATCCACTACCAGTGGTGACCCTTAGACAGGAAATTTACAAAAAATATCCAAATGTTGACATCTATTACGAGTCCAAAAAGAAAGTTAGAATAACTAGTTATAATAAGGATGTTATAAATTCAATTGCTTCGGATGAGTACTTTAATGAGAAATATTTATGTTTTATACCTTCAGAGTTGTGTGAAATTAAGGGAGTTTCCCCGATTCCACTTGAATATACTGAGAAGGAAATTTTTGAATTTGGCACACCCAAGAATATGGCTAAATTCTGCCCTTTGCCTGATAGTTGCAAAGTGGCGGAAGTGTATCGTTTTTCACGTAAGGACAGTTCAGTGGCGGACGGAAGAGTTAATACTTCTTTCGCACGCATTTGTTTTGCTGTGATTACCATCCCACATTAGTATAGGTGATGTCAACTATCCAGTTGAACCATACCGAGAGTCAGTTTTGCAGTGTAGGAAATGTTGGCACTTCGGTCATTCCGAAAAAGCCTGATCCCGACACACGAGAATTTGTGGAAATTGTTCCGCAGAACACAAGGACACTAAAGGCTCAACTACATAGAATACTTTCGCTTCAACTGCGACTGACAGCTACGCAACGCATAAGTGATATTAACCCAGTCGTTGCATTATTTTGTTATTAAATATTTATATAATAAAATATAAAGATGTAAAAATTCTATTATGTTCTCAGTTGAAATAATGAATTGCAAATTAAAATTTCCGACTTAACGAAAAAATATTAAAATAAGAATAAAACAACCGACAAAATATATTTACGTACTTCGGCACTTCAAAGTTGAACATTTTTCATCTTTGAAGTACTTCACGCAGAAGTTTAGCGTTCTGATTTGGTTCCGCTCAATATAAATGCATGTATTTAACTTAGCTGTCAGTCGCAGTTGAAGCGAAAGTATTCTATGTAGTTGAGCCTTAACTGCAGTGAGGCAAAGAATTGTGTCAACTGTAAGGGCAACCATGAGGCTTCATCCAGGAAATGCCCTACCTATATTAAATTGTTGAATACGAAAATCGAGAAAGCAAAGGCTTTGAAACCGAAGGTACTTACTTTCAATTCACCATCTTATTCCCATCCACCAACACATTTTATTAACAACCACATTCCCACATCATAATCTCAACAACCACCAATTTTTAATTCAATAAATTTTCCACATCTTCCATCGCGCACACCAAGACTCTCCGTTGTAGAGACTATGTCTCCCAAGCGTATTCGAGTCGAGGAACCTGCCAAATACACCTACTTCTATTGTCGCTAAGAGATCTCTTCGTGAACGCAAGACATCTTCCAGTGATA